>JABAKD010000011.1:3124696-3819696 GCA_012845835.1 Undaria pinnatifida | reverse complement strand
AAATAATTTTTCAAGACTTTGCTCAGTATACCCAGGAAATGGATATTGACAGGTCCGCCCGTATATCCGGCCGACCTGGTATCCCGCCGTTTCAGGGGGGGGGGGTGTTTTAAGGGCTTAGTTTGGGTAAGCTATTGGTTAACCTTTCGCAAGCAGTGGTGGTCAAACGGACTATTACCCCACTAATACCCCAACATATTTACAACAACAAAAATATGCATGAACATTTTTTTTTTTTTCTTTGTCTATTTCCGGCGATTTGAGGGTTAATTAAGGAGCGAGTACCACCTCCGTCATTCAGAAACCGTTTCAGACAATAAGAGGTACACCTGTGTACCTCTTCTTGTCGTAGCATGCGTCGAAGGAGTCCGCGCGCCGTCAGTCGGGAAAATAAATGACTGAATAGTAGTGCTGCTGCCTCTATCATAGCGCGGGCCACACGTCTGTGATACCTCAGACCCAATCGTCTCCTACCATGATATGATATCATATTTTATAAAAATATTTCAAGGACGTCAGCCGTGAGTTCGACGAATTTCGGGTCAATACTCATCTTTGCAAGCTGCGTTGTTGGTACTTGTAATATACTATGTGGGTGAGTTTTTTCGTAATTGGAGGGGTCATATTGTTTTGTTGAAAAACAAACACATATATATACGAGTACATACATATTTTACAAAAAACATTTCAAGGACGTCAGCCGTGAGTTCGACGAATTTCAGGTCAATATTCATCTTTGCAAGCTGCGTTGTTGGCACTTACTTGTAATCGTATACTATATGAGTGACTTTTTATTAGGAGGGGTCCTATTTCTTGTTCACCGTAACGAATGGCGTGTTGTCCGCTGTTGTACTTCGAAAGGCAGTCTAAGGGCTTCCGCCAAATGACTTGCCGCCCGCTGTTTTGAATATTGCACGCCACCAGGTACTACTACTACTGCTGCTGCTGTACCAGGTGCCAGGTGTACGAAGCTACATGATAAGACTATTTAATTAATTGGCCGTCCGACAAGTCACCGGCAGATGCACGCACAGCAACTAACTATTAATATAGTGCATGCACACATTTTTTTTTTTTTTTTCGTCCGTCTGTCAGATTTACTTTCCAGCTGAACTCGTGAAAGAGGTTTCACCCTCACTCAGCGACCTTTTGCTGGACAAGCCGTGGTCACAGGTATCTTCCCTTCTCCCCCCGGTACATGTCTTCATTTTTATTGCGCATAGTAGGGGTTCAGCATTCCCACTTTTCAGCTTCCTCATGCTCCTGGATTTGCGTCGAATTTCTCGATCTCACACACACGCGCGCTCCTCGCGCTTTCTGCCTGTCAATTTGTAAGAAAGAGCCCTTGCGGGGTTCGAACTCACGACATTGACCTCAATAGTCACGCGGCTTACTTTCAATTCAACCACAGGAAACACATCTACGACGATGATTATACTGATGATGACGATGACGATGATGATGATGATGATGATGATGATGACGGCGATGAGTTGGGGTCTGGCCACCGTTGGCTCTACGTCAACCGCCTCCCCCGCGACGTTTCGCCCCCATTTGTTGTTCCGGTGTATGCGTGTGTTTTTACGGCGCGCAGAAACAAATTACATGTCGGTCTGGGTCGCTTTTGTCCAGGCGGTAGCGGAAGAGAGGAGAGAGCTAGTTGTGTGAGAGCTTGCAACGATCGTGGGCCGGTGTTGTGAATTTTTTGTGCATGATTGTTTGTTTGCACGGGGTATAATTAAAGGGCCCAGACAAGTATGGTTGCAAATGCATAGATAGGCAGGTGGTTTTTCCCCTTGGGGTAGGCGATGTCAACATTATTTAATACTGCGCTCGCCATCCTAAGGCACTCTGTGCAGCATGAACCACAACGAACGTCGATAACTCACAACCATGACCCCCACAAAAGAAAAAAGAACAAGAAAAAAACAAACAAACAAGGGAAACAACAAGCAACACAAACATGATACACAGAGGGAAACTACGCACAGACGTATGTACAGCCTACCTCCATGCTGTAACTACTACATACAGTACTTCTTCTGACGTTACTCCTTTGGAACCTGTGCGTAGTGACAAAAAAAATCGATATTGCCAGGCGCCTAGCAATAACGTGAGCGCGCAGCTAGCTGTACGAGTAGGATCATGCTGCCTGCGCCCGTCCCGTACGAGTATTACGTTGCTGGCGTCGTCGTTCGGGCACCAATTGTTATCATCATCACCGCTAACCAGAAAATGGCCGGTGCCGTAAGCGTCAATGTTCGTCGCCATTTTTTTTTCCCTCTGGAGTCTCAAAAGGGGTTACAATCTACTCCCACCTAGTGGTGTCCTTGATCCACCTCCCTCTTTAATTTCGCTCATGCATTTCCTACTCTTAAAAACTTAAGCCGTGTCTGGGCTCCATCCCCAAGCGGTGGGTATGGTTCTGTCACCCGCCTTCCCCGCTGCTCATCTATGGTCATACGACTACGGCCATGCACGAAATGAGTACACGACCAAGGCTACGGTAGGGGGGGTACCCCCATTTTCACTGATGTGTTTGAGGATCTCGCACGAGTGGCTCTGTACCCCACGGATGCAGATGGTTTAGGCACTTGTTTTGACGCAGCTTAGGTCACCTTTGCATTGCGGATTGATTTCGTCGATGTAAAACATGAAGAAAACGCAATGTCGCATAGGAACAAAGGGGTTACTCGCGCGAGTGACCACTAGCCACTGAAATGAAAGGCCCAAAAGCGGACCCCCCTACCGTAGCACGGGTCACACCCCCCCCGCGCCTGCTCATGCCCCCCCTTAAAATATATACTTCGAAGTATATAATAGTTGGCCTCGGTTGGCACCGACGCTGTGAAGCTTTTAAAGTATATTGGGGTTGGCTTTGGTTCGCGACGACGCCGTAAAACATGCCAGCCACCGCGTGAGCTAGACAACCAGGGCACCGTTTCTTTTTCGTTCTTGTTTTTGACGGTCACCATGACGGCTATCGAGTTCGATCATATTGTGCGGGGTGGAGAATCCCAACTCCGCACAAGGGGGATGATCGCATCACGTACTGTGCTTATGGTAAGGCACCCACAAGGCAGTTACATGGCAATGCCCATTGCTGTCTCCGGAGCGGCCACACCAGAAAACAAAGCATAACTCATCGGCGCTGTCATCCATAAGCAAGAAAGTAGGCACAAAGTGCCGAAGTCCGTCTTGCGAGCGGTTCTTTAGAAGGATGCAGTTCACCCTTCATGCGACTCGCCGAGCACCTCACGGCGCCTCGCGCTTGTTGCAAGCAATGTCTGCCTGGTTGGTGAAAACCCGACGTGCTCCGTCCCGGCATAGTAGGGATGTGAGGGTCTATGGTCATGCGACTACGCCCATGCACAAACTGAGTACACCCCCCCCCCCTGATCATGCACCTTCTACTATGAAACCCTAAGACGCGTCCAGGCTCCACCCCTGTTGAGAGTATGAACCTTGGATTCAAATCTAAGTTAATGCGCAGTTTATTCGCACAAATAAGATATGCAGTTGAATCTTACGTTGAATCTTGCGTTGAATCTTACGTTGAATCTTCGGTGGAACCTAGATGTAGACGTAGATTTGAGTATGTTAAGGTTGTCCCGTTGTCCCGGTATTCTACCGTACTTCGGGCATTGTTCCGTGATGATCAAGTGGTGATGCAACCCACCATGATCGCTTTCCCTTCTTTCCCTGCTTTCCCTTCTTCTTCTTCTCTCTTTGGCCTCAAGCGCAGGCACCACCTCTGCATCTCTTCGCATAGAAGACAGAGCCTCCACATAACCATTGTGTTCACAGGCTATTCACAACCCCCACGCCATGAGTATGGATCTGTCACCCCCCCCCCCCGCCTAATTCCGTTGATTTAACATACGAAGTACGAAGCTTAAAGTATAACATGTGTGAGCGAACAAAGTTTAAAGTCGCGTTCATTGCATGCAAAGCAGTAGTGGATGGGGCTTTAAACGGCGGTGGTGGTGGTGGTGGTGGCGGTGGTGGTGGTGGCGGTGGTATTGGCGGTGGTGGTGGTGGTGGTGGCGGTGGTATTGGCGGTGGTGGTAGTAGCGGGTGGTGGTGGTAGTAACGGGTGGTGGTAGTGGCGGCGGTGGTGGTAATGATGATGCGAACCATCACGTCCAGCTTGTTCTTTAACGCCGCCGCCTAACCGGACTCGACACGGGACATACATGGAAACGTCGATTTAGATTACTGTCCTCCTGTTCCCAACGATTCTGAATTGATTTTTTTTTCTTCATTTCACCAAGAATTTTCCAAGAACTCGCAGGCAGCCCCTTCCAGGTGTACCTCTTAACCCCCTCAGAACCACACCCAATTTGTTTTGGACAGTCTAGTTAGAATAAGAATGGGATAAGGCTCGCGCCATCCTTGAGGCCCCGCGTCATCACACGCGTGTCCCGGGCGTTTCGTTGGCAGAGCAGCGTTGCATTATCCAAACCCTTAATAGGGCTCCTGTGAAAGGTCTGAACGTCAGCGGGCTCGACCGTGCCTTGCCCTGAGCCCCCCGTTTACTTTTGCGAATAGGCCTTCCAAGAAATAAGCTCTATCCTTTTTGTTCCCAAGTCGCTATTCTTGGCCCTTTTGCAAATGTTCCAGGGCAACAGCCTTCCAAGGCAAACTGCTGGATTGCTAGGAGTCCACCCCTATGGGCCGTATGTGCAGAAAAATGGAAGATTCGGCGCAATACCGGTTCCACGAATTCGAAGAACATGACTCGAATATACGGCTTCTCAACATCCACTCCCACAGTCGTTGCACCCTGCGAGGGCATAAAGCCTCCTCAAATGACATCAAAAATAGATCAGGGAAAGGAAACCTGCCCGCAACGGGATCGAAAAACGTCAAATATCAAAGCCACCTCCACATCCATTACTAGCGAAAGGGGGGGCGGGGGGGGGGGGGCACTCAGTTTTTGCATGGCCGTAGTCGCATGACCATAGACTCTCACATCCCTACTATGCCGGGACGGAGCACGTCGGGTTGTCACCAACCAGGCAGGCATTGCTTGCACCAAGCGCGAGGCGCCGTGAGGTGTTAGGCGAGTCGCATGAAGGGTGAACTGCATCCTTCCAAAAACCGCTCGTAAGACGGACTTCGGCACTTTGTGACTACTTTCTTGCTTACGGATGACAGCGCCAATGAGTTATGCTTTGTTTTTTGGTGTGGCCGCTCCGGAGACAGCAGGGAGCATTACTATGAAACTGCCTCGTGGGTGCCTTACCATATTCACACTACGTGATGCGATCATTCCCCTTGTTGGGGAGTTGGGATTCTCCACCCTGCACAATATGATCGGACTCGATAACCGTCATGGTGACCGCCAAAAACAAGAACGAAAAAGAAACGGTACCCTGGTTGTCTAGCCTACGCAGTGACTGGCATGTTTTACGGCGTCGTTGCGAACCAAAGCCAACCCCAATATACATGCATTGGGGGGGGAGGGGCAAAAATACGTTGTTGAAAATGAGTGAACACAAGCTCTCTATCGCCACATCCTTAGCAAGGAGGACGGGTGTTCAATCATGTCATGTATGGCCATAGTCCTGACACCACAGACCCTCGCATCCCGACTATGCCGGGACGGAGCACATCAGATTTTGGCCGACCAGACAGACATTGCTTGCACCAAACGTGAAGCGCCATGGGGTCGTCGGCGAGTTGCCATGAAGGGTGAGCTACATCCTACTATGAAATAAGAACCGCTCGCGAGGCGGACTTCAGCAGGCGGGGGGGGGGGGGGGGGGGGGCGCATCGTAGGACGATACAAGGCACAAAAGACACAGCCCTGCACGTAAGCATGAGCGACCACATCACCCGAATCGTCCCCAGCTACGATTGGGGGGGGGGAGGATCAAAGGCCGAAAAACGATGTAACGCGTGTCGAGTGTCGGGCGTCGGGTGTCGTTAACGACAAAGGGCGAAAATGTTGAGGTTGTACACGCGGCGTTCAAAAAGGAAGCCCGCGAAACCTGAAGAAGCGTCGGCAAAAACCACCGTCACACGACAAGAACACTACGAATGGAAATCGGCCAGCGAATCGCTACGCTCACCACAAACTATAAAGAAGCCCACACGACATCTCGCTCCGGATACAGGCAGGACAGGGAGAGGACGGAGGCTGCATGCTCCTGTCTTGCCCCCCGAAGCAGTAAGGAACAGGGGAAAATTGCGCAATACAAGACACCGTCCGTAAGCCCTGCAGAAACAACATCGAAATCAATTCGGAAAACGGAACGCCTTCTATGTGGAAAGCCAGGCCCGAAAGCCAATTTTTTAGAAAACAATCGGATTCAGTGTTGGTGTGAGACTCAGCTAGTCACGTCTGCGGCTCGTAAGCTTCTGGAGGCGCTGATCATCGTCACAGTTTAGGGCCACTGGAAACTTGCTTCCGGGGTTGCTGAGCATCATCATCGGTTGGGGCTGCTGGAACATCGCTTCTGCGATCGCTCAACATCCTTGTAGCTTGAGTCTGGGCCATAACTATCGTCTGCGTCACGTTGGACCCCGGGTACAGACGAGCTATCTGTCAATAAGTGGACTTGTAGACACCAAGAATCCTGTACAGCTCCCATCGAAGTCACTTACTTAGCCGGAGGGAGCGGAAGCCTGATCGGTCTCAGGTCGTCCAGAGAGAGCACGAAATACTAAATACACCCCGTCGGTGGGTGTGCGAGCGCTGATGTTCCCTAGCGGCTATGAAATGAATTACACGTACCACCGTAACTCCCATCACTGCAATGTTCGTCGCCTTTTGCACCAACGATGGACTACGTTGGGAAGAAGCACCGCGGTGTCGTGGGAACGAAACCAGTTCGTGCGTGGACTGAGTAGCTCAGTGAGTAGCACTATATGTTGTTGTTGTGTCACATTAACTCTTGTCAAACATCTAGAGTCCGTGGTCACTCAAAGGTGCTGGAGCCCTTGGAAGATCCGAAAAACCAAATGAAATCAAAATTCTTCCGGGAAATACTAAGCTTTCCCGCCTAAAAACGCACGATGCGAAGAAGGCGCACGAGTGAAATGATCCAATTTGCAAACTGAACTCACATGGCCACGGCTATCCAATCAACTACAGCATAGAGTCCCCCCGTTCCCACAACTAACCAACTCGCAGCTACAGACTACAGCGGTTGGGCTGCCTGCACCGTACGAACCGCACGGCTATATACGAGATAGCCAACAAAAAACATGTTTTCGAGTTCGTTGATTGAATCTCGCAGACACCGCCACAGGGACCCCCGGGGCTCTCCCCTGGCCACGTACTATAGGATTATTCAGGAGCACACTATCACAACAATTTATAACGTCTCCAGCGCGCACGCTCGAATAGGACAAATGCGAAGTCGGCGAGAATCGAACTCACGACAAATCCTTTGTTGGTTGTATATTATAAAAATTAAAATACACTCCAGCTGTGAGATCGAATATTTTGTCGAAACTCATCTTTGCAAGCTGTGTGTGAGACTCCGATCGCGCGTATTACGGGTTGTGTGTCCTCATTAAGGATATAGGTCGGCGACTCCCCTTGCAACTACAGTGTTGTAGCTATCAGGGTCAACAGGGTGATGCTAGGCAGTCCGTGTATAGCACTACCCACTGAGAGGCAAACGCTCGGGCCGCTTTTTGGTTTGAGGACCATCGCGCACACCGAGAACTGAGAGGAGGGCTAATACGATGTTATCGCGTACGGGTGCGGGCGCGGTAGGGGTGGGCGAAGGAAAACCTCGCAAGGGCTGGTACAGGAAAGTGATCGCGCAAAAGGTGCTTCATATAGCGTGCGTGGGGTGATATAGACCGCGCGCTGTTTTCTAAGAGTTGTTTTTTTGTCGACATGTCAAAAGCCCACCCAGACACCTGAGCCGATAAATCGAAAGGCTGTCTACTAGGTTGGGCCTATCGAGGCAACTACGAAACGATCGCACCGACATTCGATCGAGCCCATTGGCAGCGAGGTCGACGTGCCAGTCGAACCATAACAGAATAGGATAATAGCAGAACCAAGTTACGGCCGCCCAGCTCTCGCATGGAACCCTCATCCCACGCCGAGCTGATTCCACACGGCAACCGTTCGACCGTCACTCCGATCCGAGCCGTAAGGTTTTTGATCAAAGTTTCGACTATGCAAATCGTTTGTATCCTTCCCCCCCCAAAAAACGTGCGAATTTTGTTACGGTCTCGCAAGAAATCTCACCAGAAGGATCAATCACATCCGTACATCAGGATCGCGCAAGCTCGGCTTGTCGGGTAAACGACGGCGCCGCGGCGCTCGCCACGGTTGGACCCGAGGACCTCATCTATCGCGGAAACATGGCTATAGGAGGGGGGCGCTAATTTTTTTGTCCTGAGGCACTCCTAACCGCTCGAGGAGCAGGGGCCAGCACGGTAGCTTGACGGCTTGACTGACAGCTTGACTCCTTGGCCGACCGCTCATCTGCACTTCAAGTAGTGCGTTGGGGCCAAAGGAGGTCTTGACTCGCCCCAAGTGACCGGTCTCCTATGAGGTGGCGCTTTTCGCCTGAAATGTTTTCTGGATGACGGCAGTCCTTAACCCAATTTCGTCGGAAATTGGCCAACTTTTTTTTTTTTTACATGGCTCTCTCGTTGTGTGCCTAGGCCAATGGGATTTTCATCCGGTATGATGGAAGTTTTATTTGCTCCAAACCGTTTTTTGGGAGAGGTATGTCTTAAGCTCCCAAATTGAGGGGTAGTATTGGAAAAAAAGTGACGCACCTCTATCGTAGCACGTGTCGAGCTCTAGTCTCGTTCTACGGTAGCGCCCTCAACATTTATTTTTACGAAATCGCTGGGGTTTTTTAAACCGGCTCCCGGCCGTGTCTGCTCAAACACGGTGAATCTTGCCACCCCGACGCCAAAGCACCCTTCCTCGTGTCGAGCAGCCATGAAAACGTTCGTCAAAGAAAAGTCGCTGGTTTGCGGGGAGGATATCGTAGAATCAGTCTCAATGTCTCTCACACCAAAAACCTACTTGATCGCGAATTGAAAGTGCAACCCGATGAACAAACCTCCATGGCCTGGGTATACAACAAAATCATATTGGACGCGTGCTAGGATAGACGTGCACCATTTTTTTTTCTGAGGCTTCCTCAATTTGGGACTCTCCCAAAACCTGATTTGTAGAAAAATAAATGGCAGACGACAGAAAGCGGTATACCGCAACCGTTCCGCGCCACCGTCCTACACCTATTAACAGGCTTTTGACCCCGATCCGCGACGCTGATTGGTCAACTCAGCCTCGTACCGGTTTTTGGCACCAACTCCTTGCGGTACATCGTACCGTGACTCTTCAGTTCCACCGTCACCGATTTCTGACGTGACCCATACCGCTCTCTGTCGGAAAATGTACCATGCGGACCGACTTTGCCCGAGGGTCTTCACGCCCCGCACCCTTTTAAATTCTTATCGAATCTCAACCATGGGCGCCACGTTATGTAGCATGCATAGAACTGCGCGCTGTCATATTTCGGATCTCTTCAGAGCAATCATGGAAACACCCCTTCGGCACACAGCACGAACTGCTGCTCGACCATAGACAGCCCGCACACCTCACGTACACGTATGCATGTATATATGTATGTACGTATGAACGGTGGAGAAAGGAGTGGGACAAAGGGACAAAGGGGGAGTGACAGTCCCGCTACACGCACACGGACCTCTTGGCCCACACATACACCACCTCGCGTCCGCATTGCGCGTTCGCACACCGCATTCTGTTGAAATCCTCGCTACCGATGGCGCCACCATCGACCCTGACAATGCACACACACCACTTTCTCGTCCGCCTTGCGTATTCGTACACCGCACTCTGTGGAAATCCACGCAGGGAGAGGACGCCACCACTTAAACTTGGTAGCTTTGAACTTGGACTCACTCGAGATGCCGGAAAAAAAAACTAACACACTACCCATACACTAAAATCTATAGCGATGCTCCATTGAAAAATGAGAATAAGACCGAGCCTCGGTCAAAAAAAGATATGGCGCCATCTATCTGTTGTAGTCGTACACTGCTGGTTATGTACGAAACAACGGCTTTTTCGACAGTTGAAATGTGGACCTTGAAATAATCGGGAGCATACGATTACATACCCGGTTTAGTCTTCTACGTGGCCTTCTATATGTAGTCTTGTAGGATGCAGTCTACATGACGTGGCGCCCATGGTTGGGATTCGGTCGGAATTTGAAAGGGTGCGGGGCGTGAAGAGCCACGGGCAAAGTCGGTCAGCATGGATGGTAAATTTTTCCGAGAGAAAGCGTTACGGATCACGTCAGAAAGCGGTGACGGTGGGGCTGAAAAGACGTGGTACGATGTACCGCAAGGGGTTGGTGTCAAAAACCGGTACGAGGCTGAGTTGACCAATCCGCGTCGTGGATCGGGGTCAAAAATCTAGGTGTTTTCTGCTGTACCGCACGGTGGCGCGGAATGGTTTTGGTATGCCGTTCTCTCTCGTCTGCCCAAAAATAAAACTTCGACCGGATGAAAAATGCCATGGCCTTCGTGGTACACACTGGTTGAGTTCGACCGCCTTGCGACGAGCGGACTGTTAGGAGCTGTCGGGTTTGATCAGCCTCAACTTGTGAGATGATCACCACAACAAGGAGAGTTGAAACTCAATATGCCAATCAAACAATGGGAAACCCAGGGATGCATCCCGAATGTCCCCTGACGACCACAGGACGCGTGTGTGCAGCATTTTTTTTGGCAACAACCTTTTCGTAATGGCGAGGCTCTTTCACCCAAAATCGTCGAAAAAAATGTCGGTCTTGCTTTGCATTGAAATATGACGCATGCTACGATAGAGGTACACCTTTTTTTGGCTATTTTTGTTTTCTAAACGACGGGGCTCCTTCACCCCTTTACAACTGGAAACCCGTTTTTGGGGACAAAATTACTTGGATTAAGTATAGGGAGGGGTCCGGGGGCTCTAAAGGGGTTAACCC
Organism: Undaria pinnatifida; assembly: GCA_012845835.1. Classification (NCBI taxonomy): domain Eukaryota; class Phaeophyceae; order Laminariales; family Alariaceae; genus Undaria; species Undaria pinnatifida. The sequence continues at coordinate 3,808,711 of JABAKD010000011.1, read as the reverse complement.
AAAATCGTCGGAAATACGCCCCGTTTATTTTAAATGGTTCTAGTCCTAGAGCTGGAACGTAAAAACCGAAAAAAAAAAAACGGAAGAGTTTACTCGCAGGTGTGACTAATTTGAAGTTTCAAACTACTGCTGTACTGCTGTGTGTAGTAGGCGTTTGATCAGCCGGCGGGACCACGCACCAAACGTTTGTACCATTCGCATTTTCTGAACGCCGTTTTTGAGACCGGGAGGAACTGGCGCAGATTCGAAAGGGATCTGTTCATGATGGGAGGGCGTGTTTTTTTGTTGACTGTGTCGCCGTTTGGCACAATTGGGACCAAGCCGAGGAAAGCAGCCAGACCATCCATGGTCCCAACTGCGTCGTGAGGCAACTTATTTTGCGGGGGAACTACAGCAGTAAACGCATCGATTGAACTTGAAACAGCGAAGTGGGCTTTGATGGTATACGCGACAACAGGCACACACTGGGAGCTTGGGTTTGGTTTAAGGTCCATAGCGCAGCATAGTGGGTGAGCGTAAGGTCGGTGCGGTTCTATCGTATGGGGGATGATGTGCGAGGTGTATGGGCGCGGGCGGGGGATGGGGGTGGCAGAGCCGAGGAAAGCTAGAGACGGCGGAATAGCCGCGGCAGAGGAGGCGCTGGTAGTTTTTGTATCAAGTGCCTAACATAACTCACCCATAAAAGATTCCTGACATAAACGCGCAACTCGTTGAGCAGTTCCATGGGCCACTCGTAGGCCTGTAACGACAAAAAACGGTGAGATCATAAACACATGGGATCGCGAATGCATTGGATCTTTTGGCGGTTGAGGAGTCCCGTTGGTCAAAAACTTGGGTAATTCCTCAGTTGTTTAGCCACGCTATACGTAGCCAGAAACGTTTGAGCCAAGAAATCATCCCCCTCCGTGTTATGCAAACACTTTGTGTCTGGAAGAAACAAACATGCTGAGCGCCCAGATGCTGGAGGTGTCTCCGTTTAGGAGTAGGAACGGTGCTCCGTCTCCAAAGGGATGCGTTGGCAAAGGTCAAAGGCGTTAAGGCAAGCAACACTTGGGTAAGCTCCCCTCCCCGCCCTACGGGAGCATGGCTCACGAATATTAACGCTAAGACTGTGGCACACGGCACACACACTCGCATGCTCCACGAAGTCTGCGAACAAAGCGGCTGGCTTTTGTGCACTCGACGAAGTTCGCAGAGGGAGAACGTAACGTTTGTGATGAACCGAAGTCGCGCAACAGTTGCTTTTATGTGAACGCAATACCGCTGTGAATGAAAATGTAGGGATCGTTCGGGCACTCATCTCACTAAAAAAACGGTCCTTAAATATCCGTCTCGGAGTGGCCACTAGTACTAATGACCTTATCTGAAAACGTGTACTGGTTACTGCGGGCTTGGCGCTTGTGAACGAACAAAAACAAAACTGTCACAGGGAACATGCGAAGTATCGCTTCATGTGCATCGTGCCCGTGATGTTTATACAACACCGCCCCCCCCTGTTTCTATATCGCCGTTCGCGGAAGCAACGCTTGCTCTGGGTAGCGCCGTTACGATGGTGCCGTCGACATCTTCGCCGCCACCCCCATAGCCGCCGCTACCACCACCTCCAGCAGAAGGCCGCCCCGATTCGAGACCCCCATCCTTAAATCCGAGCCCGGATTCGAGTCCCTCGCTGTCAGACTCGCCGATCAAACCCACGCGACTGCCGCTTTGCCTCCTCGTCTCCTCCGGTGTATACCATTCTTCGCGGCGGTTCTCCCTCCCGCCTCTAGGACTAGAGGGGTTGTGATAACTATTGCTACCGCTGTCATTCCCATCGCTAGGATTGGGTCTACCGCCGTCGTCCTCGTAATTGTTCCCCCCGATGGCCGCAAAAGAAGCGGTATCTCCGACCCCCCGCGTGTTATCTCGGACATCCTCCTCGTTGGCTTGTTCCTCGTGTTGATCATGATCACCATTGACGCGGCTGGAATCTCGCAACATGCCGTCGATAGACTGGCCGTCGCTCGTGTCGCGGGGTGCATCAAAAGAGGTTGCTGCTGTGGGTCGGGATCGAGCTTCGATTTCTCGAGGTCGAGGCTCGATTTCTCGGTGATCGTTGTCCTCATTCCAAGGTTCCGCGCCTCGACGCGCCGTCTGATTTAAGACGCACATATCGTCCTCCTGATTATGTTCCTTCTCCTGCCCCGCCCCGCTATCCCGCCCCCCCCCCTCCTCCCGCCCCCACCCAGCCTTATGATGTTCGCCTCCTTCTTCTCTTCTTCCTCCTTTTCCTCCTCCCCCCCATCCCCCCCCTTCTCCTCCTCCTGCTCCCCCTCCTATCTCTAGCATACCTTCCGTAAATATTCGCTCCCCATTCGGATCCTCTCCCCCCCCTCCCCACTCTTCGCCCCCCCCCCCCCCTTCTCCTCCTCCCCCCCCCTCTGTTCCATCTTCTCCTCCCCCTCCTCTTACATCTACAATGTCTTCCATTATCCGCCCCCCTTCTCCCACTTCCCCCCCTCCTCCCTCCCCCCCTCCTGCTCCTCCTCCTCCTCCTCCTCCTTCTCCTCCTCCTCCTCCTCTTCCTCCTCCTCCTCCCCCGCCTCCTCCTCCTCCTCCTCCTACCCCGTCCCCCCCCTCGCCTTCTGCACCTTCCAAATCTTCTGTCGACGACCGTTCCCCCGGCAAAACGTCCTCGCCCCTTGCCGCCGCATCACGTGAAGCTAGCTCCGCGGCGGCTTGCTTAGGGTCAGCACACGTATTCACGAATACGGTCTCTCGGAGAAGCTTCATAAAGCTAGAGTCAACTGTTTGTCCCCCTGCCCCCCCGGGCTGATACATATAGATATCCTCGTACTCGAGTGCGAGAACCAGGGTCCATAGGTAGAGACGGTCTGTTTCCGTAGCGAGGGTTCCCTTGGCTGGGTTGTGTATGAACCTTGGCAGGGGAGCGGGGGGGGGGGAGGGGTACTTATTGTTATGCTTGGCCGTAGTATTTAGACCTTACGAAGACCCTCGTAGGGAGAGGGAAGGTGGGGAAGGGAAGGGAGGGGAGGGGAGGGGGCAAGAGGCAAGAGGGGGAAGAAGGGGACGGGCGGGGACGGGAGGGGACGGGAGGGGAGGAGAGGGAAGGGAAGGGAAGGGAAGGGGACGGGAGGGGAGGGAGGGACGGGACGGGAGGGGAGGGAAGGGGTGGAGGGGGATGGGGAGGGGGAAGAGGGAAGGGGGAGCTAGGGGAGAGGAGGGGAGGGAAGGGAAGGGAAAGGGAACGGAGGGGAGGGGAGCGGAGGGGAGGGAAAGGGAACGGAGGGGAGGGGAGGGGAGGGGAGGGGAGGAGAGGGGAGGGGAGGGGAGGGGAGGGGAGGGGAGGGGAGGGGAGGGGAGGGGAGGGGAGGGGAGGGGAGGGGAGGGGAGGGGAGGGGAGGGGAGGGGAGGGGAGGGGAGGGGAGGGGAGGGGAGGGGAGGGGAGGGGAGGGGAGGGGAGGGGAGGGGAGGGGAGGGGAGGGGAGGGGAGGGGAGGGGAGGGGAGGGGAGGGGAGGGGAGGGGAGGGGAGGGGAGGGGAGGGGAGGAGAGGGGAGGGGAGGGGAGGGGAGGGGAGGGGAGGGGAGGGGAGGGGAGGGGAGGGGAGGGGAGGGGAGGGGAGGGGAGGAGAGGGGAGGGGAGGGGAGGGGAGGGGAGGGGAGGGGAGGGGAGGGGAGGGGAGGGGAGGGGAGGGGAGGGGAGGGGAGGGGAGGGGAGGGGAGGGGAGGGGAGGGGAGGGGAGGGGAGGGGAGGGGAGGGGAGGGGAGGGGAGGGGAGGGGAGGGGACGGGGGGGGAGGGGACGGGACGGGACGGGAGGGAAGGGGATAGAAGGAGGGGAGGAGGCGAGATGGGAGAGAAGGGGATCTACTGGATGTGCTGGATGCCCATGCATAGAAATATCGGTTTAACGTGCAGAGCACACACACATCTATAAAACCAGTACCACCATGGCGCGCGATACATGCACGCTCACAGCTATGCCCACGCAAACCTCAAAACAAAAGCTGATGCCCGGAAGATGGGCGAGAATTTTCCGGGTATGTGTAAATATCTGTCGAAACATTACACGAAATAATTGCAAAACCGGTGGGACGCCGCTTCGATAGACAGTCATGGCGTTTCAGGAAAGGCGAGAAGGAAAAATAGCTGCGCGCGGCGGATGGGTGGGTAGGTTAGTGTGTGTATGGGTGGCTGGTTGGGCGGGGGGCGAGTGACTTGGTGGGTGTGACAGTGAGACGGTGGGTAGACGGGTAAGTGGGTGGATGGGTCGGTGGGTCGGGGGGTGGGTGGGTGGGTGGGTGGGTGGGTGAGTGGGTGGGTGGATAGGGAGTGGGCGGGTTGGTGGGTTGGCGCGCGGGACGGTGGATTGGTGGTGGGTGGTTGGGCGAATGGATTGGTGGTTGTGTAGTTGGGTGGGTAGTTGGATGGGTCAAATACCAGTAGAGGCGTACCTTGCGCGGGTCTCCGCATAGCTCCGCTGCGTCAACCTTTCCCCGTCGCTGCTGAGACTGAACACGTCGTCGTCGTACGCGCAGGTGCCGGTCGGCGGCGGCCGCAGCCTCCGAAGCTTGTGGAACAGAAAGTGCTCCGTCCTGGACAGCGCCTGGTCCCAGTACTCGTCGTCCTCCACGTACACCATGACGTCGCAGGCGTCTAGCACGCAGGGCAAAGCCAGTCGGTCTTCGGTGGGGTCCTACATGATAGAACAGAGGGATAATATAAGAGTGTAGAATCGAATGCGACGTGGATAATGTGAGGAAGTGGGACCGGGGGGACAATTCGGCGCGGGGTGGTGGTGTACTCATTTCCCACATAACCGTAGTCGTATGACCATAGCCCCTCGCATCCCTACAATGCCGGGACGGAGCACGGCAGGTTCTCAATGACCTAGCAGACATCGCGTGCATCAAGCACGAAACGCCGTGAGGCGTTTGGCGAATCGCATGAAGGGTGAGCTGCATCCTAATCAGAACTGCTCGTCAGGCGGACTTCCGCATCTTGTGTGTACTTCATTGCATGTGGATGACCGCTTCGATTAAGTTATTTGTTTTCTGGCATGACCACTCCCGGGAGGGGGGGGGCGTTGGGGGAGGGCGTTGGGGGGGGGCGTTGGGGCGGGGAGGGGTGAGTGGACAAGTCGAAGGCGATCTGGGGTATGGGTGGCTCCCAAAAGGAGCGGCGAGGGGCTTTCCATCGGGTCACGTTGTAAACGCGGTCCCTGGTTATTGGTAGCGTAAAAAGTCTGGGTACAGGCAAAAATACTGGAGTTTGCAAGGCGAGACAGTCATTCATCCAAGAAGCAATGGTTGGCGAAACAATAGGGGGGGGGGGGGGGCTAGGTGGTGTGTTCTTGCCGACCTTCTCGATTGTGTAAGGACCGTGCGGCGTCCACATCTGCGTTCCTGCAGCCGAAAACTTTGAGACGAACCTGTTCTCTGCCCAGGCTACACGGCTCCACCACAACCTTTACCTTGCACCTCCCGCCCCCTCCTCCGGGCTGTACACCATTACCTCAGGTTTCACTTGGTACGAGCAGGCAGTACTAAGCGAACGGAAAATACAAAATTATCGTTCTGGTCGAACCTATAGAGGGCATGTGGACAACAATTCTGAAAGAAACGTCAAACGCCCTCTACACGTCTGAAACAGAGTGGTGGTACCTGGTAGGGTAGAATCGAAAAAATCGTGCTGAAAGTACGACGAGTAGAAGGTGCCAACAGCTTGGTAAAACCACGATGACAAGAGACGAGTTCTTTTTTATGGGGGGACCGCTATGCGGCTCCTTGCTTGACCTGCTCTATGTCTCCGAGTCATCCCACCCTAGAGGTGCAGCAGATTCTAATAATCTTCTGAGTTCCTAGCGTGAGGAGCAGGTCAACATCAACATCACCTGAAACACGACACGAAAAGACATCCGTTCGGGCAGCACCCCGGCCAACACTTCTACCGCGCTAGTGGTCCCAACACAAACTACAGCAGTGTGCTCGTAAAAATTGCCACACTAACCCATAGCTCGACACTTGAGAAAGCTCAACCGGTCAGAAACGCTCGGCCCCAAGACTTCATTCAACTCTTTACCGCGGGATGACTCTCCGCCCCGCGACTGTCCGAGGGGAAAGTTGCAAGCAAAGCCTGATTGATACTCGATCGCTTGGGCTGAGTACGTGACGGGTAACATCGCACACACGCCACCACGACGCCAGCTACGATAGAGGTGTCACATTTTGGTTAAACGTTTATTTTCTGAAAATCAACGAGCCTTCCCTTGACCCAAAATCTTCGGGGAACGCCATCGTTCTTCTTGTCTTGGAGACAAACAGAAAATTACACCTACAGCAGTAGACCATCTGGGGTAGTTCATCGGGTTTTTTGAGCTGTCAAGATTCGTCAATTTTTTGTCAAAATCTGTTTTGGGATGGGGTAATAGAGCTCCTTAAGCCAGCAAACCTTGCGGGGCAAAAACCTGATGCGCCTCTACCGCATTATGTGTTGAATACCGAAAAAAAAAAACGCGATCTAGCTAGCTCGTCCGCTACTGTAGATCCCGATAGCTACCGTCGAATACGTTGTGCAAGATCTGTCTACATTCAAAGGACGCGAGCTGCGAGAGAGGCAGCACTTTTCGTGTGAAACGGTTTCTGAATAACGAGGTTCCTTAGCCCAAAATCGTCGGGAAAAAAAAATAATAGGCCGTTTTTTTACGATGGTTCTCGTTCTATACCTAGGCCATGGGATTTTTCATCCGGTCAGCAGTTTTTTTTTTCTCCAAATCAGTTTTTGGGTTAATACGGACGTGTCTTAAGCTCTTGACGTGAGGGGTACTATTAGAAAAAATGTTGTGAACCTCTATCGCAGCACGCGTCAAAGAGTACGGATCCAACTCGAAAAAAACGTGCTGCTGAAGATCCTGCAGACGACCGTACCGCTTCCGCCCGGCAAAATGAGCTGAGACCGTGCCACAGATCTTCCCTCAAAAAGATCTACCGCATATAGGTCATCAAGTGGAAAAATCGGCGACCTGTTAGACGTGTGCTATATTTGGAAAAAAAACGTTAGATCCAAAAACGTATCGGGTGCCTCACCGTTTGTAAAAACATATACGGAGTACTTTGTATTCAGTAACAACAACAAAAAGTGCAACCCTTACTACCGTAGCACGACTAAAGAAGAAACGGTACAGAAATCGACGAAAATTGACCTAGGGTGCGGTAGGGGGGATGTCACAGACGCAGGCCACCCTTTGCAGGTTTCTCTACTAGGCAGGTTCCACGTTGGTCACTCACTTGTACTACGTAGATAAGCTCTTGTATTCGTTCCACGCTCGCCACGGACGAATTGAACAGCGTTCAATTCCGCGAGGCAAAAGCATCATCCCCTCTTTTTCCTATGCGCACATGCCTTCAAAAGGCATGTAGAACCCTTTATATCCACCCGTATCCCATATCTTACGCCTTGGTAGGCTCCCAGGGGAATACCATAACACCAGGCTACAGTAGGGGGGATGTTACGACGGTGTTATGATGATGTTATGATGATGTTATGATAATGTTGTGATGATGTTATGATTATGTTATGATTATGATTATGTTATGATTATGTTATGATGATGTTATGATGATGTTATGATGATGTTATGATGATGTTATGATGATGTTATGATGATGTTATGATGATGTTATGATAATGTTATGATAATGTTACGACGATGTTATGATGATGTTATGATGATGTTATGATGATGTTATGATGATGTTATGATCATGTTATGATCATGTTATGATCATGTTATGATGTACCCCCATGTTTTCATTTTTGGGTTTGAGCCACTCGCACGAGTCACTCTCCACCTCACGGATAACAGTACTTTCAGGCGATTTTTCTGGCGCAGCGTAGCTTCACATTCCATTTCAAAATAATGTCGCCAAATTTAAACAGCACGGAAGCTCAAGAAGACCGCAAGAGGAACACAGGAGGCCACTCGCGCGAGTGATCCCGAGCCACTTCAACTTCCCCCCCCCCCCCCCCCCTCCCCCCCGCTCCGAAAAAAGTGACCCCCGTACCGTATGCCAGAGCCTGAAAAGCGGGAATGCTAAACCGTATATGCATGATAAAGATGAGCAAACGTACCGGGGGGAAGAAGGGAATGTACCTACGCGTGACCAAGGTTTGTGCAGAACGTGGACGAGGGCAAAACCTCTTACGAGTTAAACCGGAGGGTACAAACGATAATCTAAAAACAAAACGTACATACGTACGCAATGAACCCGACCAGGGCATTGTGTTGGCCATTTCGTTTTTTTCTGGCAGGGTTCCTCAAGCGAGAAACTATCCAATCCTTTTTTTTTTGTCACCATGTTGTTTGTTTTTGTGCCTACTACTGTAGGCCATGGGGTCGCTAATCGGACCTTGAAGCGTTGCCATTTTTTTTCAATCAAAAGCCATTTGTTCGTGAGGTAAGGTACGGCTACCCCGTAGCAGGAACTTCGGAAAAAAAAAAAAAAGGTGTGCGGTTTGTCGTAGCACGCGCCTTCCCCCGGCTCGAGCTTCCTACCTGCTGGTTGATGCACGCGTAGTCAATCCACACGTAGAACTCGTGGGACATTCGACCCATCCTTTTCGCGAGCTTCTGGACTATGTAGCAAACCTAACGCGGGGTTCAGAGGGCGGGGGGTTGGGGGGGGAAGACAATGAGTACGAGGGGGAGGGAGAAAGAAGATGACGAGGAGGAGGGGGGGGAGGAGGAGGAGGAGGAGGAAGAGGAAGAGGAGGAGGAGGATTCCCACAATATGATCCACCACATCAACATCCCACCACTCCCCACTCCACCTCACCAACACCTCACCTGATAAAACCGGGCCTTGCTGTGATCATCCGGGTTCTTGAAGTCGGGCTCCAGCCACCGGTGACTCACGTACACCACAACAGGGTCCTCTCCAAGCTCATCCGCCCTTGTCATCAGCTCGCACCCCGTCACAGGTCTCGTGGACGCGTGCCCCAAAAACCGATCCCCCGTTCTTCTCGGAATCTCCCCTAGCGCCGCCATGTCCACAAAGGATAACAAGTACATGGGGGGGATGTGGAACGGGCTAGACTCTCGGAGGGCCCTAAACGCCGCTCTTCGCTCGCGAGGAGTGCCCAGCGGGCGTAGCCGGCGAAGCGCCCATGTGATGTTCAGCACGGACTGTGTCGGGGAGTACGTGATCGAGCTTGTGCCGACGTTGCCCAGTGACAGCTGCCGGAGGTGCCCTGGATGGGCCCCCATTCCTGCCGCGGAAGAGCCGCGGTGGAGCGCATGGTACGAAAACGCTCTGGCTTTGCTACCGCTCCTCCGGACCCCTTCTGCGGCGGCGGTTGTTGGGGTTGGCGCTTTCCCCGCCCCCCCCGCGCGCAACTGCTGCTGCTGCTGCTGCTGCTGGCGCTGGTGTTGCTGCCACATGGGCGACCCCCCCCCCCTCAGCGCGTCACTCTCGCTCTCGTCGGTCGCGGGAAGGTGCAGCGTCGGAATCGCTAGAGTACTTTCGGATGTAGTGCCGCGTGCTCTGTCGGGCGTTCTGAGATTCGCGTCCGTTTTTCGTTCGCCTCGCCCCGTGCTTTCTCCCGCTTGAATAGGCTCAACCCAATCTCTAGAGGCGGAATTCGGCCCCCCCGGTGCACGTTTGTCTCCTCCAGACGTCGCGTCTCCCTCTTTTGGCCGATGTGATCTACTCTCTCCTTGAGGGGCGCGGTCCGACCCACTTCTTCCCCACCCCTCCGCTACAGCTGTCCGTCCTGCGCCCCCCCCCCCTTCTTGCCCGCCCTCATCGTGAGCGTGAGCGCTGCTGTTGCCAGAAAAATCTCGCTGATCCGATGGTGAGACGTCGTTGTTGTTGCCCCCCGGTGTCAAGCCGGGGGAAAGGTATGTGGAAGCTTCGTCGGATAATGCCGGGACGATGTTTTTTGCGAGCGAGATCGACAGGGCGTCCGGCAAACGCTTCGCCGCCGACTTATCCCTCCGCGCCTGGTCCTTGAACCCTCCGAGAGAGGAAGAAGAGGAGGAACCGGAGGAGGAGGAGGAGGAGGAAAGGGAGGAAGGACATACGGGCTCCACTCCGACTTTCGCGGTCCACTTTTTGGGGGGCCGCCCGCTGTGGTGAATCCACCTGACCGCCGACTCAGCGACCTTCTGAATGCGCCCCCACCGATACGGGACTCGGTCCCCCTCCCCCCCCCTGCGAATCCCCGCCGCCGCGGTCCCCCTCCCCCCCTTCCGCGAGCTTCCCAGCCCCTCTGGGAGACCGCACTCTGCTCGACTTCATCCTTCCCGTGGAGGATAGCATCGATAATTCGTCGCCCCAAGCCGCCGCGATGAGAAATTCGAGGCATTCGCACGCCTCCTCCATCCCTTCCCCCCGAGCGATTTCTAGCGGTGTTCGGCCGATAGAATCGACCGCGGTCGGGTTTGCCCCGTGCCGCACGAGCACGTCGAGAACCCGCGCCATCCCCTTCCTGGCCGCGATGTGCGTGAGACAGCCTATGTCCCCGTGCCGGAGTATCCCCCAGCTGCGCATGTCGACGAACGATTCCATCGCGGTTTCTGTACGGCCCGCGGCGGCCGCGAGACCCTCCGTGGCCCGGTTTATTAGCACCAGCATCCGCCTTAGCAGGATTGTGGAGGCCACGATCGACGCTGCGAACGCCACGAGGGAGCAGTAGAACACTGCTCCGACGGACCCGCTTCCGAAAGCGTTGCTATCTTCGAGCTGCGACGCCCCCAACAAGATTCCCTGGGTTTGGTTTGAGGTGAAGTCCGTTGGGATAAGAGAAGAGAGGGAGAGAGAAAAAAAAAGAATGGTTTCATAAAATTGTTAGAGGTGCATCATCTGCTAGTTCGACCAGTTGATTTGAGTGGTCGGTGGTAGTCAGTTTTGCAAGGTTTCGTGTTTTGTTTTTTTTTGTAAGATCCGTTGAGATCAGAGTGAAAACAACGGTTTCGTTTTATTGTAAAGATCCGTTGAGGTCAAAATAAAACGGTCAAGACCCGTTGGGATGAGAGAGAAAAAGCAGGATCTCATACGTACACGAAAGCATGCGGGCAATCGAAACACCGGTACATATACGCGTAATTAAGAGATAGCTATCTCGGATAAAAGGGGCCCCGAGAACGTTTGACTGAAAGTCATGTCTTCCTGTCTGGACCTTTCAAAAAGCAGACGGCTCCTTTTAATTTTGACGAAACTCGGCTGCCAGATTCGTTCTACAGCAGGGGGGGTCTCCCATCGAGGTGGCGGTGTTCGAGAGCAAGAAGACCGCCGTACTGGTGCAAGCCGCTTTATTTCATTCCGGGTTATGGGTGCAATTCTCCAGTCTCGCCAAGCGATTTTGACCTCCTTATATCGGGATACCGCCTTACTCAGACCGCATTATATCGGGATACCGCCTTACTCAGACGGCGTTATATCGGGATACCGCCTTACTCAGACCGCATTATATCGGGATACCGCCTTACTCAGACCGCATTATATCGGGATACCGCCTTACTCAGACCACCTTATATCGGGATACCGCCTTACTCAGACCTCTTTATATCGGGATACCGCCTTACTCAGACCACCTTATATCGGGATACCGCCTTACTCAGACCGCATTATGTCGGGATACCGCCTTACTCAGACCGCATTATATCGGGATACCGTCTTACTCAGACCCCGCCTTATGTCGGGATACCGCCTTACTCAGACCACCTTGTGGGGAGACCCCTAACGTAGTACTGGGGGAAAACACTGGAGCATGCGATGAGGTTCGAGGTACACCTTGAGCTCGCAGAGTCAGTAAAATCCGCGCGTTTGCTTCAACGTTCACGCACAACACCGCTAAGATTGACGATTTTGGGATTGTAGAGGAAAGAGACGATTTTGTAAAAAAATAAAATAAAAACACGTCGAGAGCTGTGAGTTCTTCCGGAAGGTTGATACTCAAATTTTGCAAGCTTTCCCTGACACTACGACGGTCGCGCGTTTTCTAGATCCATTCCACGTCAAGGATAACCAAGAGATGACAGATTACCGCCAAAATAGCTTGTGCTTTCCCGCGAAATCACCCAAAAACACATACACTTTGAGCGGCTTGCCGGTATTTACCGAAGTCCAAATGTGGCAATGTGACATCCAGTGGAGCTGCCCGCGGGAGAAAACTGCAGGGATTTCCCATATAAAGATGTGGCTTTAGTGAGTAGGGGACATGAGGTGTTACCTAATTACTTACGGCGCCCAGACCAATTCCTTCCCGCTAGAGTATCTCCGCCGTAATGCCGCAATACGGTTCCCCGACTTATTTGAGGATAACGGCCGGTGACCAACTGGAACTTGAAAAACCCGCATCGAAAGAGGGGAGAAAAGACACGTTATCCAGAGAGGTACATACATGTCCAAAACGTATGGCGATTATGGCATCGACGACCCGACGCAGCTCGGATTTTACATGGGCGTAGAGAATGTGTTCATTCTGCAACGAAAGTTGTATACATATATATGTATGATGATGTGATGTGATGATGTAATGATGTGATGATGTAATGATGTGATGATGTGATGATGTGATGATGTGATGATGTGATGATGTGATGATGTGATGATGTGATGATGTGATGATGTGATGATGTGGTGACGCGTTTCCTGAGACAGGGGCAGCCTTTTTTTTTTTTTCCGGCTATTTTTTTTTTCGGTATGACGATTCTATACATCCTTAACCCCCCAAAAAACGACCGAATTTCATTCTTGCTTTTCAGGATATGATATACTTTTTTGCGTATACGTGCTCCACAGGATTTGGGTTATGAGGTTTCACTTCCTTCGCTCTTCTCAAAACCGGTGTTCGGGTGAGGTAGAAGTAGAGCTCCTCGAGCGACGAGCCTCAGCAACAAGTTAGTCGACCTCTCGTTGTAGTACAACTGGGGCAATATGGACCTCTCGTTGTAGTACAATTGGGGCAATATGAACCTAGGAACCGACTATTGCTATGCAGGGATGCCTCTGGCTCTGTTTTGGTCACGCGCAAGAGGGTTGCTTGGATTTTACATGTCTGGTTTTAGTTGCTTCCTGTCCGCCGGATACCTTCTGACACTTGGGGGGGGGGGAACCGTTCGTTCAGGCAGGCGATAACGCCTGCCAGCTATAAAGGGGACAGCTGCTACAATCATAACGCCGCAACGGGAGAGAGGGGATACCATAGCACTCTACCGTACCATGTGCCTGATGCGACGTCTGTGCAGCATGGTAGATACTCGTTGGTAGAAGGGTATTTTCTGTCGCTGTACCTGAGTCCAAAGAAGGATCGTTTCCAAACGAACGCCAAAAAAACGCGATTCCTGACAAAAAAAAAACTATGACGATTCCTGACACTTCAAAATCCTGAAATATCACGTTTTCGAGGAAACAGAACACGTTTTTTCCGTCAGGAATCCTAACAAATCAAAAGTTTTACGGAAATTTCCAAACTATTCACAATCAGGATTCCCGACAAAATGTCGCGATTGCTCAATGCACCAAGTACTAAGCTACGCGACACGCTGCGCCGCAGGGTGAACTCTAATAGTGATGCTCGTGCTCCTACACGCTCATCCTATTTAGAACGCTTGACATGATCGACGTGTTGTTGGGTTTGATCGCAGTACGACGAGTGCTACAACAGCAGTGGCACTTTTCGTCTGAAATGGTTTCTGGATGACAGGGGCTCCTTAACCTGAGCAAAATCGTCGGGAAAAAATAAATAATAGGCAATTTTCTTTGCTCGATTATCGTTGTGTACCTAGGCAAAATGTATTATTTTTTCCCCATCCGGTAGCAAAATGTATTCTTTTTTCTGCAAATCAGCTTTTTGGGAGAGGTCTCAAGTTCCCAAATTGAGGGGTAGTATTTGAAAAAAACGCGGTGCACCTATATCGAAGCACGCGTCGACTTCATACTTAAATCTCGACTACGAAGAAATTGAAACCGACGAACCTGAGCGATGCCGACCACGAAGGGCATACCCGCGTTCATGCTGACCAGCTTCTCCTCCAAGATCCCCCACCGGTCCGTCTCGCGGATATCTCGCTCCACCTCCCCCTGGTGTTGAATCACCATGCGCCACGCATGCAGCGCGTTTGCCGTCTGCAGCACCGGTGTGTCCACGGTCAAGCCGTGCAGAGGAACCTGCTTTACGGTCGCAGAAAGGGCTTCCAGTGCGCAGTCTTCGTCCGCGATCGAGCCGGGGTGACTTGAGAGCAGCGCTTCTGCAGCCCGAAATATGCAGGTTTCTGGTGTGATGTCTACCTCGTCTTGTGCTGGGCGCTGGGGGTTGTCTCCTGCTGCGCCTGTAACGGTGTTGCAGGTGGCTGTTCCGTCTGCAAGGCTGGTAACGCGGTTGTCTGACGTCGGGCTTGAGCTTTGGCGGTCGTGTCTTTGCGCGTTGGCAGGGTTGGACTCGTTGTTGGTTGTTGTTGGTTGCCGCGGGGAGGCCTCTTTGTCGATACGATGGGTCACGTGGTTGTCGTTGCTGTCGTCGGCACGATGGGTGACGTTGTCGTGGTTGCTGTTGCTGTCGTCGAGATAATTGGCGAGATGGCTGACCTTGTTGTTGCTGCTGTCGTCGAGAGCATTGGCGAGATGCTCGACCTTGTTGTCGTTGCCGTCGTCGTCCTTGCGGTCCTCGTCGTCGTCCACCGTAACAGTTGTCGTTGAGTCCACCACAGTCGTCGTGGCGGCCGCGGCATCGGTAGCGGGGGCGGTAGAAGTAGCCGTGGCCGCCGCATTGTTGGCGGCAGCGGTGGCGGCGACGGTAGCTACCGAAGCCGCTGTATTTCGCAGGGTGATCATGTCGCGTGCGCTCCAGGCTAGCGATACCGCGGTCAGCACGATGAAGGCTTGCGTCCAGAGCATCGACTGCACGTCGCTGTTCCCCGGGCCGCGGTTGATCATGCCGTATATAACGCTCACCACGGGAGACGCTAACAGGCTCACAAAAATCGTCACCTGCCGTGGGTAGAAGTAGTATCGTTCGGTATTCGAGTATTAGTGTTGGGCGCTCGAGTATTGTTCGATGTTTTGAGTATTATTGTTCGGTACCAGGTATTTAAGTATTGTTCGGTATTTGAGTGCTCTTGTTGGGTACTCGAAATATGACGCGTGCTATGACAGAGGTATACCTTCTTTTGGCTATTTTTTTTTCTGAATGACGGGGCTCCTTAACCTACTAATGCTATCGTCGTAAACAGGACCATTTTTTTATCATGATTCTCTCGTCGTGTGCCTAGGCCATGGGATTTTTTTTTCATCCAGGATCGTGGCAGTTTTATTTTTTTCACTAATAAATCAGTTTTTGGGAGAGGTCTATTAAGCTCCCAAATTTGAGGAACCTCGGCAAAAAAAAAAGAAGGGTGCACCTCTATCTTGGCCTGATTCGTTTTCAGCATTGTTCGGTATTCGGTTATCGTTCGGTGCTCGAGTATTGTTCGGTAGCCAAGTACTGTTCGGTTTACATCGTTCGGTAGTCAAGTACTGTTTGGTATTCTAGTATGTGTTCGGTGTTCGACCGTGCGATAAATCGAGCAGCGGATGGAAATGTTTGGTGAGAAGGCTTTAGTCACAGGACTGTTGCTGCTAGTTTAGCCACCCGGCAGCATGAGCTTCATCCTCGGTCACTCTTTACAAATGATTATGAAAAAAAAGAATACCAAGGGAAAAATGCTCTTGATACCAAGTACCTGGTATATAGCTTGGGGATCAGATCGTTCGCTTCTGAGCATGAGGTGCGTGGGTGCCAGCAATTCCCATCGTTAAGACTTTTTCTGGTGTGAAAAGGGCTCTAAAAAATACTTTTCTTGATACACCTAAAAGATAATCAGAAGTAACCCGTGGCGAGGGCAGAGAGAGAGAGAGAACCCGCGCACCCGGCATCAATGCTAGCCTGTGAGGATCATCGGACCCCCCCAAAAATGTCCTCTTGCCTTCTGGACGGCAAAATGCAAGGACTATTTGGTGTTCATGCTACCACCGCAACTGACCCTGTTCTTCCGTCAAGAATGTAGTGTTCGATAGTACCCCAAACCATGTGCCACTCCGGGCGGAAACATGAGATCTATTTGGTGCTCATACCGTTACCCCAAACGTCCCTATGCTTCAGTCCAGTCCAGAACGGCGCCTGTTCGTGACAGGGTCTAACCTCTGTTAGACCGCTTACGTCAGCGTTGACTCAACAAACGTAGAGGTGTACTCACACCTTCTCCTCCGGACGGGCGCGAAAAGTTGACAAGACACAAAAATGAATTATTCTGCCATTGAACGGGCGCACCACAGGGCCGGTTTCGGGCAACAGTCGTTCTGCGTACTTCTTCATACCAGGTACACATTAACGGGGAGGTGTGTGCGGTTGGTGATACGTGCGCCATTGACCCATCAGGGGAAGGAAATCACCGGTGACACACCGTTAGCAGAGTTCCCCCAAGAAGTCGGCCCGAGTAAGTCTAGGTATGCCGATATAAGGCGGTCAAAAATCGCTTGGTGCGACTGGGGAATTGCACTCACAACCTGGACAGTAACTATAGACATCTCTACTGTACGTAGGAGACCGGTGTTTTCGGGCGCGTCGAGGCCTCTTTTGGCCATCTTCTACTGGTTTTGGTCGCATACGGGCGGCCAACCGAGGGATAAAATCGCACGGTCTCCCATGGGTGCATGCTACGATAGAGGTTACACCACCAGTTTTATCCATTTTTTATTCCGAGGCTACTTACTCCCTTGAGGAGTTCTATACTATTAGTAGTATACCTCTGCCTAAAACTCGTTTGGGGGAAATTAAAAAAGTGCCATCCGATGGATAATCCCATGGCCTAGCTATCCAAGGAACATCATGATCATTGCAAGAATGAATATAGAAATTGCCACGAGTTTGGGTCGAAGCAGCCCTCGTCAGGTCACGTTCACATTCACAAAAGTCACACCTCTAGAAATATATAGCAGGGCTTTTCACAGATTGGATCGGGTCGGGTCGGGTCAGGGTGACACAACCCGGACCGTGAGATGTGAACAACATCCTGACCCGACTCGGCTCGCCCCGTGAGATTTTGGAAACCCCCTTAATCGACCCGTGGGGTGTGTCATGACCCGTGCAAACTCCAAATATACAGCACACGGGTACACTCGTCAAACTCACAGCTGGCATACGTATGCCATTATATTTCATACCATGGTACCAGGTATAAAATAGGTGCAGTTATGGTAGTGCCTGGTATCAGACGCGATCGTACGTACGGTATCGTCATATGGTACAAGGTTCTCGCTCGGAATGTAGTTGAATTGAATCATACACGGTCGTACACATCGGTATCGTCATCTCAGGTGCCTACCGTAGTGCCCGCTACTAGAATTCACCGCACGCCAGGCATGAGCAAACACGACGGTAAAATCGGTAGCCAACCGGGAAAATCCCGATATCGAAGAAAAGGTGGTTCCAAGATTCGGTCCTCTTTGGTCGGCTAAGCACACCTAACAGCACACTAATGATAAGTTTGGGTGAGACCACACAGAACCCGGTAGGTGGCGCACAAGGAAGTAATAAACACCAGGAAGTTTGGGTAGGGCCACCGACCAGGGCAGGAGACCTCATGTAATCCAATACTTGCATTGAATGACCGATACCAGGGGAAAATATTACTGCAGTATAGTATGTAGTACCAGATACAAGCTGGAGCGGGGCATGGTACGATGATACACCGAGCACCGCGATGAAACAGACCGGCGTGTCCCAGACTCTATTCTACGGGGCGACGTACGGCGGTCCATACGTATCGTAGGTGTGTGTTTACTAGCCCGTAGGGCTGCGAGTGGGCTGACCATTAAGTCGTCTACTACTATAGTGCCTTTGTCGCTCGACTTGCGGCGTTTAGTAGCAAAAGCTACAGGTAGCGATGGTTCCAGACGCGTGCTACGATGATGGAGTGCCCGACGTTTTTTCTGGGGTACCTCGATTCGGGAGGAGGCTTAAGACCTCTCCCAAAAAAACTGATTTGGACGAAAAATAAAACTGCTTGTACGTGCTGAATGAAAAAAATCCTCGTAGCCTAGACACACAACGATAATCTGTTCATGAAAGAAAAAATGTCGTATTTCCGACGATTTTGCCCAGGTTAAGGAGCCCCGTCATTCAGAAAACAAAATAGCCAAAAAAAAGGTATACCTCTATCGTAGCACGCGTCTTCATACTCGAGGAGCTCAACCGATTAGAAACGTCCGACCCAAGACGCGTGCTACGATAGAGGTATACCTTTATTTGGCGTCCGACCCAAGACGCGTGCTACGATAGAGGTATACCTTTATTTGGCGTCCGACCCAAGACGCGTGCTACGATAGAGGTATACCTTTATTTGGCGTCCGACCCAAGACGCGTGCTACGATAGAGGTGTACCTTTTTTTAGCGTCCGACCCAAGACGCGTGCTACGATAGAGGTATACCCTCTTTTAGCGTCCGACCCAAGACGCGTGCTACGATAGAGATATACCTTTTGTTGGCTATTTCGTTTTTTTGAATGATGCGGCCCCTTAACCCAAAATCGTCGGGAAAAAAAATCGTTGTTTTTTTCCGTGTGACTTTTCGTTGCAAATCTAGGCCAATGGAATGTTTTATCTGGTATATACGTATAGCAGTTTTTTTTTTTCTCCAAAATAAGATTTCGGGTCAATAAAGAAGGGTAAAGAATTTTCTTGTAAGAAATTTATTAACTTCCTAAAGTGAGGAACCTCAGAAACAAAAGGGCCAGTGCACCTCTATCGTTGCACGCGTCCCAAAAGTGTGACCCCTACACGTGGGATAGCTCCCAAACAACCAACTAATATGAACCAGTACCGGTTGGCGACGCCTGCTACGATAGAGATAGGTAGTTTTTTTTTCGACAAAAATGCATCTGATTCTGAGGCTCCTCGGCCAAGGCACTACCCGATCTCGTTGACTATAACTGACAAGATACTGTTGTCGCTGTTGTGCTTGCCATACGGCAGGGTCCTCTCTGTAAGGCGGTGGCGTGCGAGAGCAGGGTGACCGCCTTATCGGGAAAAGCCGCCGTATTCATTCCGGGTTATGAGTGCAATTCCTCGGTCGCGCCAAGCGATTTTGACCGCCTTATATCGGGATACCGCACTAATCAGACCGCCTTATTGAGGGATCCCTGCTGTAGTGTACCCTACAATGTGCAGGAGGAGTTTTAACTTTGTCACTCGCAACATGCCCGAAAAAAGAGAACCTCGGAAACAGAAGGAAACCCATGCACAAAGCCAAACTCCCTTCTATGCCTTCTTCGCTCTGAGGCAACCCTTTCGGGGCTTCAGTATATCTTGATTTTAGTATGGAAAAAAATGACGAATAAAAACCGACGATTGCAGCATCTTTCCCACCAAGCGACCCGGGCTGCCAGATTATTTGCTGACAGCGATTTTACGGTGTCGAGCTCCAGCGCAAGTACCCTGTAAAACACGCGCATGGCTTTTGCACTGACTGCCGTGTGCTGCATGCTCGCATGATGATAAGAACGCGTTTTATACCTTGTTTCGTCGCTGAACGTGGACCCTAACAGGGGTTAAATATGTATCTACCTCGTACAGGGGGTACTCCATTCATTGGCGAACACCGTTCGCTGCGGACGTGCGTAGGCCAAGGGACTGCCGTCCATCGGGTTACACTTCTCCGATGTCGTCACATACCGGTATCAAATTTTGGGTTTTTTGGTAGGGCCTGCCAAAGTGAGGGTGCACCTCTATCGCAGGGCGCGTCTATTGTTATCACACATTGTCTCAGGTACAGCTGACGGACAGCCTTAATCCCTTTAGAGCGCCCAAACCCCTCCCTACGACCGATGCTACGCTAGAAGTGCACCGCTTTTTTGTTCTGAGGGTTCCTCGATTTCGGGAGCTTAAGACATCTCCCAAAAACTAACTTGGACAAAAAGAAACCTGGTTCCGGATGAAAAATCCCATTACCTACCAAGGTACACAACGAGAATCATGAAAAAGAAAATGACGTATTTCCGACGATTTTGCCCAGGAGCCCCGTCATTCATAAAAAATAGCCAAAAAAAGGTATACCTCTAGCGTAGCACGCGTCCTACACTAATTCCAAGTAACTTTGTCCCCCAAAACGGGTTCCCTGCTGTAAAGGGGTGATAGGGTTTATATTATAACCCTGTCCCTTTCGGGGCCCACGTACAACGACCAAAAACCGGCGATTGAGACATTTTCAAGCGTCTGCGAGTAGCATGAGCGCGCGCAGCACAGTACGTGCGAGCAGGATTGTGCGGTACCCGTCCTCTACGACCCCTTGCGTTGTTGTACATCGGACACCAACGTTTGTCAAGCCCCAAGTAGCAGTGACCCGATGCTGTGGTCATCAATTTGCATCGTCAACTCTTCCCTATGTATAATCAATATATAATCAAGTCTCAAAGGGGGTGATGTTTACATGTGTTTACATCGCAATCCCCATTTCTTTTTTACGGGCACAGCGCTCATACACACGAGTTTTCTTCATGCTCAACCCATGACCGATCAGTATCATCTGTTGACAGGTATCCATAACCTGGTAAACGGTAAAGCGTGAATTTGTGCTGCTCTGCACGGCATCTTACTCCTTTAGCCATCGCTACTACATAACAACGTAATGGTACTCGTAGACCTGAACCAAACACATACGAGAACACTCAAACCGTCATATAACCCTCAGCTAGATGCCTCGTAGCATAGGACACGTAGCCGACCCTTCCATTATTACTGTTAATAGCTGTAGTCGTATACAGTACAGGTAAGTATTACAGTGGGCTAGTGACGTGGGTAGGCATCAACGCATTACATCAAGCACACACCTGACTCAGCGTAAGCGAGAACACCGCCAAAAACACGAACGGCGTGCACACCAGCACCATCGACACCGCCCCCGAGCTCCACTCGGCGGCGAACACAAACACCGCGGGACCGATCACGGCAAGCGGCCACAGGTTCGTGCAGTCCAGCCATCTCGACCTCTCGTGACCCTCGCTCCACCCTCCCAATAACTTCTCCGTCTCCTTCACCCTCGAGGTGAACACCATCTGCACGTTGGCCCCCCTGAACCGGTACCCCGTCGCGGGCTTCGAGACGTCCTCGAGGAACCACCGGGTTCGCAGCTTGCCGTCGACGGCAAATGCCACGGGGATACACGCATAGGGCCATGTATACAACAACAACGTCCAGAAAGCGTCTACCATGGCCCCATCGCCCCCTAACCTTATACAGGAGTCAACAAGCCACCATCATCGCAGCAAGCAGCCGAGTTCGTTCCTTCTAAACATCAACAACTGCTGTTGGCATCATCGTAATGAGCTGCGCTCGATGACGTTGTTGTTGTTGCTGCTGCTGCTGTTGCTGTTGCTGCTGTTGCTGCTGCTGTTGCTGCTGCTGCTGCCGCTGCTGCTGCCGCTGCTGCTGCTGCGTTGAGCACAGCAGCATGCCTTGCGAGATGGCCGGGGGGTGGGAGTTGGCCGCGGGGTGGATGAGAGAGAGAGCTTGCCTCGCAAAAATAAAGAAAAAGGGCCTTGGGCGGAACGAGAACAACGTCCAGGCTGCGGGGCTAGGCCAGCCGACGGAGATTGTTGTTGTTGTTGTTAGGAAATGTAACTGTCATTACGGAGAATGTAACTGTCTTTTTGTCATTGGAGCCCATATAATAATGCTATTGCGCCGCGTTTTTTTTTTGCACCGCGTTTTTTTATCTATAATCCGACGACAAGACGACAACACAACGGCACGACGGTATCTTCTGGCTCGCAGTCCCTGGCAATATGTTCCTGCCACACATGATGATGATGACGACGGTACGACGGTGGTCATGATGATCATGATGTCAATTGCTGACGATGATTGTGATGTGGATGATGATGACGACTGATGATGATGATGCTCACATTGCTAGCAGCGCAGTAGCAGCTCTCTTTGGCACAAAAACTAAACACTGCTGTTGATTTTGTTCTGTACCACGCAGCTTGCAAAGTTGAGTTTTAATCATCCAATCGGTCGTACTCACAGCTGCTTCTGCTGGCGTTTTTTAATGTCTATAGACTAATAATATAGTCTAGTATCTAGCCTGACTATTATTTCATTTGCCATCTGACAATGTAGCGTGAGCGTCAAAAACCAGAAACATGATGAAAGAACACAACATCCGGATGAAAGCGTGGAACAATGTTCCCAACATCAAAGTCTACGAATACATGTACCTCCCTCTTCTCCTGGCCCTGCCCCCTCCAGCAGCAAGGGCCAAGTCCTCCCCCCTATATACACTTCGAAGAGGCATCGAACGACAACCCGCTGTCCACATAATAAATGGCTGGTTTGTAACTGCAGCGCGTATGTTTCAACGCGCAAAAGGCTATGCGGTGTTGCTGCCTATAATGCTATCGGTCGGGGCAAGGAAAGAGTCCCCGCCGTCTCGCTCTCTGTGGCCCTGCCCTCTTCACCTCCTCCCCCAAAACACTACCGCTCCCACCCTTAAGCTTGTTACTTCCAACCGCAAGGGCCAAGTCCTCCCCCCCATACACTTCCGAAGAGGCATCGAAGGACAACCCGCTATCCATAAAAATGGCTGGTTTGTAACTTCTACGCGTACGTTTCAACGCGCGGAAGGCTGTGCGGTATTATATTATTGCTGTTTAATACTGGTATCGGTCGTCCCCCTCCCCCAAAACACTACCTCTTCCACCCTTGAGCTTGCCACTTCTAACCGCATGGGCCAAGTCCTCCCGCCCATACACTTCCGAAGAAGCATCGAACGACAACCCGCCATCCATATAAATGGCTGGCTTGTAACTGCTGCGTGTATTAATATAGACTATTAATAGACCTCTAGTCTAGATGAATACATAATATATACGGCATTTGTGAATTAAACCTACGATAATAATCAAAAAGGCACTAGTAGTTACTAGTATTAGTATGATAGATGTCCTGTGCTCCGTAGTAGGTCGATTCAAACGACCAAAAACACGGAGCTTGGGGAAGCAGAAACAGGGAACACGACACACACTACTACGTGTCCTACACAGTATACATAGACTAGACATACACGTACCAGGTACTGCAGTATACATAGACTAGACATATACGTACTGCTTATTGCATGAAGTACTACTATCTAGGTGACGACTAGGTGACGTTCTAGTCGTCCCTACCTGACAATAACGAACGGCAAACGAAAAAATGTGATAATAATACTGTACGAAAACGACCCCACACTAAATTCAAGTATCATGTTGTCCCTAATAATATAGAAACAAACGTGGGTGGGTGAACCCAGACAGGAACACTGAACGAGCACCCATCATTCTTAGCTTCGTGTGATAAGGCTTAGTTTGGGTAAGCTGTTGGTTAACCATGTGCAAGTGGTCAATCGGACTAATACCCCACTAATACCTTAACAAATGGCGTCGTCGGCAGGACAGAAAGAAAAAGCCTCGCAAAAGATCTCGGTGTTTTAGTGTTGGCCTTTCCACACCTCAAATCGACCGCCACCTCGTGGTCAAAACAAGTGTTTGGATATGGCCTCGAAAGGCCTGTAATTATCCGAATTTGAGATCATTTGGATGGGTTAAAATGGCAAAAACCGACGGTGCCAACCCGTCGGTAGCCTCGTTGGACATTTATTTGTGAGTCTGCAATGTCCCCTTTTGGGAACACCAGTCCTCGACTATTTGGGCCTGTAATGTCCCCTTGCGGGAGCACCAGGCCTCGGGATCAAGATGCGACCCCACTAATACCTTAACATTTGCCCTATAAATGCACAGGACAGGCCGGCAAAAAAAACTGCCTGTCGGTGGTGGTCAATTACAATCTTGCACGTCGGCCCAGGCCAACCCGACCCCAGGTCGAACCCCAACCCTACAACTATAATAACAACAAGCCCTAACCTAACCCCTTGGATGAGATCGAGGTTGGCTTTCAACGGACGGCCGAAAGAAAGACACCAGCCCGAACCAATCAGGCAAACTACGGCACCGGCATGAACTTTTTTTGCCTGCCAGTCCTGCATTGGGTGAGTCGTTTTTCTTTCTTTGACGTGTGCTACTACTACTACTACTACTGCTGCTGCTACTACTACTACTACTACTACTACTACTACTACTACTACTACTACTACCACTGCTACTACTACTACTGCTACTACTACTACTACTACTACCACTGCTACTACTACTACTACTACTACTACTATTAACTACTACTATCACGACTATTACTACTGTAGTATCAGTTTTCGGCCAAATCGCTTCTGGTCGACTAGGCTCATCCGAGGAACTACCGGGTGTCATCACAATATCATCATTCGCTGTTCATCATTTATTATTAATAGGCTACGAGATGCAGAAGATACCACTGCTTAATGGAGGAATTATTCGACTTCGTAGATGCTATTGCTTTGTGGAAGGAAATCCGATTTACATCAGAACGGCAACTACGCTATATTGTCGGAGGGAAAAAATACTAATAATAAGTTACGAGATTGATAGGTTGCAGTTAGTGGCAGTTTTGGTCGTCATCAGTATAACAACATGGTTTCGGCATAAACCTCCTAAAATTAAGAGGCTCGATATTTTAATTTTATGGTGCAACCCTATCTTTGACGCTTTCCACGATCATAGAGGTACAGTACCCCTTTTTGGCAACCTTGTATTAGACGCGTTCTACGGTCACAGAGGTAAAGTACCCCTTTTTGGCAACCCTACCTTAGACGCGTTCTACGATCATAGAGGTACAGTACCCCTTTTTGGCAACCCTATCTTAGACTCGTTCTACGATCACAGAGATACAGTACCCCTTTTTGGCAACCCTATATTAGACGCGTTCTACGGTCATAGAGGTACAGTACCCCTTTTTGGCAACCCTATATTAGACGCGTTCTACGATCATAGAGGTACAGTACCCCTTTTTGGCAACCCTATATTAGACGCGTTTTACGATCATAGAGGTACAGTACCCCTTTTTGGCAACCCTACCTTAAACGCGTTCTACGATCATAGAGGAGAACATGGAAGGTGCATCTACTGTATGTAGTATCCATCCGTAGTTGTTGGTTCTTGGATAACAATATGTTACTCCTTTACTTTACGTGGTCTGAATTTTCTGCTATTTCGTCATCGTTTTTGCTGTAAACCATCAGGTAAACTACATACTATAACTAAACTAAAACTCGTGTGGGTTGGTCGGTGTTGCTTGCCCGGCTACTTGCGCTTGTGGCTTATTTGTTTTGTCTTTGGAGCCATCCTACGCCATACATTGTATGGGTGCAGCAGATTCTAAGAATTTTGTGAGGTCCCAACACGAGGAGCTCAACATCTCACCCGACCTGAACATGCCTTCGAAGGCATTCGTTCGCGCAGACCCAACCAACATTTCTATGTGCGCTACAAGTAGTCTTAAAACAAACATATACCCGCAAAGTTATCATATACTAACCGATGGTTCCAGGCTTGAGGAGCTCAACCCGTCAGAAACATGTTGAGAAACGTTCGCCTCCCAAAACTGCAACCCCTACCTTCCGTGGGATCACTCTGTTGGTTTTGCAGGACATTTCCGGTGTTATCGTATATGGTATCGCTCATAGGCATAACGCCTGCCTGTGCTTTTCCTTTTTTTAACTGTCGATACTCCCCGAGATTTCAAGCTAACTACACCCCGAAAGGGAACCTTGCAGACACTAACGACGTTGAACATCGACGGGTGGCAAAGGCCAAGACTATGGTATATTACTAGGGGGGATGTTACGACGGTGTTACGATGATGTTATGATGATGTTATGATTGTGTTATGATGTACCGCCTTTTGCACCACCGGGTTCGAGCCACTCGCGCGATTGACTTGCAGTACCTCACCGACAAACATAATTTAGGCGATACGTTTGGTGCAGCTCAGCTAGCTATCCATTCCATTGCGGGTTCAACGTGGCAACATTTAGAACAGAACGAAAGCTAAAGCCCGCAAAGGAACAGGGAGGGCACTCGCGTGACTTGACCCGGAGCCATTGCAACAACAAAAAACCCCCCCGAAAATTACCCCCCAACCACAGGCTTGTGGTCCAAGCGGAATTATAATATGTGGTGAAACCTTACGGCGAGAGATCTGCCCCTGTATTTTTTCGGTAGGAATCGGGAGAAAGGCGCAAGATCGACTGCTCTCACAGTGAGGTGCAACAAGGGGATGCCTTGGGGTCGGCGTCGTTTTTCATGCCGCTCCTGCCGGTGTTGAAGCGGATCCGGAGCGGAGTTCGAGCCAAGAGAGGTGGAGGCATTCGATTACCTGCCGTAGATGACATCAGCATCGGAATGATAGAAATTGCACCCGTTACTGTGGAAGTTGCACCTTTCTTCCAGCGTGAGCTGTCCAACATCGGCATTGCAATCAACCCGAGAAAAA
This sequence comes from Undaria pinnatifida, assembly GCA_012845835.1. NCBI lineage: Eukaryota > Phaeophyceae > Laminariales > Alariaceae > Undaria > Undaria pinnatifida. The sequence continues at coordinate 3,782,271 of JABAKD010000011.1, read as the reverse complement.
CGGTTGCCTTGTTCCCGAAGGGGCACACACTGTTATGGAAATGTTAGCACATAGCCAGTAGTATGAGTCGATGTTCAGTAGCACTGCACTTGTACGTCGTAGATCACCGTAGATCTGTTATGTGTCGGTTGGTATGTAACGTGCGTATGAATATGCGGAGGAATTACTTATGTAGGATTCTCTGTTGCCTTGATATCAAGGTAGCTCACTCTCTCGTGTGGATTCTTCCGGATTGTCTAGCATCGTAGCCATCCTGGTCATCTCCAGTACCCAGCCAACTTCTGGACTCCTGCATAGTCTGCGGTTTATCTGTGTGTGTTGGCCACGTAAGCGCCAGTGTTTACAACATCTTTACATCTTGTCCTCAACACGAAAGCACTCGAGTCTTCCAGGCTATCCACTGCACAGTGTCACCAACCCGACTAGCGTCGGGGACACAGCCTCTCTGCCACCGTGCTGGGGTATACCACAATATCCATAATACATAACTACGCTGGAACAAAAAATCGCCCTTCTTGAATATTGGCGTCCGCATTGTCGAACGGGTTGGGGCCAAGGTGGTTGAGGTGCCCGTCGGTGAAGACGAATACGCGAGGGAGAGCGCAATGGGGATAGTTCAAAACGGGGGAGCGGAGCAACTCGAGTGGATGCTGCCGCACATGCCAGACATACAAGCAATCAGCCAAAAACCTGATCGTCACCGGCTCTATGGTGCAACGGACCGCCTACACAGAACGCTTGATGGACCAGAATTGTCCCTGTGTTCACGTGCCACAAGGCAGACAGCAACGCCAAGTGGATGCTTGAGAAACTGCTTGATCTCTCAGGGGCGCCGAAGAGTCGTCGTTCTTCGAGGACGGGTGCCCGACAAATCAGTCGCCCTTCCAGCCCTACCAACAGGCGCAGGTGAGCCTGTCCACGGGGGAGGGTTTTGATTGTCGTCGGCTGAAGCCCGGAGGATGTCATCGTTGTGTCGGAAGCTTGGTGGCGACGGTGCCGGAGGTGCTTGCTGATTTGTCCGGCGCTATGGGGGACAAAGTCCGGAGGGAGCCACCCGATTCAGACCTCGTTCGGCGCATTTTGAACCGCGTCAGGGACCTCCGGGATGTGGCTGGAGTTTCAGAGGAAGCCATGCAAACATCGTGCCGGAAAGCTGGCGGAACAGAGCCTTAGAGCAGAAGAGCAAGATGACTCAGGGCCGTCAGTTGCAACAGTGTTGCCGGCACACAAACGCAGAAACCATCAGCTCCAGCAAAGTGCGGAATAGAATGGGGAAGCCGGTAAACCGAGTCTATTATACGAGGTACGTCGCTTCGCTGGACCAGTCGCTCTAGACGACGCCCCAGCGAGACCAGTCGCCTTAGACGACGCCCCAGCGAGGCACGGACGCCCACAAGAGGAGAAAAAGACGCGAGACTTGACCAAGGCCCGGCAGCGGAGTCAATCATGACCAGGGGCTACTGCCTTTTCAAGGGTGAGGCCTGTCGACTCGGCCAGAGTCATCCCGGCGTCGTCAGCGTTCGTGCTGCGGGAAGGGGATTCCTGGAGATGGAAGAGTTCCTGGCGGCGAGGTGCCCCTGCTGCGGTGTGCTAATGCACTGCATTCACGATTTTGCCGTCGGTCGGGCGCGTAGCGGGTGAACCAGCATCAGCCCCCTGTGCACACGCTCTCCCGCACCCTTAAGAGTATGTCCATTCGTCATCAAGTGGGGTGTGGAGCCCTCTTCCACGCAAACAGCGATCTCCGCGTGGACATCGTTATCGAGGCGGGAGGACTCCGAGATGCTACGGCATCGGAGTATGACAACAAAGCGATATCAATAAACGTCACGTATACGGACCCACAAAGGGGGGTCCACATGCGGACAGGCAGCGCTGACCGAGACCGATCAGCTGCTCCCACTTCTGAGGCGCCCAAGCGCAACCATTAAGCTCGTCCGGGACAAGTGTCCTTCGCAAGCGCAGCTGCTAAACTCGCCACCCTCGCAGTGGAAAGGCTTGGCGCCTCGGAAAGGAAGGCAGCTGCTTGATCGATCAGGTAGCAGTCGGAATCGTCGGGGAAACGGATGGATCGTCCCTAGTGCGGAAAGGCGTCCGCAAGGAATGCTTCTTCCAGGTGTTAGCCTCTGTGACCACCCAGGTCGCGATTTCGCGCCGAGTGCACACATTTAAAAAATAGCCCTGAGGGACCGCCAGGCCACGAGGGGGAAGGGACAAAGACGCTGGAGGACTGCGGCTAATGCCCTGGGGATGGAATGTTGGTGAATATTTTATATAGGCAGATGATATAAAGGGATGTCTTCTTGCTACAATCGTCAGGTTTGTCCCCTTTAAGGATTTATAGTTTCCGCGCACATATTGAAACGTCCCGCCCCCCCCACCATCCCCCTCCCCTCCCCCTCCCCTGATCCCTCTTGTTCGAAAAAAAAAACACCCCTCCCCCCCCCCCCCCTCCCCCGTCCCCCGATCCCTCCCCCCCCCCCCCCCCCCCCTTTCCGCCTAGTTTGTCCAAACGCCCCACTCACAATCGAAATCGGCCAGAGTAATAAACACCTATACGCAGTTGATATCACGTCATTATCTTTCTGACCATCCATGACGTAGTTTTCATTATTCCCCCCCCCCCCCCCCCCAAAACCCCCCCCTCCAACGCCCCCTCTTTTCCAACCACCCGCACGATTGCCTAGACCTAGCACCACGCGTATAACAAGCCCCTACATATCTTTGATCTCACAGCCGGAGTGTATTTGAATATTATTTGTGACCTAAACCTCCTTAAAAATCCCCCCCCCCCCCCCTTCTCGCTCTCCCTTGCTCAAACGCCCCCACCTAATATCGAAATCCGCCAGATTAATAAACACTTCACGCACTGGATATCACCTCATTATCTTTCGAGAGCCATCCATGCCGCTGCTTCCCCCCCCCCCCCCCCCGCCCCGAACGCCCCCTTCTTCCCCACCACCCGCACCATCGCCTAGACCTAGCACCACACGTATAACAAACCCCTTACCTAAAACCCTTCCTTTCCCCCCCTCCCCGCCCCCACCCTCCACCTCCCCAACCCCCCCCACCCCATCCCAACCCCACCCCCTCGAACACTCCGTCCTCTCTCTACTCACTGATTGTACGACTTACCCCAGGATATACATGATAAACTGATGCATTCTTTCCAAAACCGTCACATTTATCCCCTCAAAAGTATGTATAGTTTCCACGCACAGATTGAGCTGCCCCACACCCCCCCGCCCCACCCCCCCCCCTATGATAAGCTGGTGTTTTTTTTTTTTTTTCCAGAACCGGCAGATTTATCCCCTTGAAAAGATTTATAGCTTACACGCACAAATTGCCCGCCCGTCCGCCCCCCCCCCCCTTCCCCCCCCCCTCCAACCCCACTTGCTTTTGATCAAAACCAGGCCCCCGCGTCCTTAAAAACTCCGCCCCCCCCTCACCGGTTATTCGACTTACAGGCTTCACTTGATAAACGGATACATTTCCCTCCACAGCTGTCAGATTTTGTCCCCCTCAGAAACGGGTTGTATAGTTTCCGCGCACAGACTGCCTAACATCACCCTGTTGACGCTGGTAGCTACACTGTAGTTGCAAGGGGAGTCGCCGACCTATATCCTTAATGAGGACACACAACCCGTAATACGCGCGATCGGAGTATCACACACAGCTTGCAAAGATGAGTTTCGACGAAATATTCGATCTCACAGCTGGAGTGTATTTATATATTGTGAAAATACACTCCAGCTGTGAGATCGAATATTTCGTCGAAACTCATCTTTGCAAGCTGTGTGTGATACTCCGATCGCGCGTATTACGGGTTGTGTGTCCTCATTAAGGATATAGGTCGGCGACTCCCCTTGCAACTACAGTGTAGCTACCAGCGTCAACAGGGTGATGTTAGGCAGTCTGTGCGCGGAAACTATACAACCCGTTTCTGAGGGGGACAAAATCTGACAGCTGTGGAGGGAAATGTATCCGTTTATCAAGTGAAGCCTGTAAGTCGAATAACCGGTGAGGGGGGGGCGGAGTTTTTAAGGACGTGGGGGCCTGATTTTGATCAAAAGGGGGGCGGGAGGGGGGGGAAAGGGGGGAAGGGCACGGGTGGGGCAGGTCTATTTGTGCGTGGAAACTTTAAATATTTTTTGTGGGGGAGGGGGAATGTGGCGGGGGGGGGGGCGGGGGCGGGGGGGGAGGGCTTTAGGTCGCATAGATGTAGGGGTTGGCTATACGCGGGGTGCTAGGTCTAGGCGATTTTGCGGGTGTTCGGTGAAGAAGGGGGCGTTGGGGACGGGGGTGGGTGGGAATTGCAGCATGGACGGCTCTGAAACGATAACGAGGCGATATCCAGGGCGTGGAAGTGTTTATTACTCTGGCGGATTTCGATAGTAGGTGGGGCGTTTATGCAGGAGGAAACGATGGGAACAAGGAAAAAAAAGGAGAAAAAAAAAAAAAGGCGGGGGAGGGGGGGGAAGGGTTTTCGAGAGGTTTAGGTCACATATAATATTAAAATCAAGGATTTGGTCGACACTGCTGATGTTCGCAACATTGTGTGTGATCTTTCGATCGCGCGTATTAATCATATATGTAGGGGCCTACCATACGCGCGGTGCTGGGTCTAGGCGATCGTGCGGGGTGTGGGGAAGGAGGGGGCGTTGGAGGGGGGGGGGGGATGAATGAAAGCTACGTCATGGATGGCTTGAAAGATAATGACGTGATATCAATGGCTTATTAGTGTTTATTACTCAGGCCGATTTCGATTGTAAGTGGGGCGTTTGAACGAACTGGGCGGGGAACAAAGGGGGGGGGGGGAGATAAGTTGCAGCTACGGCATGGATGGCTAGATGGATAATGAGATGATATCAGCTGGCTGGTAGTGTTTACTACCCTAGCAGATTTTGATTTCAGGTGGTGCGTTTAAACAAGAGGGATCGGGGGGGGGGGGGGGGGCAAGCATTTTAATAGGTGCGCGGAAACTATATATAGCTACACTGTAGTTGCAAGGGGAGTCGCCGACCTATATCCTTATTGAGGACACACAACCCGTAATACGCGTGATCGGAGTGTCACACACAGCTTGCAAATATGAGTTTCGACAAAATATTCGATCTCACAGCTGGAGTGTGTTTTAACTTACATAATATTATAAAAAATGAAAATACACTCCAGCTGTGAGATCGAAGATTTCGTCGAAACTCATCTTTGCAAGCTGTGTGTGATACTCCGATCGCGCGCATTACGAGTTGTGTGTCCTCCTTAAGGATATAGGTCGGCGACTCCCCTTACAACTACAGTGTAGCTATCAGGGTCAACAGGGTGATGTTAGTCAGTCTGTGCGCTGAAACTATAAAACCCGTTTCTGAGGGGGACAAAATCTGACAGCTGTGGAGGGAAATGTATCCTTTTATCGAGTGAATCTATATAATATCGGGAGTTAAAAAGAAAAGGTGTGGGCAGGGGAAAATGGGAAATGACAGGTAGTAACAGAAAAGAAAATGTATGGGAAAGGGGAATTGGGAATGGGTTCGGAGAGGATCATAGGAAAGACGCTATTGCTTTGCGTGATGATATTCGATTTACGTCGGAATGGCATCTATGCTACATTGTCGGAGGACAATAATGGTAGATAAAAGGAGAAGATGTGGGGAAAGGAAATGGGCAAATGGTTGGCGGAAGATACCACTGCATTCTGGTGCGATCATTCGACTTCATATTAGGTGCTACTGCTGCTTGAAGGAAGGATATTCGATTTATATCGGAAAGGCATCTACGCTACATTGTCGGAGGGCAAAAATGATAATAATAATAATAATAATAATAATAATAATAATAATAATAATAATAATAATAATAATAATAATAATAATAATAATAATAATAACAATAACAATAACAATAATAACAATAACAATAACAATAACAATAACAATAACAATAACAATAATAATAATAATAATAATAATAATAATAATAATAATAATAATAATAATAATAATAATAATAATAATAATAATAATAATAATAATAATAATAATAATAATAATAATAATAATAATAACAATAACAATAACAATAACAATAACAATAACAATAACAATAACAATAATAATAATAATAATAGTAATAAAAAATCAATTTTCAGTTAGTAATTGTGAACACAAAGCACGAGGACTGATCATTTATGCCTCCGTTTGTCACTCCAGTCGATAAAAAAACAACCGAACTGTCGCAACTCAACAACACCGCCAGATATTACTAGCCACACCGTCTGCCCGAAAAACCGAAAAAAAAACACTTTCAACAAACACACCACAATCCCCGACCAAAACAGTCACACGGGGCAGGGCCGCACAGCTCGGGGTCACCCCAAAGCCACCCTTCCCTACCCCCCCCTACCTGAATTACCCTGTACGTGAGCGATCAGCCGATTAGGCTTTTACCGAACCCAACCCACGCCCCCCCAGCCCGACGCACACCAGCACCAACGCCCCGCTCCGATGTTCTATAAAATGTTTATTTTTGTTTGCCCACCCAAGAAGTCCTCAGCGAAATCAGCGGTACCGCCACAGGTCCATTAGAATCAGACACACTACAGTAGCAGCCGTCCCTCTAATATGGTGTGCCAGACACTACAGTAGCAGCCGTCCCTTTACTATAGTGTGCCAGCCGGAAATACCGGCATTGTAGCGGCAACCGGCGCTACAACGCATACTGCCACTACTAGTTCCCACCTATGTCAAGCGATTTCACAGGCGCTATAGCAGGCAACCGGCACTACTCAACCGGCACTATAGAGGGACCACCACTGTACCTTGACTACAACGGGCAGCGCTCCCATCTCAAGTCGTTCAGAATACCATCGGCACGACATGCTGTAAAGCTCGGTGGACGACGGTTCCCATCGCCCATCGTACGTCGCTCACAATAGGGCGAACCATACATTCGGCGGACCACGATCCCATCACCAACTGTTTAGCATAGATAGAGACGGACTGCCTCACGAACCAAGGATAAACTGAACTAGGGTGGGTAATCAATCACTACAGTAGTAGCGTGGGTAAGCGAGTGGGTAAGCGATCACTAGCATGGGTAAACAATCACTATGGTGAGCACGCAATCACTACTTTGGGCAAGTAATCAAAGCAAACCAATGCTCGCATCGCATCTACTTCAGAACATGATTCTCGTAGAACGTGTTATGTCGATCTGCCAAAGATCCCATCGCCGGCCGTTAGGATACGCACTAGGATGGGCACCCAGTCACAACAAAATCGATGCTCACATTGCAACCCCTCCATATCAGACCGGACTAATTCAACGAACCAACTGAGTAAACACACCGAAGTTGGAGGGTCGGTGGATGGGCGGGTGGATGGATCGGTGGGAGTACACACGGCCGTAATAAGACCGGCAACACCAACTGTGCCACGCCTACCAACATCGCCGGAATTTCCAACGGCAGTAATGGTCCCTTATAGCGCTGTTTAGGGTTATGTGCCTGCCGGGAGTACCGCACCATAGCGGCAATCGGCACTACTTCGCATACTGTCAATACTGGTTGTTCCCATATGTGCCAAGCGATTTCACAGGCACTGTAGCGGGCAACCGGCACTACTCAACCGGCACTACAGAGGGGCTACTACTGCACTGAAAACCATCTCACATCAACGAGTACCACCGAAACTTTCTGCCGCCAGCGGCAAACCAAGAAAAAATCTGATTCCGGCAAACATCACATCAAACATCCTGACTCGGCCAATCAATCCTCAACCCTATCGTCATTCCCAATTCCTCCAACTACCTACTCCACCCGCACCCCCCCCGCCCCCGGCGAACCTAACGCCTTCCACCCTGTCAACTCCACTATTCACGGACTACTCTTTACGCTCACAGTACCACTAGCCTTAACCCTTAAGAAACTGCACCCAAGTTTTTGGAGACTACTTGCAATTAGTGTAGGATAATTTTGCGGTAGCAAAAAAGGTCAATCCCCCCCCACTTTTTTGGGTACAACCACCTGTAATTAGAGTGGGGGAAACTGCAGTAGTACAAAGGTTAACCCTCTATCTCCCCCTCCATGCCCCCCCCCCCTCCCCCGGGCCCCTATCATCTAGCTAAAAAAAACGGGGACAGCACGATGTGACGTAAAAATCGCGTACCAAAAACCTCACCATGGCGTGGATACAAGAACAACATGCCAATCTGCAGAGCAGCCGTTTCGGGACAGCTCCACAAGCAGGTACGCAAGAGCAACATGCCGTATTTTCACAGCAGTTGCCTCGGGGTATGCCCCCCCCCCCCCCCCCCCTCCCCCCCCCTGCCAACAACCTCGCCCGCCTGACCCCGCCTTCTTCACTAAGAGGGTGTTAGATGAGCGACGCTCCTTTCCTCCCCCCAACTTCTTCTCAAGATGGTAAGCGCTGGTATATAAGCTGCGCCAAATGATCCCCCTGTGCTGTGACTCATCGTCGTTGAGGAGGCAAACCAGCCGCAGCAGCGGTAGCAGCAAAAACGCGAGGCTGCCATTTTCCTCCTCTCCTGTCATGCTCTACTCCTTCTTTTGTTGCCTGACACTTCCGTCATTATTAAGGACTGTTTGATCAACTCCGCCAATTAACCTCCACACGTGCTCTAAGGAAAATCAGCACCAGCACCAGCACTAGCAAAAGCACACGGCTGGCACTTCTAGCAGCAGCAACACAAACGCATGAGGCTGACAACTCCCTCCTGGCATGCCCTACCCTCTTCCTGCTTGATGCTTGCCTGCGTGACCGCCGATCATCACGAGCGCCTGAGAACCTGGGCTATCAATTCTGTTGAGTAGCGGACCCTCTTGGTGATGTCCAACCTGAAACAAAAAGAAGGGCGGAAGAGGCCAAGTAGCCCGTATTGTTAAGGAATAGGCGGAACAAAAAATCGTGGCCAGAAGAAGACACGGGAAGTAGATACTTCATATCATATGTTTATATCCATACAGTAGATAAAAATCCCAAGCGAACTCAACAAAGCAAATTATTGGATGCGAGTGGACGAGGGAAGAAATAGCTGGAATATTGTCGCGATAAAAACGAAGGCATGCACCGTAGTGGGGAGGGGGGGAGAGAGTCTTCTTAGTGACCCCGGATATGAGCTACGTCTAGGGAGGGAGAAGGAGAAGGAAAAGTGCGAAGACAATAGAAGGGATGAGAAGAAAAGAGTAAAATCAGATCAAACAACCTCGCGTGCCTCGATCAACATCCGACATACGATACCAATGCACGCTAGCGACCGGAACCCAAGTTTCTACAACGTGTATCAATGTTCAACATCAACGCACGTCATACACCGACGGCCGAAAAAAAACAAGCGCCAAAGGTTGTCAATATCTAACATCGACACCAAGTGCCAAGTACCTGCAACTTGTCTCTCAATCGCGCTTACCTCTGCTCCTGCAGCACCCTCTGGAGTGATTTAGTTTCGCGCTTCCCGGTCTTGGAGACGAACGTCACAACGCGGGCCTCTTTCGACAGAAGGATTTCAGTCTTGTCCGAGAACATCACCTGTTAAGAAGGCATTACAAAATATGTTGGCTGTGAGCTAGTTCTACCGATTGAGTGTTCCATAATCACATTTGACGCGTAAAAAAGAGGGAAAAAGGACGAAAGGAAACTCGAAGCCACACAAAGCGCAGCAACGCGAGCATGAAACGGAAAACGGAACAAAAACGATACGACATGCGATGAAAACGCAGCTGGAACGAAAACAAAATTACTGGACCGCAGCAATGAAACGAAACGAAACGACCGAACGAAACGAAACGAAACGAAACGAAACGAAACGAAACGAAACGAAACGAAACGAAACGAAACGTAACGAAAACACGAAAGCAATCAAACGGACCTGAAACCTAAAACCGAAACAATACAAACGAAACTTACCGGAATAAAAAAATGAAGCAGGATAAAGGAAACCGAAAACGGCAGGACTGAAACGAAGCGGAAACGACCCAAAACGAAAACGAAACGGAACCAAACGAAAGAAAACGGAGCAAAGACAAACAAAAAACGGCCCAACCAAACACGACCCACTACGAAAACGATCCAAAACGAAACATTCAAAGTGGAACAAAGAAGCGCCGGGAGTCGGATAGACTGTACTGTAATGGCTTGCGGGAGGAAGCAAAACCTTCAGTTGCCGATCATTCGTTCGTAGCCGAATCACGTCACACATATCGATTGGTGGCACTCTTGCCCCTTGACGGATTTGACGGACAGCCGCCAAGGTTTTCCCCACACTAAAACCATCATACTCCCGTCTCTGTTTCTCTCTCTTTCTCCCTTCTATCAAAATACCTGTCACTTGTTCACGCCTCTTTGGCAGAAACCCGAGACGAATGCCACAGCAAAGGTACACCTTTTTTTGGCGTAGTCTCCTCGCTTGAGAGGAGCTCTATGCCTTCTGAGGCAAAAACTGATGCACAGGAAAAAAAAAGGTGAAACTGCAAGCCCGATGAACAATGTCAATGCCCTAGGTATGAAGATAAAAAACGAAAGCCATTGCCAAAAACAAAATGGCATGCCAGCGATATTCGGTGAATCACTCCCGACACCCAGAAACTTTTTTTTCCCGAAACGTGCTATCGTCCGTCCGGGCAAAAAGTATCAAGGCAAGGCATGACTCCCACATGTTCTCGCTCAATTTTCAGAGTTGACACGTGAAACAAAGTTGGCACAAATCGCGGGGTCGAGAGGAATCGAAATCCGGTGTAAAAACAGAAAGAAGCCGAATTGGTCACTTTTTGGCAAATATTACCCCGAAATTACCCCGAAAAAGCACATAGTTGCCCCGAATTTAACAAAACTAATCCGCAATCGTACACTGTCGCCCCGTAATCACATGCCGATGCGCTAGTTTACTACCACCAACACAGAGACACCAAGAAATACCGACCAACACCGCCGCCCGGTGATGTTGCGGGTGATGTGTGGGTGTTTACACTAGTGGAAACTTCGGCAGGCGATATCTCGTTTAAATCAATTTTTCTCCAAAAAAAAAAAAGCACGGTCCCGGGTGCAGGTCCAATTCGCTCGTATCCGGCGAGTTTTTCACGATCTATCCTCCCAATACTCCCCAAAAAATTGTACACTGGGCGCTGTCTAGAGGACCTTTTATGCCCTTTCCTCGATAAGTAACAGGCGAATCCAAAAATTGGTTGGGTTGTTGTGAGCGCCTCGGTGGGATCTGTTAAAAACCGGTGTAAAAAAAAAAATGGACCCCACACTCGACCAAATAAATCTATGGGAAATCTCACAAGTTCTGGACGAAATCGCGATTTTCTCGCGGATCGCGAAAAAAACAAAATAATGATCCGATCGAAACCTCCGCCTGGAACAGAGCTTTCCAATGGTGTTTTCATTAGGACCAGGGGGTACGTCACTCGGAATTAATTCCCACGTGATTTGGGGAAAACGTCATAAAATTTGCCCGGACGGACTATACCTCTATCGTGACAGGCGTTTCGACGTCTTCCATCCGTCCCCGCAATATAGGACTACGGCTACGCGTGATGATGAGTACCCCCCCCCCCCCCCCCCCTTCCGGCCCTCTCTCCACCCAGTGCCGCTTGTCGTTCTCTCAGACCCAGACCCTCACCTGTACAGTGCCGTTGCTCAGCCGAAACAGAATCGCATTGCGCGTACGCAGCCATTTCTTCAGGAACGTCAAAGGCTCCCTCGACCCCCCGCGCCTCCCCTCCCCTGCCCCTGCCCGAGCTAACGCCGCACTGGAAGCCCCCTCCTCCTTCTCCTCAAGGTCTTGAAGGTACCCGCGGAAATGATCAAGCAGGGTCACCTTCTTCAAAAGCTCGTCGGGAAACTTGTCCAGGGTGTGTCTCACACGGGGGGGGGGCTGGTCACCACCCCCGCCCCCACCACCACCCCTGGTTCCTACCCCCCCCCCCGCGCTGTCACCGCTTCCACCGGGGGAAGGCCTCCGTGCGCGCTCAATGTAATCAAACGAACCCCCCTCAGGCTCGACAACGATCTTGGTAGCATCGTTGAAGTACACACCGGCACCCCCGTCCGAAAGCAAGAACCCAAGCCCATACTTCTTCGAGTAATCTACATACCGCGTCACCCACACAGTCGGCGGCGTGACTTCCGCCCCGCCCAGCGCCCCTCTCGCCGCCGCAGCTGCAGCTGCAGCGGCTGCTGCCGACGATGATCTCGTCCCACGAGCTACACCCGATCGCCCCGACGTAGCGGCACCAGCAGCATCACCAGCAGCGACCCCCTCCCCTCGGTCGCCAAGCGCAAAGTTCCACGTTAGCAGATCGTGCATATTCTCTAGGGTATCTCTGTCTGGGTCTAGCGACCCCCCCGGTAGCACTGCGGCAGCCGACGGCACTGCAGGCGCCTGTCGCGCCTTTTCCGAAGCGGCTCTACCGCGCTCACCCAGCCCCCTCCCCGCAAACCCCCTCGGGGGGTTGGCGGGTGGGGACGGCGTCCCGCGGGACCCGGAGCAGGACGCAGACCTAGCGGCAGCACGAGCAAGCGTCCCACCACCACCAGCCTTACCTTCGCCGGGTGACCCTGATCCCAGCGCGCCCCCGCCCCCGCCTTGCCTCGCCGCTCCGGCAGGGGTGCTCCCAAAGTCCAGCCTCTGCTGAGTCCTCGCTCTTGCAGGTCTCCTCGGGGTCGTCCCCGTCCCGTCCCCTCCCGCCCCCGCGCGAGCATTCACACGCGTGGCAGCACCAGAGCTACCACCGCTACGACCACCACTACCGCTACCCCTACCACTACGACCACCGCTGCCGCTACCCCCACCGCTAAGGCCAGAAGCTCCTAACGGGGGAGACCTGTAAGGAGAAAAGGACGAAGTCATTGCCGAGCGCGCACCTCTGACGGGAGCGCGGACGCGCGGAGAGGCGGGAACGGTGGCACCCATCCCTCTTCCCCTCCCCGCTATCGCCCCCTTTCCACTGGCATCTGTCGACGCCGACTCTACCGCCCCCCTCGATGACACGCGTCCGCCGTCCGCGTGCGCGCCGACAGCGCTAGCAGAGCGTCGAAGCCCAACCTTCCTTCCGCCAACCTCCTTCCCCGCCCCCGCCCCTCCTCCAATACTGCCTGCGGAAACCCCGACCTTACCACTCCAAGTTTCCGCCGGCGCGGGTACCGTGGTAGACGCAGACCGCATGAGAGGCCGACGCGTCACCGGCCCCTTCACTGCGACGCGCACCCCGCTTGTGCCCAGGCCCCGGCGAGGGTCGTTCTCCTTATTTCCATCTGCAGGCGACTTCACACCTCCCCTTCCTCCCCCCCCTCCCTCTACGCCACCGCCACCACCACTACCACTACCACCACCTACCACCGCCGCCTCCCTCCGCCTCGCACTCGGCAGGGGAGACACTCGCTTGCTACCAGTGAGCCCCGCCTCCGCTACCCCGCCAACACCACCTCTAACTCCACCCCCACCCCCCCCCCCCACTCCTAAACCCAGCCTGCTCTTTCGCGTCACAAAACACGCTAAATCCCTTCGCGCCACCAGTTCGGGGTACAACCACCCGGGCGGAAGTCGCCCCTCCCCCCCCCCCCGCCGCTGTCGCCGCCGCCGAAGATCCATTCCCAGCGGCGGCCCCAGAAGACAGCTTTGCCCTGGAACGGGAAGAGGCCGGAGCTTGCCAATTATTCCGATTATTGACACCTGCTCGATAGGGAAGGGTTCACAGAGAGAGGGGGTAGTGATGGCGTTGGGAACGGGGCAAGGGGTTAGCGCTTGGTGTTGCATGGGGGGGGGGTTAGCGTTGGTGCTGCGTGTGTGTAGGGGGGTGGGGGAGGGGGGTAGCGTTGGCGTTGGAAAGCCGCTGGCGCACAGCGCGGTATATTTTCGGCGACTTCATCGCGGCGGGCCATCAACTCACGGACACCCTGTAACCTAAGCAGCAAACAACCAACAACACCGCCGCTTATTATCGGCGCGTTCATTGCAGCCGGCCATCAACTCAGTAGACCGTCGTACTATTCACCAGGTATTCGACACTATAGTTGACGTATACTGTGCACGAGACGAAGAGGACTAGCCGTACACGTTGGTTGGCTGGGTTGGAGTCGGCATTACGGGTAGCTATATGTTCGTATCGTGCGCCGTGACCCTCAACCAAAGTGTCCAACGGGTATCGATGTTAAGGTGCCCTTACTCAACCCTCGAGTATGCTTCGACCTAAACAGCAAACGAGCAACAACGGCCCGGTTCAGTTCAGACCACACCCGTTCAACCGCTTCTCCACGAAAGAAGCCTTCATCGACGCGAACTACCTACTCCCGCTCAATCAACAACACAGCAAACAGCAAATAGATCTAGATCGTGATCCGTCCGTTCCCTAACACGTCCCTCTTCCCCGCTCGTCTACCGCGGCCCCGCCCCCCCAACCGCCTCCAAAACCCACCTGTCGCGCCGGCTGCAGCCCGGGCCTTGCCAACAGCAGCGCCGCGGGGGGCGGCGCTCTCTAGCGGAGCAACGTCCCCCTCTCCTTCCACGTTCGCATTCCTCGTCTTCAAAGGCGGCCTCACAAACCCTCCCGCCGCGCACCGCTCGGGGGTACCGGTATGTTTCTGACCGGCTGCTCTGGCGGCGGAGTAAGCGTGGACAGCATTACCAGAGCACGTGTTCCCACCACCCCCGGTGCTACCACTACCACCCCCGCTGCTAGTGTTACCAACCCCGGTGCTAGCGGCGGTGGTGGATGTTCCTCGGAGACCGTGCGCGGTGGAGAATTGCTGCCGCGGTCCCCCGTTGCGTAAGAATGGGTGGTTTAAGATCTCGTCGAGAGATGGGCGTAGCTCCGGCTTAACCTGACGTGCCGCGGTTTTAGCCGATATGTAGGTGGTAAGGATAGGGTAAGGAATGGTGATGAAATGATGGTGTTCTCACATTATCAGCCGATATGCGGTAAGGATAAGGCAAGGAATGACGATGATGATGGTGATGATGATGACGGTGACGATGATGATGATGGTGACGATGGTGACGGTGATGATGATGACGATGACGATGACATCGAGATGATAATGATGACGATGGCATGATGGTAAGTGATGACGAGGCGGTAAGAATAAGGTGGTAAGGAAAAAAGCAAGGAAATATGGAGACGAGGATGATGATGGTTATGATGATGATTGCGGTGACGATGATGAAGACGATGACGACGATGACAAAAAAACGTTGATGATGGTGATGAAGATGACGATGGCGATGGTTGTGGTGATGATGACGATGACGATTACGATGTTCTGACATTATTAGTCGAGAAGAGGTAAATATAAGGCAAGGAATGATAACGACCATGATGACGACGACGATAACGATGATGGTAACGATGATAACGATGATGGCAACCATGACGATGGTGGCGATGATGATGATGATGATGTTAACGGTGATGATGATGATGATGATAGCGATGACGATGGTCATGGCGTCTATGATGGTGATGCTGCTCTCACATTACCAGCCGACATTCGGTAAGGATAGGGCAAGGAATGATGACGATGATGATGGAAAATATCGAATACGATTATGATAGTTATGATGATTACGATGACGATGGTGACGATGATGATAATGACGATGATGAGAATGGTGACGATGATGATGATGGTGGTGATGATGATGACGATTGCGATGATGATGGTGATGATGATGATGATGATGATGATGATGATGCTGTTCTCACATATCAGCCCATGTGCGGTAAGGATAAGACAAGGAATGATGCCGATGACGATGGCGGCGACGATAGTTATGACGGTTGTAGTAATGAAAGCGATGGTGATAAGGCGGTAAGGGTACATCGGTAAAGATCAAGCAAGGAATGATGACGACGACGATGATGATGATGGTGGTGGTGATAACGATGATGATGAGCTTTTGTGATGGATATGATGATGACAATGGTTACGATGGTTCTGATGATAGTGAGGACGGCCATATTGATGACGACGACGTTGATGGTGAAAACGATGATAATGATGGTCAAGATGACAATATTGACAGTAATGATGATGGGATGTTGGTGATCATGACAAAGCTGATAAGAGTTCCGAGGTTGATTTCGTGGTTTCGAGGGGAAAAATTAGTTGTTTTGACAAAACACACCGTCTGGCGAATCAAATGATGGCGATACGATGATGATGATGAGGACCGATTATGATCATGATGATGACAACGATCACGAGAGGGCCGATTATGATCATGATGATGACAACGATCACGAGAGTGACAATGATAGAAATATGACGATGACGATGCCGGGGACCGCCAGTAGGGATAGCTCGCGCTATCGCCATCACGGGAATGCAATTGAGTCAAATCGACAAACGACGTGTATGAAAATACGTGGGAGTGTGGTGATCTTAAGCTTTATTTTTCCCCATCAGCCGGAGGATAAGATAACAATAACAATAATAAAAGAAATGACGATGCCGATGACATTGGCGACGACGATGCTGATATTCGAATAATAGCTCATTTACCTGCAACTTAGCCCGTGGTCACAAAAAAAACGCTACAAAAGCATCCCGATAAAAAGGACAACAAGTACAAAACTATAACTGCACCGCAGTATCAATAACCAATACGCAGATTTCACCCCACTACCCTGGTAGTTTTTTAAAATATGGACGTTGAGGTCCATACCACGTACAGCATGAATGTACTTGATATTCAACCACTTCGCACGATCAAGCTGTGTATCATGTTTTTGTACATGGGAGAAATGCGGTATGCGGCGAGACTCGAGTTTGTTCCTTCTCGTCGGTGTATTGCATCTTCTATGTATTATAGCTGTACGTATCAGAATTTGAGCGTATTGCAGAGCAGCTAGTTTACCAAGTAAGTATCAGGGAACGTCGCCGCAGGATGGACAGTAGGCCGGTACAACAGTCCGTAGACTACATCTGCCCTTAGCATGGGCCTTTTTGTCCCATGCTTATCTAGTGACGGCCATGCCCACCTGATCATTAATTTTCATTTCTTTACTTGGTAATCGTCTCTGCAAACGAGGTATTGTCTCCATCATCGCAAGTGTTCTTCACAGACACTCGGTGCCATCTCCCCATCTTATATCACAGAGGCAGAGCTTCGACACGCAAAATTATTTTAGGTCATGAGCCTCGCTCTTTGATCTGCAGTACGCACCAAACTATCCTCATAAGCGTCAACAACAGCAACAACACGAACAGCACCTGCAGCAGAAGCAGCAACCACAACACCACGAACAACACCAGCAGAAGAGACACCGGCAGCAGCAGTATCAGCAGCAGCAGCAGCAACGACAACGAACACTCAACAACAACAACAACAGAAATTATCAGCGGGACTTACATCGCAACGGCAATGTCCCGCCACCAACAGGGGGGAAGCTATAGAAGTGAGGCGCCTGCAAAACGTGCCGCGGCCAACGTCCAGCAACCGCAGGAGATACAAGGGGTTGCCGAGACGTGCTGTGCGCCTCGGGTTCCATGGGCAAGGGGTACTTTGGGGTTTATTGGCTGAACCTTCACAAAGACATCAAGGCTCAAGGTCAACCTTGAAGGGGGCGTAAGAACCTTTGAGCTTTTAAAGATCCTTACGCCCCCTCCTTGACTGGCCTTTTACCGTGATGTATTTATGAAGGTCAGCCATGAACCCCAAATTACCCCCTGCTCGTCGAACCCGAGGCGCACAGCATGTCTCGGCAACCCTATGTAAGCTTAAAAGTCCAAACGCTCTCTATTAGACTGGCCTTCGAACCTTGATGTCTTTGTCAAGGTTCAGCCATGAACCCGAAAGTACTCCTTGCTCATCGAACCCGGGGCGCACGGCATGTCTCGGCAACCCGACGTATCTCCTGTGATTGCTGGACCTTGGCTGCCTGCCGTACATTTTCAATATCTCTCGCTTTTCTTTCCAATCAAGTACACTGTTTCCAGCCTGCTGTGGTGGTCGGACATTTAGCCATATAGTGCGTTTCAGTACATTAATTGATTATTTGTGCCTTTTCGTGCGTTTTTAGTTGCTGGTTATGCGTAAACCACGAGCAGCTTTTGTAATATGACTGCAGCCATATTGCCGCCGTTATCACACATGACTGAATATCTTGCTTCATTATATTATACTCTCTGAGTGTCAGGCTCATCTAGCTACTGACTTTGCATTAAGGGGGCCTGTTGGACTTTGGACGGTATGTATATAGAGCTGATGCGCTCTCATTTCGTACATAAAACTGATTACACTATCTTATTTATGACTATCGGAGAAATGCAATACGCGGCGAAACTCGACTGGAAAACCGATGCTTGATGTTAATGGACGCGCTTACCACAGAGTCAGGGCCTCGATACGCATCATTCTTTCATCGCTCATTCCTGTTTTCAGCACGCTATCACTCAATGGGCTAAAAAAGTCCCCAGTGAAGAAAAACGACTACCTTGTGCCCCATACATACCTGGTATGTACAATACATAGTAATACGTACATCGTAGTACGAATACGCGAAGGAACGGTACTCTAGGCAGCGGTAGGGGGAGGAAGAGGAGGAGACGCCGGGCGGGGGGGGTTGGGAGGGGAGCGTCGCTCGCGCTCCGCATCAGTAGCCTGGCATGTCCTCGATGATGGGAGAACTAGCATAGTCACAAGAGACGTGCTTCGATAGGGGTGGCACCTTTAGGCGATAGATTTCTGGATGACGGGGCTCCTCAAACAGTCAATAACCACCCACTATCGTTCGAATCCCATCTTATGTTATACGCTATCATTCCTTAACCCTTTTGGGGCTTGATTTTATTTTTATTATGGTACAGGGAAACATTGACGAAGAAATCTGACGATGGCAGCATCCTTCATAAGATGATTGCAGAATCCTTCATAAGAAGCAACCCGGGCAGCAAGAGCAGCTGACGACGATTTTGTGGTGTCGAACTCCAGTGCAAGTACCTGTAAGACACGCGCCTAGCTTGCTTACACTGCTGCCGTGTGCTGCACGCTCGCACCATGGCAAAAACGCGCTAACACATTGTTTTGTCGCTGTACAGGGGGGCCAAAAGGGGTTAAAAAAGACACCTAGGCCCACTCCCTCTCCCCTCTCCCACTCACTCACTCAACTCACCCGCCCAACCCACCACACCTGCCGTTGCCACCGCGGCACCGCTGTCTCGGTAACCGAGTTTAAATTGACGCACGACACATGTGATGCGTGGAAATGTGGTGAGCTTATTGATTTTAACGTTATTTCGTATCCGTTTGCAGGAGGATGAAAACAACAAAAAATTAACGAACATCCACCCACACACCACACCCACCCACCTGCAGCAACCTCCCCACGAGGTTCTTAGCGCTTTCGCTGACGGGAACGGACTCCGGGAAAGCGTAGACGTTGGCCAAAATGCGTCGATAGGTAGACTTCACATCCGTCGACTCATATGGGGGGCGCCCGACGAGCATCGTGTACAGAATCACGCCTGCTGACCACAGGTCAACCTGTTACGCCATGCACGCGCATACAGCAGCACATTTAGAAGAAAGGGAATGAGGGAAAGGAGAGGGGTGTGGAAGGGCGGGATAAAAACGACAATTGGGGGGACAAATATAAATTAAAAGAGGAAAGAAAACCGATTTAGACTACAGATAGTAGTGCCGGTGATAAGTAGACTACAGTAGTCTACCGTAGAGCACTAGTCTACTGTAGACCAGTGATACGAGAAAATAACTTCTGGGACAGTATCCTGCATGAAAACAGAAAATACAAACGACGCCCGCCCGCGAGGGAATGGGAATGAGAGAGAGAGAGGCTGCCATCACAAGCACAAAAACCCACCTCACCCAGGAAGTCGATAACGCCTGCCAGGTAAGATGAGGGGAAACCTGATTTACATAAAACATTGTTTGCAATAGTGCCCTTAGAACTGCAACCACGTCTTTTGAGAAAAAGCTACTAGTACTAAGAATTAGAGTGAGATACTTCTTTAATGCTGCACTGATTGATAAAGGGGTGAAGTTGACCCTTCGGAAAGAAAGCAATCGCTAAGATGAGTATCGACCCTTAAATTGATCGAACTCAAAGCTGACGAATTTGAAATAACTTAATAAAATCACAAATAAAGACGACGATTACGGCATCGGCCACATGACATAATGGGGACGGTAGGTTGGCGGGATTGGGTATATGTCAGGCTTAGTGTCCGAGCCACATAGCAAGGAGTTGTACGACGTTATTCGTACCGCTGCGCGTTCATGCTGAACTACTGAAGATAGTTGGCAAGACCACGCTTCTTGTATTTGTTTGTGCCGTTCATATATCTGGGCTCCCAAAAGACTAACAAACCTTTAGAATTTCGCCACGTTTGTGGGGACACGTTACTTGGATTTAGGGTAAGATCGGTATGGCAGCAGGAAGAGAGGTTGTGTTTTCCCCTTACGATGGCAGCTGATTTTGTATTTTTTACAGTACTTGTCGCCCGGTGGACGGTATAAAAATAAAGCTTAACCCCTTTAGAGCCCCCAAACCCCGCCCTATAATAACTTCAATTACATGTGTCCCCAAAAAGGGTTTCCATTGTAAAGGCGTTAAGCTTGCCAAACTTCCACGCATTTTCGCAAGAAGTATGTGTGCGTGCGTCAATTTCATGTTGCATTCACAACAGACAGCAATAGCTGCCGTGCCCCTCGGAGTCCTTGGCATCGCGGCAGGGCAAACCGACTGATGTTATTTCCTCAAAACCAGTACCTGGTAACTGTGACCGGCCGTGCCCTCTAGGATTTCCGGCGCGATGTAATTAGGAGTGCCGCAGATCGTCCGCTTTCGTTCGCTGTCCTTCACCAGCTTCGTCGCCAGCCCAAAGTCCCCCATCTGTCACAAGAGAATAAAAAACAAGATCAAAAAGTGAGGCAGCGTCTTTTGTAGCCGGTACATTTAGTTTACGATATACTCTTGTGTATGTTGGTAATCCTATAACGGCATACATTGTATGTACTGGAATGTTGGCAAAGAGACAATGACATGCTTGGACTCAAGAACGCGTGACACGCAGCCCCTGGTACGCTGTGCTTAAAGCAGTCAATCGTCGTCCTCGGGTTCGAGCGCGCGTCAAAACAGAGATAGCATACATTTCGAGCATGAAGCGCTCCCGTAGCGGTCAGGCTAGGAGCTCGTTTTTTACTATTTTTTGCTGCGTTTCCTCAAGACCGGTGCGTCTTGTCCGATAGGCGAGGAGTCCTACCAGCGGTGGGCGGCGAAACAACAGCAGTCATTATGTGCAACCCTTTCGGGACCTAGACACAAGAGACCAAAAAAATAAAGAATGAAAAATGAAAAATACCATCACAACTTGTCCAACATTAAACAGGCTCGAAGAAAAGACGCGTGCTACGATAGAGGTACACCACTTTTTTTCTAATACTACCCCTCAATTTGGGAGCTTAAGACCTCTCCCAAAAACAGATTTAGAGAAAAAAACAAAACTGCTATGATCCCGGATGAAAAATCCCATGGTCTCTGTAGGTACACAACGAGAATCATGCAAAACAAACTGGTCCATTTCCGACGATTTAGCCCAGGCTAAGGAGCCCCGTCATTCAGAAACCATTTCAGACGAAAAAAAAGTACTACCTCTGTCGTAGCGTGCGTCATATTTCAATGCGTGATACTTTTCGGGACCCAGACCCAGACAAAGAACGAAAATAATGAAAAAACAAATCACGAGCTGCCGAACGTAAAAACGGTACCAAGAAAAACAAAAAAAAGGCGTGATATGCGCGCCGTAAACACTCGTATCGCATCGCCTCCAGACACGGGGCGGAGTGTGTCTACAGTAGTGGAACCCCTCTCGGACAAAGGATCAGCACGGACAACAGGTGTGCCGCCGTGGTCGTGGGGGTAGAAGGAGCGTTAATTCTTTTAGCACCGCACTCCCGACATGGTGACAGAACACTTCGAATTAGACTGGGAAAAAATTAGGAGTTGGAAATGGGTTTATCGTGGGGGTACAAGGAGCGTTAACCCTTTTGGCACTACAATCCCCGGTCATGGTGACAAAACACTTGGAATTAGACTAGGAAAAATTAGGAGTTGAAAATGGGTTACGACAGGAAGGCAACACAAACCTACACCAACAGAGAATGCCTCCAAACTTCATAAACCTCTTCACCACCGCAAACATTAAAGTACACTAATTCCAAGTGAATTGTTCCCAAAACGCTTTATGTAAGTTCTGAAGGGATTAAGCTTTATTAACAACCATCCGCCGGAGGATAAAACACGAAAAAAACAACAGCAACAAAAACAGTACAACAGCAGCAGCAAAACAACAACACTAACAACAACAACAACAACAACAACAACAAAACAAACGCCGACCAGGCCCTGACCTTGATGTTCCAGTCCCTGTCCAAAAACACGTTCCCGAGCTTGAGGTCTCTGTGGATGATCTGGTGTCGGTGCAGGTAGCTCGTCGCCTCCAGGATCTGGAGCATGTACCTCCGAGCCTCGTCCTCAGTGAAACGCTTTGTTTTGCGAATCAGCTCGGACAGAGACTTGAATGAGGAGAAGAAAGAGAAGAAAAAACACAAGCGAGCAAAAGCGCAAAAGCGCAAAAAAAAACGAGATTAATACATACGATGTTTGTATTAGAGCATCACGCGCGACCGAAGCATCACACGCAGCTTAAAAATACGAGCACTGAAAAAAATCCATACTCGCAGCTGGCGTGTTTAAACACCCCAGCATTATACTCAACGAGCCCCAACATGTACCCAAACCGACCCCGGTATCAATACGAACCCCTTTAGAGCACCCAAACCTCTCCCTTTACTAAATCCGAGTAATTTTGTACCCAAAAGCGGGTCTCCAGTTGGAAGGGGGTTAACCAGCTCCAACATTGACTTCAAACCAATCCCAACACTAACCCCGACTTTTAAGCCCCAACTCCAACACTCGCGCCAAATCAACCCCGGCAATGACCCAAACTGAAAACTTCTACTCCAACATTAACCTCAACCAATCCCACATTTACTATCAACAAAGCCCAACACTAACCCCAACCTTACACAACAATCTCAACATTAACCAACTCCCAACATTAGCCTTAACCTTCACCCCAACCTTGACGCCTTTTGCAACTGGAAACCCATTCTTTGGGAAAATTAAAATGGAACGAATAGTCTATAGGGAGGGGTTTTGAGGATCTGAAGGGGATAATGTCAGTCTCAAGCAACCCCAACATCGACCCCAACCGTGAACCCCCAAGGCTACCATTCATCCCAAGCAGCCCCATCATAAACCTGAGCCAACGCCAAACACTAGCCCCAATCTTAAGCATCAAGTCCAGCATTTTTCTTTCTTCTTTTCTTGCTCATCCCATCTGTTATTTTCGAGCATTTTTTTTTTTCCCTCCCTCTCTAGACGTAACTCAGATTCAGGGTCACTAGGCACAGGCCTTCCTCCCCCCTCCCCACTACGAGACATGCCTTCGTTTTCCTGGCGACAAGACTTCAGCCCTTTCTTGGCTCGTCGACTCGCATCGAATCAACCCCAAACAAACCTCCAACTTGGATCCCAACCAAAAACTTCAACCCCTGCATGTTTCCACAAACCGGCGCAGTCTCAAAAAGGTGCATTAGAGTGTTTGCGAAAAACAATCCTCGTGACAAGAAAAAAACTTCAAAAAATGCCCCCGAAGGTAGGATCTGCGGTACGTTTATGAGAAGAGGCCAAAAAGGTACTTTAGCGAAGGTAAGTTTTGACAAAAAAATGCGGTACCTTTTGGCTCTCCGTTTCATTGGCTTACAACACAACACACCGAGCATTTGTCCGACGCAGTTCCAATCACTAATCACGGAGCACCTTCCTTGCCCGGCACGTACCACCAGCTGCCTGTGCTCATTGCCCAGTGCTGCGTCGACACAGCACAACAGCCGCTGAAAGCACACAGACTCAAGAGGTGTAGCCAGAGTATGACACGGATATGCGGTGTTAGGGTGTACCAGCGGGCCGCAGTTACGACCGTGCGCTCTCGCCCGCTTGGTGTCGAGGAGAATGCGTCGGCTACTCGTACTCGTGCTCGAGCGCTATGCTGGTATCATAGACCGTGCCAACAGGACACAGCTCGTGTATCACTTCAGTTCCACCACACCGTGATAGCAGCAGCGGCAGCAGCAGCACACGACGAGAAGAATGCGAAGTCGGTCCCAAAATTGACAAAAGCAAAAATAGAAGCTCGTGCTGGTACCGGTGCTGGTGCTGATGCTGCCTGTTTTCGTTACTGAAGCGGATGCTGCCGATAGCTGTCGCTAGCTGTCGCTAGCTGTCGCTAGCTGTCGCTAGCTACCGCTTGCTGCCGCTTGCTGCCGCTTGCTGCCGCTAGCTGTGCTGCTGCTGGCTGTGGTGGGATAGCGGTGCGGCAATGCGGTGAACTCTGCCGGCGCCGCCGTTGCTTGGCTGCCGTCGCTACCCGTACCTGGTACGCTGTTTTCTAGCTTTATTTTCTTGTTTTTCTTTCCTTTTCTTATTTTGCCTTGTTTCTGCACATTCCCACTTCCCCCCTCAATTTTGGAGGCGTCGCCTGCAGGATTTTGTTAACTTCCAACGCCAACACACCAAAATCATGATGGGAACGGGATTCACGTTTTTTTTCGCAAACACATTCGTAACTACAACCTTAAACCCTGCCCCCAACCATTTCTTCTTTAGCACTGTTCGCACATTTTTTTGGGACAAAATAACTCAGACTCATTGTGGAATAATGGTCGCAGTTGTAAGAAAACTGGTCAACCCCTTCGCGGACCAGGTATAATAGCAACCATTAACTCTCCCGCGTACTGACTTGGTCTTATCCATCGCCTGGGAGCGTGCAGCAGTAGGATGTACATGTACTATTATGCTGCGCACGTGTCGGAAATCAATATGCATTGTAGCTCGGGTGCGGCATCCACCCCCTGCCCAAGCAGCTCGGACTGCTTCGTGTGCCAGACACTGAAATCGCCACTTTCCCCCCAAAATCTGCCCTTGAAGCCCAGAAGGGGGGTTATAACCTCTTTGGGACTTGAGAAGCAAAACTTGACGAAAAAAACTGCCGATTACAACATCGGCCACAGGAAGCAACCCGAGCTGCTGCAGGTGTACCAAATGTGTTCGGATTGCAACGCAGGAAGTCATATATGAGGCAAAGCCTGAGACATGAAAATTAACTCGGATTGCCTCGAGCTTTCCCTAGGCGCTTGATTAGATCGATCGCGCTCGTCGCTTTTCTGTGCCTGTAAGGACGGGCCCCAAAAGGGTTATTAACCCCAACATTAACCCCAAACCTTAACGCCTTTATAACTGGAAACTATTTTTCGGAGAAAATTACTTGGAATTAGTATAGGGAAGGGATTTGAGGCCCTAAAAGGGTTGACCCCAGCATTTCCCCTGTTACCATTTACTAGTACAACAGTATCCCACACCCTTTTAATTCCAAGTAAACTGTCCCCAAAAACACGGGAACAGTTCTAAATTCTTAGCGGGTTACATTTTACCCTTGACAATGACTGCTCCATCTCCCGCCTGCCCCGCGAACACAAGCGAACTAGCGAGCAAACAAAGCACTTGCGGGGGGGCTGGGTTGCACTTACGTAGTTGGTGCAGAGCTCAAGCAGGATGTACACGTTCTCCCGGTCCTCAAAAAACATCTCAAACCGCACAACCCGAGGGTGCTGCAGCGTCCGGTGGATCTTGATCTCCGTCTGGAGCTGTGGACAAGAAGAAAAACAACAACAAAGGCGGGAGAGAGGGAGCGGTGGGGAGGGGGGGTAGAGGGGCGGGAAAGCGGGAAAGCGGGACGGGGATGGAGGGAGGCATGATGAACAAGGTCGCCGGAGACAGGCGTCTCAAAAGTAACCCCACACTAATACTAAGTCGTGTAACCCCCAAAGCGTGAGTGGGGCTCTAAACGGGATACGGGGGTGGGATTTTCATCATATCATATACATGATGCGATAACTCTTGCTTTTTCACGGAACCAGAACGTCTAATTTTTCTCCGTACACCAACACCAACGCGGCCCCATGCACGAAGTAACCACGCAAAAACAAACAACGCAACCAGAGGGGCATACATACAGCATAAACGAAAACACACACACAACCGCGTGAGTCCTTGATCACCTTTTTCCAAAAAGAAAAAAACGACCCCAAACTAACTTCAAGTACTACACAATGCTCCCAGAACGGTGGGCGCACTTCTAACTTCTGACGGGATTACTATTCATCTTCATCTTTGCTTTCCCCGGTGGCTGCACGTATGAAGTCGGTGCCGCCACCGCCGCCGCCCCGGTTCATCGACAAATCGACATATGTGTTTGCGGGATATCAAAATTTGGGAGGGGCAAGAGCTGGGTAGGAACCGCTCCCGCCCCGGTTCGTCGACAAATCGACATACTATTAATAGTGTCTTCGCGGAATATCAAAATTTGGGAGGGGAAGGAGTTGGGTAGGAAAACATATAGTACTACATTAGTACTGTATAGAAATTATCGAACGTCACACTCCAAGGCCGACCCAACTCACGAAATAGCAGCAAAAAAATAGGTCAGACATTCGCTTTCCTACCTTGCTTTAAACTTTCTAACCTTTACTTCTTTTCTTTTTTTTTCATCCTCCGGCGGATGGGGAAAAATAAAGCTTACGCTCACCACTCTTCCACGTATTTTCACACACGTCGGTGTGTCAATCCAAATTAATTGCATTCGAATCCAGCGCTACATGTTGTACGTGTCCTTCGGTTCCTGTGGTAGCGATGGCGCGAGCTGTCCCTGTCCCTACCGGCGGCAAAAATTCTAATCATGTTTTTTCGTGGGTTGGTTGCCCTTGGGTTACATGGCGTTCGTTGGTTTCCATACAATTAGCAAGATGAATGCTTTCCATCCCGGATATGACTTGAAATCGTTAACACCCACCCCGCTGCTGTGTCATACAGAAGAAAGAGTAAAAACATAAACGGAATACGACTTGACCGGCCAAAGCAATCCAGGGCACGATAGATTAACGATAGTGTAGACGCTGCGCCCCCCGCGAACGACGCCGCACGTCGCCACAACACGCTCAAGGGTTTCCACGGTGTAGGATCGAGCCGCAGTGCAGTTTCCTAATTTTTGCGGAATCCTGCGGTGCGTTGTAGATACTAGGATACGACAATTGTATGGAGCGGTGCGGTTTGATTTAGCACTGCTGTGCGGTACGGTACGGTAAAAACCGTTAAAAAATCCGCACCGCGCCGGCTTATTCTCAACCTTAATCCGTTTACTACTGGGGAAAAAAAATTTCTACATAATATCCAAGTAATTTTCCCCTAAAAACGTGGGTTCAGTTCTAAAGGGATTAACCTCCCGTGCCTGAAGACGGACGGACGAAAACGTCGGGGTCGGAACTCGCAGCCGCCGTCGCGAAGGCGATGATCACTGCCTATTATTCTTTATTTGTTAATATAATCATCACTTCTTGTTTTCCAGCTCAACTCGTAATAAGTTTTATAATTTTACCCTCGGCGACCTTCTGGACAACAAGTCGTGGTCGCAGGTGTCTTCCCTTCTCCCCCCGGTCACGCCTTCCTTTTTATTGCGCATAGGGCCTTCAGTATCCCGATTTTTCAATTTTTATCTTCGTCGATTTTCATCGAATTTTGCAAGGGTATCTTAGGTAAGGTACGTACTTAGGTATAACCGGGTAAATACCTGAGCATGTGCCCGTACCCGACGCTTAGGTACGTTAGGTACGGGCCTCGATACCTTACCTGCGTTTTAGATGCGTCAGGTACGGACCACGATACCTTTCCTCAGGTTTAGGTACGGTAGATACGCCGCGCAAATACTCACCCGGGTATAGGTATACACGTCAACTAAATATCCGGGTTTACGTACAAATCTGGGGACGAACTCAATACCTTACCTAAGTTCTAGGTACATTACGGACCCCGATACCTTACCTAAGTGTTAGATACGTTAGGTACGGATCTCAATACCTTACCAAAGTTCAAGGTACGATAGGTACGTCGACCCAATACTTACCCGGGTATAGGTATACCCACCGAAAAAATACCCGAGTATAGTAACGAGCTCAAATACCTTACCCGCCAAGTGTACGTCATACGAAGTACTTATGACGCCATCTGCGAGAACAAATAAATTTAAAATTCAAAACGCAAATTGGGCATGCGGTTTCCCCACCACACACTCAGGACACATGCCACCTGGGACACACACCCAGGACATCTGTCGCCCAAATGTGCCACACCCACACCCAGGGGGTAGAGTAGCGTCGTGAACAATGAGCGAAACACTGGTGCAGACCACGAGGGCCAAGCTTCACCGAGCGTGGGAGCCAGGACACACGATGATCCCGAGCCAGAGGTGATCGAGGTCGCATCGGGCAAGACAGTGGCCATGATCACTCCCAAGATTGTTTACAAGATAAACGGGGACACGCAGGACGTGTACGATGTGCCGGTGGAGGCTACCACGCGTGGGAGCCAGCACACACGATGATCTCGAGCCAGAGGTGATCGAGGTCGCGTCGGGCAAGACAGTGGCCATGATCACTCCCAAGCTTATTAACAAAACAAACGGAGACACGCAGGACGTGTACTATGTGCCGGTGGAGACTACCAAAACCGTCTTGCTGAAGTGTTATCGACGAAACGGGGCTCCTGAGGCGTCCTTCATGCACTCTGTACGGGTGTACTGCGTGCCAGCTGACTAGGATAACCCCAACGCTGTGTGCCACTGCCTAGCCAGAAAAAACTGCCTCTCTGAACAGTGTTTCGTTAAAAGAAAATTGTCCCGTTTCATGGATGTACGTGAAAAAACATGCTACAATAGCAACGTCCACTGGCAGGCCGACCGTTCCCACACTCAAGTACTGACCTCGATACCTTACCTAAAACCTCAGGTACGATAGGTACTCCGATCCAATACTTACCCGGGTATAGGTATTCCCGTTGAAGAAATACCCGAGTATAGGTGCGAGCCTAGGGACAACCTCAACACCTTACCTAAATAATAGGTACGTTAGGTAAGGGCCTCGATACCTTTCCTCAGAAGTGTTAGGTACGTTAGGTACGCCCCTCGATACCTTACTTAATTCTTAGGTACGGTAGGTATCGACCCGATAGCTTGCTTAAGTGTTGGGTACGTTAGGTATGCACAGCGATACCTTACCTAAGTTTTAGGTACGACAAGTACGTCGATCCAATGCTCACCCGGGTATAGGTATGCCCGTCGACGAAATACCCGGATTTAGGTACGAGCCTGGAGACGACTTCAATACCTTACTTAAGTTTTAGGTACATTAGGTACGGATCCCGATACCTTACCGAGGTGTTCGGTACATTAGGTATGGCCGTCAATACCTTACCCAATTTTAGGCACGTTAGGCAACGACCTCAAAAACTTACCCGGGTGTAGGTATACCTTACCTAACATACCCTTGGAATTTTGCTAACTCACGCTCAGCGCTTTCCGTTAGTATTTGTTTCTACGCAAGAAAAAGTCTCTACGAGCACTAGTATGCATCATTAATATACTAATAATGGGGAGGATTCGAACCTGCATACTTGACTCAGTAGGGACGAGATTAACCTACTACTCCATGTTGCAAGCAGATTATTCCATATCGTCTTGCAGTATTTGCTACACAAACAAGGCAGTTTGTTGCACAAACAAGACAGCAGTTTGTTGCACTAACACAGCAGTTTATTGCACAAACAAGATGGTTTGATGCGCAAAACAAGACAGTTTGCTGCACGCGTTGTTCTGTTTGTTGTGTCATGGTTTGAACGCAGGAAAACATCAAACAGTTTCGAATAAAACGTCACCAAACACACAAGCACCCATCGCAAAACAAGACAGTTTGCTGCACGCGTTGTTCTGTTTGTTGTGTCATGGTTTGAACGCAGGAAAACATCAAACAGTTTCGAATAAAACGTCACCAAACACACAAGCACCCATCGCAACTCGTCGTCCGAAGCGTGCCCCCATCCAACATCCAGCACCCAGCACCATTTATACCTACGAACAGCGTACCAAGTACGTGTGTAGACTACTAATAAACGAGTGCAGGAGACGAAAGAAGGCAACGGGTACTCGTAAATGGTACTGGCTCATTATCAAGTACTCGCATGTACCTGGTACTATCAGACTAATAGTATAACAAACCTACCAAGGGGTATAGTAAAGAAGCAACTGCGTGCAGCAGCAGCAGCAGCAGCAGTGGGAGAGCGATCCCGTGTCTCGCTTCCCACCTCTCGTACTTGACAGGGCACGTAATACCTTCATAATAACAGGGCAATATGAACGTCACGCTGAGATAGATTTACGCGCAACTAACAAATCCGGGAGCAGTTACAGTTACAAGTTACATTGAAGTTACTGTGGAACGCACCCTCTCCAAATTAACGTCTTCACCTCTGGAAACCCTTTTGGGGGGGGGGAATTACTTGAAGTTAGTATAGGGAGGGACTTCGGAACTCTAAGAAACTCAGCCAGCGTCAGCATTTCCGTCTCTAATGATACTAGGTACCTGGTGAGTGTCCTGTACAATACTGCGTGCTGTACTTTTCTAGTCAGACAGGCGCCTGTAGCGGGACGAGGCAAGGGTGGATGTTCACGGGACCGAGTACGGCAAACCCTCTCCAGAGCTGTACCATTTTTTGGGGGGGAAATCACGTGCAAGCGGGGTAGGAAAATGGAAATACTTTTTCCAGTGGTGAAAAGGCTTCACCGTACCCACGTTTTTAACTACTTGGAAATAGTATAGGATGAAATTTGGGGTCGTAAGAGGGATCATCTATAAGAAACGCTGCCTGCTGCCGGCACCATCAACAGCTCGCTCGCCCCGCGCTACGTGCTACTGGTTGTTTGTAGTGTTATACTCCTATACATGTAGAGGTCGTGCTTAGCAGTCCGGTTCAACCAACACCGATCGAACACGCAATGGCAATGGTTCCCGCTCTACTGCCCTCTTATTAATACCTGGTACTGTAGTCAATCTACTACTTCGTACCAGTATTGCTATTCCTACCTACCTGTAAGGTCTATAGCTTAAAATAGTACAAAATCTGCCTCCTTGTCTGTCTCTACCCCCCTCTCTTCCTCCCTCCTTCCCTACCTCCAGCATGCCTCTTGGCGCGCCGAGCGTCTTCCTTGTCATCTAGAATCAACCAACACCCGTCATATCACCCCAATGGTAATGGTTCTCGTTCTCCTGCCCTCACGTCAACCTGTCAATGAAATCTAATCCTACTACTACAGACTAGACTAGACTACTGAGGTCTAGTCTAAAATAGTACAACTCTTTTGTTGTATGCCTCTCGCTCTAGCACACCTTTTGGCGCGCCCGGCTCTTGACGAGCGTGCTCTTGGGCACGATCTTCATGGCGTACACTCGCGCCGTGTCCACGCAGGTCACGCGGTAACAATGCGCGAAGCCACCCTGGTATTTGCGCCAAAACACAGAAAAACCACCAAACACAGCACAGCAAAACAGCGGTACAAGCACACTATTAATAATATCAGGTACTGCTTGTGCAACGTAGACGGTTGGCAAAATTCGAGGAAAATCGACGAGCAGCATGGACAGGAGCTGGGAGTACTGAATATGTTGATTGAACTTTCTGCGCGATGGGCATCAAGGTATGTACGGCGGGGTGGAAAGCGTAGGCACTAGTGGCCACGGCTTGCTTGTCACAAGATCGCTGAGCAGCGTAAAAAGCGCTTGCCGAGTTGAGCTTGAGAGTGAAAGCGACAAACGAACGAGGGACGGTAATGGGTATATTCATGGTGCCTACGTACATACCAGATACGAGAAGCATGCGGCGAGTCAGGATCGGTCTCGCACAGCAGACACCATATTCATGGCAGCACTGCTGTACAGTAATCGAAGACCCACCTCCGCATGGTGGCGACTCCCGCCGTTGGAAAAGGACAGCAGAGGGAACATGGCTTAGCATTATTCAAGCGCACAACACCGACGACGACCTATCGCCGCCTTGGCAATGCTCGCCGCTCGTACGAGAGCAAACCAAACAAACGGCTTTTACTCGTACTCGTACTCCTACTCGAAGCGAACACCATACTAAAACCCCATCACTTGTACACTAGTTTGGAAAGCGGTTCCGTGCGTAGCAAGAACCTCCATCACGACTGCTATACGTAGCTTTGCATGTGTTCGCGTGCGCGTCCTCTCTCTCGAGAAGCTTACCTTCCCGAGCAGCCTGCCCTTGCGGTACCGATGCGTGATGACCGACTCCCCCTTAGAGTTCCTCTTGCGACACTCTATGATCTGTTGCTCGGCGGGAGCGTCCTGGGACGCTGCTGACGCCGACACAGGCCGCGTGCCCTTGACAGGGTCGATCACCCTGTCTTTTCTATTGCCCTCCATACCTAACATCGCGGGCATCCTGCTGGACTTCTCTCCGTGATACCACGCTATCTCCAGGGAATACAGCAGCTGCTGAGCTGCTGCCTAGGCAAGGTCCAGGTGACAGTGAGCTCAGGGTGCTGGTCTGTTGTGCTCCTGGTCCTGCTGCTGAGGTCTGTCCGGTCTCCCAAAATCACACAAAAAAAATACAGCAACGGGATAAAAATTTGGAAGTATGGTTCAGCACTCTCACTCCCCGACTGAGACGCAGCTGGGGTGATGGTCGCGCAGCAAGTCAAGCGCAGTGGTATAGGTAAGGCTATCCGCTGCCTGGTACCAAGCCTGACCACGGTAGAGCACGGTATCTCTCGCACACAGCCGGCCTGTCTCCTGTCTCGAGGTTGTCCGTTAGCGGAATATCGAAAAAGGTTTCAACGCGAGTGCATGTTTTCATATTGTTAACCGTCCCCCGGGGGGGGAAGATCATTAAACGTCCCCGAGCAAGGCTGCGGGAGGATCAATTTGTTCTGATAATATTTGAACCTATCAGCTCGAGGGTATACCCCCTCGTGCAAAGCATGCTCCACAATATTCAGAACGTAGGTACTAATAGGACTCGGCTGTATGCATGGCGCGCGAGTGCATCATTGATGATGCGATGGCACCGTGCCCAAGGCCAGCAGTAAGACAAGCCTCATCTGCAGCATCTCCTCCTGTCGGGTCGTCGCAGAAGGAGGTTTTGATCCGAGGATTTCAGAACCGGCCACCGATGGCTACGGCGATAATACCATGTGATACGTGCGTCTCCGCCGACTGTTCGTACCACGAGTAGTCTAACATTATTGCAGAGAAGGGGCAGATTTTGGGCGATCATTTTACAGTCGTATAGTATCTTACGGCGGGTTGGTATAATAATATATATCTTACCTTGCTACGACCGGTCGCCCCGGTGGCGTATCAGGTTATCCTTGAGCCTGGTCAGTTTCCTGAGTTCGAATCCCCCCGAGTGCATAACCCGCGTACAAATTCGCAGGGACTTTTTCTTGTGCACAAATTGACTTGAGCGGAAAGCGCGAGAGAGAGCGTGAGTTAGCAACACTTACTTGTCTTGATGAAAAATCGACGAGCAGTGGGATTGCTGAACCCTATGCGCGATAAAAATTGAAGGCAAGAACCGAGGGGAAGAAGGGACGACACCGTTGACCACGGCTTGTCCAGAAGCTGGAAAGCAGAAGTGTGCAAAAAAAATAAAAAATAAAAAAAGCATGCTACGGGCGGTGGTGCTGCCGGCTGTGGTCCCAGCTGCGAGGAGTGCCGTCGTATACCGCTGCTTTTTTTGCTGTGCTTGCAGGTCATAGTTTCAACCCAACAAACGAAGCACATACTTGTACTAGTAATTAATACATTGTTACAAAGGAGGAACGGAAAGCAGGGGACATACAGCTAGCTATCTATGTAGACTATGGCTGGCTGTTGTACACACAAATTATTAATAATATAAAATATTATAGTCTATTAATAGTCTATATATTTAAGAAAATGAAATTACACTCCACCAGCTGTGAGATCGAATATTTTGTCGAAACTCATCTTTGCAGCAAGTGGTGTGTGATACTCCGATCACGCGTATTACGGGTTGTGTGTCCTCATTAATTAAGGATATAGGTCGGCGACTCCCCTTGCAACTGCAGTGTAGCTATCAGGGTCAACAGGGTTTATATATTTTAAAAAATGAAAATACACTCCATCCTCCAGCTGTGAGATCGAAGATTTCGTCGAAACTCATCTTTGCAAGCTGTGTGTGATACTCCGATCGCGCGTAGTTGTGTGTCCTCATTAAGGATATAGGTCGGCGACTCCCCTTACAACTACAGTGTAGCTATCAGGGTCAACAGGGTGATGTTAGTCAGTCTGTGCGCGGAAACTATAAAACCCGTTTCTGAGGGGGACCAAATCTGACAGCTGTGGAGGGAAATGTATCCGTTTATCAAGTGAATCCTGTAAGCAAGTCGAATAACCGATGAGGGGGGGGCGGAGTTTTGAAGGACGTGGGGGCCTGGTTTTGATCAAGAGCGAGCGGGATTGGAAGGGGGGGGGGGGAGGGGGGGGGAGGGGGGGGGGGGGGCGGACGGGCGGGGGCGGACGGGCGGGCGGGCAATTTGTGCGTATAAGCTATAAATCCTTTCAATCAAGGGGGTAAATCTGACGGTTTTGGAAAAAAATAAATAAATAAATAAATGCACCAGTTTATCATAGGGGGGGGTTGGGGCGGGGGTGGGGCGTGTGGAGCAGCTCAATCTGTGCGTGGAAACTATACATTCTTTTTAGGGGATAAATGTGACGGTTTTGGAACGAATGCATCATTTATCATGTATATCCTGGGGTAGCTCGTACAACCAGTGAGTAGAGAGAGGGCGGAGTGTTCGAGGGGGTGGGGTTGGGATGGGGTGGGGGGATTTGGGGAGGTGGGGGGTGGGGGCGGGGGGGGGGGGGGGAGGGGAAGGGAAAGGAAGGGTTCTAGGTGAGGAGTTTGTTATACGTGTGGTGCTAGGTCTAGGCGATGGTGCGGGTGGTGGGGAAGAAGGGGGCGTTCGGGGCGGGGGGGGGGGGGGGGAAAGCAGCGGCATGGATGGCTCTAGAAAGATAATGAGGTGATATCCAGTGCGTGAAGTGTTTATTAATCTGGCGGATTTCGATATTAGGTGGGTCGTTTGAGCAAGGGAGAGCGAGAAGGGGGGGGGGGGGGGGGGAGATTTTTTAGTGAGGTTTAGGTCACAAATAATATTCAAATACACTCCGGCTGTGAGATCAAAGATATGTAGGGGCTTGTTATACGCGTGGTGCTAGGTCTAGGCGATCGTGCGGGTGGTTGGAAAAGAGGGGGCGTTGGAGGGGGGGGGTTGGGGGAAATAATGAAAAATACGTCATGGATGGTCAGAAAGATAATGATGTGATATCAACTGCGTATAGGTGTTTATTACTCTGGCCGATTTCGATTGTGAGTGGAGCGTTTGGACAAACTAGGCGGAAAGGGGGGGGGGAGGGAAAGGGGTGGGTTTTTTTTTAACAAGAGGAATCAGGGGAGGGGGAGGGGAGGGGGGGGGGGCGGGGGGGGGGGACATTTCAATATTTGCGCGGAAACTATAAATCCTCAAAGGGGACAAACCTGACGATTGTAGCAAGAAGACTTCCCTTTATATCATCTGCCTGGTAATGTTTACTATTCTAGAAGGTTTGATGTTAGATGCAGTATGCAACCCAGTGTTTGTAAGTGTAGTAAATAACGTGTTAAATCTTCATAATTTTTTTGTTGTACATGGATCGAAAGCTAGAATATTTTATAGAATATTTGTAGTTAGCATTTATTTTCTGACATCGCTAATTTTAAGAAAGAGATACGTATTGCCAAATACAGCAGGCGAGGTGATGTGGTCATGCACTGTTTGTCATGACCATCATACAGTTACCATTAATTTCTGACATCGCTAATTATACGAAAGAGATACGTATTGCCAAATACAACATGCGAGGTGATGTATGTGGCCATGCACTGGCTCCGCCATTGAGCACTACTAGAGGGAGAAATGCGAATCGTCAGTTTTTTTAAAGGAACGCTTGGTATACATGCGCTCAATTACGTTACCTCGTTAGTGTACTTGGTATACACTCGCTCAATTACGTTACCTCGTTAGATATATAGTACATGCTTATGCATACCTTCTCCCCACAATGCGATTTACGATTTTACCATGATAATGATGATGTCGATCACTACATAGATACTACGTACTATCTGGGGCACGCTTCATTCCAGGAAAGCTACCATGCATGGCAGGCAGCAACAAATTGACAACACGGCGTTGACAGACAAGACACAAAAAAAAAGTAACACCGCCCACCCTTCCCCGTTGTCCCGCCCCCCCTGCACCGCCACCCCTACAACGCCGCGCCGTACAAAAAAACGCACCCAGGCCTTATACGCCTGGTCCTATACTACTACTACTGCAGAAAAAATCGGCTTCCTACACTCCGCCGCTGCATGGATGCGCGCGCAATGGGGTGGGATAAACATCATGTATGTATGTGTTGTACGCCTCTTTGGCAGGCGGCGGTAAGAAGTCGGGTGGCGCGGCGGGGAGCCCTAGAGGTTAATCATTCATTTTGTTTGGGGCGCGCGTGCGGGGGGGCGTACGAACGCGTGCAATCACCAAAAACACACTACTACTACCACTACTACTACTTCCTATTAATACCCAGCAGAGAGGAAAAAAGGTGCCCGCACGACAAAATAAGAAGACGGAAGCCGTCGCCGCCAACAACCGATCAATCAATCAGTCAATCAATCAAAACGTGTTGACCCTTGCCACAACAACTCGTTCGTGCTGTTCACGGTACGGTCTGTCTTCGACGGCTGCTACCTTTAATAATATTGATATTAATAGTGCGAAAATAATGATTCTCCTTGCATAGCTTCCAGGAGCGGCCGCCGGCAGGCAAAAATCACATTACTATTATATTATTATGGAAACAGACAAAACGCATGCAAACCCTCACGTGGACGCTGCTTGCTATATAATGTCTGTCCATCGTCTTTATTCATTCTCATCCTCATCGTGAGCCGTTTACAGCTGTTCGTGTGCACCATCAATCCTCATCAGCTTGAACCGGCTGATTAACTATTTATAACCTTGCACGGAGCCGCCACCGCCGTCACCACCACCGCCGTACCGGTCCCTCCTAACCCTCGCTTCGACATTCTTCATTCGATGCAACACCATGACAACCAATATGTTGAAGCCCTCCCGCTCCCGCCGCCCCAAAAATGCAACTCCCCCTGCCCCAAGACAAAATACGACTCCTCCCCCCGCGCAATAAAAATACAAAAACCACCAACAGCCGTGATGGTCCTCCTACATAGCGCGCCAATGCTCACAAAAATTTCAAGCAGTTTTTCCTCCTAAAACGTGGGTGGGCCTGCAGTTCTAAAAATTAGGTTAGTTTCTCGCTATGGTGGACTCCGCGCGAGGATGTGCCGCAAGGTGTTCGGCCAAGCGCTCTTATTGGCCCATTTATTTACTACTACTACTGTTGGGTGCCCGATTGAGAGCGTCCGCAATAGGAGAAAACAGACTTAAACCCGTTAGAGCCCCAAAAGCCCTTCCCATACAACTTCAAGTAATTTGTTCCCGAAAATGTTTTCCAGTTGAAAAGGCGTTAAGAGCGGTTAACCCTTTTAGCACCGCACTCCGGACATAGGGACAAAAAACTTGGAGTTAGACTAGGATAATTTTAGGAGTTGGAAATGCGCTAAATCGGCGCGGCTCGACGTGTGACGCCTGCTCTAAACATGATACCCAATCTGAAATAAGAGCGGCACTGAGATAAGAGCGGTCACACGAGCCTGCTCCGAGGGGCTGTTAAATCGGATACCCCACCGTACCGCGAAAATCGTCTGCACCAGTTCCACGTAGTTTTCCCCCCCCTAAAAAATACAACGAGGACGCTGGTCTAAGGGCAGTATAACCCTTTCACTACTACTATAGGAAAAAACTAAGGACAAGACGCACGGTGGTCGGCCTACGAAAATCATCCTTCACTAACTCCAAGTAGTTTGATCCCAAAAACGCAGAGTGCAGCTCAGTTCTATTTATAAAGGCGTTGCCAACCCGTTGCCAACCCTTTGGCTTGCTACTGGAAATAACCCTCCCCCCTAATTCCAAGTAGCTTTCCACAAACGCGGGTGCGGTTTCAAATTCTGCCAAGAGTTACAACACGCTCAAGGCAGTATGGTACTCGCTGTGCGCATCGCTCTCTCCTCCAAAAGGACGTTGACGTTGCGCTTGTCGGTTTTTCGGCCGTTATACTGGGCTCGAGAAACAATAAAAGTAGATGGGGCCGTCATTGCAATATTAAAGACGTGAGGGGGGGAGGATGTACGTTTTGTTCCTGTATCGCAGTTGACAAGGATACTTGGCGCGGGGACATAAGCGCCTCCGAGGTCCCTCCCGCTTGTCTAGGCGACTGACACCTTTCTATGTCCGTGCGGCATCCGCGTGAAAAAAAGCACAATACCAAGTATAAAAGAAATAGTAGGTACGAGGTGTCGACTGCTGGAACGCTACCTCTTTCGCTAACGCTAACGCTGTCACTAACGCCAACGTTAACGCTAACGCGAACTCCAACGCTAACGCTGACGTTAACGCTGACGGTATTACTAACGCTAAACGCTAACGCTAACCCCACCGATAACGAAATCCAACTCCAACGCCAACGCCAACGCCAACGCTGCCACCAATGCTACCGCTAACGTCACACCAACGATAATTCCAACCAGAACGCCAACGATACTGCCAACGCTGACTCCAACGCCAACGCTAGCGCTAGCGCTAGCGCGCTAACGCTACCGTTAACGCTAACGCTAACGCTAACGCTAACGCTAATGCTAACGCTAACGCTAACGCTAACGCTAACGCTAACGCTAACGTCAACGCTAACGTCAACGCTAACGCTAACGTCAACGCTAACGCTAACGACAACACTGACTCCAACGATAACACGAACGTCAACGCCGCTGGCGCTAATGCTGACGCCGTTGCCGCTGCCACCATCACCACCGCGTGCAAGAAAACAGTGCTGTTCCTCCTCACACCGTACGCCTCCGTCCTCCTTCCCGCCCACCCTCCTTCAAAAAGCGATCGTGGGCAACGATGCCAACTCAAAAAGGAAACAAAAAACATCCAAGGGGCTTCAAATTATTCGGTACCAAAGCGCAACGCCACCTGAAGATGAAGCAAGAAACAAAATCGAGCGCATGCCGTACGAAGGAGCAAAACAAAACAAAACAAAGACCGCACGAGCAAAAAAACACCTCAAAACAAAAACAAAATAAAACAAATGCAAAAGCCACGCCAACCAAAGCCAAAGCAAAACACAGCAACGTATAAAATCATTCCCACCACCAGTAACAATTATAACACGAGCGAAGCGTTCAGGTCTCGGTCTGGCGGAGCCCGACCGCGAGAAAAAATCTGCGACGACCAGCCTTGGCAAGCGCAACAATAACAACAATGTCCCCCCCGCGCGCCTCCACCCCCCCCCCCGTCCTCCTTACGACATCTCGGGGCCTAACGCCATGTGCCGCGTAATTTGAGTGCAACTGTCTCGCGTCCCGCCCCCCCTCGCCCCCCCGTCCTCTCCTCCTAACACACCCCTAGGCTTCGTCCCGTGGATGTGCGTGTGTGGCATTGGGCGAAGCAATTAGGTGCCCCCTGCCCCCCCCCAAACTCCTAAATGGCGCAGCTAAGGAGACGCCCGCGTCACCTCCACCCCGCACCCCCTCCTCCCCCTCCCCTCCCCCCCGCCGCCTCCTCCTCCTCCTCCTGATCCACGTCGTACTCCTGCCCTTCGTCTCGCTTGAGGTATCCGATAACTCCGCGGAAGAGACCAGCGCGGTGCACTCCCTTGACGAACGTGCCCACCTCTCCAGCAACTTCCTTGGCAATGTCCTATGCAGGCAGGGAGTCAGGTAGGGCGTGCATGTGCAGGCAGACAGAGCAAGCCAAAAGCACCAAGAGACGGCGTCAGTAATATTGTTGCCAACGAAGGGTCACAGGCAGCGTAGATCGTAGCACGTGTCATAAGCCTGCTAGATACATCAATACGTCCAAGTATGCTAGCACCACAAGCGAGACCGTACCGTCGACCCCTCTCATCCCGCACGCGTTGCACCACGTCACACCGGCGCCCCTGTTAAGAACAGCACGTACGTGCGCGAAAACAGACCCAATTATACGATCACTTTCATGTTCTCGTAAACCTCTTCAGCTATGCCAAAATAATAGTCAGCATGATGGATACAGGCCCAAAAACACCACGTGCTCGAAACAATGCCCAATTATATGCCACTATTATTTCTCGAACCGCCCAATTATGCCAATATAAATGGTAGTCATGGCATAAATGGATATACCCCTTGAAACAGCACGAGCGATACCAGCGACCCGTCTCACCCCGGTGGTGTTGACCAGGCCACCGACGCCCCTGATGGACTTCGTAGCAATAGAGTGCGCCGTATTGACGGTCCCCTTCAGCACCTTGCCGGGAGCATTGATGAGCATCGACCCCACGGCGACGATGATGTTGTTTCGCAGCCACTCCTCCGCATCGGGCAAGGCCTATGTTTTTCCGAATAAAAAATTCGAGATGAGCGATATTAGAGTCAAGGCAAAGGCGACCGGTTTTTCTCTATTTCTGTTGGGCCGATGATTCGTCCATGATACCGCAAGGCAGGGTTTGCGTCCGCCATCTTAGACGAGAAGCGGCACCGTCGGCTGGACAACGCGAACATAGACCAAACAATCAAACTACCCACCCACCCACCCACCCATCTACCCCCCCACCCCCCTACCTCCCATCACCCCCCATCCCCCCCCCTCCCGTTTGCCCTCCCCAGCCGCCCTCTCCTCTCACCTGCACCAGCACCGAACCATCCGAGGTGCCCACGCACACCAACACCGGCGCCATCGCTTTAGGCCCTAGCTCCACACACTCCACCGCGGGCCAATCCTGACCGCCTTTCCCCTTCCCCTGTCCCCCCACCGCCGCTGCCGCCGCCGCGCCCCCCACACCCCCCCCGCCACCGCCTCCTGAGAAACAGTCAATCGTCGCCCAGCTGTAAGGGTCCAAGCTCCAGATCGGGGCGAGGTCGGCTGTGGTGCGCGCTTCTAGCATTAGTCTGTCGCCGCCGATCACGAGCAGCTCACCCCTCCCAGCCGTTGTGAGGCAGCGCACGGCACCGGTGAGTCCCGAGACCCTCGCGGTGCGACGCCCGTTTACCGTGTAAACTTCTAGTTCGTGCAGTAGCACCAAATTCTGCTGCTGCTGCTGCTGGGAGAGCTGCTGTGGTGTCCCCTCCTCCGCCTCCTCCGCTGGGACGAGTCGAGAACCCGCCAGCACGGCGTATCCGGCTTCCGCGAGCGCGCACGCGGTGTACCGGGTGGCCGCGGGTCGCGGGAGGGGGATAGTAGCCGCCTCGAATGATGCGCCACCACCTCTACCACCCCCACCACCACCACCACCACCACCACCACCACCACCACCGCCACCACCACCATCAATACCAACCCCTCCACCTTGACCACCACCACCATGAGTCGAAGCAGAACAGGGCGGGGTCAAAGCACGGAGCAGGACATTTCCCTCGATCGCGGTAAGCAGAGCGCGGCCGTCCGAGCAGGTCAAGGCCAGACCCAGGCCATCGCTAACCGCGCAAGTAGTCACGGATCCCCTGTGCCCCCTCACCACCAGGGCCGGGCAACGTCGCGCGACAGGCCTGCGGAGAGTGTCGGAGATGTAGCTGGGGATTAGCCGTCGGATGGACCACAGCAGAGCTGTGCCGTCTGATGCCCCGGATAGGACGAGATCGCGGTCTGTTGCCTCAAGCCCGCAAGAGGCGAGGCAGGTCACGGGGGCGGAATGACCGTGGAGCGCCATTTCTCCGCAAACCTTACAAAAAAAAAGGCAAAAGGCCAAAGGCAAAAAGCAGGGCAGCGTATAGAGCAGAGAAAGGAAAAAAAAGGTAGGGCATGGCAGGGCAAGGTAGGGCACGGGAAAAAGCCAGGGCGTGGCAGGGCAGGGCAGGGCAGGGCACGGGTAGGAACAAAGGTAGGACAGGGACGGGCAGGGCAAGCAAGCAATCAGATCAATCAACGTAACCAAGAAAAAAATAACGAGAGGAGAGAAAATATAACGGAGGTGGGGGGCGGGGAGGGAGAAGGTGAGAGGGACAGAGGGACGAGTATGGTCGCAGACCACGGTGGGCAGTACCTACAGTGACCACCTTGTAGACATGCGAGCGCACGCCGGAGCAGAGATAGCAGACCGCACAAACATAAGACGTCTTCCTTGCTCTCATGCTACCAGGTATTTTAGTAGCTGGCGCTGTTGCTGAAAGTACATGATTCACACAACAGAATACACACCTGGCCGGTAGAGGAATCGAACTGCCACATCAGCAACGCCCCCGAAGCCTGCCCTCCGCTGAACAAGTACCTCCCAGAAGGCGAGAAGCAAACCGGAGGAGGCGGCAGAGGAGGGGGCCAATCACACCCCACCCCCCCCTCCCCGCCACTACCGCCTGCACCACCACCACCACCACCGCGTTTCGACGAACCCATCGCCGTGGGAGCCCTGAGTCCCAGCGGGATGCGGGGAATACTATCAAAAGACGTCAGCTTGCGTTCCACGCAAATTCCGCTCGCGTCCGTCACATGCTGCTGGTGCTGCTGCTGACGCTGCTGATGGTCTAGAAGTCCACGACGGGGGCTAGGGGTGGGGCTGGAGGAAGAGCCGCTCCTGCCGGGGCTGCGGCGACGGTTGCGGCGATGGTCACCGGGAACCGGTGGGTCGACATCTCTAATTTCGTGTTGTGTTAGGGCGGCGGGGGGGGGGGGGGGTTATGAGAGGGAAAGGGGAGAGGGGAAGGGGAGAGGGGGAGGGGAGAGGAGGAGGGGGAGTACCATCAACATAGTACAGAGCACTGGACACCGAGCACACAACGCCTTACGCATACTGGTGGCAGGCCAACACCCAACACGACGCTTAACACGTAGCCACAACAATACCCACCACAACACGCACAATCAAAACACACCCGACAAAAACAACGCACAAAACGACAGCAACAGCAACAACAACACAAACAACAACAACAACAGCAACAGCAACAACAACAACAACAACAACAGCAACAGCAGCAACAACAAAAACAACAACAA
The DNA here is from genome assembly GCA_012845835.1 of Undaria pinnatifida. Classification (NCBI taxonomy): domain Eukaryota; class Phaeophyceae; order Laminariales; family Alariaceae; genus Undaria; species Undaria pinnatifida. Next base: position 3,739,093 of record JABAKD010000011.1, on the reverse strand, counting down.
CAGCAACAACACCCCGACACACACGCGCACACCTACGCCCCCAAAACTACCCCACCCCCTCCCCCCCAAAAAACCTACCTCTTCGCCTCCTTTACCCCCTCCTCCTCCTCTCCACTAACAATGCTAAGAACTCCCGCTGCCGTCTCCGCTCCCACCCCCGCCTCTCCCTGCTCCCGCGCGTAAGAAGATGCTGTCGCCGCCGCGGGGACATGCCAGTCCCTCCAGGAGAAGGCAAACTGCTCTACAACGCCGAGGCCGTTCACGGAGAGGAGGCGACCGTCCGCCAGCACGCGGCAGGCGCGGACACCCACCGGGGTCCTTGAGAGAGGTGGCACCCTGCGCAGGGCGGGGGGGGGGGGGGGACGAACAAAGCAAAAACGGTTATATTTTTGAGCACACAAAAGTAAAATAAAATCGTACAACTTGTGATTTTAACGTACTAAATCATTCTCGTACAGCGATGGAGAGGAGACTGTCCGTCAGCACGCGACAGACGCCCACCGGGGTTTGAGAGAGGGGCGGCACCCTGGAGGAGCGGGGGACAATAACTAGAAACTGCACAAAAACACGCAAACTTACAAACAACACACACACAAAACACACACAAAACACACAAAAACAAACACGAAAACGAACGTAAAAACACACACAAACAAACTAACAAACAAGAAAACAAACACAAACACAAAACACACACAAACAGACAACCAGCCAACCAACCAACCAAAAATTCAACCAACCAACCAACAACCAAAAATTCAACCAACCAATCAACCAACCAACCAACCAACCAACCAACTCACCAACCGACCAATCAACCAACCAACCAATCAACCGACCAACCAACCAACCAATCAACCAACCAACCAACCAACCAACCAACCAACCAACCAACCAACCAAAAAACCAACAACCGTCACAAGAAATAAACAAAAGGAACTGTTAACATTTTTGCTAGAGCGACAAAGAACACATTGCTGTTCCAAGTTCGATACCAAGGCCTATCCTCCAAAAATCTCGCAGTCCCAAACCGTTTCGAGGCTGAACCTTTTCCCCCGAATACCTTGCTTTTCCAACAATTACCATATAATCCAACCTATACATACCTTTGGGCACTCCGAACGGACATCAGCCGGCCATTCTCTCTCCACCGCTCCAACCCCCTGAAAGACGCCACCACAGGTCTAGGAACTCTCATTCCTCGTAGTCCGCGGGCGGGATGCGGCTTGTGGAAAATCTGTGCGGGACACTGCAGGCGTGGGGGGGGGGGGCGGGGACAAAGAGAGGAAAGCGAAGAGTTTCACAGAACGTAGGAGAATAGTTCACACGTTGGGCGGATCAGATCCCTGTCCATTATCTGTGTGATATATGACTTTCAGGGCAAACAGATCCTTGACCTATATGATCTGTATGGCCTATAGATCATGTTGCCGGGTGAAAACCGTATGATCTGAATGATCTAGCGCATGTTTCCCGGGTTTGGATCTGCACTTCACAGATCCTGCATACCACACAATAACGACAGATGCAGGATGTAGGTAATCTACATGATCAAATGCACGATCTATATGATCTACCAGGGGGGCTTCGACGCGGCGGGCTGATGCCCGCCTGCGGCTCCGCGCATGCCCGTAAGACAGGTACTAAACGAAGCGGAGAGGGAGCGTAGCACGACAAATAACTGCCAAGGGGTACGGTGTGGTATTGAATCAGTTCATAGTATTGCAAGTGTGAGTTTGAGAGTGTGGAGGGGGCTTGTACATGTTGAAGGGAGCAAAGGAACAGTCGGTAGGACGACAAATCCATGATTATCGTATCATATGCCAGGTACATACGAGTACCGGCGGGTAGTATAGCAGGACTACTACAACACCAGCAACAGAGGCAGCAGCAGCGGCAGTAATCGCCAAACCACGTCGTACCTCGAACGGACTGCTGCTGTATCATCATTTTGAGCAGCCCAACCATATGTACCTGGACCTCTCTTCTCCCCTTTATACGAGTACTCCGATGTATGTATTGGCCACGAGACTCATGAATCACCCAGCCTGCAACGTTGAATCTAGACCGCTCAACTGTCGGAACTCAGAATCGACCGCTCAACTGGTCGAACTCACAGATGTCGTGTTTGAAATAATTATGCGAAAAACGAGTACAGCACACAATGTCAGCCGGCAGGCAGCCCGGGCACGATGCAAGCACGCCTGAGGCCTCCTTCAACAACATTGGGGTCGGGGAGCAAGTTGAGGGAGTTTCGGACCAAAGGGTGATCCTCATCGCAAGCTAGCACGGCAGAAGCTCGAAAATACGTTCAAGAAAAGCCGAGGAGCCTTCTCCGAACAGCAGCTGCAATTGTGTACACGTATTTATATAATCTATATGATCTATGATCTATATGATCTATATGATCTATATCGTGATCTGTCAGATGTGTGGAATATTTCGTGAAGCCGGGGCGGTGTTGGCGTCGCCACCGTGGTGCATACCTGGTGCGTGAACGTGTGACCCCCCCCCCGCCCTTCTCCCCCTCCCCACGTATCGCCATCGCTCCGTCTCAAAAGGGATGCGTAGCGAACGGTCAAATTACTAAGGCAAGCCATAAACAAGCACCACCCTCCCCCTCGCCCCTACCACCCCCCCCCCACCCTTTCCCAACATCTATAACCCCGCCTCCTCCCCTCCTCGCTCAAAGAAAGCCTCCCAACCTCCATATGCACCCCCACCCTCACCTGTCCAAAGTGCGCAATCTGCAGCTCAGTCGCCCGCCGAAGACCCTCGTCCTGAATCTTGGCCAGATCGACCGCTCCGTAGTAGGTGAGGTAGTAGAACACGTTGTGGGCCTCTTTTGCGGCTTGACCCCTTTGCTTGTAGCCAAAAATCAGGTCCACCCAGTGGTGAAGGTTCTGCGACACGTAGTCGGACTGCGCCATTCCGAGAAGATTCCGAGAAGATTCCGAGAAGATTCCGAGAAATTTCCGTGAAGTCAAGATTTTTAGATCGGATCGGATCGGATTGGTTTGGTTGGGGTTGTTTAGGTCTGGGTTGCTTTGGCCTGGTTCCGTTCGGTTTGATTCGCTTCGGAAAAAAAGCACCTACTGCTACTAGGTACGCTGGGGTGAACGTCAAGTTTGGATTTGAACTTACCATTGGGTTAGAGTAACACACGCGAACCAAGTGAAACACAAGTCAAGCTGGATAAGCGTATCTGAGGTCAAAAGTGCCGCCACCCTCCACCGAGCTCCTGGGTTTGCCCGGCCCGTACTTTAGCTTACGTCAATTCCGCTATTTTCTTTCCAAAGAACACTTTTTTTTTCCCCCAGTTATGCCCATTGTGCTCTCAAAAAACTCCAATCATGATGTACCAGGTATGTTAGCCCAGTTACGTTGCTTTAGCTCCTAACCAAAAACGGCCCAATTATGCTGAAGCTCAAACGCCCAGCTACGCTGCTTTGCGCCCTGACAAAAAACAGACCAATTATGCTGAATGCCACGCCAAAATAATGGACACCGTCCTAGTGCGCACTATCCACACACTCTCCCCTTCGTTGATTCATTTGCAATGAATTTGTTGATGCATTTGCAATGAATTTGATTTCTCTCTCTTTCCGTCTGCGGTGACAGAATTCGTATCTCCTACGGTGAACGACCAGGACGGACACTGTTGTGGGTGCCCATTTATGTCGTGGGGTAAAAATAACGGTTTAACGCGAAGACATCACATACAAACAGTCTGCGCATGCTGATTTAAGTCTACCGTAGGACCCTAAAGAAAAAGACCCAGCATGTCGAATGTAACGCTAGCACAAAGGACATAACCCTACCAGGTAGTACTGACTAAGTACACACCTCGAGAGCGGGGTGGTGCCTGAGGATGAAGTCGGCCGGACCATTACGAAGTCGCAGCCAACGGGGGCAGGACGGGCAATAAATGCTTTTCCCCCAGTTATGACTGTGATACTCCCGAAAAAGTCAAATTGCGCTGCTTCTATGCCGAAAAGCCCAATTATGCCCATTTAAGCCCTTACAGACACAACAACAAATATGCTGAACGCCCGGCCAGCGTAGTCGATACCTGGTACTTGGCATAATCCTACTGCAGTATTTACGCACCTCGAGAGCGGCGCGATGCTTAAGGATGAAGTCGGCCGGGCCATTCGCCCACGGGGGAAGTTGTACGTCGTTCACTTCGGTGCCGTCCTGAGGCATGGTAAACAAACATACAAACAAAAACACAAACAAAAATAACATGAAAAATCGTAAACACTCGTAACATTCGCAAGCAACTACTGGTATAAAAATGAAATAGTAACAGATACAATTTCGCAAAAAGTCGTACCTGGAGGGTACTAATCTTCGCGCACACCAGACAGAAAAACAGTTTAAAAAACGTACGGCAAAACAAAATGCGCAAGTATTTACAGCACAATAAAATCGCAAAATAGAGGGTTTGCAAAAAAAGTTATTCGGAAAATCACTTCAAAACTTCTTCCGAAGGTACCATACGATCAAACGTTGCGGTACTTTTGGTCATTCTGTTTCACTGGCCTACAACGCGCCGAGCATTTGCCCGAAGGACGCTTTTCGCAAACACTCTAGGCACAGCAAGCAAACATCATCGCAAACAAAGGAAAAAAACAAGCACATGCGAAGCACCATGGGCACGAAACCACAGCCCCAGCATCACCTGCGCAACCCCCAGACCGAAGTCGTTAACGTTGGTCAGGAAGTCCGGGAGGGTGTACCACTCCGGTGTCAGCTCCTTCACCTCCGAGAGGGCCGAGGTGCACATGTCCCAGCTGCGCGAGACGCTGCTGAACAGCCTGTCCGCTACGTCGAACGTTCCGTTCTACAGTCGACAAACCAGGGAGGCATGTTGCGCGGGCGCGCGGGGGGGGGGGGGGGGGGGGGGGGGGGGGGGGTAATCCTTTGTTTGAGAGATAGTGTAGCAAGCCAAGCCAAGACAACGCAGGGCAAGGCAGGTGAAGATACGGGAAGGGAAGGGAAGGGAAACCAGGGCGAGTACAGCAAACCAAACCAAACCAACGAACCTAACTAACGAGACCGAACGTAACATCAAACAAGGGCGCCTTGGTAAATAAGGCAGCGGCCTGGTCGATTAGGTAGCGGCGAGCATCGTTGGAGGGACGGACGCATCGTCCCTAGCGCGGAAAGGCGTGTGCAAGGAGTGCCTAAAATTCCAAATCATCTCTGTGACCACTCAGGTCGCGATTTCGCGCGGAGTTCATCAATATAGACTAGCTCTGAGGGACCGCCAGGCCGCGAGGGGACGGGAGGAAAAAGCGGGAGGAAGAAGCGGGAGGACTACGGCCATTGGCGTGGGGTGGTAATGTTGATGAGGATTAAGTTAGACTTCTCGCTAGAACGTATGTAATGAAAGGAAGCAGCAGATGGAAGGAGAAGATGTGGGGAAAGGAAATGGGGAAATGGTTGGTAGACTTATCGCTAGAACGTATGTAATGAAAGGAAGCAGCAGATGGAAGGAGAAGATGTGGGGAAAGGAAATGGGGAAATGGTTGGCAGAGGATACCATTGCTTTAGGGAGGGATTATTCGACTTCGTAGATACTACTGCTTTATGGGAGGATATTTGATTTACATCCAATCGGCACCTACGCTATACTGTCGGAGGGCAAAAAAAATAACAATATACCAGGTAAGGTAAATAAACCGAGCCCAACCCGAAGTAACGCAACCGAGCCGAACTGAGCGAGCTTACCTGCATCTCCCGATGTAGGTCAGCGAAAGGCTGCAGGCGCACGAGATAATGAAGAACCACGCCCACGGCCGTGCTGTAGTGGGATCCGTACATGAAGCCCGGGATGTCAGGGTCGTCGAAGCTGTGGTAGCGGTCGATGAATTCCGCCAGACGCTCGGGGTTAAGCGCCCCCACTTATTTGCACAAATCAAAGAAAAACAACAACAACAACAACAACCACAACAACAACAACAACAAAAACAACAACAACAACAAAAACAACAAAAACAACAAAAACAACAAAAACAACAGCAACAGCAGCAGCAACAGCAACATCAACAGCAACAACAACAACAACAACGACGACAACCAAGAAAAACAAGAAAAAATAAACACAAACCAAGAAACAGGAAGAAACAAGACCGGAGAAACAAAAACAATGTACGACAAAAAACAAACAAAAAACGAGAACCCCCCCCCACCCAAAAGAAACGAAAACATAAAAATAAACGAAGCAACGAACCAACGAAACAAAAAGACAACGTATATTACAAACAAGTTGATGAAAAAAAAAACAACAAGAAAACGAAACAAAGCAGACAAATAAACAACAACAAAAAAAAATCAAACAAAAATCGAAAAAAAAAAAACGACAAAACAACCAAAATCAAACAAAACAAAAAATGTAATACAGGAGACGGAGGATACACAGCGGCGAGGAGAACGGATCGGGGAGGGGCGGGGGGGGGAAAGGGACGAAGTGTTACGGGTCTGGTGTTCGCGGTAAGCATTACCGCAGTAGCAGCATTCCTTCCTCGTGTGAATAACGACGAGGCAGGATTGTTGCTGTTACTATTGTTATTTGTTAATAAAATACATGCACACAATTGCGGCTGCTGTTCGGAGAAGGCTCCTCAGCTTTTCTTAGACTTAGTTTTGAGCTTTTGCCGTGGGGAGGGGGAGAGGGGCGGGGAGGGGTCACACGTTCACGCACCAGATATGCACCACGGCGGCGACGCCAACACCGCCCCGGCTTCACGAAATATTCCACACATCTGACAGATCACGATATAGATCATATAGATCATATTGATAATATAGATCATAGATTATATAGATCATATAAATACGTGTACACAATTGCAGCTGCTGTTCGGAGAAGGCTCCTCAGCTTTTCTTAGACGTATTTTTTAGCCTTTGCCGTGCTAGCTTGCGATGAGGATCACCCCTCGGTCCGAAAGTCCCTCATCTTGCTCCCCGACGCCGATTGTGTCGGAGGAGGCCTTGGGCGTGCTTGCACCGTGCCCGGGCTGCCGGCTGGCAGGGTGTGCTGTACTCGTTTTTTCGCAAAATTATTTCAAATACGACAGCTTTGAGTTCGACCAGTTTTTGAGCGGTCGATTCTGAGCTCCAACAGTTGAGCGGTCTAGATTCAACGTCGCAAGCTGGGTGGTTCATGAGTCTCGTGGCCAATACATACATGAGTACTCGCATACAGGGGAGAAGAGAGGAGAGAGGTCCAGGTACACATGGTTGGACTGCTAAAAATGATGATACAGCAGCAGTACCTTGGAGTTGTGAGGTGGTTTGACGATTACTGCTGCTGCTGTAGTAGTCCTGCCATACTACCCGCCGGTACTCGTATGTACCTGGCATACGAAGTATGATACGATAATCATGGATTTCTCGTCCCCCCAACCGTTCCTGCTTTCTCCCTTCAACATGTACAACCCCCCTCCACACTCGCTCCACCTCATACTTGCAATACTATGAACTAATTCAATACCACACCGTACCCCTTGGCAGTAATTTGTCGCTTCTACGGTCCCTCTCCGCTTCGTTTACTACCTGTCTTACGGGAATGCGCGGAGCCGCAGGCGGGCGTCACGGTTGCTGTTTTTCTTTTTGGTCAACTGTTGTTCAGTTAACTAATGCTGGGCGCATCCGAGCCTGAGCTCGAGCCCGCGGCGACTCACTTGGCTTCTTGAGGTCGCGGAAGACAGCTTTATCCGTGAGATCCAGCTCGTCGGATTTGTAGTCCGACAACACCTAAGGGGGGGGGGGGGGGAGCAGAGAGAGAGGGGGGGAAAGAGAGAGGGAGGAGGGGAAAGAGAGAGGGAGGAGGGGAAAGAGAGAGGGAGGAGGGGAAAGAGAGAGGGAGGGGGAGAGGAGACGGAGAGATAGAGAGAGGGAGAGAGGGAGAGAAAAGGTAACGAAAGAGATGGAGAGAGAGAACAAAACAACGAGACCAGAGAGCGTGAGAGACAAAAAACAAAAGAGACATCAGAGGAAAAAACAAGAAGATAAAGAGAGCATGAGAGAGCGAGAGAGAGAGAAACAATGAGACAGAGAGAACGAAAGACACAGAGCACAACACAAACAGAAAGAGCAAGGACAAGGTTAGGTCCGCGCGGGTACACGTGACAGAAGCACACGGCACGAGGGTTTAATACGGTATAAGAAGGTAACACAACGAGCGAAGGCGTCGATGGCTGCGGCAACAGCGGCAAGCGGTCAAGGTGATGCGAGGCGAGTCGAGACGAAACTTCAGGAGGCATGAAGAAGGGACGACAAACCAAACCAAGCCAAACCAAGCCAAACCAAACCAAGCCAAACCAAGCCAAGCCAAACCAAACCAAACCAAACCAAATCCAACCCAACCCAAAACCAAACCAAACCAAAACCACACAAACCAGACCAAGCCAAACCAAACCAACCCAACACAAATCGAACCGAACCAAACCAAAACCACACAAACCAAACCAAAACAAACCAAACCGAACCAAACCGAACCAAACCAACCCAACCCAAACCGAACCAAACCAAACCAAACCGAACCGAACCAAACCAAAACCAAACCAAACCGAACCAAAAGCACACAAACCGAACCGAACCAAACCAAACCAAACCAAACCAAACCAAACCAAACCAGATCAATAATCCCAAACAAAACATCAGGTCCAGGCGCTCACCCAGGGGAAGACCGGGTACTGGCAGAGGTCGTTGTAGCTCCGGCCCGCGAGCGTGTTGAGTCCCATAAGGTACTCGAAGTTGCTTATGTGGCGCCTTTGCCACGCCTTCAATAGCCGGTTAGCCTCAGAACCGTCGGATTGTCCCGATGGGCACTGATAAGGACGGACAATCCCCCCCCCCCCCCCCCCGAATACACAAAAAGAGAAAACAAAAAAAAGAAGACGAGGAAATCGACGGTGTAAGATTTGATCCTTTTGGCATTCAGAAGCAAGAAAAAAACGATTTACCAACCGAGTATCCGACCGAATAAACGATCGATTTTCCAACCGGTTGCCCGACCGACTTCCGATTGCGTGTCCTACCGAACAACCAATCGATTCTCCGACCGATTGATGGACCGTATGGCCAACCGATTCTCCGACCGATTGATGGACCGTATGGCCAACCGATTCTCCGACCGATTTTTCGACAGATGGAGCAACTGAATTTCGTACCTATTGTCTCCGACCGATTGACGAACCGATTGACCGCCCGCTTGCCTGGCCGCTCGTCCGGCCGACTTACCGAGATGTACAACCGCCGTGTGCGGGTACGATCGGTGGGAACAGCCGCAGTTGTACCCAAACGGCGACAACGACTGTTCTTGTGGCTTCCCGTTCTTTGTACCGGGTCGCAGCAGTGGCAATCGGTCAGGCTCCCGCCGTGACAATCCAACACAAGTTTTCCACCACCCCCCAGGAGTATACGAGGGAAACAAAAAAATGAGGCAACACTCCCAAAAAGGTCCGAATTAATACGCCAGTGGGGTGCGCGTTCTGTACGTATAACCAAAAAAAAACCCCGTAGTTTTTGTACTTGATTCTAGAATACCCCCCTCCTCCTGTCTGGGCGATACGATGATTATACCCCCCCGGGTGGATCTTTCTGTACGAACAATGAAAGAAAAGCCCGTACTTTTTCTTGCTTTATAAAAAATTGATTCTATCACGGAGGAACATACTGTACTAATGAGGACCAAGTATTGCAGAAAAGAACAGGGCAACGTATAGTTTTTTTTTAGTATATCGTGGGTCCTGATCACTATGGTCCGTAACAGTATGCCTCCCTCCTCCTGTCTGGGCACACAAATAAACAGTGCGGTGTCGACAAAAAAAAAGAGTGCACCCTCGCACCCACCCTTGTTTCGAGAGCCCTGATGAAGTCGTTGCGTCGCCCCTGGTCCCGAGATTCCGACCCAAAGTCGACGAACAGGCTCCGGCGCTTGCCCCGGCGCAGGAACACTTCCAGTGCCGACTCGCGAAGGCGGTAGCGGCGGCGACGCACGCGTTCGACCTGAGGTCGACAAACAAAAAAGACGAGCACGAAAACTGTGTTAAATGACATCGGTCCATGGTAGGTCGGTCCTTCGGATCTACATAGGATGTCGATTGATCCCTCTAACCTATGAAACGATGTCGATCCGTTGAACCTACGATACCAACCCCTTAAAACCTACCCTTGCGGGATCATCTCCTCGAACCTACGATATTGACCCCCCGAACCTAGGATATTGACCCCGTGAACCTACGATATTGACCCCTCGAACCTACAACATCAACTCCTTGAACCCGTCATACCATCTCCTCGAACGCACGATACTAGCTCCTCTCGAGAACCTGCGATATCATCAATCGATGGGTCAACCAACCGACCGATCGACCAACCTACCGGCCTATCGACCAACCAACCTACCGACCGACCTGCCGACAAAACCAACAGGCAGCGCCATCGATCGACCTACCGGCCGACCTACCGACAGACCGACCAGCCAATCAACAGCCCGACCGATCGATCTACCGACTACCGACCGACTTAAAAGCCAGCCAACAACCCAGCCAATTAAATGTCGACGGACCGAACAACTGGCGGACCAACCTGGTAAACCGCGCACGTGTAGGTCTTCACGGCATCGCCCACATTGCCCCGACCGACCTACGGACCAATCAACCAACCAACCAACAGCCCGACCGATCGACCTAGCGACCAACCGACCAACCGACCGACCGACCGACCAAACAAAGCCCAAGCGATTAATCTACCGAACGACCAGCCACAGCCCGACAACCCACCTGGTCGACAGCCCACGTGTAAGCCTTGGCGGCACCTCCCGCAAGGCCCCGCTCGCCGCTGCCACAGTCGCCGTCACGCCAGCCCTCTTCACCTTCGGAGCCGGCGCTCTCGGGCAAGAACGACAAGAACTGTTCATCATGAACAAGGGGAAGGGGCAGGCGCAAGAGGAGGGGGGGGGGGGCGGGAGGAGACGAGGAGGGCGGGAGGAGACGAGGGGGGGCGGGCGAGACGAGGGGAAAAGGGGGCCGGGAGGGAGTTGGGGCGGGAAATGACAGGCGGGGGCGACATACAGAAAATAATGAGTTCAAGATGAGCAGGGTGGGGAGGAGCCGCGGGCAAGGCGCAAGATAGGGGAGAGAGGGTACACACAGCGCAAATCGGCGATGAGGACGCGAACGAGGAAGTTTCGCAAACGTCGCGCGAGAATCGCGACGCCATCTTTCTGTTTGTGCTCTCGAGCGGCATTCGTTAATCGCACAGACAACATTGTTACTACAACCACTACTACCAAAACACAAACCTTGTTGACGAGGGAAAGCCGACCCCTGCGGTTACCCTTGGGCGTCACGAGCACAACTGTCTCCGTCACTCCCATCCCAGACGCCGCCTCCGCCGCCACCGCCAGCGCCCTTCTCCACCTCCCAGCCCCAGGCCCAAGGTCCACCCTTGGCCCACCCGCCGCTCCCCGACGCCCACGACCACCCCCGCCCCCACCCCCACCACCTCCACCGCCGACCCCACCGCCCTCCCCGCCACCACCGCTAGCAACGGCAGCGACCGTCTGCCGCACCCTCTCTTCTACGACTCGTCGCTCCTCTTCCAAGCGCAGGGCGCGATCCGTGGGACTCTCCCCCGTGCTAGACACCTCTTCGATCACGCCTATGCCCGAATGGCCGCTGCCCGTTCCGTCGGGGCTTCCGCGTCTACCCGCAGCGGTGTTGGCTTCCGCTGCCGCCGCCGCCCCCCCGCCTAGCGGGATGCCGGCGGGCGATAAGGGTCCGATCACTCCCCACACGTCATCGCTGTCTTCCTCGTCATCACCATCGCTGCCGCCGCTTCCTCCACCCCCACCACCGCCACCGCCTTCAAACGCGCCTCCATCGGCCAGCCCGTCGCCCTGCGCCTCCGTCTTAACAATGTCCACGATGTAGCGTGAGCACTTGCGGGCCAGCTGCAGGCCGACGTCTTCCATGCTCATTGTGCTCGCGGATAGCGAGTCTGCAGCAGCGCCGCCGCCGGTTGGGCCGGAGGACGGGGACGCCGATGAGCGCGTCCCCCTAGCGGAGGCAGCGGCCACCGGCTGCAGCACGGGGCGGAACCGCCCGGGCTCTTGCCCCTCGTGCTCGTTCCCGGCAAGCTTCCAGAGACAGGAGCGGTGCAGCCCGGTCAATCTCTCTCCTCCCGCACGCCAGCCCTTGCCTCCACCCCCACCCCGGCCTCCACCTTCACTCCCACCTGCACCCTCACCGAAGCCACCCTCCTGGCGTCCCCCGTCTCTCTCCCCGACCCATGCCTCCGCTTCCGAGAGCCTGCTGACCCTGCGCCAGTGCCGCCGCGTCCTCGCCCCGGCAGCGTCCAGCGCACCCATCGCGTACTCCAGCCGCAGGTGCTCCTCCTCCACGATCACCTTGTGCTCCGCGAGCTGCGAGGCCGTCAGTGCCGCCGTCGCCGCCGCCCCCCCGAGCCCGAACAGGAGGCTCCCGCGGGGAGGCTCCGCGGCAGCGGCGGCAGCGGCGGCGGAGGCTTCCACCGCCGCCACCGCCGCAGCAGCAGCATCCTTGACCGCGGCGTCGGGCACCGACGCGTCGCCAGCGGCGGCCGCCGCCGCGATAGCGGCGGCGTCTTCGTCGTCCCCCGACGTAGGCGCGTACGGGCGGGGGGGGCCATGCGGGGAGGGCGGCTCGGCGGGCCACGCGAACTCGGACGAGTCCCGCGCAAATGGAAAGCGGTGCAAAGGCGGGGGCAGGCCGAAGGGCATGGTGTACGAGCCTGGGAGGTGGGCGGAGGTGTAGCTCTGACCCGCCCAGCGCGAGGGGGTGCCCTCGTTGCCGGCTCCGCCGGCGCCTGCAGCGCCGCCGCCCCCGGAGAAGGGGGAAGAGGAGGCGTCGTGATCGTGGGAGGTTTGCCGTCCGCGGAACGAAGAGCTTGACCCGCGGCGGCCGCTGCCCATGTTGCGGAATAGCGGCACGAAGTCCGCGAAGTCCTTCCGGTTAAGATGCCAGGGAGGGGGAAAGAGGGGGAGGGGGGGGGGTGTACAGAAGAAGCGAGGCGTTAACGTTTAGTACTCATCAACAATGAACGGTTAACCATTGAGCCACTGCAAAAAAAATCACACTAATCCCAAGATGTCTGTTGCCAAAAACGAGGGTGCACCTCTCAAGGGGTAACCACTGACCGCCAATCGCCGACCATCAATGGTCGACCATGAACCGTCACAAGCTATGGAAATCGATCGACAAGAATCGAAAACCGAGCTTCTATACGATACTGACAAACGAAACAGTACTAACTGACGAAAAAACAACAACAATAACAACAACAACAACAACAACAACAACAACAACAACAACAACAACAACAACAACAACAACAACGACGACAATGACAACGACAACGACAAATATAAAACGGACAACAAATCAACCACAAATCCACCTACCTGCCGCGACTCCTCCTGCGCGTCCGCCAGCACCGCCGAAAGAGACTTAAAAATCTCATCCATATCCGAGCAATCACTCGCCCCATGCAGCATCTCCGCTACCGCCGCTCCAGCACCCCCTCTTCCCTGACGCGAGGCTTGTCTCCCTCCCACGCCCGCACGACTAGCCCCTCCCGGGCCTGCCGCGGCTGCTGATGCTGCTGCAGCGGTATTGGCCGGCACTCCCGTTCCTCCTGCAGCGGTGGCGGTAGCGGTGGTATCACCGGGTGGTGGTACCGCGTTTGCGAGCGTGTTCAGGTTTTGAACAGCCGCCATGGCGACCGCTCCCAGAAGCCCTCGCTTCTCCAAAGCCTGTACGCAAGGAGGAGGATGGCGGAGGGGGGGGGGGGGAGGGGAGGAAGTGGAGGGGGAGAGGAGGAGGAAGGGGGGGGGGGGGGTGGAGGGAGAGGTGGGGGAGGGGGGAATGGCCATGGGTAAGGGTAAGGCGAGGGTAGCGGAAATGTTGAGGGCTACCATAAGGGTAAGGGCAACGGTACAAGTAAGGGCGAGGGTAAGGGCAAGGGTAAGGCTACCTTTTCTGGGGTCCATGTACATCCATAAAACAAAGTATACACGCGTTCTGATCGTGGTGCAAGCATGCAGCACACGGCAGTGCAAGGCGAGAGCATAGACCAAGGGATGGCGACGGCGGGCGCGCGCTAGCTTTGGCTTTGTATTCACTGATGCTGTTGTTGATGCTATTGCTGTTGTCCAAAGTACATTCGCTCCGTGGTCGCATACCACTGGCGCAAACGTTCTGGAGTAAAACCACAGGTGCGAGGTTCAAAACGACATAACGCTAAGCGTCCCGTTGACACCACCATTGAGACAACCTCGCTTGATCACTAACATCGGAGGGGACGCATTCTCAGCGTCGAGCATCGCGTCACAAAGCTATCACAGCATGCGCGCATCGAAGTTGGTTCGATACGTTTGTGAATGTATGTGCGCAATGGTCATCGATTTTCGAGTCCCCCCTCAGTTGTGGGGGGAGGGGGGGGAGGGGCGTACTCATTTGTTGCTTGGGGGGGGGGGGGGGGGACTTCTACCCCCGACCTTTCACTTCAAACTGCCACGTTAAAGCGTCCGGTCGGGATAAACCATCGGGTTGAAACAGACCTGTCGCGAAACACGTTGAGCTCTGTTCATCCTTACTTGCGTTTTCTTTCGAGCAAGTTTTTGTGTTTTGACCCGCTTGTTCCACAGCCAGGGGCAAATCACGCCCTCGTTGCGCTGCCCGAGCGACCAACGAGAGCAACAAAAGCAAAAACAAAAAGGCAGCCCGATCGGTGTGCGAAAAAAGGTCGGTAGTAGCCTCAAGGGGGCAATAACGGCGACAGCGGCAGCAAGCCGAAGCACCACCACCAGCAGCATCAGTAACATCAACACAAAACACACACAAAACATGTACAAGGGTAATGTTGTTTTGGTGGTACAACAGGTCGCGGAATTTTAATAAAATGATTCTAAATATTGGCCCTCAAATCTACAAACCCCGACTAAATTTCGTTTGGTTTGGTTTCCTACCAACCTGTATACTCAAGTTCGCCTCTTCATGCCTAAGGGCTAAACTATCGTCATGAGCTGGTGCGCTAACAACAGCAATCGCCCCCCCCTCGCCCCTTTTCAACTCCATCCACGATTCAGGGGACAAACTACTCAAACTTAGTGTGTTTGTCTTCAAGCAGCAAAAGGGTTACAAAACCCTTTGGGACTTGATGATGGTATAGCGATAAAACAAAAAATAAACGCGGCCACCTTCATAGCATGCCTGCGCAACACACGATATATACTTCATGATACGCGCGTGTCGTGCACCCAACTCTTTGTGTTGGTGTCCCACCATAATCCAAGCAAATCGACGAGCACAATAGGCTGAAAAATGGGCTGGTCGTCGATTTTTTTTCATCGAGTGTCGGTAACTCACGCTCTCGCGCTTTCCGCGAGTCAGTTTGTGCTGCTGAACCCTATCTATGCGCGATAAAAATGAAGGCGAGTACCGGGGGGGAGAAGGGAAGACACCTGTGATCACGGCTTGCCCTGAAGGACGCTGTGGGTAAAACCTCTCAGGAGTTGAGTTGGAGAGTAACAGCGATGATTGAAAAAAAAAAAAAAAGTGATCACCCCCCAGGTTAGCAGCCCCGTGTAGCTTCGCGTGGCTGATCACGCAATCGTCGGTTATATTCATCAATCTTTCCCTCTGAATTCCCAGCGGGGTTATACCTCCTTCAGAGTTTCAGCCTCGTGTTCAGGGGAAAAGCGTGGGATAATTATAGCAGTGTTACTAGCAAATAAAAGGGTCACGAATATAAGCATAAAAAAAAAAATACACTACAGCTGCGAGATCGAAGATTTCATCGAAACTGATATTTGCAAGCTGTGTGTGATACACCGATCGCGAGTACTACTGTGTGTGTCCTCATTAAGGAAATAGGTCGGCGACTCTCCTTAGAACCAAAGTGTAGCTTGTACCAGGGTCAACAGGGTGGTGTTAATCAATCCGTGCGCGGAAACTATAAAACCCGTTTCTCATGATACCCTGGCGATTTTTCACACTCCAGACAAAGTGGTACGCACTGTGCTCGTAACACGATAACATAGGTACGTACAACGTTACCCTTCGGGACGAGATTGGCTGGAAATCCTGGGGGCGTCGTAAGCTGGAAAGGGGAGGGGGGGGGGGGGGGGGGGCTCCTCAGAGCAAAGTAAAAAACGAAAAAAAACAATTAGCCACCGCGCAAGTAACTCCGCAAGTGACTTCGACCAGCCCAAACGAGACTATAGCTTAGTCTGTACCACCCGTGTCGTGAAATGCAAGGACCAAAAGGGTAACAATAACCCACAAATAGTCCTCACACTTCCGACCAGACTCGTACACAACTGGTCCTTACACACAACTGGTCCATACACTCCCGAACAGACTCGAACGGTTACTCCAGCCTTTCTCACCAGTGCCGCCGCGTCGGGGTCAAACGGACCGTTCGCTCGCTTCCGCCGCCCCCACCCACTAGAGCGCCGCCCCCACCCCCACGCCGACCCAGCCGCAGAAGGGTCGGGTCGGGAAAGGTCCTCGTCGCACACCGACAATGCCTTTCGGAGACTCAGGAACGCCTCCAGTGTCGCCGCCTTGCCCGCCGCGGGGGTCACGTCGGGCAGGGCCAGGAGTGTCTGGATATATGGTGGCGAAGCGGAAATGTTATAGGGGAGGGGGGAGCTTTCAAGTGAGGCTTACGGCATGTCCCCGGAGGGAAAGGAAGGGGGGGGTTAAGATCATGTGAATTTGATAAAAAATCTACTTTTATTAGCGTAAACACAACAACCTAATCCTTGCAACCCCCCTCCCCCCCGCGCGCCTACCGCCTTAAAACATCCGCCAAACTACGACCCGATCACAATTATCGCACCTGCAAAGAGAGGAAGACCTCGTGGTAAACCACCCGAGACAAGTCCGTTCCGACGTCGCGCAGACACGGCACCCGCCCCAGTGCTCTCAGCGCAGGCCACATGGCAGTGATCGCGCGCGCTCGGAGCCCAACGTCCCCCTTCGCTGCCGCCGCCGCCGCCGCCACAGCCGCCACCGGAGCCCGGTGACCGGGCGGGAGAGGTTCCGGAGACAGCATGCCGCGCAGGCCGCATATGATCTGATACGTAATGACGGTCGAGCACATTAGCATGTTGCATCGAATCTGGTCGGGAGTTTTGTACGAGATTATGCCGCGAGCTTTCTTCGAGTGTGCGCGACTTGTATAGAGTGCCGTACCATATGCCGTATCCACCAAGATATCGTACCGTAGTTTACCATATACCTTACCGAACCACATTCCATACCGTACTGCAAACCGTACCGTACTATACATTGTACCGTACGATAAAACCGTACCGCAGCGTGAGGCGCGCATGCTTGCGGCTATATACGTGACCCAGCCGCTACCTTCGCCACCTCCACCACCACCCCCTCCCGTCTTCGTGCGACTCGCCGAACACCTCACGGCGCTTCGCGCTTGGTGCAAGCAATGTGTGCCTGGTCGGTCAAAACCCGATGTGGTCCGTCCCGGCGTCGTAAGAATGCGAGGCTCTATGGTCCTGAAGACCACGGGCATGCAAAGCATGATCACCCCACCCCCCCCTCCTCACCTCGAGCATGCAGTCCACAAGGTGGCTCAGAGACCCGGCCGCTGTCCCATCTTCTCCCCACCCACCCTCCGCTTCCTGCGCAGATTTTCTCCCTACCGCCGCGTCACCACCGCCACTACCACTACCACCAATACCACCACCGCTACCAGCTGTCATAGCCGCCGCTAGCTCATCCCCCGGGAAGAGGCGTTCTTCCACCAAGAGCATGAGCTTGTTGAGGCCGTCGAGGGTTAGCTCGGTCCACCGCCCGGAGCCCCGGGCGACCCGCTGAAGAACGGTCGCGGAGAGCTTGCAGAGGGACTGCGGGCGTGGGAGACATCATCAAAACGTTTGGGGTTGGCGATGAGGTTGGCGACAATCGCAAGACCAAGCGTGCGAGAGTGTGGGGTAGGGATAGGGATAGGGTTAAGAGGGGCGGGTAGATAAAAAACGCAGCTGTCAGCAGTCCGGGCAGCGCCGTTAACGAGTACCCACGCGCACGCCTGCCGCCTCTTTACCCCCCCCCCCCCCCCGCCCCCTTCTTATCTCTCCCCAAACCCGACCCCCCGCCCTGCGCTAACCATCACTCTTTTAAAAACTCACCACCCTGTGCCCCTCGCGACCGCCGAGGTCAGCCCCCACGCCCTGCCACGCCGTCCGACCCATGCTGCCCCCCCCCCCCCCCCCCCTAACCCCGCACCCCCGCGTCCGTCAACGCAAACCCGCAACTGTCATAATACTCGCCACCCTGGGCCGCTCATGCCCCCTCCCCCCCATCCCCCCGCCCAACCATGACATGAAAAAATGCTAGCATAATGGATACCGTGCCCTGGTACAAGTCTATAACTCACCACCCTGTGCCACTCGCGGCCGCCGCGATCGGCACCCACGCGTTGCCACGCCGCCCGGTCCAGGCTGGCCAGCAGGGGTCGAAGGATGGTCCACCCCCGAGGTCGTTCGACAATGCTGTCCGCGACAACACAGCCGGCGGCGTCAAGCGAGAGCTCCTCGCACACCGAAGCCTCTCCGAGCGGGGTGCTCACGGCTCCATCCCCGAAGCGCTCTACCGCCTCCCACCCGCCACCGCTGCCGCCAACACTACCGCTGATGTTGCCGGTGGCGCCGGTACTACCGGTAGCCATCTGTGGAAGGGATGAGGAGGTGTGGTGGGGCGGAGAGGATGCTGTGGTTTGACGACGGAAAGAAGCCAACGGCCCGCAGCTGTCCCGACGTTGACACGACTGAAAAGTCACAGGTTTCAATAGGTTCGTACCAGGCAACCCTGTGACCACAGCATACAATGCTTGTTGATGGAACACATAACAACTCCACACACTCAGCACAAGTATTTCTTGTTCGCTGTGGGCGATAATTCTTCATTGCTTGCTTACTGGTAGTTTTTTCCGCTTTGTTTTAGTTGTTATCTAATCAAAAATTACTGGAGGAATCACTGGAGGCCGCCTTGCAGCTACGGACTATGATGTGGCGATCCGTTCCGGAAAGAGCAAAACGAGCATACTTGAGAGAAAACAAGGCACAACACTTTATTTATGCCCCTTATCAAAAGCAAAAAACGTAAAGCAATAGGGAACAAGAGCAGAATTGATCTAAACAAGCCTACCTCCCGTCCCACCGCCGCGGCGGCAGGAGTTGCGGCGGGGGCGGCGGCAAACGGATCGTCCAACTCCCTCTCGCAGAGGCCCAGCTCGATCAAAGCGTCTGCCCACGCCGATTCCGACAGCCGGAGGAGAGCCTTTCGAGCAGCGACGTCACTCTGAGAGGACACGGGACAGACAGAGAGACAGACAGACAGACAGAGAGACAGACGCAAAGAGGTGCCGTCGCCCCCACGGCCACAAAGGAGCGCGCGCGGGGGTGACAAGAGGGGGGGAGTGAGGGTAGGGTGGGGGGGATGGTGGGGCTAGGGAGGGCAAGTGGGGCTGGTTGAGGCAATGGGGGGGAGGTAGCGGTAGAGTGGTGGAAAGTGGGGGGTGAACTAATTTCACGTCGTATGACCATAGACCCTCGCATACCTACAATGCCGGAACGGAGCATGTCGGGTGTTACCGAGGAGACCACGGTTTGACCTCTTGATTGACCGCCCCCTACTCTTAAACTAATATAGTACGGACTGACGTTGACGCGCCATGACCTCCCCCAAACACAAAAAATGAGCGTCTTACATAAAAATTAGTATAATAAGGACAAGATTGCTCTTGACGCGCCCAAAAAGACCGCTCTCCTGAAAAAAAACACCGGTACCCAGCACTGGTGGGGTTTTGGACGACACACAAGACGAGGCACACCTCAAGAGCGATATTGATCGACAAGACGCGGCGCACCTCAAGAGCGATATTGATCGACACGGCGGCCTGCACCCTCGTCGCCGGCGACGATCCCACGACAGACCCTCCCGTACACAATAACTAAAAACAAGCAAAAATAAACCTTCATGCTACAAAAAAAAATTACATGGACGCTCCCAAAACAGACCGTACTCCTATGTTGAATGACGTGTGCTACGATAGAGGCGCACCACTTTTTCTTTAATCCCTTCAGAGCCCGCAAATCCCTCCCTATACTAACTTCAAGTAAATTTGTCCCCAACAAGGGTTTCCAGTAGTGAAGGCGTTAAGGTTGCTCAATCTGGGAGCTTAAGACCTCTCCCAAGAGTTGATTTGGAGAGAAAATAAAAACGCTACCGGATGAACAGATCCCATGGCTTGGGTATTCAACGACAACCACGCTAAACAAAACGCCCGTTTCCGAATATTTCGAGATAAGAAAGCCCCGCCATTCGAAAGACACTTCAGACAAAAGAGGTATACCATGTACCTCTATCGTGACACATGTGAAATAACGCATTTTACGACAAAGACAAGCCGCGCACCTTAAGGGCAATGTTGACCGACATGGCCGCCTGCTTCCTCGTCGCCGGCGACGCTCCCGGCAGGAGCGCCGCCACAAACGGCAGCGACAACCACAACACTGTTCCCTCCCCCCCGCCCCGGCCCCCGCGCCTTCCACCACCTCCACCGGTGTCATCACTGCTACCATCGCCCCCCGTTCCCGAAGCCGAAGACCCCCCGCCCCCATCCCCCGAAAGCCTTCCACGTGGCTGGATTTTCCCCCCAGAAAGGGCCACTTGCAGCACGTCTTCGTGGATGGGGGCTGAAGTCGTAGAGAGCGGCCCGGGAAGAGGTCCCCATAGGCCCTGCGAGACTGCCAGAGCAACCGTGCGGGCCTGCACCGCGCACATCACAGAGGGAACAACAAAAACATTCAAGAGATGGAAGAGGGGAAGGGGGTGAGGTGAGAACACTAAGAAGGAGAGGGGAATCGGATGGGGGGCGGGGGGGGGGGGTAATCATCGTATCATGCATGGCTGAAGTCCGTAGGACCATAGACCCTCGCGTCCCTACGATGCCGGGACTGAGCACGTCGAGTATTCACCGACCAGGCAGACATTGCGTGCACCAAGCACGAAGCGCTGAAAGGTGCAAGGCGAGTCGCATGAAGAGCGAGCTGCATCTTACGAAGAACCGCTCGTGAAGGGGAATTCGGCACCTTGTGCGCACTTTCTTCCGTGTTGACGACAGCGTCGAATGACTTGATGCGAGGGAGGGGGTAGGGGGGGTCTTGGCCTAGCACGACACGAAAACATACAACGACAACAATACTTTGGTGCCACGAAAAAAAAAAAAAACTGAAACCACAAAAAATCACAAGGAAAACACACACACACGACCACAAAAAGAACACAAACAAACACACCACCACAAAAAACACAAAAAAGACACTCACCAGAGTCAAGTGTGCCGACCAATACTGCCCTCGAGCCGGTGACGCAGCCGCATCCAGACCGCCACTCGGCGCAGCCACGGCACGACCTCCGCCCCCCCCCTGCCCACCGCCTCCACCACTACCGCCACCACCGCCACCGCCCGCTGAAGTCGTCACAGCAGATGTCCCATCTTTTACCACGAGATTCTCGGCGTTCATCGCGGCCATGAGGTTAGGGGCGACGGTGGCGCCGACCGAGGGGGTCGTCGCGAGTGGGCGCTGCTTTTGGCGAGGCGTTTTCTTGGAAGGAGTTAGGGATTTTTCGTCCCCGACCACGTGCGATTCGCTTAGCAGCCACAGTGAGAGGGCTAGGCAGTCCCGCCGCACGTCCGCGGCGTAGCCTTTCCTCGACAGAAGGGTCGGCGCCGCCTCCCACAAGAAGGAGCACCTGTGTGTGGCAATGTGTGTGGCGTGTTTCTAGTTTTCAGTTACGGCTTATTTTTCGTTTATGTTTCTCTTCGTGTAGTTGAAAGTAGCTGTCAACTACGACAGCGACCATTGAAACACGACAAAAAAAACACACACACAACACCCCGCCAAAACCAAGATGACCAACACTTGAGCAAAACCAAACAACAGAAAGCAACAAAATACCATGCCCCGTATCCAACGAACCCCAACCCTACAAGCCACCCCCTTCCCCCCACACACACCCGTCTTACCGCAGAAGCTCGCGTCTGAAAAGGCCGGTAGACCTATCCTCCCTGAGCCCCAACAGCACCCCAAGCAACCCCCTCTGCAGATCGGGGCTCTGACACTCCTGGAGGCAGACAACGGTCGCATCAATCCCCACCGCCATCACTGCCACCGTCGATCCCGCTCCCCCGCCCCCCCCCAGCGC
This sequence comes from Undaria pinnatifida, assembly GCA_012845835.1. NCBI lineage: Eukaryota > Phaeophyceae > Laminariales > Alariaceae > Undaria > Undaria pinnatifida. Next base: position 3,716,801 of record JABAKD010000011.1, on the reverse strand, counting down.
CAAGCGCGGCCGCTCGCGCGGCGTCCTCCGCCCCCCCTCCCGCCGCCTCGCCCAGCACGTCGCCCCCGTCCCTCCACGCGGCGCCGTCTAAGCCAAACCCGTCCCCAAACCCCTCTTCCAGGAACGGCATCTGGTTGTAAACGGAGCTGTCCGAACGGAGGCCGGAGGCTCCCCCCCCGCCCCCGCTATGGTTACCGCCTCCAACAGCACCGGGGCCGCCAATAGTAGGAGACTCTTCGGATGGCGAAGACGCTGCCGCCCCCCCGCCCCCCCCCGATGCCGCCTTATCAAGAGAGTTCAGCTCCGAGCGTAGCATCGCCCGCAGCATGCGCATGCACGCGCCCACACACCTCTCAAGTGGCAACGGTCCCCCCGTTCCCACCTCCACTTCCCCTTCCCCTCCTCCCCCTCCCCCCCCGCCTCCTCCTAGTTCAACTCCATCACTCTTCCTAGGCGTTACCGGACGTGCGATCACGCCGCCGTCCTGAGCGTGCGTCGCGGGGGGTGGGGCGGACTTAGACCGACGCCGCCTGGGAGTGCGCGCGCGGCTGGCTGTGGTGCAGATGTGGACCCGGAGGACGTCTAGGAGGAGCTGAGGCCCGACGAACGAGCGGAGCTGGGCGACTCGCCGCTCAGCCTGCCGGTGGGCGGGGGGGGGGTTGAGGGGGGGGTGCGGGGGGGGAAGGAGGGAGGGAGGGGGGCAGGGGAGGCGGGGGGGTAGACGGTGGGGAGAAGGGGGGGGGGGGGGCTGAGAAGGGACGTCATGGTCGATGTGTTGAGGCCTCGCCCTCTACTTGAGCTGCCGCTGCTGCTACTGTTGCTGTTGCTTTAATCGTTGACGGTTTTCATACATAAACAGACTAATAGCTACAATCAACTAATTGTCCTTACAGTAGTTGCAAAGTAAGCCCAACGTTCGAAGGACTAAAACATGAAGAAAAAAAAACTACCTGGTACAACGAAACAAATAACAAAAAAGCATGCCACCAGATTACGTATTTCAAAACATAAGGTATATGATCATTTACCAGTTACCCTTATATTTAATCCACTACAAGATAAAACAATGGAGTACAGCATTACACAGCACTCACCACCGAAGACACGCCCTCCAACAGCAGGGCTTGAGCCTCGACCGGGACGTCCGACCAGAGCTTGAAGTCCAAAAGTACCCCCTGGAGCGCCGCACCGACCAGCTCTACTTCTTGGAATGCATCCACCTACAACAAAGGCATGCGCACAAACGCGCGAACATATTATACAATCGGTTGTACTATCATAATTACATGGGCGTTCTCGAAGTTTGCACATATGGGACAGATGCAGACGCGCAGCGACACTCCGAGCGCCGCATGCGTGGATAAAAGAAGCTGTCCGCACACAGGCAACTAACTGCTGTAGGGGCCCGATACTCGTAGCTCGTAGCACACCGAGAGAATTGATCACAGCACATACATACGATAAACGACCACACACGACAACGACCATGGACGACAACGACCTCGCACGACCACGACCACGCACGACCACGACCACGCACGACCACGACCACGCACGACCACGACCACGCACGACCACGACCACGCACCACGTGGAGGAGATGGAGGCACGCGCCAAGCACTGGGCCGCTTAGGTCTTCGGCCGGACGCGGAAGGCGTTGCAGAACCGTAGACAGCATGTGGAAACCGTGAGCCTGCGACGGGGCACAGTGAGGCGTGGCGCAGACAAGGACAAGATAAACACCGGAAAGGAACACGCACGACAAGATCATTACATGTTGGAAAAAAAAAACGCGGGCGATGGATGGACCTCGTGTCCCAGCCGCGTACGGGCGAGAGGCTCGATCACCGCAAAAGAGGGCCGGTTACAGATAACCGCGAACTACATTCCATTGATAGAGCGTTGGTATGGAGTGGCAAGTGGCGTTATATTCATTCCTTAATCGTGTTGTATTTTATACTTTTTATTCATGTCGCTGCCCCTTCGCCCCCCCCCCCCGCGCGCGCATCGTCTAGAACCCCCCACCCCCCATCCCCGGCCGGTGCAGGCGCTGATCAAGCGTCGTGATCTCGCACCTGAAGAAATTCTTCCCTGTGAACGGGGCCGGAGGCGAGGAGCGCCGCTACCGTCCGAAGCAGCTCCCCGAGGAGCTCCCTGCCTTCCTTCGCCTGGGATTCTGCGCGTTCCTTCACGTCCGCGTCCCCTTCTTTGGCAGATGCTTCGCTAAAGCTATCGGCGAGCTCGTCCACCACCCTGTGTAGTTCCGGTCGGTTTGTCGGTGGGTTGCTCGGTCGGTCGGATGATATGTCGGTCGGTTCAGAGAGTTACTCAAATGAATGAACCAATCAATCGCATCGATCAATTAATCGAGCACTCAAAAATAACCTCCCAGTAAATAAACCAGTCAATCAACCAACTATTAATAACCAATTAACCAGTCAATCACCCAAACAACCAACCAATCACCCAACCACCCAACCAACTAACCAACCAATCAAAGACCCAATGAACAACCAATCAAAAACAAACCATTAATCACAGCAATTGAGCACCTCGCCGCCGCATACAAAAGGGCTCGGGTCCCCCCAGCGCGGAACCAGGCATCGTAAACGCCACCCTGGGTCGCAACCCCTGCCGCCACGCCGACGCCCGAGTACGGCACCACAAGCCGCATCGGACCCTCGAGCCTCGCCACATCGCCACCGGCACCGCTGCTGCTCAACTGCACCGTCGCCGCCGTGGGACTGAGGGGTGTTGGTATAAAACACAAAGGCATGGGCAGAAAGGGGGGAAGGGGAGGTGAGGGCGAGGGGGAGAGAGAGGTGGGCGAAGGGTGGGAGGTGGAGGAAGGGTGGGAGGGGGGGAGGGAAGGGGATCTGGAGGGGTGAGGCGGGGTGCATGGGGGGTGGGAAGGGGAGGTGGGAGGTCCGTAGGACCGAAAGCTAGAGGTATGGTATAATGCTTAAAGACACGGACACAAAGGCGTTCCAACGTGGAGGTGGAAGAAACGATCATAACACGGAGGGGGGGGAGGTGGGGGGGGGTTGACGGGTTATGGTTCGATTCGGATACATGTTACGGTTCGACGAGCAGCACCGCAGTACGTACCTCGCCATGACGACGTCGTGGACATCGATCGTCCCGCCAGGGCGCCACGCGGGACACACGCCGTCTTTGCACATGCGCGGTAGGAAGGCGGCCACGAGACGGGCGCTTGCCGCAGCTTTGGCGCCCTGCCCGCTCAGCATCTGCACAACGCCACCGCAGCGTCGCGGGGTCGGGGAAAGGGACGGACATGGGGTCAAAAATATGTTGGTGCCTTCATGCGCCTGTAAGTGTCTTACGTGCCCTTACATACGCTACACCCGGCAATGTTAATTGTAGTTGTTCGTGCAATTCTTGTTGTTACCATTTCAAAATCGTAACCGATAATACACAACCATTTTGAGTCGAACTGCTAAAAAAACAGCGGTACCGCTCAAAAACGTAACAGCTCAAAAACGCTACCAGGCACATTCACCATATCGCCGAAAAAATGAGCATTCTAAAACATAGCCACTGTCGCTGTCGCGTGGGTGGCGCAATTTGCCTGAACGTGGAGCAAGGGAAGGAGGGTGTACGACGCCGCAACGGGCAGGAGAGTCGCGCGCCCCCCGTAGATGCTACCACTCAAAAACGTAACCACCCAAAAACGTCCCCGCTCAACAAAATGACCACCGAAAAAAAATATACCCACTGCAGCCACCACCGCGCGGGCGAGACCCTACCCTTTACCTGAGTGTGGAGCAAGGGGGGGAGGGTGTCCGACGCTGCGACGGGCAGGGGTTGCGCCCCCCCGAGGTGGTTCGGCCCCGCCGCCAGCAGCGCCCTCACGGCCGGCATGTCGAGCTCGTCTTCGTACAAGGCCAGTGCTCCGGCTTCACCCACCAGCCCCTCGCAGAAGCAAGACCTACATAGCGGAAGAGAGGAAAGGAAGCGGGGATGCGGGGATGGGGTTTGATATTAGTAGGACGGCTGGGGGGGGAGAGGGGGCAGGCCGCGGCGATGGAGGATACAATTCACAGGACGTGGAGGGGGGGGGCGGCCGCGGCGGCCGCGGCGGCAACGGGCGATGAGCGTTTGTCGACGAGCGCAAGTCCGGTAGTAAGTCGGTATGCGCCATGAGTAGCACAAGCAAGAAAAGCTGACTCTTAACATGAAAACGCTCAAAGAGAGCGCCATCACTACTACTTGAAGCACATAACTAACTGGTACGTAACACTGAAAAAGAACAAGCAGCCCAACCCAACTCGGAACAACTGGACATAACACGCACACCCCACCCCGCCCCAACAAACAAAACACAACAAAACAAAAAAGCATCCTCTCACCTTGACACGGGGTCCTTCGCAGACATCCCCGTCGCCACCGGGTACGGCAGCTCCGCGTCCAGCACCACCATGCCGTCCACAGACACCTTCAGCCGGCCCGCCCGCTTCACGTACGGCTGACCATGGCTAACCACCACAAACCTCCACCCCCTTTGACGTACTCCCTCGCCCCCAACCCCACCCCCACCCAGCTGCACCACCTCCGCTTGGGGTCCGAACTTGCAGTGCGCGCTGGAGCTCTTTTGAGAGGGGCGGGGGAACGACGTCACGACGATTTTTCTCCTCCCCCCTTGCATGTTTTTCACCCCGCTACCGCTACCGCTACCAGCCCCGCCCGCGGTCCCTACCCCCGCGGCACTAAGGGTGGCTTCCACGCCAACGCCTTCTCCGTTTCGAAACCTGAAAAGCGTTACAGCCCCGCCGCCGGCAGCAGGGTCTAGCCGCACCCACATCGTCGTCGTATACTTTCGGAACGACGCCCAGTTCAGTAACGCCGGGAGGGCCAGCCGCCCCGGGGACGGCGACCCCGCGCCGCCGCCTTCACCGCCACCGCCACCGGCGCTACTTGCCCTAGCCCTAGGTGCGTCGAACCGGAAGACGGAGTCAACCTGGACGTTGCCAAGATGGGCACGCAATGACGAGGCGAAGGCGCGACGTACGGCCATGCTCTCGAGGCCACGGAGCGCGCCACCCATGAGGGATAGCGACGTGTGCAGCCCCTCCACGCCAGCGCCGAGATGTGCTGCGCCCAGCTCGAGGAGGAGCTGGAGAGGCTCGTCTTGCGGGTTCCCCTCCTGTCCATTCCGCCCCTCCCTCTTCCCCTCTCCTCTCCCTCCCCCTCGTCTTCCTGTTCCCCCCCCTTCTGCTGCTCCAGCTTGATGTTTTGGTCGAAAAGCGGCAACACTCCTTGCAGCAGAGTCTGCTTCTGATGTCCCCGCAGCGTATGGTTGGCCGCCACCGGTGGCACTACTGACAGTTTCGCTTCCGTCCGTGTCTCCGCAGGGTTCCAGCGAGGGTTCGAGAAACCGGGGGGCGAGCCAGCACACCGCCTTGAGGCACAGCACGAGGTCATCGCCTAAGGGAGCGAGAAACGACCGACAAAAAAGATGGGAGGGTGTAGACAGCAGCAGTACTATCAGTATTAACAATTGGCAATAGTCAGTAAAAACCGACACAGTGGGAAGGGAATACGACACACATCAGGAGTGCCATAGTCAGTACAAGCCGAGATATTGGGAGAGGAGGGATGCACATGTTTAGTAGCATGATAATGGAAAGTGGTGGAGGTAGTCAGTATTAACAGGCACGTTGGGAAGGGTCAGCACAGTAGTAGAACTGTAGTCACTTGTCAGGGTCCGTTCTATTAAATGCAAAAAGATCACGATTCCTAACAAAAAACCCGATCCGTGACATTTGTAGACTGGCGTCATGTTCTACAAATATCATGATTCACGAAAATGGCACCATTTTTTTACACGATTCGTGACATTTTTGGGTTCGCTAGGGATGACCTCAGCGTGAACATTAGTACGGGCAGTACATCAGGTAAAGAGGGGCTGCTTGCTACAAGTCGGCATTCGGTGCTGCTTTTCACGCGGAAGAACAACTGAAAATCCTTCAGCTACTAGACTTTAAGTGCTGCATTTTCATATCACACCCCACCCTGGGTTCGATATGCTTTGTAAAGGACTGCACCCTTACGTTGGGGAACAAGCTACGTGGCATTCGTGAGGGATATTTACTGGAGTGGTTAAAGAGCTCCGTCTAGAACCGATACTGGAACCGATCCGAAACGTTTTCTAACATGGAATGTTGAAGTTGAACATCACCGCGATAGCGTCGACGGAGCTACGAGCTGTTTTTCTCTCGCTGTTTGAATATTACACCATACTCGTGAAAAAATATACCTGTTGTACAGAGCAGTAGTACTGCCACGACTCGGAACCAAAGAATTTTCCTGGAATCAGCTTGCTCTAAAAAGCGTTAATACAACCTCGTTGTACATAAGAACCGAGGAGCGCGTCATATTTCAGGACAGGACTTATCAACACTCAACAGGTGCGGACAAAGAAAACACAAAAATGTCACGTCATATGATATCATACAGTTATCATAAGCGGAAAAGAAGCACATTTTCCCCGCGTCAGAGTTGCATACTGCAATTATGCCTGTCGTGCGTATGCGTAGTGATAGATACTACGTGTAATATATACGTGGTAGTCTTTCTTGGGTGGCAATCGGAATATTTGGTTTCTCCAGGCGTGAGTAGTGAGACGTATGTACCGGCCTGGACCTGGCACATCGTAGACTGACTCCCGATTTCACTTTTATATGTTTCTGGTGGAGGCATGAATTGCGTCAGCTGTGATATATGCGTGTACCACCTTGGGTTGTGTGTTTTTCCCTGGGGTATTCCTCAGCTCCAGAGTGACTGGAGCCTGTCCTGTGACCACGGACTTGATTATGCGAGTTAATGTGAGAACAACAACAACAGCAGTAATATTAATAGTGGTCCCTCTGTAGCACCGTGTGTGCCAATCAAAAATACCGGCACTACAACGGCAACCGGCACTACCTCGCACACTTCCATTACTGGTTACTTCCATCTGCCAAGCGATTTCACAGGCACTCTATCGGGCAACCGGCACCACTCGACCGGCACAATAGAGGGACTAAGACTGCTGTGTGTGAACGAAATCATGACTTCGAATCTGGCAGGGGCGGGGTATTGAGCAGCAAGCTTTATCATCACATCGTCACGTAAATCAACTCTCGACACGTGGGTAGGTGGGGTGTCGCGGTGTCGCCGCCTGCTGGATGACGATATCTCCATGGAATGACGCCAACATATATATGTGACCCAGGACACAAAGAAACAATACTATAGCCCTGGCAAATGGGGTCCAACAATACTTGCCCTGGCAAATCGGTTCCATATTCCACCAACAAAGACCACCGAACCGTTCTACTACCGCCTGGCACGCTGGCACGCCGAAAAAGAAAGCCCCCACGGGGTTACGGCTACGTACACATGCCCTTATCAGGTTCTCAACCCTGTTGCTCTCAGGTTCTTAACTCTTTTGATACCCAGACAGCAACAAAAAAAGCGAGGAATGCGGTCTTCAACCTTCTATGACACGAAAACGTAACACCAAGGTAGGAAGAGCGTACAGCAGCAGTACAAGTACAACGCTGCTGCGCGCGTTCAACATCCCCCCTTCACCACACTTCGGACGCATACCGCACTTGTAATTAGCATAAGGAGGGGGTTTTAGGGCTCTCAAGGGGGGCCCGCCATCAAGAAAAAAAAAATGGCCAAATAGTGCTACACAGTACGACCTCTGTCAATCGTAGCACACGTCCACCTACAGAAAGTTTTTAGGCCGGGCCATCCTGCATTTTTAGGGCGAACCCTACTGTCTACTCTGCAAGGAGTTGTGCAACGCCTTCGCAGCATTATGCTCGTGGCTACAGATCGATCACCCTTACTTGTAGAAGGTTGGTGAAACAGCGGTTCTCGATGCCTTGTTCGCGGTTTGTGCCTAGGACCGGAACGGCGAACGGTTCGTACGTGATTCTTACTTATTTTGCTACAGCAGTTACGTTGTCGTACGGCGGCATGACTGATCTACTCACATCACTGAAAATGTATGTTGTTGAAGTTACCCGTACGTCGGCCTTCGCATACACAGCACGCACGTACATGAGCTTTTGATATACACACGACACTCATGCAAGTACTGCTGTACCAGGAAAGCCGGAGCCGTTGCGCGCAAACTCTCCGCATTTTTTTGTTTGATACAGCAGTACAACTACTACGGCAGTACGAACCAGGTACGTACTACTGCTGCTACTGCTGTACGTCATCGAAACAATGCGCTCAGACGTGAGCACTGCTTGCGAGTGCTGGCGAGGTTGGTACTGGCTACGACGATACAGGAGACCCCTCTCCACAGGAGAGAAGTCGTCCCTCTTGATTGGACCGTTGGGGCATTAACATGAAAACTAAACGGTCCTTAAATTTTCGTCCAAATGAAATTTTCGGTGTACGAGGTAGTGTTAGATCTGTGCTCTACGTAGCTATTATTAGTGTGCTCCTTCTACCCATCAACATCCAGCACATCCAGTGTTCATGCCGATTCTTCACCACATTTAATAGAGGGAAACGAAGTCCAAGCTCTGTGGTCGCAAAATACGAGATGAAAATATGCACGTAAGGGGACACGTACGGTGAGGTGACTTGGCAATGCGATGCCAGTCTGCAGATATTTGAAGAGTAGTCGTACTGCTGGTGCGATGAAATAGGGTTTCGCCCCGGATAGGAAAAAGGGAACCGGGTACCCGGACCGGATTTGGGGGATTCTCACAGGACCGGACCGGGTACCCGGCGGTTCTCCAGAGCCGGGTACCCGGGTACCCGGGTACCCGGGTACCCGGGTGCAGCGTGCTGTTGTCGCATGCTAGTTGTAGTTGTACTCGCCTGGAAGACCCTCAGGCCAAGTTTAGTGTCTCTCGTGATGGGTCCTAAGACAAGCGTTGTCGATTTCTCTCCTCTAGCAATGACAGAGGGTGGAATAGGTCGACCAAACAACAGCAGTGTAGGGTTAACTACATTAAAGCGCTTATGCCTTGTCCCACGTCCCACCCCAATTGCGTCCTGCGCTCGCCGTGCCGAAAAACTCCAAGAATATTTCCCCGCAACAAAGAAACACTGCAAAGGAGCGTTTTCAAAAAGACAACATCGACGACCTTGCAAACGCATTTCGCACACATCGAAACGAAAATAGACAAAACCTCGCGCGACAAAGGAAGCGAATTATAGACCACGTGCGATCATGACACCGGTCAGGGCATACCATGGTGCGGTCAACCTTGAGGTAAGGCCACCTAGCCGCAATCGTTTCAGTTGCTCGGCCAACAGCAAAATGCTCAGAGGTTTAAGACGGAACTTCAAATTTATATTCAGACAAGGAGAAAGGAAAGGCAACAGGAATATGTGATGCTTGCACAGCACGTGCTGGTGCTGGTGACCCTTCGACTATCATGTGTTGGCTCATCATCGAGTTGTCGAGTTTCACAGCCAGCAGTAGGTAGGGGTACGCAGTGCGTTCTACGAGTTTCCCCGGCTTGCAGGGGTATGCATAATATGTGTCTGCTGTGTGATCTGTTTGGTGCTCCCACGCGGAAAGCGCGCGCGGGAAGCGGGGCTCCGCGTAGTCGTATATGTCCGGGTACCCGGGTACCCGGGACCCGGGTACCCGTGTCTGGACCCGGGTACCCGGGTACCCGGTGTCCCGGAATAACCGCGGGTAATAAATATGGACCGGTTCGATTCCGATTCCGGCGGTTCCGAGTACCCGCCACCGGGTACCCGGTTCCTTCCTATCCGGGGCGAAACCCTAGATGAAAGCAGGAAAACGACGTTGATTTGTCCAACCAAATACCTGAACACCTACTCTTCTGTCTCCTCTCCTCTCAACATCCTTACCTTCCTTTCCTTGACAAGGAAAAACACACACACCGACCGGCATGATACTTCATTTTCATTCAACCAGCCCCTTCTTTTTATAGCGCCGACAACCTTGAACACTGACTGCGGGTGTGACTGAACAACACGTGCTGCACATAAAGTGGGTCGCCAATCGTACGAGTACTGTCTGTAGCAGCAGATTGTTGCACCATTTTTCCTCTCTCAACAATTCGACAATTTTTCCAATGTTCCTCGGGGACTCTACCCGAATAAACGAGACACCAGCAGGCACAGCGACAAAGCCCAGAGCTTCCAGGTTGATCCCTACTGCCACTGCCGACTATAAACGTGTCTAACGCAAACACAGAGCAAGCGCGAGAGAGGGGGCGTCTGGAGTTCGATGCAACTCTTCAACCTGACCCGGTCTGGTTCGAGTTCTCAATTCCAAACCACAGCAGCAAAGCCTGATACGGAAATAAAACACAGCAAACATCAACCAGACCCCTATATATGACCCACGCACCGTCTCGTGACCTCGGGGTCTTCGACTCGAGAAGGAACCACTCCACCAGGCTATCCACCACTGCGTGTAACGCCTCGCGCTCCGTCCCTCCACCCAGCTCCTGATCGAGCGCCCGCACCGCTTGAAGCACGGACAGGGGGATGGTCTCCTTGGCGACAGGGCATGACGGAGACAACGCGGCGACAAGCGAGAGTTCCGACATCCCGTCGCCGCCACCCATCAAGCCCACCACCCTGACCCCTTTTCCTTGCTGTTCGCGTACCCTTGCTTAGTGACCCCAGCCTCTTTGGTGAAGGTGCTGCTGTACACGCGAAAGGCGGAAACAGAAGCTACGATGATCGCAGTGCTGTACTGGCTGCTTTAGGGATTTTATCCGAAGGTTTCAATGTGCGGCAGGCGTTTCAATGTCCCCGCCCCCTCCCCTGTTACTGTTCGTCTTGAAGAGGCTGATCTGTGACCTCTGCGCTAATACAACTGCCTGACTGCTGCTGTTAGTTATTAATAGTACGTTGAATGTGCAACAAGGGGTGTGAGGAGAGTGCCGCGTTTACGTACGATGAAGTGTGAGGAGATTTTTGAGACGGGGGCTTCGTACGACGTTTTTTGGCAGATAGGTGGCCCGCCTGCGATTTGAACTGATGTTGCCTTGAGAGTAGACTTCCAACTATTTCAACAGGGAATCTGCAGAGAGAGCTCTATGACAGAGAGCAAACAAAGTAGTACGTAGCGTATTATTATTAGTCTAATAAAGTAGGAGAGGAAATTATCAATGTACGAGTAGTAGTAGTCGTAGTCGCAATTGGAAGCAAGGCAGAATGGGAGATGCTATGATATACTCCGGAGTATTATAAAAAATGAAAATACACTCCACCAGCTGTGAGATCGAAGATTTCGTCGAAACTCATCTTTGCAAGCTGTGTGTGATACTCCGATCGCGCGCATTACGAGTTGTGTGTCCTCATCATTAAGGATATAGGTCGGCGACTCCCCTTACAACTACAGTGTTGTAGCTATCAGGGTCAACAGGATGATTTTAGTCAGTCTGTCATATATATGTTCGACCTATATCCTTAATGAGGACACACAACCCGTAATACGCGCAATCGAAGTATCACACACAGCTTGCAAAGATGAGTTTCGACAAAATACTCGATCTCACAGCTGGTGGTGGAGTGTAATTTAATTTATATAAAATGTTCTCCATACGCCTTGTTGTCCTCTTCTTCTCTTCTTGGCTGTTTCTTTCTGTCGAAGACAGCAGTGTTCATATTATTAATATTAATAGCAATAATAATAATACCCTTGTGTGAAATTAAAGGTGGGGAACACAGAGTGCCCCCTGCAGGTCTGCCAATTGAGCAGGTCCTCGGAGAGTACTTTCGTTCCTTCGTAGAGATGTAGCTTTATTCGTTTCCACCAGAGCCCGGGATAGCTTCTGAGATCGGAGGCGCGTGCCTCCGATCTAATTCCTAACTTCCCCGAATATAAACCGCCAACCTTATCATACGAAACCCATCCAAATGATCTCAAATTCGGATACCTACAGGCCTTTCGAGGCCGTATCTTAACACTAGCCCACCCTGATGAGTCGCATATGCAGAAATTCGGGGAAACTCCGGTTCTACGAACTAGACCATGAGTCGAAGATGCGGCTCCTCAAACCCCACTCCCACACCTCTCACCGTCTGGCTATGGAGCCAGGAACACGCGAAGAAAAGCAGTAGAAAGAAAAGCAGACCCTACAGCAAGGCAATAGTCACCCATCAAAAACCTGCCGCATGCCGCAGGCGTGGCCGGGGGGCAGAAAAGGCTCTAGAACCTGCCGCATGCCGCCGGTGTGGCGGGGGGGGGCAGGAAAGGCTCTACGGTAAACCAACCACAGAAAAGGTACTATGGCGAGGCGAGCCCTCGTCGATATAGAGGGGGACACAGGCGCTAACACAAGGGAGAAGTCATGCGAAAAACCTCCCGCGGGCCATCGGCAAGGCGGGGGGTTAGACGAGGAAACGACGAATACCCGGGATGGAAGGTGTCAACACCTACAGCCCCGCTAGGGGAGGAAGTGTTTAGACAAAAAAAAAACAATTCAGAAAAAATACAACGCACAAAACATAAAATATGTCACACAGACCCGTACACTGGTCGACCTCCCGGCTCTGGACTGAGGGGGGCGTCGGCAGGGCGAAATTGAACAATGACAAAAGACGACAGCCCTGCGCCTCAGATAGCGGCGTTTTACCCGAACCCTGACCCGGCACTGAGCAGGGGGTTCGGCAGGACAGAAGAAAAAAAATGGAAAGAACCGCCCCAAAACTCGATGAAGACCCTCAGGACACTACGAAAGACCCAAAGACAAAGACGCAAAACTTATACCTTGAAAAAATGAAGAACTATCGAGAAGCGGTGGTGGCTTGGAAGTCAACTGGCCACGGCCGCGCCTCGAGATTCGTCTACGTTACGTTGGATTCCCCGAGGAAACGCACTGGCGATGTGAACTTGCAAGCACCAAGAACCTCGTACGGCTCCCGTTGAAGTCGTGTAGCGCGCCGGGGGAAGAGGAAGTTTAATCGGTCCCGGGTCGTCCAGAAAGCGGACCAGGTATACCTTGTCCTCGGTAGTGCTCGCGCTGATTTTTCCAAGCCACCATAACCCATCGTCTCCCTGGTATCAAAAGTGGGCTCCCTTAGGGAGTACTGTGTCGTGGTAGCGACCGAGCCAATCGGCGCGGGGAACACAGGCGTAGCCCGGCGCTAGGAAACGTTCCCCGTTGTTGCGGGAGAGCTCACGCTGTGCCGCCCCGATCCGCATTCGGCGGTAAAGGCGGTTGGTTTGGCGGTGCTGGTCCGGGGTTCCGGCCCAATAACGCAAGATGTGGGAGCGGGAGAGGTGAAGGTCCATTTCCCGCTCCCAGGACGGTTCGGAGAGTCCCGCCCAATGCGTCTTGTATAGCACCGCGATGACGCCACCTCGCCCCCGTACCGACTGATGACCAGTGATCTGCTCCACCTCCAGCCGTTGGAGGGGAGTCGAAACGTCGTCTTGAGTGACGTGGTACGGCGGGGACTTCTTGGAAAACTTGTTGAGCACATACTGTGTCAGCCCCGCCGGTAGGTATTTGGGCATGTCCCCGCTGTCGTGGGGGTTGGCACAGGGTTTGCAGCGCTTGATAGCCACACGCCGACGAGCGTCCGAACCAGGCAGGTCGGAAGGGAGATCCAAATAAAGGAGGTTGCTCCCGAGCGGCAAGCCGTCCGGGGTCTCGGCGGCGGAGCAGGGACCGACGGCCAGGACCTTGTATGGGCCCGTCCAGTTAAGCGCGAGTTTGGCCTTGAGTACCTTGGCGTCGGTATTCGCCTTCACACCCTGGCGGATGGTAGAGGCAGAATTGTATACCCATGCCCAACCACCCACAGTGAAGTTAGGTGCTGGACGCAGCGCGTCGGCGAGGGCGGAGTTTCTGCGGTCAACACGGGAAACGGTGAGGGCGTGGTGTGCGCGGACAATGTCGTCCGCGCGCTTTTGCCGGTCGGTGGCCAAATCGCAATAGGCCAGGTGGTCACGGGTCAGACTCTGGTGTCCCACGACACCTGTGCGGTCGAAAACCGTCAGGGGGAGCCGTGGGAGTCTGCCCATGTGGACCTCGTTGGGCGCCAAAACCCGTCGCCGCGCTGACAGAGTTGTTGCAAGCGAATTCGACGTGGGGCAGATGCACGTCCCAATCGTCTTGTCGCTCGTTGATGACCATAGCCAGCATTTGTGTTATAATGTGACTTAACCACTCAACGCCCCCGTTACAGTTGGGATGATAGGAGCTTGTAGCAAGCTTGTGTACACCCAACAGCTGATATACAGCTTGTGAAAGCTTGGAGCAGAACTGCAGTCCGTTGTCCGAGAGTATGGTGCGCGGGCACCCCCACAAGGGGATGTATTGGTTCACCAGGATATTGGCTGTACCTTCCGCGGTGAATTCAGCGGCAGTGACGGGGAACATGTCGGCCCGACGACTGAAGCGATCGGTGAACAGCAGGATGTAGGTGTTGCCTCGCGGTGTGACCGGAAGGGGGCCGAAGTAGTCAACACTGACGGCGATACCTGGACCTTCCGGCAGAGGCATTGTGATGATGGGCCAGCGGACAGTCAGCCGTGGGGTTTTTCGCGCTTGGCACTTCAAGCAGTGGCGAAGCCACCACCGGGTACACACACTCATGCCAATCCACCAATAAAAACGCTCCAGCATGCGCAACGTGCGCGTGGTGCCAAGGTGGCAGGATATGTGCTGTGCAACATGCTGGCAGAGCGCGGAGCAAACAAGTCTGATGGGTGGGGCTCGGGCAGTTCCACTGCGGAGTGGTCTATGACCAGCTGGCGGTGAACTGATGCGGCCAAAGGCCGGGACGAGGGGTGTGCTCCGAAGAGCAGTGTCGTCCGCCCGTACTCGGAAAGTGTCCTCTGTGTGGTGCGTGCCCAGCAACCAACAGGAGGGACCAAAATTCGAGACGAGGAGTGTGATCCGCAGAGCAGTGTCGTCCGCACGTACTTGGAAGGTGTCGTCCGTGTGGTACGTGCGCGGCGACCAACAGGAGGGGCCCCTGCCATCTCACTGCTGTTGTGGTCACCGTTGTAGGAGGAAGGGCGCTCCCTCCATTGAGAAGCCACCCGAGAAGGAACAGGGGTTGTGGGCTCGATGGAAAGCAAAAGCAAAATCCCTACGACAAAAAAAATCGGAGAGACCGGAAGAACGCTGCCACAATAGCATATCAAGCTCGACGACGCCACATGTGAAATTAAAGGTGGGGAACACAGAGTGCCCCCTGCAGGTCTGCCAATTGAGCAGGTCCTCGGAGAGTACTCACTTTCGTTCCTTCGTAGAGATGTAGCTTTATTCGTTTCCACCAGAGCCCGGGATAGCTTCTGAGATCGGAGGCGCGTGCCTCCGATCTAATTCCTAACTTCCCCGAATATAAACCGCCAACCTTATCATACGAAACCCATCCAAATGATCTCAAATTCGGATACCTACAGGCCTTTCAAGGCCGTATCTTAACACTTGAGCTAATCCCTCAACAAATAATGGCGTTGTCTACAGACCATGGCTTTTGGGGTCTTGGGTTCGAATCCCACCATCCACCAACAATAAACTTTTGCGACTTTTTCCCCGTCCGTCCGTGTCGAACTTGAAAAATGCTCTCTTCCCCAGCACCCCCAGGAGATGGAACCGCGTGGATATTGACACGTCCGCCCGTACATCCACAGCCGACCTGGCACCCCGCCGTTCCAGGGGGGGGGGGGGGTGTTATACTGTTGTACCAGTAAAAGGCTTAGTTTGGGCTCGGCAATTGGTTTAACTTTTTGCAAGTGGTCAAGCGGAGACTATCATAATACCTCCCGAATTTAACAAAACTGACACCGTGAGATCAATCGTATACTGACTGGCGGATGGCTTGTAGAACCTATATAGTACTGAAGACTATAGCGCATCAGGGTATACATGACAACCGCCGACGATCCTGACTGCTGAGAGTCATCCATCCCACGGTAGGGGTTTGCACTTTTTGGGCCAAACGTTTCTGACCGGTGACGCGTTCTATACGATGATAGAGGTGGCACTTTTTGGGTAATGTTATAAGGCTTAGTTTGGGTAAGCTATTGGTTAACCAGTTGCAAGTGGTCAAACGGACTAATACCCCACTAATAACCTTACCAAATGGCATCGTCGACAGACCATGGGTTTTTGGGTCGTGGGTTCGATCCCCACCATCCACAATAATAAACTTTTCAGGTTTTCCCCATGTCGAACTTGAAAAATACCTGAAAAATACTCTCCCTGGTATCCCAGGGAATGAAGCGGCTTGGATATTGACAGAGGTCCGCCGTATATTCGGCCGACCTGCTATCCCGCCGTTTCAGAGGGGAAGAGTGTTATAAGGCTTAGCTTGGGTAAGCTATTGGTTAACCTTTTGCAAGTGGTCAAACGGACTAATACCCCACTAACTACCTTAACAAATGGCGTCGGCGACAGACCATGTGTTTTTCGGGTCGTGGGTTCGATTCCCACCGTCCGCAACAATAAACTTTTCAGATTTTCCCCATGTCGAACTTAAAAAATACTCTCCTTGGTATCCTCAGAAAAAATTAAAGCGCTTGGATAAATGACAGGTCCGCCCGTATATCCGGCCGACCTGATGCTATCCCGCCGTTTCAGGGGGGGAGAGTGTTATAAGGCTTAGTTTGGGTAAGCTATTGGTTAACCTTTTGCAAGTGGTCAAACGGACTAATACCCCACTAAAGTCCTTAACAGTAATACAGTAGTTTCTGAATGACGGGGCTCCTTAATTGAGGTAAAGTTATATATAGGGGGGGGGAACAGAGTGCCCCCTGCAGGCCTGCCAATTGAGCAGGTCCTCGGAGAGTACTCACTTTCTTTTCCTTCGTAGAGACGTTGCTTTATTCGATTCCACCAGAGCCCCGGATAGCTTCTGAGATCGGAGGCACGTGCCTCCGATCTATTTCCTGACTTTCCCGAACATAAAACGCCAACCTTATCATACGAAACCCATCCAAATGATCTCAAATTCGGATAATTACAGGCCTTTCGAGGCCGTATCTTGACTCTAGCCCACCCTGATGAGTCGCATATATATGCAGAAATATGGGAGATTCGGGGAAAGTCCGGTTCTACGAACTAGACCATGATGAGTCGAAGATGCCGCTCCTCAAAACCCACTCCCACACCTCTAACCGTCTGGCTATGGAGCCAGGAACACGCGATGAGTATGGTGCGCGGGCACCCCCACAAGGGGACGTATTGGTTCACCAGGATATTGGCTGTACCCTCCGCGGTGAACTCAGCGGCAGTGACGAGGAACATGTCGGCCCGACCTTGCGCTGTCAGAACACGGCCCCTGTTCCCGGTCTCATTGTCGCGAATAGCTTCGCGAACGGCAGAAAGTGCCTCACCGATCTATTTCCTAACTTTCCCGAATATAAAACGCCAACCTTGTCATACGAAACCCATCCAAATGATCTCAAATTCGGATAATTACAGGCCTTTCGAGGCCGTATATTAACATTAACCCAAAATCGTCGTAATTTCACTTTTTTTTTCAATACGTAGGTTCGATGGTTTTTTTTCTTCGGGTTCCACTTTCAGTTTACTCGAAACCAGTTTTCAGGTAGGGTATAGTGCTGCTCAAACGTGGAACCCCACAAAAAAGAGCGGGACGCGTGCTACGACAGAGGTGCACCACGTTTTTTCTGAGGTTTCTCGATTTGGGAGCTCAAGATCTCTCCCAAAAACTGATTTGGAGACAAAAAAATTGCCACGTACACATACCGGATGAAAAACCCCATGGCCTAGGTATACAAACGACGAGAATCATGCAAAAAAATGACGTGTTCTCGACGATTTGGGGTTAAGGTAAGCCCCGCCATTCAAAAAACAAATTAGCCAAAAAATACTACATCATACAAACGAAGTATACCTCTATCGTAGCACGCGTCAGGGTACATCTCTACCGTGGTATGTGACCGGTTGAGCTCCACAAGATATGAAGCATAGACTATTATTATTATTTTTTTGCCCTCCGAGAATCTATCGTGGATGCCGTTCCGATGTAAATCGAATATCCTTCCATAAAGCAGCAGTAGTAGTACCTATGAAGTCGAATGATCGCACCATAAAGCAGTGGTATCTTCCGCCTGTTGGTAACCATGTCCATCGGTTATTATGACAATCTTACGAGTAGAATATTTGTTTTATATAGGTCTAGCGATTAAAAATAAATGTTGGTCGGGTTGAGCGAACGAATGTGTTCGGAGTCATGTTTCGGGTGAAACATGGAGCTCCTCACGTTTAGGAGCTCAGCAACCTCTCTCTGCTGTGCACCCCCAGCGTGGGATGACTCTGCCGGTGCTTCTGCATTTGAAAGTACATGTCCCCACCACGAGAACGTTGTTTGTTGATCCCTACGAAGCGTAGAGGGCTTACCCGTTGAGCGAACAGTAGTGGGAGGGTGAAGTCACCGGTATGAAGACAAGTAAAAGACCTACAAAATAGATTACGTTGCTACCGAGGACCAACGGTGGGTAGGGTGGACCGCAACTGGATCAAGTCCGGCGGAACGCCGATCTCCCATGGCCGAGGGTTTTGTTAGTGGGTGAGCTTGCGCAAGTCCCACACTACCCGGAAAATGCCGTTCCGGGTGGCTATCTCCACCGAACCTGAGCCTCAAGGGACAGGCCGGGTCGACATACTCACGCATCCGTATAAAACGGCAGCTTGCGCCGCCGGGGTAGTAACGAGTACCGCCGATAGGGACAGCTCACGCTATCGCTATAGGGGGATCCGAAGGACACGCGAACTAGCGCTGGGTTGCGAAGGTAATTAATTGAGTTAAATCGACACACGACGCGTATGAAAACACGTGGAAGTGGAGTGAGCTCAAACTTTATTTTCCCCATCCGCCGGAGGATTGAAACAAGAAAAAAAAGTTGCTCCTAGTCGAGGCACAGCGTAGAGTGCGCTCGCCAGGAAGAAAAAGCGGCCAAATAGACGGAATCTTTCCACCATCCGATATCCCGCTACCATGTAGCCAACCTATCACTGGAAACCCTTAATATACTCAACCGTCATCATATCCGTATCATATCCAATTATACGATCAACAGCCTCCCTGCTTCGTAAATGATACGGCATGATGCTATATTATCATATCATGCAGGGTAAAACGGTTCAATGAAAAATACAGTCAATCAATATCCTCCCAGTACTACTGTAACAAGAAAGAAAGATTACAGCACCATTATCCTTGAAAAGCACTCCATAAATCTAGAGACACAGTTCAGGGGTAGCATCCAACATCAATCTTCGCGAACTCAAGATCTAAGTTGTGAAATCCTAAGTCCAAAAACAAAAAACTCAAATCCGAAATCTTAGACCTAAAACTCAAATCCGAATCTAAATTGCAAAATCCGAAAACTCAAACATCGGCCCTGTAATCAGCACCCAGCCTTCCTTACAAATTTGAGCCGGTCGCCCCGGTGGCGTATCAGGTTATCCGCGAGCCTGGTATGCCAGTTTCGTGAGTTCGAGCCCCACCGAGTGTATACTCGTATGATTTTGTGGGGACTTTTTCTTGTGCGGAAAGCGCGAGAGCGTGATTTAGCAACAATGGATGGAAAATCGACGAGCAGTGGGATTGCTGAACCCATGCGCGATACAAATTGAAGGCAAGGTCCGGGGAGGAGAAGGAACGTCACCTGTGACCACGGCTTGTCCAGAAGCTGGAAAGTAGAAGTGTGCAAAAATAAATAACAACAAAATAAAATAAAATAAAATCGAACGGTTGTCTGCTCCATAGAAAATAGAGCTGCCTACAAGTGTGATCGGACAGCAATCTCAAACTCACTTTCGAATGAGACAAATGCCTCCCGGCTGGGTATATACTAAAAATCCATTCAAACTCCAAATGCTCAAATCCAGAGCAAAATAATACCATACTAGACAACGCAATCGTGAAGAAGTACTATTTCAAAAGTCAAGAAACAGTTACTTGCCCCCCAAAATACCATGCACTCTTAAAAGTACCAAAATCCAGCTAATATATGGAGAATAATCCGTCAAGAAACAACTCCAATCAGCTCGCGAAAAAGTTAGTCGCCCTCGGGTTCATATGTATCGAACTCGTCGAGTTAGAGACCTTTTTTTGAAATTAAGAGCCTTAATCCTCATCCGCTTTCGAAAATCAAGAGACATCAAAATTCCAATCAGCTCGCGAAAAAGTTAGTCACCCTCGAGTTCAGACGTATCGAACTCGTCGAGTTTGAGACCTTTTTCGAAATTAACGAGCCCTAATCCTCCCCCACTAAGTGGTCAAGCGAATCCTACTCCGCACAAGCGGTAAAAGGTGGGCGTGACCCTTCCTTGCAGGATATAAACTAGACGATTTGACTCAGCTGGGTCTCACTACTGGGCTGGGTTGACAAAACCATAGACTGATCACGCAGGGATGATCCCGGGTATTTTACCAAAACCGTTGCCGTCCCCAAGTCCCAAAAATCTCATACTCCCAGCTCATAATATACCCCATATCATCCACCATTAGCGATTCAATACTGAAATGGAAGCGAAAATCTCAAATATCATTATCAAACTGTAGAAACAGCTAACCTAGCGTACTAAATCATGCGATATTCTACCATTCTTCGAAATAAAATGTTCGTCACAAAATCCCGGTGAAAGCAAGAACACCACCTGCACTCTTCCAGTGTACCTTCCTCGGTGAATTCGTGTACCTAGCCACCGCTCTCACTGCATTCGCAATGTCCGGACGTGTCTGGTTAGCAAGCCACATCAAGCATCCGACCAGCTCGCGAAAAAGGCCAGTCGCCCTCGGGTTCAGATTTATCGAACTCGTCGAGTTTCAGACCTTCCTCGAGCGGGTTTCTTCTACCCGCATTAACGCAAATATCACCCTTCACCGCGAACCCCGCAAAAATATATCACTATATTTCAGAGTTGACTCGACAACTGTTTGATGCCGGTATAGCACGAATTCAACCGCGTGTTTCTTTCTGTTTTAGAGAACCGATAAATCAGAGCCCAAACGCCTCGCTGCACGTGACGAGGTTGTTATATCGAGGGTCAAGTTATTCCGCATGTTCCTTCCCGGAAGAGCGACGCGTAGTACCATCAGTGCTACAGCAGTGTTGATCCATGCTGCTACATGATAAGCTACCGCGATAAAGAAATAACGACCCTTTACACTGTTTGGCAACCGAGACTATTACTAAAACGCGTATACAGAATACGGTATCAGGTAAACTCCATAACAAACGCAGGAATATTGACAATTTTCGTCTGCACCCAAAATGCTCGTATACTACGTACATAAAAAGATTGAGCACCTACCTGTGGACTACAAAAGCCTTATAATCTACCCCACAACTTGACGTACAAATACATTATGTTGCTCCTAGCCAAGGCACAACGTAGAGTGCGCTCGCCAGGAAGAAAAGGCGGCCAAATAGACGGAACATTTCCACCATCCCGATATCCCGCTAGCATGTAGCGAACCTATCACTGGAAACCCCTACTATAATCAACCGTCATCATATCCGTATAATATCCAAGGATACGATCAACATAATTGCTTGCGACATTCCTCAACTGGTAGTGCATACGCTTAGCTATGGGCGAACGGCCGAAAACCAATCAATCAGCAGTAAAAAGTGGCATCATAGTTGATGTAACACTCGACTTCTGGTGAAGTTTTGAAGTGTAGTTAGACTGCCGCCAGAGACACATACATGCTCTTCCTATGGAACTCCAGAAAGCTCTTTCTTGTGCCTCAAGAACAAAAATAATAGCAGTATCTTCCTCGTCAGCCCGTCCTTTTAGGACTGCAAACAATCTTCCACACAAAATTCAAGTAGTTTGTCCCCAAAAAATGTAGCTGCATTCGA
The DNA here is from genome assembly GCA_012845835.1 of Undaria pinnatifida. Taxonomy (NCBI): domain Eukaryota; class Phaeophyceae; order Laminariales; family Alariaceae; genus Undaria; species Undaria pinnatifida. The sequence continues at coordinate 3,694,975 of JABAKD010000011.1, read as the reverse complement.
AACCAAAACGAAAAAGGAAAGCACCCCCCCCCCGCCCTGCCCACCCGCTGCCTTTTCATCGGACGCCTACGGGCAAGGATTCTACCACTCGCTGCCTGCGCACGGTAATTTTAGCGGGGTGGGACAATCGCACTCTTCGTAGCCCAACAAAAATGGCACGACCTCTTGCCGATTATGTACTAGGTTGTCAATCCTCAGATGCCATAAGTTCCCCAATCCCAGCGGAGAGGGTTCTTCAACACTACTTGCTTCAATAGCGTCTTCACGTCACAATCCTGCCGCCCTAGCGTTTGTTCTCTCCATCTTAACGGGAGGGAAACTCGAGCCCGGTCTTATCACAAAAGTCAGCGCAGATTGCAGGCAGCAAAAATGAACTACTTGTCCATGCTAACAGTCAAATGAATAAGGAATCTTGTACATATGCCCAATAGGCCGTACGAGTACGGGATTCAAAACGACAGGCCTGTCATTTGGCTGGGCTTCACGGCTACCTAGTAGTCATTACTTGGGCGGCGGAGAAAACCAAACTATGCACAACTGACTTTATCATTAATAATGAAACACCGCACGTTGAGCCACAAACGCACCAGTCATGTGAAAAGGCGGGGAGCTCCACAAATTGCCGTTCGCAACTAACTCCAACCCCTAGCCAACTCCAGCTAACTAGTCGGCGATTTACTGTTGGTATAATTAGCCCACTTACAGCCCTACAAAACACCCACATGCATCTCGAGCCGTTTTGTGCTGCCCGGGACGATTAAAAATGCCCGCACACGATGCTGGCGAAGATCAACGCGCCGAACTGCTGATTGGATCTAAAAATCTTGAACAGGCCGGCCGGGTTCTCCAGGTCTGCCGAGCCGATCTGCCACGCAAGGTGCCCCGCCGCAGCAGCGGTGCCCACATAAAACGGCCAAGATAGCCCCGCCGCAATCCCAGAAGCTCCAAGAAGTCCCACCGAAGCAGCCGCGAACCCCGAAAGAACGGGTTTAGTCTGTTCCCCGAACAAGAGAGCGGTGGATCTAATGCCGAGAAGCTTGTCGTCCGCCTTGTCTTGGTGCCCGTAGAGGGTGTCGTACACGAGCGTCCAGCAGACCCCCGCCCCGTACAGCGGGAGAACGTGCTCCCACGAAACCGATTCGTGGACCGCGGCCCACCCCATGATGGCGCCCCAGTTGAACGTCAGGCCGAGAACAGCCTGCGGCCAATCCGTGTAGCGCTTCATGAGCGGGTAGGCCACCACCAGGGGCATCACCGCGAAGCCCAGCTTAATGCACTCGATGTTGAGGCTCACGAGTACGCCCAGGCCCAACGTTAGCTGCCCTCCAAGGAAAACGATGGCCTGGGTGGTTCCCAATTCTCCCGACGCCAAAGGCCGCTCCTTTGTCCGAGTAACCTGGAGGTCCAGGTCTCGATCCCACAGGTCGTTAATGGTGCACCCTGCTGATCTACGGGAGGGCGAGAGAGAGAACGAGATGGGCCAGAAGAAAAACGTGCCAACAGAATGCGCGTCAGCATTCCGGAAATTACATAGACAATTATATACTTCCAAGTATGTAGCAGCCCAAAGTCTACATACAAACAGTTAACCCTTTTTGAGACTCCAGAGAGAAAAAATGCCGGAAAAAAATGATGATTACAGCATCGACCACACGAAGGAGCTCGGGCTGCTACTCGTAGATAGGAGGTGTGTCAGAAGCGCAGCGATAGGAGCTATACGACACGCGCACAGATACACATATTGCTGAACGCTCTTTCTAGAGTGTTGATCATATCGTAGTTTTCGTCTTAGGTCGATACAAATGGGCCCTAAAAAAGGGTTAAGCTCCTGGGCAATCAGGTTCTGCTTGGCCCAGGAGGACCGAGCAGCAGTACGTACAACATGTTATCTGCGTCTACCGGTAGGTGGAGCCTATCAAGACCACGGCAGGCAGTATTTTCCTCCGCGAGTGTTGAACATGCGTGTAGGTGTGCGAATGAGCGGAGACCCATAATTGTGTGTGCTTTCCTTGCCCCCTAAGAAGAATGTAGAGCTGGTACACATAAATACTATACAGTACAGAAGTAGTGGAACTACGGCGAGTAATTGGTGTATTGTCCGAAAATTGCCCGTCTGTCTTACAAGACACTCTGTTACGGGCAACTTTTCGAGGCTCTGGCAGGATAGTCGCTGTTTCACGAGAAGAGAGTAATTACTCCGATCATGAGCCCACGAGCACTACAAACTCACAAGAAAAGGTACACAGAGCAACGAGACGAGGGACAAACTCACAAGAAAAAGTACACATGACACAAGGAGGTGGGACACCCTTTCGCGGCTACCGTAGAACACGGATGATAGCACACGACACCCCTTGACTAGCACACACCCCTAAAAAAGCACACCGGGACGAATATTTCAAAAAAAAAAAACGACCCTCACTTTATCACCGGGGGCACGTTGAATATGACCCCTCCTTCATACATACGCCTGAAAACGTATCAAACTCCAAAGTATTACACCCGGTGGACACCAGTCAACCACAACGCGCACACCGGTATGGATACCGGTACCAGCACGGAAGCAACTGCTGCACCCCATCACAGCAGGCCGATCGAGCCTGCGGCCAGGACCCCACCGGTACCTGCTGCTGCCGCACCTCGAGCGAGGACTCCGGGTCCACCCCGGCTACCGGTACCGGTGCTGGTACTGCCACTCCAGCCGTGGCTCAAACCCCGACGACGGGTACCAGTACCGGTGAAGCGGTACAAAGCTCTCGCAGCAGCGCCGAGCCACTACAACTCCCACACGCGGCGAAAAGACGCTGCCCGGTGAGAGCCACGAGCGGCAACACAACGGCGGGGAAGCTCTCTTCACGGAACCTCCGAATAAAAAGGGCAAGCGAACGTACGGAAACCTGGAGCTAAAGCCGCCTGACTTCGAAATTCGGGAGTTAGGTGGTGGCCTGCACCGCAAGAGATACCTGTATCCTTTAGAGTTCAAATTGAAGGCGATCGACTTCGCGTAATCCTCGGGGATTTTAATCATCGAATGTGGTGCCGGTGCCAGTAACTTTTCTGCAAGATCGCAGAAAGGCGGTGTTTCTTGCTGTCGTCCCCGGGGTACTGGTTTAAGCGTGTGCTTTACTATCACCGACATTGCGTGGGAATGGACAAACAAAAACTGGATTCAGACCGAAGCCCTCATGCGTCATCACACCCCTTGTTAACACGCTCCCTTATTGGTACACCTCCTGCAACACACCCCTTGTTATCACACCCCCTGCAATCTGCCGGGGCATGCTCACACTCATAGCAATCAAAGGTACCGCGCACCCCTTCGTTATCACACCTCCTGCCATCTGACCCAATATGTTCGCATTCGTGATCACAACGTGATAATATTTTCAATGGTCAATAAGTTATCACCGGGGTGTGCTTTCATCCGTACTATAAGGCATGCATTTAGCTCTACTCTGTAGTCGTAGCTCTATACCTTCGGGGACGCCATCGCTCGAGTGTCAAGTTCCAAGCGGCAGTGGAAATCCGATTCAAGTACTTGATGCTTTTATCACCTCATCACAGCAGCACCGGCGGCAAACAGGGCCATCAGCTTCAAATCCGGGAGGGTGTTTATCGGCGCAGCCAGTGCTATGCTCCACCAGCAAGGAAATAGGAGAAGCAGGGTTCCAGCTGGCTTGTCGATTCTGGCCAACCGCCCATACGGGCTCCAGCGCGGGCCAAGCATCTTCAACAGGACACCCTCGCGGCTGCTGTCATCGATCTTACTTTCGCTCGCGCTATCACTCCGACCAAGGTCGTTCGTGCTGCTTTTTCTATCACCCCCACCACCGCTGCTGTTGGTGCTCTTCTTTCTGGCGCTGCTGGCTGTGCAGCTCATGTTGCTTCCGCCAGATGTCCACGGCCGCAGCTGCGGCGGGAGTGGTAATCGTGTCCTCGGTGTTCGGCTGCCAGAACACGTCGAAAGATGCCGTTGCATGTTGCCACTCAAGCGTTCTTTATCCCCGCTGGCAATATCGACTCTACCGTTACTCCAGGTGTTTACGGCAGTGGAGCAACCGACCACGCAGCGAGATGGTGGCCGTGGGGATGGTGGTGATCGTGAGGTTGGCGGCAATGGCAGGCAGCAATGGCTGTTCCATCGTAACGTGACAGTTGTTTGTTGGCGATCATCGCTGCAACGGAGAGCTTGCTGGTATTGCGATGAAGACGCGGCCGTCGTGGATATGCTTGAGCGAGGAGGCAGGCCGATGAGACGGCGAGGCCGAGTGGCGCAGCGCTGTACAGCAACTCGGAGCACCATGAGCGACCCTGGGCGTGCTTTGGGAGTGGACCGTGAGTGGGGTGGGTGCGTGGTGCGGTCAGTAGGTGGAACTCACTGTACTGCACGCAGTTATGATTGGTCAGGGTATAGTTTAGAGGAATTTCATTGGTCAAAAAAGTATTTCACAATCCCCTTACAGAACAAGCTTCCAATGATGAGTAAAACCTCCGCAAGTCTTGAATTCTACGTCTCTCGGGAGAGATGCAGTGCCAACACGGGGGCTCTCGCCCCGAGGTGCTCAGAGGATGGCGGAACTTACCGTAGGTCGGAGGGTGAGGATTCGACCGAAAGTGGGCCAGATCCAGGAAGGCGTCGTGTACACGCATGATGCCATAACGAACACGATCACGATCAAGCAGGACATCGCCAACACCAAGACGCACAGCGCGGTTATGGTGTTCAATCGGGCGCACGTCGAGATCGACGTGGTCCCTGGCGCGGACGTGGTTGACGATTACGTGGCACTTCCGAATATCAGGTGAAGAAGCTATAGATATCCCTACCTGCATGCCCTCATAGTGTAAGCATAGATGTGGTGTTTGGTTCGTTCTCAGTCGGAGAAATATTGTCGTGTTGTGTGGGTCCCTCTCGCGCGTTTTTTCTGTCTCTGACAAAAACCGCTGTCGGTGGCATATTCCTGATTTTTTGCAATTTTCGCATTATTTTTTGTTTTACGCAAAAGGCTCCGTTTCCTCTGGGACAGTCTGCTCGGGCGCGTAAATGCGCAACCCTGCTTGTCGCGTGCCTCCACCTCAATGAGCGGCGTTCCTGTGCCCATCGGGGTGCGCTCCCGGCTATATGTGTAATGTTAGCAGGCTCACGAGTTAAATTTGAATGTTAGGTTGATGGATCTTCCCCAAACAAACGCCGCGACAAAAAATTGCAATTGGAAATTCGTAGAGGCCACACAAGCCAGAAGCTGTGCGAACAGTTGGCGAGAAAAATGTTCCGATGTCCCACAGGAAGGTAAGAGGTCCAGGCGCCAGAGGCCAGACGGTACACCAACCGCGGGTCACTTTAAATTATACAGCGGTGGTGGTCCCTCTACAGAGCCGGTCGAGTAGTGCCGGTTGCCGGCTGCCTGGTGTAATATAGTGCCTATGAAATCGCTTGGCGTAGATGAGAACAACCAACAAAGGCTGTATCATATGCGGGGAATCGACGGTTGCCGCTCCGAGTACTCGAGTACTGCCGGTATTTTCGGTATTTCCGGCTGGCACGTGCAGGGCTATAAATTATAAGAGGGACCACTACTCTGCACCAGCTACTCAATAAAACCAGCTACTCAATATAACGATACTGGCTGTACAGCAATAGTACATGATGGGACACGAGTGCATGATGGGACACGGGTGTAGCGACCTTGAGATGGACACGTGCACGCGCGGTCTTGTCAACCTACAGCAGTAGAGGTCCCTCTGTAGTGCAGGTTGAGTAGTACCGGTTGCCCCATATAGTGCGGGTGAAATCGCTCGGCACAGATGGGAACATTACGTGGTGTGACAGTATGCGGAGTAGTTGCGGTGTTTCCGGCTGGCACGTACTGGCAGTATAGAGGGACCACAAGTGTACTATCAGGTACAGCAGTAGGAAGAGAGTAAAACATCAGCAGTTAGTACATGCATAATACTCTGCGCGTTTCGTACTTTTCCGTAAGTTGCAATTCTAAAATACACATTTTCCCCACCAACGCGGGCTTCTTCGTGTAAGCGATGCTGCACGACGGCAGTAAGCAGTAATCGTTACTTTAAAATACAACGTTAAACGTGCGTTTTCCCTCTGGAGTCCCAAAACGGATACCCGCCGTGTCATTACTACAGTAGTGTAGGGGTACTATGCAGTATTATCACCCCCCCGCTATATATAGAGAGAAAACGCCATTGCACGCCGTGGAGACTGTCACCTCGCGCCATGGAAAAGGCGCATAACGTACTATTCATCCCAAAGTTCCTGATTATTTTCTCGGTATCAGTTTTTTCAATGTCTCAGTCTCAATCTAATGTTTCTATGCCGGGTTTTTTGTCAGTATCTTGTGGTTTAGTTCTAGGGCTGCGCACTGGCAGCCTCAGGCCTCAGTGAGTAGATACCATGTAGACTGCGTCAGCCTGAGTCTCGTTTCTCAGGCTTTTTAATGTTTTGCGTGTAGACTACATGTTTCTCAGTCTCAGCACTCACACGTTCTACTGATTCGATTAGCCATTACATGTTATTGGTAACAATGAGGCGTGACCTCAATACCTGCAGTAGTCCCATCTGCAATGCTGGGAATCACCAAGGCCGACCAGCAACCGAAACAACAGCAGCATAGTACCCGGCTAATCATGCAGTAGATGTGAACTAAACCAACCAACGCGAACGAATATCTACACTGTTTGATGTTCACGTTCTGAAAACATGTTTTCAGAGCAAAAAAACGGTACTCGTACTCTGCACTTCTGGCAGCAGCAGCAGCACAAGTATAAGCGGTAGCAGCGGTAGTAACAGCCGCAGCGGGACACGAGACCGGGGCCGGGTTAGCGTCGCTGTGCTAACGTCTCGTCGATCAACCCCCTGAAAATAGCTACGTGCAGCAGTAGGTTCGAGTTGATAGTTGTTATGCCGCGAACAAAGGCATTTCTACCGAGCTTTTGCAGCACAGCACCAACTTCAAAGACATCCTTTTTTAACCTCCGAAAAACAGCAGAACAGACAAAGTGGAGCCAACCATAGTAGCGACAGTCAAGCCAAGACTGTTTTCTGCCCAACACCCGCACCAGAAATAAAGATTAAGAGTCGCCCCTCTCGGCGGGGGGGGCAGGCTCGGGGCCACGCGCGCTGGAGGACGCATTGCCGAGGCTGGAGTGCAAGACTCGAGAAGAGAGCGTGCGAGATAGCAAGAGTCTACCCCGAGACCAACGATTCAGGTCTCAGACCGAGATGAAAGGCAAAAAATGGACATCTCCGGCTCGTGAAGAGTCGCCTAGAAAACTCGATGGATTACATATATAGTACATCTATGCGGAGAATGGTCGGTTGCCGCGATAGCACCGATATTTCCGGCTGGCACGTACCGGCGGTGTAGAGGGACAACTACTGTTTCCTATAAGTACCAGTATCAGCTCGTACAGCAGTGTTAATAGTGGTCCCTCTATAGCGCCGGAGCTGTCGCCGTTCGTAAAGTTTTTTACGCCAGAATTCGCGCGGGCGGTTCCAGCTGAGGTTTTCTACCCAACTGCTGCTCCGCCTGTGTGGCCTCTGGGTCGCACTGCACCTTACCGTCACAGCAAGCGCCGCACTACGGTTGGTACCCCCAGTTTAAGAGCGCCCAATGCGTACCTCGGTTTAAGAGCGTTCTAGATAAGAGCATTCGGGACTTACGAGCGGTCAAATCGGCTTGTCAAGCTTTGTGACGCGTATACCGCAGCCTACCTGGTACCAGGTAGGTGATACGACTTTTGAGATCAAAGCGGTGAAATTTGGGGCGTCACGGGGCGCTCATAAACCGGGGTACTCCCTGTGTACCGGTAAGCATCACGTGATGCTCCAGGGATACTCGTATCATGCTTGAAGCGCTTGTTTATGCAGCAGTAGTGGTCCCTCGGTAGCATGCTTGAAGCGCTTGTTTATGCAGCAGTAGTGGTCCCTCGGTAGTGCCGGCATGTGTCAGCTACAAAAACCGGCACTATAGCGGCACCCGGCACTACTCCGACCACTGCCACCATATTGTAGATTATTCCAATATGTGCCGAACGATCTTCCCGGCACTACTGCGGCAACCGGCACTACTCAACCAGCACTATTAAGGGGGCCCTACTGTACTTGTTCTGGAGACAGGCGTTCCTTTCCTTCATGTTGTATAGTGCTTGTTGCGCACGCTGCATGATTTTTGTGCTCTAGTGCGCTAACAGCCCCGGTAGAGACCACGGCGGGTTGTTGTCGGCTTGTTTTTTCGTTGTCATATACCTGATCCAGATTGCATATCATGCTGGAAGAGCGCGTACTTTTACTTCGTGTCGTCGAAAATATAATGCCGTCGCGTCGCCGTTCTTTTTTTCCGTTTATTAATCCTTTTCATGTTCCTTTCTCCTCCTCCTCCTCCTCCTCCTCCTCGTTTTGTCCTTCAGCGACCGTGAGTTGGAGAGAAAGGAGAAGAAAGCGCTCCATGAAGCCGCGAGGGCGTGGGCGCAGATCAACAGAGCCGCCAGCAACGAAGGGCAAGCCATCTTCGATCTCTTCACCAAGACGTGAGTGTACTTGTTGTGCCGACACTTTCTAATGCCACTCTAGGTCGGAGATCCGAAAGACCGTTGGACAATATCCTAGTGCCCCAACAGTCGTTGCATTTCTGCCTCGAGTGGTGTTCCGAAATACTTTCAGATTTGTGGCCACGGACAGGAAGGATTAAAGGGCTGTGTTCTGTGCACGAATATTTCGCTTTTGGTTGAATGACCACGGGCGGACGAAGCAAACCAGTCGCAGCAGCGATGAAAAACCGAAACAGTTGTGGTGGGCAACAGCCTCTCTCAGTTTTGTTTTTAAGCGAGGAGGTTTGGTGCTTACAAATGTGAACCTTACCCCGCGTCGAAGGGTGCACCAGCGGTTGCTTCTATTTGTTTTTGGAGGGGGTTTTCCGTGAGTTGCGCTTTGTTTAGTCGCAACTGCTGCTGGGCGATTATAACCAAAGACGTCAGCAGACAGCGCTGCCACCCCTTGACAGACGGCAAAAGTTGCCAAATTTTTTCTTGACTTGACACCAAAATACTAGGTTTTAGTGCGGAACACTCGGCCCTACATCCTTGACAGCGCGCGTTTTCCCTTGCTTGACGCGTCTCTTGACATCTTGGGGGTATCACAGAGTAGCAAAATGCGTAAAATCTGCACCAGCGGCGGCTATTGATTGTAGCCTCCGTCGTAAAGCTTCGCAGCATGTTCTCGCATCTGCTGGATGAGTACAACAGCAGTAGTACATACCTGGTAGCATTTTCGCGTGCTGGATTCGTGTAGTACGCGTGTCGCGCCCAGGGAGATGTTCTTCCAGACGTAAACGTCAAAGGTAGCGCAAGCTGTGAAATAAGCCCCTGAATATGACGGGCGGGGAATCATCCTCCCACTGCGGGTGCTCTTCGGTGTCCGCCAGCAGATTGGCCGTACTGCGCGCCCCGAAGGGCATTACTCGCCCTTAGGTATATCGCTAGCGATTCTGATTCGAAGGGGGCGTCGCGAGCTCGACCGCGATGGCTGTCTTAAGTCAAGTATCGAGTGTATCGAGGTTGTATTGGTTACTGTATAGCTTGACGCGTGCAGGGATAGCAGTAGCGCTTTTTGGACTAAACGGCTCTGAGCAAAGATGTCTGGAGACGGCACTGTTACCCCTTGACCGACGGCAATTTCCTATCTTTCACCTTGGCTGACGGCAAACGACTAGGTTTTAGTGTGGAACGATGGGTTTGACACCCATGACAGGAAGACGTTTTCCCTTGACTGACCGTCTCCTGACAACTTTGACTCTGAGTGACGGGGTGCCCACGTAGCTACCCTCGAGAACTACCCGATATCGTTGGGGTACCCCGCCGTTATGCCGTCGTCCTCTTCTTCGCCTTCGTGTTATTTCGTCCGTGCAGCAGTTATCTCTTGCTCTTAGGCACGTGTGTTGTTCCTCTTGCAGCTTTTCTGATCTTATTGCATCACATTTTTCAGAACTCCTGTCGGCTTTTTTCTATTTAGTTCTTGCTTTTCTTGTTTTTTTTATTTTATTTTATTTTATTTTATTTATTTTATTTTGATTATTTTCATTTTATTTTTGCTTATTTTACGGTCTGGCTTGGTTTGGTATTTTAGCCTCGTTCGTTTGTTTTTCAACAGTGTTCTGATCACCTCCTTTGAACGCTGTGCTATCGCGTATTGCTTCTTTTGAATCATGCTGTAGGCTGGAGTGCGATTGGAGTGGCCAGAGCATCATCATCTTGAGCTCGGTGAGGATAGATCCTCCCTACACGGCAAGGGAGTGTCGGAGCTTGGACGGTGATCAGCCCGGGATGGACAGGGCGCTTCTCATGGTAAGCCGGTCGCGTTGCTGCTCCATTCCGCGAATCCAATAGTCATTATCTTTGTTGTCGATAAAAATCAAAACGCCGAAATCATTTGACAAACGGGCAAGATCCAATTAAAGATAGATACGATCCCATGGACGAGAAATGACAACAACGCAGGTGCAAAATGTAGATCCGTCATGGCATCTGAGGACGATCTCCCTCTCTGACCTGTGCTGCTTTGAACCGCTCTGCTGTTGATTGTTGGACGATTCTAACAACATGCACAGGAAGTGTTATATGCGCATGTCTACGTGCATCCGCGCTAGCTTCAGGTGCTCTTGTGCTCTTGCTGTATGATTCTGAAACTATCCGTCAAGTACGCGTGTGTGAGCGGATATAGTGGATGGCCCACGCTTGGAAACCTAAACGAAAAACCCACACTCCCGCATTTCTCGCGACCGCTCTCCCCCACCCAACGGTCTTACGTGTGCGGTACGTTTTTCTCCAGCTTGGCAAATTCCGAAAACAGATCAAGCAAGGCTCGCAGGGCCAAGGCATCTGAAGCAAGGAGGCTCGCAGGGCCCAGGCATTTGAAGCAAGAGTGATCAAGCAACGCTTGCAGGGCCCAGACATCTCAAGCAAGGGGAAAAAAATCGTAGCGTGTGTTGAGGGAGGGGAATTGGTGGTGGTGGTGGGCGGCGGGGGGGAGGGAACCGCGGCGCTGGGTTTCCACCGGAGGTTAGAGGGCCGGCGGGTCGAGGGGAGGGGGGAGGGGCGGTGGATTTCCACCGGGGGTTAGACGGCCGGCGGGTCGAGGGGGGGGGGGGGGGGAGGGGGGGTGATCCTGGGCCGCCGGAATCATCCATCCACAGCAGCCATCGGACTTAACGGCCTAGCTTACGCCGTGTTCTTCTTTGTGGAGGTACATCGATTGCTCTGCGTGCGCGCAGCGCAGCGGCCCGCCAGTGGTTCTGTCGTCGCGGTTGACCCGAGAAAAGGATTTTACGTAAACACAGTATTCTAGCGGCCCGACAGCAATAGTGATTGTGTCGTGGCAGCTAAGCTGAAAAAAGAGGATTATACGTACGTACCCATTACGTAAACGCAGATTTACGATGGGTACAAATAAATCGTTTTCTCTCTACCGTCGACTTTTTCCCGAAATAGTAGTAGAGATGCGTACTCGTATGATAGGCGGCGTGTTGTTTTTTTGTTTACTGGCACCCGCCTTTTGGCGGGGGCTCCGTAGGAAGTCACCAGTAGTTATTTTGTTATTTTGGCTCTTCAAGTTTTGGGAGTTAGCACGGTAGCGAGCGGGAGAAGGACAAAAACCCCGCCACCGACAAATCCAACTCTTATCATGTGGGTGCACACGCGGCGGTTTGGATGAGGCATTGCCTATAAGGGCATCCTTTAGGGGTCATCCCCTCGTCTGGGATTCGAGGCATTGCCTATAAAGGGGTCCGGGAGGGTTAGTCCCTGCGTCTGCCACTATTCCGCACCTCGGACAGATCACTATCTAGATCATCTATGCCATCTATCTGTTGCAATGATATGTTTATGTTATGCGGGATCTGTGTAGTACAGATCCAACCCAGGAAAAATGTGCTAGATATAGGTAGATCATAGGGCGCCCACCCCGTCAACACGATCTAGGCCATGCAGATCATGCAGGCCAGGGATCTATCTGCTCTGAGAGACGGGTCATGAATGAGGTCCGAGGTGTGCGTTGTTCACAAAAAATTGCGCACGAAGGATGACGACATCACCAATGGAGACCCAGAACCCTTGGTGGCTGTAACCGTGCGACATAAGGCACAAGTATGGCAAAACAAAACCTTCGACGTCGTTTCCTGAAATGGTTTTATCCTCAAATATGTCTCCCGCCTTGACTATGATAGTAGTCGATTGAGGGTACCCCACCACTTACTCGAGAACACGGTTGACGTACGCCTTGAAATATGATGCATGCTACGACAGAGGTAGCAGTTTTCCTCTGAAATGGTCTCCAAACGACGGGGCTCAAATCGTCGGAAATACCTTGATTTTTTTTTCATGGTGCTCGTTGTGTACCTAGGCGCCATGGGGATTTTTCATCCGGGATCATAGCAGTTTTATTTTTGTCAACAAATCAGTTTTTGGGATATGGAGGTCTTGAGCTCCCAAATCGAGGAACCTCAGAAAAAAATGGTCAACCTCTATCGTAGCATGCGTCATATGGCTAGTAACCCTAAACCCTAGACCGAGACTACTGTGTTGTAGTTATCATACCCCCATTTCCACTAACGTTTTCACCACTCGCACGACTAACTAATAGTATGTACCTCACGGACAAAAAATAAATTGGGAAAAAACTAAGGCGTATAGCGTAGCCTTTACCATTCGTTCTACACTGCGGACTCATATCGCGAATTTAAGCCGCACGAAAAGCTTCAGACCGCGAAGGAGCAGGGGTGATAGCTCGCGCGAGTGACATCGAGCCACTGCAAAAACGCCCTCCCCTCCCCAAAAAAAAGAGGCTACCCCCTGCAGTAGCCGGGTCACCAAACCTTAACCCCATCTAACTCTATCAACCAATGACTCACAGTGCAGGGGTAATTTTCGAAACATGCAAGTTGTCTGGTGTGCTTGCTGGCTTTTTCCCTTATGTTCCGTTTTCGTGTTCATTGGCGCTTGCTTGTGTGTTTGGATCCTCTGCCCTGTCGTTTGACCACGGAGTTTTGTCTCTCTACGAGGAGGAGGGGGCTGCCGGCGCGGACACTGACTGCTGGTCGTGGTGACTGGATCACCTGTCGATGGGTGGAAGTAACAGCAGTAGTAGTAGTAGTAGTAGCAGCAGTAGTAGTCGTAGTAGTCGAAGTCGTAGTAGTAGTAGTAGTAGTAGTAGTAGTAGTAGTAGTAGTAGTAGTAGTAGTAGTAGTAGTAGTAGAAATAACATATACACACGCTACGATAGAGGGGCACCTTCTTTTTGTTTTTGTTACTACCCTCCGGCGGATGGGGAAATATAAAGCTCAAGCCCACCACACTTTTACGTATTTTCATACGCGTCGTGTGTGGACTTAACTCAGTTGTTTTCGCAACCCAGCGCTATATAGCTGGCGTGTCCTTCGGATCCCACTATAGCGATAGCGTGAGCTGTCCCTATCAGCGGTCTTCGTTAACCCCGGCAGCGCAAGCTGCCGTTGTATACGGATGCGTGGGTATGTCGACCCGGCCTGCCCCCTGAGGGTCAGGTTCGGGGCACCACTTTTTTTCTGAGGTTCATAGATTCGGGAGCTTAAAACCTCTATCATATCCCAAAAACTGATTCAGAGAAAAATAAAACTGCTACTACTAAAAAGGATGAAACATCCCCGTGGCCGAGGTACGTAGTAGGTACCCACAAAAAATCATGCAAAAAAAAAAAATCAACGTTTTTCCGACGATTTTGGGGACGTTCGGAAAAAAAAAACACACACACACACACGAAAAGTGATTCCTCTATCGTATTCGTAGCACGCGTCCAAAATCAACTCATAGAAGCCCCTTCGTCCCGGGCACACCGCTGTGCTACAAAAAAATCTCGAGTTCCACTGATTAGTGGTAAGCTCTAGTGGCGGCGGTTTCTCCGCGACAAAGACAAGCGTAGGAGCGTGGCTGCGCACCTTCAACATCGATCGTTTCCTGATTTTTTTTACGTTTCGTTCTCCAACGTATGTGTCTAATCTCCTGATATGACGAAGATGGACGATCGTCGCTTGCTCTCTCAGCAACAGCAGCAGCCACTCTTGAAAGGAGCAGTAGAACGATCAAACGCAACCAACAAGTAGTGGCCGACATGGAACCATCATTGTTCGTCACGTCTTCCATTTCTAAGGGGTGAAACGGTCAGAACACCAGCACATAATATATGCTAAATTCGATGAAAATCGACGTGCATAAAAAGCTGAAAAGTGGGAATGCTTTGAACCCTATGCGCGATAAAGATGACGACACGTGCCGGGGGGAAGACACCTGTGACCACGGCTTAAGCTTGTCCAGAAGGTCGCTGAGGGTAAAACCTCTACAAAATGAGCTAAAAAGCAAAGAGCGAAAATAAAAGAAAAAATAAAACCAAAATACTCTTGAGTGCTACTGCACCGGCTGACGAGAGCCATACCACCCACCGTGAGGGTTGCGCATTATCGTCAAATAGTGGGGGAGTGTACCCGCAGCGGGCACAATGGCATCCGCCACGATCAAATCAACCCCGTTAGAACTGCACCCACTTTTTTGGAGAGCAAACTACTTGGAATTAGTGTGGGGTTTTCTTTTCCGGTAAGTGTAGAAGGGTGAAAGGGGGGCAAAAAAACACGTTTTGGGGGGGGACAATTAACGACTTGGAAGTTTGCGTGCTTTTTGGGAGTAATAAAAGAGGTACATGGGGGGAAAGTATGTTATTGTTCAATAGCAGACCAATTATACAAAAGACATCATTTGTTTTTGGCAGTTTTCATCTCACGACTGCGCGATCCCATTGCGCGCAGTCAAAGAACATGTCGGGTCCCACTCGACAACCATGACCATGACCGCTCCCCCCCCCCCAAAAAAAAATGCTGTACAGCACAACATACCGTAGCTCTCTCCGCCGGTACCCGTGCAAGAAACACAAACGAATAATTAAAACAAAACGACGCACTCATCAAACAAAATCAACGGGAACTAATATTAATTTCCTGAGCGGGCAGGAGCCAAAAGCACACCACAACCTACCGTAGCTTCTCTGCGGGTACCCGTGCTAGAACATCAACGGGGACACAAAAAAAAAACTGCAGAAAAGCAACGGAATACAAGGTACCCGTCCAAGAAAATCAACGCAAAAACAAAACGAGATCAGAAGCGGTCAGGGTCAGGAGCCGAACTGGTCCTGCTCAGCGGCGTGCTTAGCAGCAGCCACCTGCTCCTGGAACACTTCCCTTAACCCTTCCATCTCCTGCGACAGGTCTTCGGTTGCCGTCGAAAGGGCATCGACAGGAGTGTTGTCGCCATTAGTTTGGACCTGTCACGACATACGTACCCAACACGGCGACAGAAGAGAAAGAGAACGGAAGGCAAAAGAAAGGAAAACTTTGCGGCGTCTTTAACTTGAGGCAGATAGCGTTCCGCGGACCGTTCGGGAAGGTAGTAGTTGAAAGGTCGACGTCCGAAGAGAAAACTGCGGTGTCGTTTGCGTGATGCGGGTAACGTTGTTATCGACATGAGTGCTGTCGCCATTTGTTATTATTGGGTCCTGTCACGACACACATCGGACCCAACACGGAGACAGAAGGGAAGGGAAGAGAGCAGAAGGTTGCGGCGTATTTTGTGTTGATGACGGGCTCCGCATGGGTGCCGGCGTAGGGCAGGGCAGCACTTCCATGTGTTCGATTCAAAACGTATAGAAAAACGACACGACACGCGAAAAATATGTGGTCTACACTGCGCGTGTAGCATACGTGAAGCAAACACCAAGAGTTCAACACAGCCCAATGATAATGAATTACAATGGACTACTTACGTCGTTTTTCTTACGCAAATCCATTTCCAAGCTTCATTTGCAGTAAGATTTTGAAGCAAAACACACAATGTGTACCTGGTATTTGGTACCTTTCCTTCATCTTGATTTCTTTTCCTTGTTTCTTTTTTCCAATTGACTAGCGTCCGTCGTGCGTATGCGTAGTGAAAGGTACTACGTGCAATATATACGTGGTAGTCTTCCTTGGGTGGCAAGCGGTATAGTCGGTTTTTCCAGGCGCGAGTAGTGAGACGTATGCACCAGTATGGACCTGGCACATCGTAGGCTGACTCCCGATTTCACTTTTATATGTTTCTGGCGGAGGCATGAATTGCGTCGGCTGTGGTATATGCGGGTACCACCTTGGTTTGTTTGTGTTTTTCCCTGGGGTATTCCTCAGCTCCAGAGTGACTGGAGCCTGTCCTGTGACCACGGACTTGATTATTCGAGTGAATGTGAGAACAACAACAACGTGTTTACACGAAATCCGAGCCCATACCGAATGCCGACTGACTTCCAAGTCTGGCCATAAAGAGGCGTGCCGGCTGCGTAAAATTTGATAATGTAATATAATGTCTGACTCAAATCAAGTATCTGGGGCCAGCACGCTGACGTCTGCTGCATATTTTCTGCGTGGTCACGGAGAGGCGCGCACAGAGCCAGCCGGCTTCTCCCTAGATCGGAGCCTCGCAGACCGACTGAAGCTGACCGTAGAGAGACGTGCTGACGGCGTTTCAGGCGAAACATTGGCGCTGTCTTCTTTCAACTCGTTGATTGCAATAACAATACTACTCTGTACTGCTGCTCGTTGAAGTAGATTACACCCACTTCTTCTCTGCGTGTTCTTTTAGATAGAGCTAGTCCAACACAACACGATTACCACCACCACCATCACCACCAACAACAGACACTCGAAACACGAAGAGTTGGCTGTGACCGGGAGCTGCCTACTACGTACATGCCAGGGTCTGCGGTCGTAGGAGGTCCTCGAGGATAGGTCATAAAGCAACAGCAGTAGTAGTACGATAGGACAAACGCATCGAGGCGGCCATGGAAAAATCTTTGTTGGGACGGAATAAGATACCAATTAACAAGACGCCAAATTTGAAAAGTTTTCCCACGTTTTATTCGTTCAATCTCTCCCAATCAAGACTCGAAGAATGGCTCAAGAGTGCCCTCGAAAATCCACGATCGTCGCTATTTCTAGCTTCTTAGCCCCCGTACGCGTTCACGGCGAGGCGGACATAGGATAAGGCAGGGCGACGAGCGCCGAAGCCGAACCTCGAAAATAGCGTTCGAACGAAAGAACTTAATCGAGAAATTCGACATTCAAGAATCCCATACTGAGGCCGACACGATTTTAAAAACTTCTTGCCAATCCATGGGGGCTTTCGTTTCGCATACATCTTTTTACATATATGTATGGTGATACCACCTGGACTACACAAATAGTCACGTGATCCGTGCTGGGAATCAAACCCAGGGTACCCCAGGCTCATAAGCGGACGACAAATCCACCGAGATAGTCGCGTAGTGACGTAGGCCAGCGGGTGCCAATGTATGATCAACATTTCGCGTGATGCGGAGAGCTTTCCGCCGACCGCTCTGCAAGGCAGTGCGTAGTTGAAACGTAGATATCTGTGAACGGCGAACGGCACCTCCATTGCCGGGGGTAAGCAGAGCATTCGTCATAGCAATAAGGGGCTTGCCAGTTGTGCTACGCCCGCTTCATGCTACCTTGAAACATCGGCGTTGCGATAACAGCGTGCGAAGAAAGAGCGGATGGTTGTTGACATTGGACGATGCTTTTCCGCGCCACCTAACGTTTGGTCAATCAAGGATACCTCTTCACTGCAATAGAGATTGTAACATCGCTTCGTTTTGCAAGGGCGACGACGCGACACACCCAAAAAAAACAGTGTGTTTTACAACACTCGCTTGGGGAAGCAAGCACTCGCCTTTGGGCGGCAACACCCCCCTCAGAAACAAAAAACGTCGCAACAGGCAAAGTACTCCATCTCACTGTCCGCGAGCGCACAACGCCATTATCAGATATCGTCGTTCGCTCATATCGTCGTCCCCTTGCCCTGCCCCCACCCCCGCTCCCCCAAGCCCTCCGTACCTTGATGTGGATCTTGTTCTCCAAGGGGTGGGGCTGCATGTACCCGGCGAATCGCACCTGCTTGTCAGCAAGCAGCTGCCTGTAAACAGCGACGGGCGGGCCAAAGCAAAGGGCGAAAGGCAGACGTCACATCAACATTTTTCGCAGAGAAAAAACAGCGACGATAGGTGGGAGTTTGGGTTATTCCACTGTATATACTCGTATATGCAAGCACTATTGATACACCAGAGAGCGGCACATCAGAAGGTTCCATCCTTTCACGACGCAACAACTCCAACCGTCGATCGCCCTGGCTTGTCGAGATCAGTTTTGCATGACCAGTCGTCTAGCCAGTGCACGGAAAACCACAGCCGCGGAACAAACGTTCTTCCTCGTCTCTCGACTGTCTTCTCCCTCCCAAAAATACCGATCTCACAGATGAGGGGGCTTCTTAACTGTAAGGAAAAGCCCCCCCGTATGATTTCACCCCCCCCCCCCCCCCCGTTTGGCCTGGTACGTGACAACCCGAGGCGCTCCGTGCCGGCATCGCACGGGTGCGAGGGTCTATCGTCTCAAGACTACGGCTATGCTTGATACGAGTATCCCCCCCCCGACACTTACATTCGCAGGAGGTTGCCCAGCGTGTGGTCCTCCTTGATGATCTCGAAGGTTCCCGCGTGCGGGATTTTCGTGTCCGGAGTGTAGGCGAGCCTGCGAGTGGCAGAGCGGTGAACGCAGACACATACCATACCGTGAGCAAGACATTATAGCAGGTATAACAGCAGGTAATATGTGTAGCCTTGACTCGTGTTTCAATAGCAGGTATAACAGCAGGTAACAGGTGTAGCCTTGACTCGTGTTTCACAAGGCGGGGGGTTGCGTTAGAGGCTGGGGGGTCTACGATCGCAGGCTGATGTACTTTGACTACCGCACATGATGTACCTGGTAGCCGTTGCCAATTGGAAGTTCTCTGCACGGTGCCAGGATCTCAATGCAATATAACAGCAACGCTGATGTGCTGCGACTACTGCACATCGTGTACCTGGTACCAGTTGGTAGTTCTCCGCGCCGTGTCAGGATCTCACGCAAACAGAACAGCAACGCTCGGTGACGTAAACTGATCTGGCGCCGTGCGGTTGGCATGCCTCACGTGTTTATTCGCCCTATCGCTGTATATACTACGAGTGCTTGCTGCCCACGAGGAATTGTTTTCCCGCGAGATGAAAACTAATCGGGGCGTTCAGCAGTGCAGGACACCTAAGAAGAAACGGAAACCCTGAAGCCAGGCTATGGGTTTATTATTTGGGAGAGTGTGCGTTCCACACTAACTTCAATACAACGGCTGCCTGATTTCCTATAAATATATATCAAATCATTCCTTGGTGTCATGTATTTTGGTCAGGAGTTTTTTTGTCTCGGCCTAAGTATGCGATTCTCGGAACTGGAACTCTCGGTCAAATATAGCTTGGTTCGAGCGCCGCCTTCGGGGGGCGGCTCCAACGCCCCTCGCCCTGCCGTGTCCGTTCCGCACATCGACGTGAACGCGGACGGGTGCCGAGCGAGACGAGCGAGTGTCGAGGAGGACTTTTGGAAAAATTGTTGAATCTTAATGGCTGCAACGCCTGAATGATTTACAAAAGTTGGCATCATTTCCAAACGGTACGTGATAATGTTTGGAATTTTGCGGTGGCATACTCTCGAGCGTTAGTTTCTTTGCTGTACTTTTTTACTAGTTCGTTTGGTTTCTTGCCCGGCCTTTTTATTGCTTTTGTTGCTGCTCGTTTTGCCAGCTGGAAATTCATTTTTTTAGTGTGGGTTCACCTAAAACGTGACACAACTTACCGACGATATCCAACAACTTCACGACACAAATTACCGACCGCAAAACGTTTCGTGACAAAATAACTCCCAAACCATGGAATCATGACATTTTCATGTAACAGAATCTCGAGACAAAACCAAGCAGGTAGAGC
Organism: Undaria pinnatifida; assembly: GCA_012845835.1. Taxonomy (NCBI): domain Eukaryota; class Phaeophyceae; order Laminariales; family Alariaceae; genus Undaria; species Undaria pinnatifida. Next base: position 3,675,051 of record JABAKD010000011.1, on the reverse strand, counting down.
CGTCTCTTCGGCCTTTGGCCCTGGCTTTAGCATGGCCGCTGACACTCCAGGCAGCCTCTACTGTAGGCATGAACGAGTGCGGTTGATTCGCAGCGAACTATCCCGCTGTGCTCGCTTCTATGTGGCCATTGTCCACGCCATTTCATGTCACCTCCCTTCTGTTTTGAGCTCGTCGTCGTGCTGTCGAGGTACGAGGAAACTCGTACGTACTGGGTGAGAACAGCAGTATGTACGACGAGCATGAACGCCAACTGACGACATTGGCAAACACACAACATCAGGTGCAGCAGCAGTAGCCAAAGGGCGAAACTTCTACCAGTAGCACATACTGCAGCAACTAGTAGCAACCAGAACCACAGCAGATAGCTCAAAGTGCAGTACGAGTGCAGTTGGCAAGTTTAGTCGTACACGCATCACTCTGTCCAATATATATAACAGATTCTCGAGACAAAACCAAGCAGGTAGAGCCGTCTCTTCGGCCTTTGGCCCTGGCTTTAGCACGGCCGCTGACACTCCAGGCAGCCTCTGCTGTAGGCATGAACGAGTGCGGTTGATTCGCAGCGAACTATCCCGCTGTGCTCGCTTCTATGTGGCCATTGTCCACGCCATTTCATGTCACCTCCCTTCTGTTTTGAGCTCGTCGTCGTGCCGTCGAGGTACGAGGAAACCCGTACGTACTGGGTGAGAACAGCAGTATGTACGACGAGCATGAACGCCAACTGACAACATTGGCAAACACACAACATCAGGTGCAGCAGCAGTAGCCGAAGGGCGAAACTTCTAGCACATACTGCAGCAACTAGTGGGAACCAGAACCACAGCAGATAGCTCAAAGTGCAGTACGAGTGCCGTTGGCAAGTTTAGTCGTACACGCATCACTCTGTCCCATATATAACAACCGTTTATGTTCATATTGATGGAGAAAAAAATATTACATTTCCTGTAAGAATGATACGTCGTACGAGCGGACGTTCTGATTCTGGTGTGCTGCTGCCGTGAGACCATCGAGCACACCGCATGTTTTACCCAAACAAGAGCCAACAAGAGGCAGCGCACAGGGGCCCCCAACACAGAGACACGTGACAACTACAGCCAGCTGTCGATCGCGTAATTCGCCGGTAGTCCGTGCTTCGGTGGGTGTATCGGAAGTCAATCGTAGTACTGCTGTAGATCGTCGAAAAACCACGTGGCATCGTTCTGGTGGCAGACTCGCCAGTAGACCCCCCAAAATTTATTTACCTCTTCTTTTTCTTGGCCCCATGCACCCATTTCCTTTCCTTTCTCTTCTTTGTTTGTTTCTTTTTGCCAATTGACTTGCGTCTGTTGTGCGTATGCGTAGTGATAGATACCACGTGTAATATATGCGTGGTAGTCTTTCTTGGGTGGCAAGCGGTATAGTCGGTTTTTCCAGGCGCGAGTAATGAGACGTATGCACCAGCATGGACCTGGCACATCGTAGACTGACTCCCGATTTCACTTTTATATGTTTCTGGTGGAGACATGAATTGCGTCAGCTGTGATTTATGCGTGTACCACCTTTGGTTTGTGTTTTTCCCCTAGGGTATTCCTCAGCTCCAGAGTGACTGGAGCCTGTCCTGTGACCACGGACTTGATTATGCGAGTTAATGAGAGAACGACAAGCCATCAACAACGGAATTCTTTTTTTTCGGACGATTTTCGGGCGTTTGGGAACTTTATTTTGGGAAGTTGATTATTTTTTGGGACCGGGAGAATAGAAAATGACCAAACCAAACCATAATATGATCTTCGCATACACCATATTGCCTGTTTCTTGACCTTTCAGCTGCTTCCTGCAAATTTGGTTTTTCTGCCAACACGATTTTGAACTTTTTCGCGATTTTTCTTCCTTTTTGTCTAGTAAGTTGAACTTCCTACCATTTGCCGTTTATTCGCTGCCTGTGCATTAGTTGCGGAACGGTCCAGCTTTAGCTTTTCTTTGATTCGCACCATTTGTTTTGTACTTGACGAAGTTTCATCGGCTGAGATCTGGGCTTGGCTCATCAGCTCAACACCGCCCAGCACCCCATCGCAGCGCTATAGCTTACAGCAACGAAGCGCCATGCAGTGCCCTGCGATGCCCTGCGGCTCAGCTCAGCAGCGCACCGCTAGCTCAGCAGAGCGAAGCGCTATGCTTTGCCGTGCTCTGCCGTCGCGGTCGTTCGTTATTCATGATATCTAAACCGGTGGTCTATTAATAATAGTGGTTTTACCCTCGAATACTACTAACGTTTGGTTGTCCTTGAGTTCGACACCCACCACGATGAGATTTGACTTTATTTGCAAAAATGCAAAAAAAAAACAGGGATCAACTAAGGGCCCGAATTAACGAGGAACTTGCCAAATCGAATTTCGATTTTTTTTTTAATTTCATGAAAAATACACGAAAAATTCAACTTTGGTTCTTATCAAGGAACGGCGCAGTGCGTTCTAGGGAATAAAAAAAAAAAAAAAACGCAAAAGGGTCAACGAACACCCGTGGGCAACGACCGAGGCGAGCGATGGCTCGCGTTCTCCCCGGAGCGCCGCGGCTAGCCGCAGATTCTTTTGGCCGGCAGCGGCTTGGAGGGTATGGCTCTAGATGTCTCTTGGATGGGCTGGCGCCACCCCGCCGCCCGACACGGGCAGCAGCGACGGGGATATAGCGGTCGAACTTCTGAGCGAAGTCATCATGTGGTAGTTGGTCGTGTAACTTTCGAGGTGCAGGGCGACGAAAAACTGGGTTTGCGGCGGTCTCGGTTGTTTTCGAAGCTTCGCAGGCGGTCTACGCTGTGCTAAGGACCTTCGGAGGCCGCGCTGCGGCTGCTCCGGTGGTCCTACCTCTCGCAATGTTGGCTTCTCGCCTCTCAATCAGCAGACGACATGGCACCAATTCGTGTGGCCGGCTTCGGTTACACAGAACAAGCCATGTCTAGGTGGACAAACTCCCTAAATTCAATTTTGATTTTCGACTAAATTCGACCGAGAAAGTCTTTTTTTACTTCTTTGTTGAATTTGATTTTTCGTAATAATTCTGACAATGCCTGCTTGGTGATTCATTTCTTGACCAATTAGATGCAAATTAAATTCAATTCTATGAAAAAAAAAATCGAAATTCGACCTTGCAAGTTCCTCGTTAATCTGGGCCCCAACTGCTGAGAGCGCCTAGCAGCGTGGGTTGGTTCGACGCGAGTCGACGAGGGGAGAAAATGCTGGATTCTCCTCGCGGTAAAAATGAAAGCACGTGCCGAAGTGGGGAGGGAGGAGGAGGGCCCGCCATGTGACCCCGGATCTGAGTTACTACTGGGAGGGAGCGCGAGAGTGGTGCGGGGATAATACATGGGATGAAGAAAAAAAAATGTTGCAAATATTATTGTTACTACCAGTAAATAATGTGTCAGTCTCTAGGAAATACGCACGGCACTATCAGCAGTCGTCATGGTAGAGACACTCCGGATATTATGCATTGAGGGGACGCGTCCGATTTCGACAACGTGAAAGCCCCCACGAAAAAAAGACAGCAGACACACATATCCCGCCTTCCCGAGAAAAAACAGGGGAGAAGCGCTACGCCAACCTCCCGTACGAGCAAAGCCATCCCCGCACCAATGTTAGACAACGCCGCCTCAACGAGAGATCGCCCTCCTCTTCTACGTTTTCCTCCTCGCCCGCGACCACGCAGACCAATCAATGCGACAGCCTTCACGTAACAAACAAAGCAATCTTCTTCCAAAACCTCGCCGGCTGACATGTCCTCATGTCGACGTTTGATGCAAACCGACTTTGTATCCTGTCGACTTCGAACCTCCATTGCCACGGGGACAGCAGTGCAGTCTCTTCATTAATGCCAAGGCCTCTTTTGTTTCGCCTAGAGGCGACGCAGGTTCTCAATAATACTCTTTTCGGTATTTTTGTTTGACAGACGCCAACTTTTACTTGACGGCGCATTTAACATAGTTTGTTTCGCCTATCCTTGCCTTCTTTGTTGTATAATATTACGTTTTTTCTTTTGTCAAAGCATGACTTTCATAACCCCATGTTCGTATTAAACTCTTGGCATTACTTTAAAGTTCAATGCATGCCAAATCGGACAGCTACACCTTAAGTTGTCGAAGTGCTGCCCTGCTCTACCCGAAGCATGGGCGCCGGCGAATGCCGGCGCCCATGCGGAGCCCTTGTATTCCTGTACATACTATGTCAGCCTGCCTTTCGTGCTACCCTGCATTTTATTAGGGGTCCCTGTACTGTATTCCGTCTCACGATCAAAGACAGTGGTCGCGCCTTCGTTTGGGGGCGACAGATCCAAATGAGTCCATCTAGACGCGTGCTACGATATTTCTATTCCGCGCACAAATTACCCTGTTGACCTTGGTACAAGTTATACTGTAGTTGTAAGGGGAGTCGCCGACTTATATCCTTAACGAGGACAAACCCCCCGTAATACGCGCGATCGGAGGATCACACACAGCTTGCAAAGATGCGTTTCAACCAAATTTTCGATCTCACAGCCGGAGGAATGTTTTCTTATTTTTATAGTACCAGGTATGGCGGTATTCAGCACTTTTCGGCCATTTTTTTTCTGCCTGGCGGGGCTCGTTGGCCAACTAACATACAACTCGTACCCAATAGTTAAATTCGACGAAAATCGACTATTAATAGCATAAAAAGCTGAAAAATGGGAATGCTGAACCCTGCGCGCGACAAAAAATGAAGGCATGTACCGGGGGGGAACGGAAGACACCTGTGATCACGGCTTGTCCAGAAGGTCGCTGAGGGTAAAACCTAGAGCTGTGAGTCGGCATGATTTCACGACTAAAAACTAATGGGTAGGCGCCGTTAGCCAGCTAAGTGACTTTTGGCGGAAAGTCGGCTGGCGAAACCAGCTGATGGTCAGCCGACTCGCCAGGAGAGCGAAGCGAGCCAAGTCAGACCCCCCCGGCCGAACTGGCGCCGCGAAAAAGAGGAAAAACGCACTCCGCATTGGGCAATCCTTCCTACGAGTATGGAAACCCAGTGAGTGAGGTAGTCAGCACCTCTGCACCTCCGAGGAACGACCAACTATTAGTCCGACTAGTAACTACAGTTAGTAGTTGGTGACTCAAGTCGTGCCAACTCACAACTCTAGTAAAACCTCTTACGAGTTGAGCTGAATAAAAGTGATATTAAATATATATATACATAAATATATGTAGTCTATATCACTTACTACCTGGTATTCGACAAAACGGTTTGCTGGCGGCGCCCGATCCTCGATTTGCTGTGGCCAAGCCTCGACTTGGTCGGCGTGGGATCAGGTTGCTTGGTGGGCCATGCTAGCGGCTAACTAAAATACCAAGGGTAAAGCTCTACAGACAATCGCTAGAGCTGTGAGTCGGCAGCATTTCACCACTAGTAAATAATTGGCAGGTGCCGTTAGCCGACTAACTGGCTTTAGTCGGCAAGTCGGGTAGCGAACCCAGCTGATGGCCAGCCGACTTGCTGACTTAAGTCTGGCGAGCGAAGCGAGCCAATTAGCCTCTCCCGGCCGGGAGGCGGAGGCGCCCTAAGAGCAAAAAACGTGTCCCACAATGTACAATCTCTCCATGTATGGAAACAAACCAGTCGGATAGTCGGCACCGTCGGGAAAATACTAATTACTAGTCCGACCAATAAGTAGTTGGTGACTTCAAGTCGTGACGACTCACAGCTCTACCAATCGCGGTCACATTTCAAAGCTATTGTACTGCTGTAACTAAATGTCGGCTTGGCAAAAAAGACGAAGACCGGCCCAAACCGCTCACTTTTTCTCGTCGTCGTTCAGTCGCCACGACTCCGACCTGCGATAACACGAGAGTAGCAGGTGGCAATGAGTGGGAAATGGGTGGGCTGTAAACAAAGGAGCGGGAACAACGTTGGGCAAAGGTGCACGCCAGTATAGGGATGGATGCACATTGAACGTACTGCTGTACGGACAGAAGCAGTGGTACTGCAGCAGTAACCCATCTCGCGGTACTGCAGCTTCGTAAGTGTGCAAACCACACGGACTGCCAAAACCAAAATCAAAATCGACAGTCCAGTCTAGCAGATTCATCGTCGTTCGTTCTGTCAAATATCACTGCACTTTGTCGTCGTACAAAAGACGACATACCTTTCCGGAGCGTTCATCGCTCAGGCTCAGTGCTCTACCACTACTAGCTAGCTTGACTTCCACACGGTCGGTAGGTCAGAGCGCCCAGGTACACTGCACTCTGCACCACTGCACCAGCACACGTGCGGCGCCAGGACCAGGGGCTTGCATTCCGAAACCAAAACGCCTACAAATAAAATGCAAACCTTTGAACGCGACAGGCACCGGCACACCGGCACAGCAAGCTCCACAATATTTTGAGGACTCTGTATCGCCATGTTCGCTCCACCGCAGCCCATGATGCGGGAGTACTGCGAGCGCGATGAGCACGGGACGGGCCCCCTCTTGGATGAAGACGAGGGAGAAGAGGTGCGTAGATTACGACCGGATTTATTCTGAATCGTGAAACATCGTTTACTTTGAGCTGAGAAATGGGCAACATAAAACCATAAAACAAGCACTGCCGAGGTTGCTCTTGGATCGCACCCCCCTGTCCCTAGGGCTCTGTTGCTGACCAGCAGCGTATCTTGTCGCTGACGTACCCAATGCTTCGTGCTTCAGAATCGACTGGTTAGATGTGGTCACCGCTAGCAGGGAAATGTAATGGAAGTGGGCGACGCACTTCTACGGCGCTGTGTCAGATCCTGCTCGTACCCGGGTGGATGCTGGTTCTGGTGGCTACCTGTACGCACAAATAAGTACCAGCAGCCGCGCACAGCAGGATCCAAAGCCACGGCAAGCTGTGTATACGCGAAACACCGCCATCTACGCCCACTATGGTGTCCTGATGTTACTGATCGGCAATAGGTATGCGTACCCGACACACAGCGTTCAATAGCTGCTGCACTGTGTGCAAGACCCCAAGGCCGTGGGCGCTGAAGCGCTTGTCGGTGATGAAATACGTTTCTTCCGTGTCGTACCACCAGTACCCCTTCCACTCTGCTCGAAGCAGCACCCGGGCAGCGAAGATGCAGCGACACCGAAACAAAGCATGACTGCACGGCAGCAGCTGCTACCTGGTACGTAGTAATTGCCACTGATTCTGCTCTTCAGCTATCGTTTGGAACATAGCAAGCTCCCGCCCATCCCCCCTCGGCAAGATGAATCGGCCTACCATAATTATCCGCCCAGTCCCAGTCTTGAAGCAACAGTTAGTGGCAGCAACGCAGTTGCTGTCCTGCCTCCTGCTGTGCATTTGGTCGAAATTCTGTCATACCCCCGGGCGTCGGGCACACCCGGGCAATACTCATGTTGTACCAGGTATCGTATGATGTGTACCAGTCGGAAGTCCATGTAGGGGACAACGGCAGCAAAGAGTAAAGTCGTGGTCGGTTTGGGGCTTTGGGCGAGCGCTTCTCTTCCATGTCACCGAAGACGTGCGTGACTGACTGGGACTGTTGTGAAGGAACAGGGCGGTATGGTCCTCGGGACCGACTACTGCCATGCAGGGGTGCCTCTGGCTCTGGTGCCTCTGGCTCTGGTGCCTATGGCTCTGCGCTGGTCACTCACACGGGGATTGATTTGGACGCTGTGTCTCTTGTGTTAGTTTCTTGCTGCCTGCGTGATGCCTTCTGACAAGAACGGGGCGGGAAGTGTCATGCGGGCAGGCAATAACGCCTGCCAGGAAATCAGGGGACACTTGCTATAAATCATAGCGCCGCAACGGGGGAGAGAGGATACTTCAACACTGTCTTATTGCTCGTACGTATATCCAACCGTAGCCACCAATGGGCCAACCTGCACTGACACTCGGTAGCGAGGGCGTCGGTGCACTTCTACTTGAAATGTGCGTTGTCTTCACATTAAACCGTTATTTCTACCCAACGACATCAGTACACCCAGTGCCCGTGTTGATTCATCCAGGAGAGATGGAAATTATGTGGTCACAGGCTCTGTGAAACAGAGTAAACCAGATATTCGCCATTCATCAAGGTAAAGTAAATGAAATGTTAGCGTACCGGGTACGACAACACAACAAAACAAACCAGACCATGAAAAAACAGAAAAGAAAGGAAAAGAAAAGGCAAAAACAGAACAAGGCAAAACAAAGTCAAAGAAGATGAGGCAAAACAAACGACAGGTGTCCTGAATAATGTGATGCCAAGAAGAACGACGTACGTGCTGAAGAGGAACAAGATACTTGTTGCACGGACAAGACAACACGAAGAAGATAACTGCTGCACGGACAAAACAACACGAAGAAGATAACTGCTGCACGGACAAAACAACACGCTAAAAGAGGAAATTGATATCGGCATAAGGCCGGTGGCGAGGGAAATAAGGGAAGAAACAAGAAAAAAAAAAGAAGAAAAACAGTGAAGAACGACAGCAAGTGTCATTACTGTCGCTGTCGCGCTCCCCCTTTGAACTCAACGAAAACAAACAAAGCAAAACACTACCGCTCACTGCAGGAGGTTCAGGCTATACTATAACATAGTAGTAGCACATGCTCCACCTATTAGTCGAACTGGTGTCTTGCCACATGATCTACCATTTCGTTTCTGCATTCATCTACAGCTGTATCAGTACGACTGCTCCCCCCCCCCCGTTCCCCCGGTTTCCCTTGGTTGCTGCTCTTGGCGTCCTCTGCTGTGAGGCGTAGCCAGCTCTTCTCCGCCTCGCCCTTGTGCCATCTCGTCATGAAGCGGTCTGCCGCGTGTAGAAGTGCAACTGATTATTAATGGGCTTTTTGCGTGTTGTGATCAAATATTTTTCGGTCGTGCTACGACGGAGGTGCACCACATTTTTTCTGAGGTTCTTCACTTTTGGAGGTTAAGATATGTCATTCTTAACCCAAAAACTGATTCGGAGAAAAATAAAACTGCAACCGGATGAAAAAAAAATGCCATGGCCTAAGAAACCAACGAGAATCACCATACAAAAAAAATGTCGTATTTCCGACGATTTCGGGTTAAGGAGCCCCGTCATTCAGAAACCATTTTTTTCAGACGAAAAGTGATATCTCTATCGTAGCACGCGTCTTACATAAAAATTGTCAGTTTTGACGAGAAGGGTGGGGAGAAAACGATAATTTTGGTACCGGTACCAAATATGTTGGCTGGGCTAATCAATACGGTAAAAAGCGGCGGAAGACGTCACGTGCACTCATCCAGCTACCTTCCTGTACCCGGGGGGGGGGCACTTTTCTTCCTTACCTAACGCACTCGTTGAGAACGCGAATAATAATGAGGCGAGAACGGGGGAGCGAAGCGACCGAGGCATGCTTTTTTTGCCTTGCAAGGCAAGAAAGCCTTTTGATAGCTGGGGCTGCGTACGTGTTTCAACTATTCAATTAGTCTGTCTGTTCGTCTGTCTGTCTGTCTGTTTGTCTGTCTGTCTGATTGTCTGTCTGCCTGTCTGTCTTTCTGTCTGTCTGTCTGTCTGTCTGTCTGTCTGTCTGTCTGTCTGCTGTGTACTGCTGCTGCCTGTTGGCGGCATACATTTCTGATTGCGAAAGCTGCATGTGGCCGATTTCGAGAAGCTCGGGGCCCACGAGAGTGAAAGAGTTGGGGCTAACTCGTGGTGCTTGTTGCGGTGCACGCCGTCTCGAGCTGCCCGCGGTCGCCGAGTTGTTGTGGTTTTGGTGGCCGTGTGGTGGGTTTTCGTTTTTTTTGTGTTGATTTTTGTTCGTCGAACGCACACGGCCTACTGCATGCTAGTATAAAAGTATTACGAGGTGCCCCTTATGGTCCGTAGTGGACAGCTGCCGCGGTTTTCTCAGCGAAGGGGTAATAAAATGTGTCAAGGCACGCACCATGAAGTGTGTCGACTGATCCCTGTGCTATGATACACCGCCTTTTACCTGTCCTTAGAAAGCTCTTTTTCGTGAGGGAACTCCGCCAGATCGCTGTCGTGAACGCCTTGTATAGGCAAAAAGGCTCGGCGGTATCGCGAAGACTGGCGTGTGGTTTTTGGGGCTCGATAGTTTGTAGGGGCACCTGACCCGTGATGAACACTTGTAAGTTTTTCGTGCGTCCTGGTCCAGCACATGAATACGATGTTTTGAGCAGCACCCTCTCCGAGCTTTCAGCTGAAAGTTTTCGCTCAAAAAACTAACCTGTAATGGGAGCTCCTCAGAGGGGAAAAATCGAGCGGCCCGTTCCCCCCCCTCCGTCCGCGTATATCGTGTCCAACACCTGAGTTATTTCCTTGCTCTTGGACCCCGTTGTTTCCCTCTTTTCCGATTTAGGTAATTCTGCACAACGCGGAGGTGACGCTCGCTTTCTCTCCGACTAACCCGGAGGGGGTGGGCAGTCTGACGGTCACCACGACGTGAGACCAACATGTCGGCTGTGGTTCCGTTGCTTCTGAAAATTATGTTGCCCTTTGTTTCATGGTTCCGCGATGCTGCGGTCCCGGACACATGTACTGAAGTGTTACAGACTGAGCTATAAGCTCGTTCGGGCTGGTCGGTGTCATTTAGCCCGGTTCCGTGCGCGGTGGCTTGATATTTTTTCTTTACTTTTTCAAGAGTTGTTTTAACGTAATTCTTGCGACGATCCGGGATTTCAAGCCAACCACATCCCCGAAGGCGAATCTTGTAGGTATCATATGTACGCAGTATATACTTCGTACCATGGTATATACCAGGTATGCTCGTATCTCGTTAGCTGCGGGGAACAGGGACTGGGTGAGAGTGAGTAGTTTTCATTTTTATTTGCTGATTTTTTGTGTGGTTTCGAGTTACCTCAGAGATATACGATATTAGTACAGTACCTAATATACGAGTGTTCAAATAAATGCTACGGAATAACAGTTGTTTTGTTTTGTCTTTTACCTGACGTGTGTTTGCTCCCGCTCGCGTGTCGTTCGTTTGCTGTCGTTTTTTGGTGTCGGCGTCCACCGTGACTCCTCTTCCCCGAATACATGCGCAGGCGAGTAGTGTGGCTGAGCAGCGAGGACGATTCTAAGGCTTTCGACTTCGACGTGCCGTACATCTGCCTCCACGCCATATCGAAGGACCCAGCCACCTTCCCCACGCCGTGCATTTACTGCCAGGTACGTGCGTGCTTGTTGTCCGCCGAAAAGGACATGCGGACGCAGCCCCAAAGGCAAGAAAAACATAATAATAACATATCAACAACATAAACAAGAACAATAGCAACCACGACAACAACGCCAACATTTGCGTCAACAACATAATCGCATTGCAGTCTACGGTACAGACTAGTTCACGTTAAAAGGCCCAAATTTATTCCCCGGCGAATGTCCACGCCGTTTTTTCGATTCAAACCGTGAAATTTTGCACGTCTTCTATTAATATGTGCCCTTGCAATGATCTCACCCTTTCTTTTTTTTCTTGCGCCTAATGTTTCGTCAGTTAACATTTTTCGGAAGATGTGGACCACCTTAACCCAATTTTTTTCGGCGAAAAACAAAAGAAGAAAGAAAAAACGGAGGTCAGAGTTCGGGGTGGGCATATAGAACACGTGTGCAAAATTTCAGGGTCTGCATATCTCTTGAAAACGGCGTGGACATTTGGACTTTTGTGCGTAAAAATGAGTAAGATACGTTATTTCCTTCAAACACCTTGATTTTAGTTAAGGATCCAGATTTCTTTAGATTTTGCATAATGAACACAGGCAGGTCAGGTCTTCGATATGTTGCGCGAAAAATTCTACAGACATGCCTTGGAGTACGTCCAACCGGATCGTGCAAAATGCGGCGCATTTGTTTTTTTCGCCCCCGCTGGGAAAAGCCTGAATATTATTGAAAACATTGACGGCCTGTCATTGGTCGATACGTGTTTCGCTCCTAGAAACAGCCGGAGGCCGTTATTCTCTTTCGGCCATGCCACGCTCTTCCACTGGTCATGGGGGTCACTATGATAACAAATATTCACGCGTTGACTAGATATTGCGAGCGGCATTCGTGGGGGAGAGAATTTTTTTTTTTTTTTACATGAACCAGCCTGTATCATACCGCCACATGTTTGTGCACGAACCGCTGTGTGTATAGAGGGTGCCCGAATATATACCAGTGTCATTTTTTTGGTACTTTTGAGGGAACAACGAACAAGGACAAGAACACAAAAAAAAACATCTACGGTGTTTGCGATCTCCAAACTCTTTTAGTTTGGAAAATAAATGGTAAGTGTTGAAACCGACGAGCGCCATAAACCCAAGGCCAATCCAACCCACGACAAAATTAGGTCAGAAAATGATTAAAAAAACATGGTAGTCAAGCTGTATTTCTTTCTAACCTTATATTTTTCTCTGATTCTTCGTGGCTTGAGTTGGCCTCTGGATTGTGACGTTTAACCGTTTCAATACTATGATAGTATTATATGTTTTCCTACCCAGCTCCTACCCAGTGAATATTTGTATATCGCAAACACGCTACTTTCGAGTACCTCCTTTGGGACCCATTCACAACGACCAAGGAAAATATGAGTGCGATAGTATGGTGTTTGCGAACTTCCAACTTTGGTCGGGTAGGAGTTGGGTATAGAGGAAAACATGTAATATTAGTATTGAAACCGCCGAACGTCACTATTCAAGGTCAACCCAAACCCACGAAAATTCGGCAAAGAAAGCTTTTGTACCTCTCCATACGAGGTATATAATGTTCGTGCGCAAAATGATTTTGGACCAGGACCGCCCTAGACAAATTCAAGGGATTCGTATATCGTCAAAGAGTAAGAACGCGCGACCGGAGTGTCACGCAGCTTGCAAAGATTAGTATCGACCCTTAAATTGATCAAACTCACAACTGACGCATTTGAAACATGGTTCAAAGATTGGTCAAAAGTATGTTTTCCTATTAAACCATTTTTTTTAGTTTTTAACCTAATTTGTTCTGGATTTGGTCGGCCTTGAGTTTATTATGACGTTTGTCGGTTTCAATATATTCATGTATATTTTTAATCCAACAGAGTTTTGGAAGTCGCAAACACCCTACGGTAGTATCAAGAGTTTTGAAAGTCGCAAACACCCTACGGTAGTATCAAGAGTTTTGGATATCGCAAACACCGTAGTATCAAGCGTCTCCGAAGAAAAACGCATCTGGACTGCTGTAGTAACAGCGTGGTGCGCGTGCGTCGTACAGCTCCTTGCAAGTAGGGATTCACGTTTATTGTTTCGTCCGTCTACCCCCATGCCGTCGATTTCGCTGCGGTTTTGATTCGTCGTCCCCGGCCCCGCCAACAGCTCGCTGTAGAGGAAGATGACGTTTTGAAGGATTTTTTTTTTTTTTCTCGGGTGGACGGGGAGGATTCCCACGCGCAACCAACTGCCGCGGCTAGCCGACGGCTACAAATTTGTCGGCGGCTTATGCTCAAGCCAACTAACTGCCATAACTAGCCGACGGATAAAAATTAGTCGGCGGGATATACCCAAGCCAACGAACTGCCATGGCTAGCCGATGGATGGAATATTGCCGGCGGCTTATACTCAAGCCAACTCACAGCAAGCCAACTCACAGCCCTCCCCGTAAGTGTTTTATCGCACATGCCGCGCCAGGGGTGACGGTAATTTTTCTGAAGAGCCTTCCTCAGTGGAGAAGTTCTGCACCTTCCCCAACACTAACTTTCCACACTGAAATAAAGTGCATACCGGTACCGAGTAACAGTCCTACGACGTATGTCGTAAGTCTTGACAAATAGTTCGATATAACACGACGGGTATCCCAGTGATACATAGGGTATCCCAAGGAGGATTAACAATCGCATGGCCTAGGTATTTGCAAATATAGTTACGTAAAATGCAATGGGTATCCCAATGACACAAAGGGTGTCCCAAGGAGGGCTAGCAATCGCACGGCCTAGGTATTAACACATACCTGGTAGTTCAGTAACACACAAAAGGCTATCTCAATGACACAAAATGTATCCCAATGATATCGGGTAGTTTGTTGGTCTGATTGACGTATTGAGGAGCCCCGTCGGTCGGAAAATTTTTGGTCAAAAAAGGGTACAGTACTCCTCTAATCGAGGAGCCCGGTCAGTGGAAAATATGTTTGCCAAAAAAAAGTGTAGTACCCGTATCGTAGAACGGAGGACCACACCAGGTACTAATTAGGACCCACGACATACCCAAAGGCCTACACAGCACGGACCTGAATATGCGAGTTAATGAGAACGAAACGTTCCCGTGTTTTTCCTATCCGTGCGTGGTCCTGATTGCTACCAAGGTATGTTCCCCAATCAATAGTTTTGCTTCTTATCACGCTGTTTTTGTGTTTATCCGTCTCCCCCGTATGCATGTACGCCGTCGTGGTCGTATGCTCGACCCCACCAACAGCTGGCAGTGGAGGAAGAAGACGTGTTGAAGGAGGCATTTTTTGCTCCAGCAGACGGGGAAGGGGTCACCCTGCAGGCGCTTTTTGAAGCTCTGTCGACGGCGGCGGAATTAAATCCCGAACCGACACAAGAAGGGGGGGAAGGGGAAATGCAGGGGGCGGGGGATCTCGTGTTCGATAACGGAAGGTGAAGGTGCCGCCTGCAGATTGCTCATGTTGGTCCGGGGTGTGCGAGAGGTCGATGGATGGATGGGAGGGTGGGAGGCGGTGGGTTGTGGATATGTGGGAGGGGGTGGGTGGTGGGACGGAATGGAATGGGGTGGATGGCGGGTGGGTGGGAGGGGGGGGGGGTTGTTGGTTGGTGGGACTACGTGGGTGGCTGGGGGTTGGCTGGGGATGGGTGGGCGGCTTCGTTCTGTGGAGCATTAACGTGAACGTTAGGCACGGCGGTAGTACCAGTGATTTCATGACAGCGTTTTTGCATGCATATTTTTTTCATGACAGCGAGTTGCGTGACTGTTTTCTATGGTAGTGTCGGTCTATTTTCATGACGAAATACCTTTTGAGCGCTATGGGATATATGACACATGCTGCTGTTTTTGCTGGTGACCAAATCGTAGGAACAGGTCTAAATGACAGCCACCAGATGCGCTTTCAGGCCTGTCCAGGTTAACGCGAAAACCTGGCCTTCTTCCTCCCCCGTCCTCCTCTCTCCCCTCCTCTTCCCCCGCCGCCGCCCCTATCCCCCCCTCCTTACCCTCCACCCCCACTCCCCCCCTCTCATCCCCTCCCCCCACCCCCGCCACTCCCCCGCTCCCCTCTCCTCCCCCCTCCCCCCCTTCTCCCCTCCCGCCATGCCTTCACGAACGCGTGATCCCCCCCCCCACCTCGTGCCCATCCAGTGCGCTTAGCGCGGAACAGGAGAGAGTTCTGGCACATCTGGACTCTGTGTTTGTGGTGCCGGAAGGGATGCAAGCTGAGGCCGGTCAGTAGCGTGTGTCCCATTTTATTTTTTGTTTTTTCTGTGCGAAACGTTGTTTTGCATTATATTTCATTGTTGTCTTACGTAGTGAAAACGTTGTCTTGTGTGAGATGTTGCTTTTTTTTTGTGAATGCTTGTTTTAACGGTGTGGTTGTATTAAACGCCGTCCGGTGGGATGCTTTTTTCGTGAAGGGCGACATACATACTACCACTGCTGTTGTGGATTATAAGAATTTTTATATATATATATATTGTTCGAGCAACCCCCCCCCAAACCCCGCAATCCTCCATCCCGTCCCCGTCCACTGCCCTCGTCCATCCTCCACGTTCCCCTTGACTGATCTTTTTTTTTTTTTTTGTGCAACGTTGTGTGTGATGTCTTTAATAAGGTCAATTTGAAAACGCAGAGGGGCACGATGTTGAAGAGAGTTCGAACGGGCACGTGCACGAGGGTGCGAATGGGCATGCCCCGAGCTCCTGATACGTGCGTCTAGCTTGTGAGGCTTCCGGCTCGTGACGCTTCCAGCTCGTGAGACTAACACGACTGCCATTTACAAGGGAAATATCTGGACATGTCAGGCAGATTATGTATTATCCCCCCTTGATCATCTACTTATTTCAGCGAAGATCTGTGTGGTCTTAGCTCATGTTGCCGGGTGGGGATCGTACGATCTCCTTGATCAAGCATTTTTCCCGGGGTGGATCTGGACTCATATTTTCAGATCCTGCACAACATCTCACAAAGGCAGCCATAGGATGTACTGTGGATGACCTCGATGATCTAGATCGTGATCTGTCTGAGGTGTGGAATATCTTTGCTCTGACGTGCAAGAGAGTACCTTCGGGCTGCGCTGTGCGGCTCGGTGCTGGTGCTGACTGTAGCGAGGCGAGGGAAGAAAGCTCGTCGAATGAAGACGAAGCGGGCTGTTGCAGATGGAGGTGTTGTTGTCACCTCCCGCCGCGACGGGTTCCGAAAGAACCGTTTTACGGCACCACGCCGCTCATAGTTTATGTGCTGAATTCTTGCGGCGAGGGGTTGAGAGGGGCTGGAATCCGGGAAGGGGAGGAGGGGATTGATTCCTTGGGGGCGGGGGGGGGGGTCCCGAACGTTTTTTTGGAGACGGGTAAGTTCACTGGGGAAGGAACCGAGCCCTTGTTATAGAGGCCACCGGAAACACTGATGTACCTATTTTTGTTGTTGTTTGCCTTGCGATAATGTGCAGTTCAATCCAATATCAGTGGGTTATGTTCATCGTTGTGTACACACATCATGCTTTTCGGGGATGATGCGAAAGCCGACCAATGCCAACTACTGCAAGTGTGCTGTATACCGCAGTTCATTGTTTTTTGTGTTGGCGGCGTTTTTTTCGTACGTGTATGTATGTACATTTTTTTTCTT
Source organism: Undaria pinnatifida (assembly GCA_012845835.1). Lineage (NCBI taxonomy): Eukaryota > Phaeophyceae > Laminariales > Alariaceae > Undaria > Undaria pinnatifida. The sequence continues at coordinate 3,658,329 of JABAKD010000011.1, read as the reverse complement.
CCTTTGTACACGCTGCTGCATATGGATGTTTTTTCGGACCGCCGGTCGTACAGATAGTAGTTACCGCAGGCGGAAGCGCGTCTGTCTGCTGCCTTATTTTGTTTTGTCTTGTTTTGTTTCCAGCTTGCCACCAGGTACCTGGTATATATGATTCGCGTAAAACCCCAGAAATACACGTCTTCCCGCTGTACAGGGCGCCAACCGCATCGTTTGTTATTCTCTCTGTTGGAGTAGGCTTCCAGGTTTCCGATTTCCTACGACCGTCCTTGGCCACAGGATGAGATTACAGGCCATACGGGAAAAACTCCATCTGTATTCGGTACCTGGTATGCTTGATTCGGTGAGCCATCGTCGGCATGCCTGACTCGGTAAACCTTTCGTCGGTATGCCTTATTAGGTACATCGTCTTGTCGGTATGTGCCTTATTCGGTAAATATTCGTCGCTATGTCTTCTATTGAAAATAAGATCGACATTCTGACGATTTTGGGATGAAGCGCCTTTACGGCTGGAAACCCGGTTTTGGGACCAAATACTTGGTATTAGTATAGGGAGGGTTTTCAGGGCGCTAAAAAGGGGTTAAGAAGCCCGGTCAAAAATTCAGAAAATATTTTTGCCGAAAATTTCTGCCATTGCCGTTATCTTAGCACGCGTTAGGTATCATAGGTGTTATAACATTACAGTAGGGGTCCCCCCCAGCAAAGGCGGCGGTGTGCGAGAGCAATATGACCGCCTTATAGAGGAAGCCGCCTTTTTCATTCCAGATTATGGGTGCTATTCCCCAGACGCGCCAAGCGATTTTGACCGCCTTATATCGGGATACCGCCTTACTCAAACGGCATTATCGGGGGACAGCTACAGCAGTATACTCTGTTGTATGTAATACGCCGAGTCTTTCGCCGGGGGGGGGAACATAACGGCATTTCAAAATGACGGTTTTCCAACATCATTAGCATGTGGGGTAGGGGGTGCACTAACCTATGTTACAGCGGGGGAGGTGCCCCCTTGCCAAACTGCCAGGTTTGAGCCACTCGCACGAGTGAGACGCGTGCTACGACAGAGGTGCACCACGTTTATTCTCAATTTTTCCTCAATTTGGTTCCTCAATTTGGGAGCTTAATACCTCTCTCTCAAAAACCGATTTGGAGTCGAAAAATAAAACTAACTGCTAGATGATCCCGGATGAAGAACCCCACACATGGCCTAGGTACACGACGAGAATCATCCCAAGAAAAAAAAATGGCCTATTATTTCCGACGATACTATTAGTAGGTTAAGGAGCCCCGTCATTTAGAAACAATTTTCGCCAAAAAAAGGTATACCTCTATCGTAGCATGCGCCGTGAGTGGCGCTCTCTGTATCTATCTCGCACTCCTCTGACAGAAAAAAAGTTTATCATAGTCAAGCGATTCGTTTGGAGTCGTTCTACACGATAGTCCCCCCAACGTTTCTTGAACTAAATCGCCGGTTGTGAAACCAGCTCCCGGCCGTACGTAGCTTGATGAAATACGGTGCCCCTTGCCACCCCGACGTCATCGTGCGAACTTCGGAGGTCCTTTGATGCACACAACAAAATATAGGAAGATTTTGGTTTTCATACTTCGTATCATCCTTCTTCGTGTCGAGCAACCATGAAACGTTCGTTAAAGGAAAGCGCTGGTTTTCGGGGGGTCTGTCGTAGAATCAGTCTTCGGCGCGACGCAGCTAACCATTCCGTTCGTTGCGGATTCAAATCGCAAGGCTATAAAAAAAAAACACAGTCACTACAAAGGAAAGCTTAATTGTTATAAGGCCGCAAAGAAACGAGGGGGTCACTCGCGCAACTGACCCCGAGCCAATCAATGCAAACAAAGGCCCCCAAAAATGATCCGCCTGTACCGTACGTAGCTTTGGTCAGCAGGATTATGTTGAGGGATTAGTGGGGTATTAGTCCGGTTAACCACTTGCAAAAGGTTAACCAATAGCTTACCCAAATTAAGCCTTATAACACTCTTTCTTCCCCCCCTGAAACGGCGGGATAGCAGGTCGGCCGGATATACGGCGGACCTCTGTCAATATCCAAGCCGTTTCATTTCCTGGGGATACCAGGGAGAGTATTTTTCAAGTTCGACATGGGGAAAATCTGAAAAGTTTATTATTATTGTTGATGGTGGGGATCGAACCCACGACCCAAAAACCCATGGTCTGTCGACGATGCCATTTGTCAAAGTAATTAGTGGGGTATGAGTCCGTTTAACCACTTGCGAAAGGTTAACCTATAGCTTACCCAAGCTAAGCCTTGTAACAATTACAAATAAATGAGGAGCTGCACAACACGTGCGCAATGTCGTGATTCACATTCCTATTAATAGACACAACAAGTGACATGTTAATAAGGTCGCCCTTCTCATTGTGTGACCGCATTTACTTGTCGCAACTTTGGCCGGAATATATGTGGGGTCCCACATGGCAAAAAGAGAAAGTGTTGTTGACTACCGGGTACCTGGTTCGAGCTAACCGGTCGTCCCGGTGGCGTATCAGGTTATTATCCTCGAGCCTGGTATATAGGTCAGTTTCGTGAGTTCGAGTCCCCCCGAGTGCGTACCAGGTAGGTTATTATCCTCGAGCCTGGTATATAGGTCAGTTTCGTGAGTTCGAGTCCCCCCGAGTGCATACTCGTATAAATTCGTAGGTACTTTTCTTGTGCACAAGTTGACTCGCGGAAAGCGCGAGAGTGTGAGTTAGCAAACACTCGATGAAAATTCGACGAGCAGCAGTGGGATTGCTGAGCCCTATGCGCGATAAAAACTGAAGGCAAGATCCGAGGGGGGAAGAAGGGACGACACCTGTGACCGCCGCTTGTCCAGAAGCTCTGGGAATTACAAGTGTGAAAAAATAAGCTGTAAAAACTCGTTTGGGCTGGCCACGGCTTTTTGTTGTTGTCCAGAATTGAAAAAAAACAAACTATAAAACCGTTTGGGCTGGCCGGCGTTACTTGTTAGATTAATACCTGCGCCACATGGGCTGGTTAGGTTTTCATTATTTTTGAAGAGTCCACCCCCCCCCCCCCCGCGCCTTTTCAACTTGCGACATCTCCAGCTCAGTCAGCGATATCTCAAATCAACCACACATCATCCCGTGGGGGGGGCTCGCTCATATATATACTTCGTTGGCTTCTTCCGCCAGCAGAACACATATTATTATGTCATACACACATAGACTACATACATGATACATGTGCGAGGGAGTCATATATATGTTCTTCATTGGGTGGTAGAAAAAGTATACCGGCAAGCAGAAACAGCAGTCAAATGCTGCTGTATTTTGATTGAATGGTGATGGAGGTCGGTTGTGGGACGATATCTTCTTCTGGTGGTGGTGGTGGTAGTTGGCTGAAAACCGAACACCCGATCGATGAGGGAGTGCTACTGACAGTGGACAGCAGTTCGTTGCCTTTACACAGTCCGTGTTAGAGGTGCACCTTCGAGTACGTCTAACCACAACCCTATTGCTATAACATCGTCCTGCTGCACAGAGCACCCGTACACGAGAGATACCCGTACACCCGTGCACAATCAGGCCACAATTATCACTGATCATATGTACAAGATCTTGGAACGCTTTGACGTCCAACGGCAAGAAAATAAAAATCTCAATCTACAATGTCGTAGCCCTGGTGCTGTCGGGAGTTCGTAACAAAAAAATAGGCTATACCCACCAATATTTATTTTTGTTTTCTGAAACCGTTTTGTTTGTTCTTTTGCTCCGCATGCCCGACTACACAAAAAGAACGAGCAGCAGCAGCAGGTAGTGCGAGTAGTCACCGGCCAGATAGACGCCGAGGGGGGAGGCCTAGCCTAACGCCAGCCGGGGGCGATGACGGCCGGATAACAGCTCAAGCACGCCGCACGCCGCCGACAGTGCCCAAACCTACCGCCGACCGGGCCCTGAAAGGGAAAAACTGAAACGACGGGCGTCCCCGCCCGGCCTCGAGAAACTAAGTTTCTGGTACTCGTACTGGTACCCGTACTCGTGCTCGCACTCGAGGCTTCCCTGCTGGCACCGAGGAATCCTCGGCAGGGGGGCGCACATGCGTAGAGAGATGGGGCGCCCGAGGCGACATCGAATGCTCCCGGCAAGGAGGAGGCTAAAGCGGCGCCTCGTGTTAGGCTCCATGGTTGCCTGTTCCTGTGTTTTCGGTGTGCTGTACGTTCTTAGCGAGGCAAGAGGACGAGGGGGTGGCGGTACTGCTATCAGCGTACACACGACAAGGCTGGACGGGCTGGAGCAGAGTGGGAGTCGGAGTGGGGAAGGAGGGGCGGAGGGGGAGGCAGGCGCGGGGCACATGTCAGAGCGAATACTCTCGTCATCGTATTGCACGGGCGAGGTTGACAACGCGGGGATTATGATTTTGTACATTTGCGGAGTTTTGTACTGCTTCCTAGGGCTGGCGATCGTATGCGACGAGTTTTTCCAGACCTCTCTCGAGATCATTTCGGAGGTTCTAAAGCTCACGCCCGATGTCGCAGGAGCGACCTTCCTCGCAGCGGGGTCTTCGGCACCGGAGCTGTTTACGTCCCTTGCGGATGCCTTCGGGGATGCTAACTCGACGGGAACCGGGACCATCGTCGGCTCTGCGATGTTCAACATCCTCGTTATCGTGGCGCTGTCCGCGGCCGTGGCGGGACAAAACGGGTCGTCGATTCACATCGACTGGCGTCCAGTGAGCCGCGACATCGTCTTCTACTCCTACTCTATCATGGTCTTGGCCCTGGTGTTCCTCGACAGCGAGGTGCAGTGGTGGGAAGGCCTGATCATGACCTTGTCCTACACCGGTTACATCGTGTTCATGAAGTACAACTCGCGGATCCTGTCGCACTGCAAGTCGCCCAAGATTGGAATCACGGACGACCAGCAGCCGCCTATGACTGCTGCCGCTGCAGACGTCTCTGCGGCCGTAGCCGCGGTAGCAGCCACCAAGCGGCCCTCCCTAACCGGAGGCTCGGGAGAAGACACAGCAAAGGTAACCCCGCTCCCGCCAGGCAGCAAAGAAACCCCCGCCGGCACCAACAATGAAGAGGATAACGGCGCAGAGCTAGCAGCAGCGGTATCGCTAGTGGGGGGCACCGCCTCCGCCGCCACTGCCTCTCAAACCCGCAAGTCGGTCACCCTCGGGATCCGCAAGAGAGTGGAGAGGAGAAAGAGCGCGGGCGGGTTACTGGGAGAAGCGGAAATGGACGGTGTAGGAGGGGAAGCCGCGGGCTCGCAGGAAAATAAATCGCTGGTAGGCGCTGACCAGAATCAAGCAGATGAGGAGAAGGGGGGCGCCGCGGCGGAGATAGCTGCGGGGGTTGATGATGGGACGGGAGGGGGGGACGGGGGGGATGGGGCAACGAAAGCGAAGGAGGGGGGGGGTGGGATGGCGGCGAGGGGGGAGGGGGAGGAGGATGCGGATAAGCAGGAAGAATCCCGCTTCGCGTGGCCAGAAAAGCTCGTCGATCAGGTGGGGAGGGGGGGGGGGGGCGCGTGAGAGAGGCTTGGACTTACGTGTGATAAGGAATGATTGTTTCCTTCCTTGATCATTCCTGAGAGGTGTTATATGTGTACGATACAATATGCATGTGCTTGTGCTGGAAGTATCGTACCTGCAGGGTCAGTAATAGTTATTCACTCGTTGGTGTTTTCCGGAATGTGGATAGTGTTCGTTCATCTCACACCCGGTATCTGATCCCTGGTACCAGATGTGACATGCTTCTTCGATATCGGTATCGTGTAAGTGCATGCCGAGTCGTAAAACAGTACGAGTACGTACTGCGCTGCATGCACGTACTACAATACGAGTACTAGGGTATCGGTTGTATCGGTGGCGATTTATCAACAGACTCTTTGTTCACGTTGTGTTGGGTCCAAAATGAGGCCACAGCGCTACAATAGCTTCACCCTGTTCATTACGCATCCCGTCGCACTGCTGTCTGTGCAGAAACACGCATTTGATCTCTAAAACTCCGAGCACTGTGCCTCCACAACGAGGGCGGCGTAGCCCTGAAGACGCGTGGTACTATCATCGATGCAGCAGTTTTTTAGCTAAACCATTTTTGGTATAACACGGTGCTCTCCCTAGTCCGTGCAACAAATCTCGTCGGAATGCCATTCTTGCTTTGCAACACGAGTATTTTTTGTTTGTTCATCGGGTTGGTTGCACTTGCGACTGATTCTACGATGACCCCCCCCCCATAAAAATCGATTTTCTTTAACGAACGTTTCATGGCTGCTCGACACAAGAAAGGATACTATTGAAAAAAAAAGTATCCACATATTTTGTTGTGTGCAAAGGTCTATTGATCGATGACGTCGGGGTGTCGAGGGGCACCGTGTTTCAGGAGATACGACCGGTAGCTGGTTTTGAAACCGTGAAACCGGTAATCTCGTTGAAGAAAAGTAAGGGGGGCTACTACCGTAGAACGACTTTCACAGGTTTGCTCGAAATCAGTTCTTTGGTTAAGGTATGGAGCCCCTCGAGTGAAAACAAAAAAGAAAGAACGGTTCACCTTTCTTGATCGTGGCATGGTGTCCTGAACTGGGTTACGTTTTCTGCTTTTCCGCCACGACGACGAATCTTCGATGCCGGTTTCGTACCCACTCATTTTTAGCTTGTGTTGAAAGGCTTACAGTAGGTAGGGTAGGCAACGGGTTAACATCACCTTTTTATTGCCAGCGGTCAAAAATACTGATATTGTACCCTCTAATTCCTTATCGAATGGAGTCGTCGACTCACCGTGTTCTTTTAGTGGTCGCGGGTTCGAATCTCACCATCCACCAACACTAAACGTTTGCGGTTTTCCCTAAGTCGGACTTGAAAAAAATATTCCCCAGGAAATGGAACCGCGTGGATTTTGACACGTCCGCCCATTGTTGTTGTTGTTGTTGTTGTTCTCACATTGACCCGCATAATCAAGTCCGTGGTCACAGGACAGGCTCCAGTTACTCTGGAGTGGAGAAATACCCCAGGGAAAAAACACAAACCAACCAAAGGTGGTAAACGCATATACCACAGCTGACGTAATTCATACCTCCGCCAGAAACATGTAAGAAGGAAAATCGGGAGTCAGCCCACGATGCGCCAGGTCCATACTGATGCATACGTCTCAATACTCGCGCCTGAAAAAAACGACTTTACCGCTTGCTACCCAGGGAACTACCACGTATATATTACACGTATTACCTATCACTACGCATACGCACGTCGGACTCAAGTCGATCGGAAAAAAAGAAACAAAGAAAAAAAAGAAGAGAAGAGAAAGCCCGTATACCCGGCCGACCTGTGCTATTCCGCCGCTCCAGGAGGGGAGAGTGTTTACAACTGAAAACCCGTTTTTGGGGACAAAGTTACTTGGATTTAGTATAGGGAGGGGTTATTGGGCTCTAAAGGGGTTGAGGCTTACTTTTTTGGGTACGGAGGCAGTTGGTAACCTTTTTTCAGTGGTCAAACGGACTAATGCCCTATAGTCTAATTCATTAACAAACACTTCTTGGCATTCATGAACGACCCTCCATATAAACCGGACTCGCTGATCCGGCGTCTGGACGCAATAATAGGTCCCCTTGTTTCGCACCTGCTGGGTACGTGGAACATGGCCAGTGTGTGATGTTATGCAGCGCATGGGTGGCTATTGCGATGAACGTTGCATGCTGCTGTGACCCACAATATACACTACCGTACCTTGGTGGACTTCTTACTTATTATTTCGTCATGTTATTTTTTTAAGACGATCATGGTCATCCTTGTTGCATGTGGGAGAGTAAGCAAATTCAAGCGATGTTGCTCCACTGGTAAAGCATGAGCTTTCAAGCTCCACGGAGCTGACCGATAGAAGAGATGGCCCCAGTGGTTGGGATTTATTGTTGGCGGGTCTCTCGAAGAGGAGAGACCGAAGACAGAAGAGTAAATGGAGAAGCGGGGAGAGAGTATAGCACTCGATCGATGACGAAGACTCGAAAATAAAAAAGCACAAGAAGAGTTAAAAATACAGGATTGTTATAAGACTTAGTTTGGGTAGGCTGTTGGTCAACCTTTTGCAAGTGGTCAAACGGACTAGTACCCCACTAATTCCTTAACAAATGGCAACGTCGACAGACCATGGGTTTTTCAGGTCGTGGGTTTGAGTCCCACCATCCACAATCATCTTTTTTTTCAGACTTTCCCCATCATGTCGAACTTGAAAAATATTCTTCCCGGTATGCCCAGGAAATGAAACCGCTCGGATATTGATAGGTCCACCCGTATATCCGGTGGACCTGCTATCCCACTGTTTCAGGAGGGATGAGTGTCATAAGGCTTTTTAGTTCGGGTAGGCTATTGGTTAACCTTTTGCAAGTGGTCAAACGGCCTAGTACCCCACTAATTCCCTAACAGAGGATACCTTTGCTCCGTCTCAACTCGCCAGAAGTTGCTGCTCCTTAGCGGCTTTCCGGGCGAGCTTCCGACGTTCCCGACGACCGCAGGGGCTACACTTTAGGACCAAGTAGTTAGTGATTGAGTCACGTGATACGACAGAGGTATACCTTTTTTTGGCGAAAATGTTTTCCGAATGACGGGGCTCCTTAACCCAAAATCGTCGGAAAAAAAATAAATAATAGGCCATTTTTGTCTTTTTGCATGATTCTCGTTGTGTACCTAGGCCATGACCATGGGATTTTTCATCCGGGATTATAGCAGTTTTAACTTTCTCCAAAATCAGTTTTTGGGAGAGGTCTTGAGCTCACAAGCTGAGGAACCTCGGAAAAAAAAAGCGGTGCGCCTCTGTCGTCGTAGCTCGCGTCGTGACCGGTTCCTCAGCTGAGCGTACGATACCCAATCACCCTTGGAAGCTCATTTTTATGTTTTTTTCTAACCTTATGAATTGGACACCTAGCCCTTAGGAGTTTTCATCGATCGGAGCGAACAAGGTCTTGTAAAAACATGTGAAGCTTCTCAAGCGAGAAACCCCAGAAAAAGAATTGCGAAAAAAAAAACAGGATTTTGTCACGGGTCATGATCCGATTCTTTGAAGGTCGGGACAGGAGCGTTCCAAATCTCGCGGGTTCGAGTCGAGCCGGGGGGTCAGTTCACGAAGGGGTGTTTGAAAATATCATGGGTCGGGTCGGGTTGGATCGCTCTGACCCGACCCGACCCGTACCGCGAAAATTGACACCCTGGTCCGGCCTGACCCGCGCGAGGGTTCACTCGGCTCGTGAGAAGCTCTGGGGAAAATATGAGGTGAACCTGTAGACTACCACCGTGGCATTGGTAATGCCGTCGTCGCAGATGTCGCCATTTATCCCCCTCCCCCCCCCCTCCCCCCGATACTTGCCGTAATATTTTTTCCTTTCAGCTCAACTCGTAGGATATTTTTTACTCTTTTTTAAGTCGTGGTAACAGATGTCACCATTTATCCCCCCCCCCCCCCGATACTTGCCGTAATATTTTCCTTTCAGCTCGACTCGTGGGATAATTTTTGCTCGCTTTGTAGCCGTGGTCACAGATGTCATCCTTTCTCCCCTCCTCTCCGCTCCCCTCGGGTACCCTTGCGTCCATTTTCATGGTGCGTTGTGGCTCAGCATTCCCGCTGCTTGCTGCCCGTCGAGTTTCATCGTGTCTGGTCAATTCGCGCTCTTGCACATTCAGGAACGGGAGGATAACCCACGGTGTGATTTTTTGTTTTTAGTCTCCCTAGGTTTTCCCCCTCTTTCTGGAAATGTGTATTGTTTCGAACGATCGGTAATGAAGGCCGTGCGTAGGATGGCGAAATCAATACCTAGTAGTGCTTGTGTGAAGGTATTAGTGGGGTATTAGTCCGTTTGACCACTTGCAAAAGGTTAACCAATAGCTTACCCAAACTAAGCCTTTAAACACTCTCCCCCCCTGAAACGGCGGGATAGCAGGTCGGCCGGATATACGGCGGACTTCTGTCAATATCCAAGCCGTTTCATTTCCTGGGGATACCAGGGAGAGTATTTTTCAAGTTCTGCATGGAGGAAATCTCAAAAGCTTATTATTATTGTGGATGGTGGGGATCGAACCCACGACCCAAAAAACCCATGGTCTGTCGACGACGCCATTTGTTAGGGAATTAGTGGGCTATTAGTCCGTTTGACCACTTGCAAAGGTTAACCAATAGCTTACCCAGACTAAGCCTTATAATACTTGACCCAGGCTACGATATGGTATTAGTAGGGGGGATGTTACGACGATGTTATGATGTACCCCCTCTTTTACCGCCAGGTGTGAGCCACTCGCTCGATTAATAGTGACTCTGTACGACCTCACCGACCGAAAAAACAAGCTAGCTAGGACATTCGGTTTGGCGCAGCGTAGCTAACCGTCGAGTTGGCGATTCATATCGAAAGAAGGTGAATAATAATAGCTGCTAAATATCAGTACCAAAGCCTAATAAATAAGGTCGCGAAGGAACAATGGGGGGGGGAGGGGGGGGGGCTCTCTCAAATGACCCAAACCCACCGCAAAAAAAATGGGGTCCCACAACGCCCCCCCCCCCCCCCCACCTTAGCTTTGGTCGCTTCAGTAACAACAGACTGATTCTACGATAGCCCCCCCCCAAAAAAAAAACAGCGATTTATTTAACGAACGTTTCGTGGCCGCTCAAAAACGACGAAGAATGCTATGAAAAGCATATCTTCACATATTTTCTTGTGTGCAAAGGGCTATCGAACGATGACGTCGGGGTGGCAAGGGGCACCGTATTTCAGTAGATACGGCCGTGAGCTGGTTTCAAAACCGGCGATTTCGTTGAGGAAAAGTTGGGGGGGGCTACCGTAGAACGACTCAACAACGCTCAACACGACGGGCTGAGATCCAAGAGCTCGTTGAAAGGGCCAGCAGGCTCGCGACAATCGTCCATCCCGTCAGACCACTACACCAGCAGTCGGCAGTATAGGTGTGCACCAATAATTTTTGTTTCTGAGGATCTCAATTAACCAGTTGATGAGGGAGCTCTGTATCTTCTCCATCACCCCCCCAAAAAATGGTTTCAAGGCGAACGAGAAGCGAAACCCGATGAACTAACTTCATGACCATGGGGTACAAAACGAAAAAAAAATGCAAAAAAATGCGAAAAAAAAAAAATATATATATATATAGAGATATATATTATATATAGAGATATATATAATATTCCAGGAATAATGGGTTGATTTAAGGAGACCCGAATTTCAGAAAAGTCGGAAGTAGTACAGATGCACCAAAATTTTATTCTTGTTCTGAGGTTCCTAACCAGTTGAGCAGCTCTATACCTTCTTCACACAAAAACTGAGACGCATGCTTCGATAAAGGTATACCGTTTTTTTGGCTATATTTTTTTAAATGAAGGGGCTCCTTAACGTCTTCATTACTGGAAACCCTGTTTGGGGACAAATTTACTTGAATTTAGTGTAGGGAGGGACGTGGGTGCTCAAAAGAGGTTAACCCTAAATCGTCAGAAAATAGACGATTTAAAAAAAAAAAAGGGTTTCTCGTCGTGTACCCGCCCAGGCTAATATGGGATTTTTCATCCGGTAGCACTATTATTTTTCTCTCCAAATCAGTTTTTGGGAGGGACATGTCTTAAGCTCCCAAATTGAGGGGTAGTATTACGAAAAAAAGTGGTGCACCTCGATTATCGTAGCACACGTCATGATTCCAGAACAAACAGACAAAAAAAAATGTCAAACGAAGATATATACCAGGCACTGGTATTATTTAATTTTCCAGCAATATAATTGGGTTAAGGAGTCCCGAATTTCAGAAAAGTCAGCAGTACAGATTCACCATTTTTTCTTTTTTTTGTTTATCTGGGGCTTTTCTCGCTTGAGAAAACAAAAACCGGTTCTACGAAAGAGAGAGAGAGAGAGGAAAACGAAATGTGAAACCCGAAGAACCTCATATCCTAGGTACGAAAACAAAAAAACAAAGAATAATGCCAAAAACAAATATTATAAATGTATTCCAGCGATGTTGATCTTAAATCCCTTCGAGACTTTCAGAGGGAAGCATTGGCGACGAACACTGACGACTACAAGGGGAGACACAACACGACATCGATTGTTTGGAAGATCTCGGTCAATATCTCGTCAAGATCTCGTCCCGACCTTTCCACAGACCAAGAGGGCACCGTCGAGATTTTTTCCAAAAGAAGAGCAAGATCTCGTCGAGAACTCTCCACGCACGGTCGAAAGGGCATCGCTAGTAGGCGTTTGCACGTCTTTTACACTCACTGCTGTTCCCCTTGTTGTCGAGAAAACCAGCCCGTAAGTTCGCCCGAGGTGGTCGCGTTATCTTGCGTGTTGTGCGGTACGGTAGGCGCCTTTGAGTCAAAGACCTACATACAGTAAGAGTTGATATACGAAGGGTATAATTATAGATGATCTAGATCGTGATCTTTTCGATGTGTGCTACCTTTTTCTTCACCTTATAACCCCTTTGAGACCTCAGAGTAATAAAAAAAAATGACGAGGATCGAAATGGAAAATTGTGGCATCGGCCACGGCATAGTTGGCGATGATAAAATTGGTGTCCGAACGACGACGCCAACATTTCGAAGACTCGTACGGGACGGGCGCAGGCAGCATGATCCAATCTCTTACTGCCGCGCGCTAGCATCTGCGGTCGCAACACCAGCGGCAGGCTCATGTACAACAGTGGGTACGCTCGCCACAGCAGTACCAACGACACTGCGAGGCGCTGAGGCCGAACACATAAGACACCGTCAAGTACAAAAAACGTCAATACTGACACGCGCAAGGTGGCGCGCATCACATCCTTGCCCCCCACAAGCCCCAAAACAGGCTCGCGACGCCCAACAACTGATGCGCTCTGTCAAGGAAGCCCAAACCGACATCCTCATGATTTGCAATTCGTGCTGCAGTACAGACGGCCTAAAAATCCCCGGCTTGGATCCTCGGGTGGGAAGGCACCCCCCATCGAGCTGACGCTACTGTTAGACGCTTGAAAACGTCGCAAAATCGTCGGAGGGGGGGGGGGGGTGTCGCTTTACTGTAATCAAGATAAATCAAGTCCCAAAAGGGTTAAGGAGTCCCGAATTTAGCACCCTTTTTTTTTTTAGCCAAAAAAAAAGGGCGTATGTGCCACGATAGATAGAGGTATAATAGACTAGCCTTTTTTCGGCGAAAAACAAAATGTTACTGATTCTGGACTCCTCAAATAGACTATTATAAATAAATCTACGCAATAAAAGGCTAGACCTAGTTAGCGCGGGGGGCGGGGGCGGGGGGGGGGTTGACATTTAATCAGTTCATACTAGTAATATGATATTTTTCAAAAGACATTCAGTTTTATTTTTTGTACTTTCGAAGCAGAAAATATCGTTGAAATGTCCTGCTTCGTGTTCAAACATCACACTTAGCACTTACTTAGGCCAGCCAGCCATGGCATTGTTCATCGTGTGTGCACGTGTGTGTGTTTTCTAATTTCTCATTTTTTTTTCAAAACCAGCTCTTCTTGGTTGAGGTATCATACGTATTGTAGAGCTTCTTAAGTAATTTGTTTTCAGAAAAATTAGCTGCACCCCTGCCGTGATACACGTAAAAAAAAAACAAAAACAATCGATCTGAGCTGTTCGATCAAGGTCGACAGCGAGGCACGGGGAGCCGCTTGCACCCTCGAAACAAAAAAAAAAAATCGAACTGAACGATCAAGACCAATGATAGCGGTGCACGGAGCCGCTTACGCCTTCGACGCCCAGCGCTGCCACTACGAAATCTTAGTGTGTCCTCAAAAAAATCCAGCGCATGGGAACGGTTTGCGAACGATCGATGTGCCGCCGAGCTACTTATGACCTGCCCGACTATCCAAGTGCTATGAACAACAGACCAACGGCTACGGTAGACATAGGGCGCGTGCAACGACAGAGGTATACCGTTTTTTGGCGAAAATGGTTTCTGAACGACGGGGCTCCTTAACCCAAAATCGTTCTGATTTTGTTCTTTTTTTTGCGCGATTCTCGCCGTGTACCTAATGCCATGGGGATTTTTTTTCATCCGGTACAGTTTAGCAATTTTATTTTCTCCAAATGTCTTTTTGGGAGAGGTCTTTAAGCTTCCAAACTGAGGAAACCGCAGAAAAAAAGTGGTGCGCCTCAATTTTTAGCACGCGTCGGGGGGGGGAGGGGGGGGTGTACTGATTTCTTGCATAGCCGTAGTCCTATGACTATAATAGCTATTCGGCCCTCGCATCCCTACAATACCGGGACGGAGCACGTCGGGTTTTCACCAACCAGGCAGACATCGATCGCGTGGCACCAGGCGCGAAGTGCCGGGAGGTGCTCGGCGAGTCGCATGAAGCACAAACTGCATCCTTGTTGTCCAAAATATTTCTTGCGCGACAATGCTCCTTACGATATGCAATCGTCGGAACTTGAAGAACGCGCCGACACCAGCGACAGCACCAACTACTCAGAAATGTCGTCGTAGTCGTCGTCGTCGTCATCATCGTCATTTGGTCCTTCGGTTCGAGCCACGGGCAGGGGGGAAGGGAGGGGGGCGGGGGGTATACCCCTTTAGAGCCCCAAAACCCCTCCCTATACTAATTATATGTGATTTCCACCCGGGTTTCCATTTGTAAAGGCGTTAATTACCCCGAAATCGTCGGAAAGTACCGTTATTTGTCTTCTGCAAAAAAAATGGCTTGTTGTAGTGTTTTGTTTTTGTATACCTGGGCCACAGGGTGTGTTAATCTAATTTGGAAGTTTTTTTTTTTATTCAATTTTTTTGGGTGAGGTATAGTGTTGATAAAGCTTAGTTTGGGTAAGCTATTGGTTAACCTTTTGCAAGTGGTCAAACGGACTAATACCACCCACTAATTACCTAACAAATGGCGTCGTCGACAGACCACCATTGTTTTTTTGGGTCGTAGGTTCGAGTCCTGCATCCACGATAACGAACTTTTTCAGACTTTCCCCATGTCGAACTTGAAAAATACTCTCCCCGGTATACTCAGGAAATGAAACCGCTTGGATATTGACATGTCTGCCCGTATATCCGGCCGACCTGCTACCCCGCCGTTTCAGGGGGGAAGCGTGTTATAAGGCTTAGTGTGGATAAGCTATCGGTTAACCTTTATGCAAGTGGCCAAACGGACTAATACCCCATTAATTCCTTAACAATAGAGCTTCCTCAAAAAAAGAGCCAGTGCACCTCCCACCGTATCGGGTTTCGACCGTCCTTGGGGCAACAGAGTGCTGGCGCGTTTCGTTTCCGTCGATAGGACGACCGCGGCATACAATCAAAATAGCTTGTCGCCTTTTTTCTTTTTTTTTTTTTTTTTCCTTTTTTTTTTTTCTTTTTTGCTGTGCCACAGACAACCATTCGACGTTCTAAAACTCTGGCAGGGGGCACGCTGCTTCGTCCATCTGACCCGAGGCACACGCCAAATGAGACGCACGCTACGGTGCGGGGCGCCACCGGTCGGCGCGCCCTTTTTTTCTGATCTCGAGGCTCGTCGTTGTTGTTGTCACGTTACACCGAGTGGGGAATGCGTGGTTGGTCGGTGTTGGGAAGCGTGCCCCTGATGGGTTCCGGTGTCTTTGGTAGTCTCCTCATGGCTCGCTGGCTAGGCTCAAAGCTTATCATGCATTATTCCCCTAAATAGAATGCTGAAACACAGAAAAAACAGGGCTAGGCAGGGTAGGGCACGGTAGTGCAGGGTAGTGCAGGGTAGTGAGATGAGGGGCGTCCTACTTGTCCCATCATCGTCACCTACATTGTCGCCCATCTATGATGGCCTTGACGTAAGTGTGACATCTAATATCACGTCGTTTCACCTCGACTATGACATGGTTTCACGTCGAATCTATAAACTATCCTTCTACGGAGCATTACATGGTGGAGTTCTATTTGTATATAGCCCCGATCCGAGCACTGACTCTTTTGAAAAAAAAAAAAAAAAAAAAGCGCAGCCCGAGACGAACGCTCCCCCCCTCATGGTCTAGGGGTACAACGACTAACACTTCCACCGCAATTGAAATTTCCAATGCTATTGGGTGGTTCTCCAGTCAGAAACGATAAAAACCCTATTCAGTACTACAGTAGTAGCGGGCTTCTGTTATAAGGCTTATTTTACGTTTAAGCTATTGGTTCACCTTTTGCAAGCGGTCAAACGGTCTAATACCCCATTAATACCTCAACAAATGGCGTCGTCGGCAGAACACGAACCTGCGCGTGAAATCACGATGGGTTTCCAACCCATTCCCTTAGGCTGGCTTGCCGCGGAGCGTCTGGGATTTACCCGCTGTTAGAGTCACCCCACGCTAGAGGTGCAGCAGATTCTAAGAATGGTCACATACAAGAAAAAATTCCCGGAAAAGGATAGGGGTGCTGTGTGTGGTAGTAATAACATACCTTTGCAACTTTTTTTTTGCTTCATCCCATTTATTATCCTCGCACCACTCTCGCGCTCTCTCTCAGTAGTATCCTCCCTCCCCACTACGGTACGTGCCTTCATTTTTATCGCGAGAAGAAGTCAGCATTTTCTCCCCTCGTCGACTCGCGTCGAATTGTACTAACCCACGCTGAAATTTCTGTAAGAAATTTCTGATTTCTCCTTACATGAGGAGCAGCTCACAGTATCTCACCCGCCCGAGGCATGACTTCCGAAGGCGTTTTCGTTCGCGCAACTCCCAAACAGCACTTCTATGCGCTACGAAAAAAAAAATGTAATCGTAATAATAAAAGTACCAGAATAACCGGTAGTTCCTCACTGGGGGAGCTCGGCCAATCAGATGGATCAGAAACGTGTTGAGGAACGTTCGGCCCCCAAAGAGTGCAGCCGCTACCGCGGGACGACCCATTACTAAAAGAATTGGTCACAGCGGCTTGACATCTGGCGCAGGGTAGAGTGGTGCAAACACAAAAAACGTTCCCAAAACGAAAAAAAGACAGAACTGTCATGAGGGCGGGGTGGGGCGGGGGGGCGGAGGGGGGGGGGGGCGTACTCATTTGTTGCTTGCCTTAGTCATTTGACCGTTGACCACGCATGCCTTTCGAGACGGAGCAACGTTCCTACACCTAGTAATAGAGACACCTCCAACATCAGGGCGCCCATTACGCTTCTTCACTATATCACATAGAAACTCTTTGATTATCCTTTCCCCATCTTGTTTCGCCGTCTGTGGCCACCACCTATCCTAGGATAGCGATCGTGTTCTCGCTACTCTCTAGTCTACCACACTCTTCCATGTCCCATACATCTAATTTGCTCATCTCCTCCTCTAAAGCATCCTGTTCCTCCTTGTATATTTCACATTCTCCTACTATGTGAGTCTTACTCCCTATTGTCGTGCCATACATATATGTGTAGCCACGACCTCCTCTTCCCGACTAATGGTGTATCTCTTTCTTCTTTCTGGTAGGTCCAGGTCCCCCACACGAAATCGCAGTTTCAGCTTTTTCGCGTAGTCCGAGGGCGGGGAGGGGGGGGGGCATATACCACAGAACCCCCTGATTTTAGATTATGTTGCGGTTCTCTTGGAATCAACGAGAAACGACAGTCATTTCTCGCTTGCCGCCAAACACGCACGAATTATTACCGTGCTGTCCTCCCTTCCTCGAAGTCGCTCGTCTCTCATTAGTCATCCCACGGTAGAGGTTGCAGTTGTTGGATTAACTAATAATGTACCTGTCCGATCGAGCTCCTCAAGCGAGGAACAACCGGTCAGTCATTGATCAAGTAATTGCACGAGTACACATTTTTGAAGGACTAAGGCATGGAAGCTTGGTCGGGTTGCGCGAACGAAAACGTCTTCGAAGTCATGTTTCGGTCGGGTGAGATATTGTGAGCTGCTCCTCGTGTTAGGAGCTCAAAAAAGTTCCTAGAATATGCTGCCCCCCTAGCCCCTAGCGCGGGATGACTCTCATGCGTGCCACGAAGCTCACGAGCGATGTCCTCCGCGTACACGATGCTGCCTCCATGCTCTCGGTGTCTGCCATGAACAGCGCACCGTCGGCATAGGCTAAGAGTGTGGTCTTTGCGTTTTTGTTTCCGTTTCCGTCAGCCGAGACATCGGAAGAGCATGGACGTGACGGATCCGTATTAATAGTACTCGTGGCTTGTCGTAGTCGGCCTTTGTTCGGGCTCGACGTGGCGCACTCGCATATAGCACCGTTTCGAGAATCTCGGCTTTTTGCTGCTACTACCGTATACGGAATTTCGAGCGAAGAAACCGCTCCGCTCATAAAAACGTTTCGCGGAACGAGGAAGAAAAATCAGGAGAGAAACCAATAAAAGGAAAACCTACGGACAAAGTCTAACTCTTAATATCTCTATTCATAGAACCCGCCTCATTTTTGTTTTTTGGGGGGATGGGGGGGAGGGGGTACTCGTTCCCATTCATGGCGGTAGTATGTAAGGTCATAGTGGTATGACCCTCACACCCCTACAATGCCGGGACAGAGCAACGTCGGGTTTCACCGCGACTAGGCTTTTTTTTGTTTAAGGGGGCTCGTTTATGGTGGGGCGGAGCTGTTGTTCTGAGTTGCACAAGGCCAAAAATAAAAAATCTTCTGCCGAACGAAAACGGATGCACTTTTCTCAGGCCAAGCTGGGCAACGGTCGTAATCAAAGGTTGTCCTCCCCGCTGTATACTACACGAAGAGCTCCGGTACACGACACGCCGATTACTACAGTGTAGGGGGCGACGAGTTGTCTGGACTTCACAACTAGACCCACGCTGCCGTAGACGTGCACCTTTTTTTTCCTTCTGCGGGTGGCTGCTTGAGGAGCTCTCTCTACACCTCACCCAAAAAAAACGATA
Organism: Undaria pinnatifida; assembly: GCA_012845835.1. NCBI lineage: Eukaryota > Phaeophyceae > Laminariales > Alariaceae > Undaria > Undaria pinnatifida. The sequence continues at coordinate 3,639,552 of JABAKD010000011.1, read as the reverse complement.
GAGAGAACACTGAAATTCCAAAAACCAGTGAACAACCCCGTGGCCTTGGTGTACAAAAGCAATAACTTCACAAAACAATAATGTAATTTCGGACGATTTTAGTCAAGGAGCGCGCGCCGCCTGTCAGTCAGGAAGTCTTTTGGTCAAAACGTGCTGCCTCTATCGTAGCACGCCGTCGCCTAGTCAATATAGACAGCGGGTTGTCGTTCGGTGCTTCTTCGGAAGTGTATGGGGGGGAGAATTTGGCCCTTGCAGTTGGAAGTGGCAAGGTTCAGGGTGGGAGAGGCAGTGGTTTTGGGGAGGGGGTGAAGAGGGCAGGGCCACAGAGAGAGCGAGACGACGGGGACTGTTTTCCTGCCACAACCGATAGCAGTATCAAACAGCATTATCGCACAGCCTTCTTCGTGTTGAAACATACGCGCAGCAGTTACAAACCAGCCATTCATACGGACAGCGGGTTGTCGTTCGATGCATCTTCGGAAGTGTACGGGGGGGCGGAGTTGACCCTTGCGGCTGAAGGGGGCAGGGCCAGGAGAACAGGGAGGTACATCTAGTATTCGTAGTTTTTGGTTTTTGAAAACATCGTTTCACGCTTTCATCTGGATGTTGTGTTTTTTCCTCATGTTTTTGGCTTTTGACACTCACGCTACATTGTCAGATGGCAAAGGAAGTAGTAATAATAATAGTTAGGTTCCAAAAAGTACGCCATCTACCACGGGGAATCATAGCACTCAGGACCAAACATGGTGAGTAAAACAAATGGATATATATATATATATATCATTTTAATGTGTACCGTGGTGGGTGTTGTTTACTGCGGTTCTTCGTGAATAACTGTGGTTTTAGTACTCACTAAAAGGGTTTTTCCTTTGGTTTTCTCCTCCCATTTTCTGGTTGGAATGACTGTGAGTTTTCTCGACACTGAAGCTCATTCCGCTCAATGTCGGATGGTAACATATTTATTTCGAAGTATACAAGTTGAATGTACAACCACTCCATAGACTAATGGGTGTGATGAAATTATAGCCACTGAACTTGCTCAACCGGTGCGGCGGGACAGGGGAATTCCCCGGGGGGCAACTCCTGCCGCCCCGCGCTCCTCGCGCCCTGATTGGCCGAGGGCGGGCGGTGGGGAGGGGAACCCTCGGCCAATCGGACTGGGGCTTGCAAAACGCAGGGATGAAAGTCATATGCCTATTGCTTTATATTTATAAAAAAAGACACAAACGCGCCAGTCAGAGACTAAGACACGGAACTCCTCAAACTGCCGTACGAAACCAACCAACCGAACTGACTAGCCAACCAATAGCGACGAGTAGTGGACGACTAATTGTCCGCTAACTGACAGCCCTGCTGATAATTACGGTACATCTTAATGTTGCATGCACACACAGGAGAGGACACTCGTGGCCGAAATATCGGTGTACTTTCACTCAGGCCTAGAACCACGCTAGGCCAGTTTTACTTATCCGGATTCCGGTACCACCGTATTGTTTTGCATGTCTTAAGATATAGCATTGCCCGCTTCGCAAATGTAGATGTTTCACCGTAAGCTTTGCCTGCCTAGAGGTAGCGTTTCTCGTTTGGTAATGATATTTTTCTACCACAAGCTTTAACTTTGCCTGACTAGAGATAAGATCGTTGCGCAGTGTTAGTGTTCTGCCGTGAGCTTTTGCCTGACCTGAGATACGAAGCATTTATCGTTTGGCAATGTTATTGTTCTACCATAAGTGTTGCCTGAATGGAGATAAAATCGCTTCGCAGTGCTATTGTTCCATCACAAGCTTTGCTTGGTCAGAGATATTACAAAAATAAAAATACACTCCATCCAGCTGTGAGATCGAATATTTTGTCGAAACTCATCTTTGCAAGCTCTGTGTGATACTCCGATCGCGCGTATTACGGGTTGTGTGTCCTCATTAAGGATACAGGTCGGCGACTCCCCTTGCAACTACAGTGAGGCTATCAGGGTCAACAGGGTGATATGACGCATTTATCGTTTGGCGGCGATGGTACTTTCTGCGGGACGGCAATCAGTACTGCTTTGACCGTCACAACTAGTTCTCTACAAAGCAGCTGCCTGGTGACTCGGCAAGAAAGATAGCAATCGTTCCTTTTCCACCCAGCGTTGTAGCGGCTCTCGTGCGCAAGGTCATCCTTGAATCCATGTTTTTCACCCGCCGCTGTGCTTGTTTCGAACATAGCTACAATGCATCGCACGTTACAGCCGTACTTTGTCACCCCCCCCCATTGACTGCTGCCCACATTTCTTTTACGTAATCGATTTACAGTATCCGTGTTACACGTATTTTCTGTAACTCGTACTTCAGTTTAGTTTCATGGATTCAATTAGCGGGCTTGCACCGCTCACTTTGAAACAAGCTCAAGAAAATTTGATACAAAACTCCATGTGCCGCGGAACGGCGTTCATTCACACAGCTATCCTACCTGCCCCTCCCCATCCGTTCCTCTCAATCTGCCACCCCCAACGGTCTATGAACTACTATTAAAACTGTCGTGATAGCTGGATCCTGCGACTTTCCGTCTTCATCCCCTTCCCTCCATTCTCCCGTATCCCCTTACCTCCACCCTGTTCTCCCTATCCTGTTCGTTCTATCTCCTTCCGTTATCCGCTCCTCTGTATCGATCTATCCGATTCCCTCTCCCTATGTTTTTTTTTCTCCTTTCCCCCATCCCCTTCCCGTAATCTCCCTCGCCCTGTCCATGTAACCCCTTTCCGCCATCTCCGTCTTCATATCCCCTTCCCTTCTTAGTGTTCCTTTCTCCAATACCCTCTTCCGCCTCATCACCTTCTCTCAACCCCCCCCCCCCAGCCTCTAATACATTCCCCCCATCCTTTCTCCCCTACCAATTATCCCGGCTCTATGTTCCCCTCCGGCGCCTCAACCGCCCCCCCATAAAAAACGCAACAACAACATAATAGGGCTCAATTTGTCATTATTAGTATGTAGTAGCAGTATGGCCTTCAACGCCGATCACTCATGAACAATGCCAGAAATAAAGAAAAACCCAAGGCAAACCCATAAAAAAGAAAGAAACCTATGCAGAAAGTGTAACGTCCCTTTCTGTACCTACACTGTGTTCGGGATATTTCAGTGCTTGGATTGCCGCCGCTAGCGGTCCTCGCCGTCACGATCCATGACCTGCGGCAACCCCCTCCCCCCCCCGGCCCTTGTCCCCTTCCCCCTCCCCATTCACCCCCCCGCCCCCGTTCACTCTCCCCTACCTCCTCCCTCCTCCCCCTTCCCCTCTCTCCCTCTCCAATAATTAACTCCCAACAACACAACCCCTCCCATCCACTGACACAGGTCATTTTCGTGCTTGGACTGCCGCTGCTGGTGGCTCTCTCCATCACGATCCCTGACTGCGGAAACCCCAAGTGGCGAAACTTCTACACCATCTCCTTCCTCATGAGCCTCCTCTGGATCGGCGTGCTCACCCACTACATGGTCGTCTGGGTAACTGCCGTCGGCTGCTTCCTCGAGGTCAGCTCCATCTTCATGGGCCTCGTGGTGCTCGCAGTGGGCACCTCCGTCCCGGACGCCCTGGGCTCCATGATAGCCGCTCGCAGCGGGGAAGCCAACATGGCCATCGCGAACGCGGTAGGGAGCAACGTCTTCGACGTTCTCATAGGCCTGGGGTTTCCATGGTTCTTGCGCGGTGTAATAAAGGCAGAAGCTATGCCGGTGGACCGGGATGGCATCGCGCTGAACGTGATAATCCTTTTCTGCACCGCCGTCCTGTTTGTGCTTGTGCTCGCGCTGAACGAGTGGTCCATGAACACGAAGACTGGGATTTTCCTCTTCTGCGTGTACCTAGGGTACGTCGTCTTTGTGGTCATCCGCGAGCTGCTGTGATGAGGATGACGACTATGACGATGAGCCCTTTTTATCTTTTTCTTTTTACGCGAGAGGGAGGGAAGAAGGGTGGGGGCGGGGAAGGGCAGGGGACATGGGAAGTGGGAAGGCGGAAAAGTGTTACGTTCTCGCGGCAAAATGAGGCTGGCGGGGAGGGGGGGTGAGGAAGCCAGCGCAAGCAGCTGGGGCAAGCTGCGGCAAGCTGGGGCAGCAAGGAGCTAAGCGGAAGCCAAGAGCGAGCGATCGAGTGGAGGCAAGCGTAAGCAAGCGTCACCGGTTGCGTAGCACAGCAAATCAGTCCCCGATTGCGCTGTGCAAGCGCAAGAAAACGCAAGCAAGAAGTGCTGTGTCCCTGCAACGATCCCGATACGTAGCTTTCGAGTGTTTCCCGCCTGATACAAATAGGTGAGCATTGCGAAGGCTCCGCAAGAAACGCAAGCCGTGCGCTTTGGTGCTTCCATGAAATGTATGTGGGTGCTTCGGTAACGTGCGCAAGGGGGCTTCTGTGAAATGCACGTGGGGGTTTCCACAAGGAAGCAATAGCTTATGCTAGTGCTAGCGCTGGCGTTCATGCTGGTTTTTGGGCTGGTGATGGTGATGAAGCTGGTGGTGCTGGTGTTGGTGTTGGTGGTGGTGCTCGTGGCGGTGGCGGTGCTGGTGCTGGTGTTGCTGCCGCTGCCGCTGCTGCTGATGTTGGTGCTGGCGCTGCTGGTGCTGGTGCTTTTCGAGGCAAACTACTCGATTGTGGGCAACTCTGCGCCAGGGTGCGGGAGTACAGAGCTCGTGGAAACAAGCGGCCGGGATACATACAGTCTCTCGTTTCTTGCGGCGCGCGCCGCCCGGCGGCGGCCAATATATTATAAAAAACTTTATAAGTACGTCAGCCGTGAGTTCGATCATGTTTTTCCCGCCATCACCGTCGTCGATATATCGTACATCCACCAGTGTCCCCAAACACAGGAGCTCTTTTTTCGTGGTTTCGGGGATGACATTCAGCCGCTGGGGGGGGGGGAGGGTAAGTGTAGTCCCAACGCTGGGGGGGGCGGGTAGGTGTAGTTCCACGCGCTGGGGGAGTGGGAGGAGGTGGGTCTGTTATTTTTTCCACGCGTTGGTGTGGGGGGGGGGGGTATCGTTCCACGCGGGGGATGAGGGAGAAGGGAAGCACTTGCTTCACGCGTTGGGCGGCCGCGGCGGGGGGGGGGGTTATCGTCCCAGGCATTGGAGAGGCTGGATCGAGAGCGCGATACCCCAGGAGTCGCACTTTTTCACGTATTTACGCAAGGGTTCTGGGCTAATACGTCGATGGCGACGGTGGCGGTGACGGCGACGAACGTTTTTTTTTTCCTCTTTGTACATAAATGCGATGTGAAATCGACGGGGAGGGAGGGGGGGGGGGGGTTAGGTTTGGTTTTTACTCGACGGCGCGTATAGTAGTACGTACAGTAGCAGCAGTAGCAGCAGCAGCAGCGGCAGCACCGTGGTTTCACCAACATATGATGCATACATACAGATGCGCTTACACTCCCTAATGCGACTTTTTTGTGTATATGTTGTTTTTTTGCTGTTGTTTTTTTGCTGTTGCTGTTGCTGTCGTTGCTGTTGTTTGTTGTCGTCGTTGCCGCCCGTTTTGTTACAATAATATTATTAGCTGTACTCGTACGTAGCAATCGTCTGTCCGACTTTCGACGAACGACATCTTGCGCATCGCCCCGAGCGATACAATAACGCCCTTAAACAAACCTACGACGAGGTCGCTTGAAAAGGACGAGGCGTGTTCCATTGTATGAGAGGGGGGGGGGGGGGGGGGTAGGCGCATGAAGTGAGGAAGAGGCTGCACGAAACTTCGTATACCCTTCGAAGTATATAGCATTTTATTATATGAATGTCATTTTGGTGGCTGTTGTTTTGCTCGTGTGCTTCTATGTCGCGTTTTCCTGATCGCGTGTACCATGCGCGGGACGGTCGAAGCAGTTAGCAAAACGAAATGAACGCTCTCTTGGATGCGGCTAGTGGTTCAAGGCGTTCTCCATTCGCGGGGGGTGGGGATACTTGGGGCCAACGGAGGGGGGGGGGGAAGGAGGTGGGGAGGGGGCGGAAGGGAGGGCACACGTTAGGACCGAAAATATAACACAACGAGCGCTTTTATTTCTAGTAGGGGGCGGGCGGGTGGGCGGAGGGGGACACCTAAGGGTTATTTCTTTTGGTCGGGTAGACACCCGGGATTTAGGCATTTCAAGGCAGGAACATTTTCGGACGGTTATATATACAATGGTGGTTCCGGCGTCGCAGCAGCAGCAGTGATTGAGGTTCACTTTTGGTTGAAACCGGGTGGGTTTCCTTGCCTAGATAGATGCTCTACGTCCACGGGGGGGGGGGGGGGGGGGGGTCTAAGGATCGCGCACGGTGGGGGGGTGGGTAGGATGGAGGATGGAAGGGGGGGATAGGGGGTGCGCGATGGCTGAAGGGCTTCCGAAGCCACCATGATGGACAGCTCATATTGGCGGTGTTTGGGCTGTAAGTGCACGGCATCGCTCCGTGCGTTTTCCTACTACTGCTGCTGTACTCATAGAGCTAGGCGGGCGAAAAAAAAACGTCAGGCATAAATGAAAAAAAAAAGCTCACCAAATCAAGGTACCGATCCGAAGGATAAGAAAACGAGATCCCGGCGCGTGCGCGTGAAACGCAACGGTTTGCTATATATAGCAGCTTGCAAAGCTGAGTTTTGATAAAATTCGTTTTTGGTCGATTTCACAGTTGAAGTGTATCTTGCATTTATAAATATATAGTTGTCTACATTTTATAATATTTGGCACTGTTTGCCGAAAATTGGCTAAAATTGGCAATATTTGGCACTATTTGGCAGTATCTGGCGATATTTGGCAGTATTTGGTACTATCATGCGGTATTTGGCAAAATTTGCGCAATTTTCGGTTTTTGAAAACGAGAAGTTACCACGGCACCTCGTAAAGTTACGAACGGACTTATTTTAGCTTCCACGACGTGAGCGAAATCATTTGCGGTTCATGATACTAAACTATTTATTTTGGTCTCCCTCTTGGAAGTAGGCTTTTTGAGCTTTCTTACCTTTTTTTTTAATCACTTTTTTTCAAGATTTTCCCGATTATTTGCGATCTAGAAGCACATTCTGAGCGACCACTCTCCGCTGCCCGCCGTCGTGAATCTTTCCCTACCTCGTCAGTCTCCATCGCGACTGCACCCATACAACTCGTATACCACCCCCCCCCGCAATAGCATCGCATCGGCCCTGATCTTAGATCCTTCCATGCGCCATGGCGATCAGACCAAAGCTCATCTCTAGACTACGTGTGTGCCTGTTGTTGTGGTGCACATAATCAATGTCTCTTCGATTTTGTTTCGAAAACTCGGTCGATGCACGTACAAGTCCTACAAACAAAAGTTGCCGCACGGCATAGTTGGGAGCATGAAGGGCCTGATTGGTTTCTTACTCTTTGGGGTTATTCTAGACAGCGACGGTGGCAACGAAAACACGTCCTCTCGGGGCGGACGGAGACTTACCCTGAAAGGTGGTACGGTATTTCTTGCCCGTATCCTATTACGGGGGACCATAGTAAATAGGACCTACGGTAAAGACAAAAACCAATATATTTCCCTATTTTGACTAACAATATTTGGTCCTATTTACTATGGTCCCCCGTAATAGAACGACATCGTGTGATACGTTCTCTACACACATATTAATAGCATACCTCGGATACACGGGCACGGGTGTAGTACGAACGCCGAGACGACAACCACATCACGGGTCATGTCCCACTCTCGTCTAACTCTCGACTATTGTGCCTCGTGTTTGGTGTTCGGCGAGAGTAAGAGAATCCTCTGTTCATGTGCTCGGTGACAACAGGAAGGCTGGTGTCGCAGTACTCAGAGCCGATGGGAACGACAAGGTGAGATACACTGCGAGGGGAGTTGCTGCTATGTTTTTCCCGAAAGTACACGGATCGGATCGGAATTACATTTCTGGAATCTAGTTGTACGAATCGTACTGATACCTCGACCTCGGCGCTGATTGGCTGGAGTATCAGGGTTAACGCATTTCGCAGCTAGCCGGTAGGCGCACATATATATATATATATAGACTACATATGAAACACTTGTCGGCGAAAAAAATTAATAATACTATGTTGGTTGTTGTTCGGAAACTGTGAACCAATGACGTGTACTCAGAAGTAGTAGAGAAAATTACACCTGATATTCAGTCTGGTTGATAGTCAATATTGAATAAACGGATTTGTCACCCTCATCACGGGGTCGTGTTAGAGATAAACTGTTCGTGTAGGGACATAGTAGTCTAGAGACCGCGCAATGTGTCCTGGAAGTAAGTTGTGAATTTTGTCGATATGGTAAGCTCGCACCTATTGGTATCGTTAGCTGATTCTACGATAGCCCCCCCCCCCTAAACCGGCGATATCTTCATCGAACGTTTCATAGCTGCGCGACACAAGGAAGGATGCTATGAAAATAATACTCAGTATAGCATTACACTTGCATGCAAAGGAGTATCGAACGATGACGTCGGGGTGGCAAGAGGCACCGTATTTCAAGCGATACGGCTGGGAGTTGGTTTCAAAACCGGCGATTTCGTTCAAGAAAAGTTGGGGGGGCTACCGTAGAACGACTCCGGTTGGGTTTTCTATCCCAACTTGTGAGATGATCAACCAAAACAGGAGAGTTGACACCAGAGAAAATTATAGATTACCTGTCCCTCGGTCCAGGGTGACAGACCCACTGCCTGTGCCCTAGACCGGGCGATCCATCTACAGAGCCGAATGAACCGAACACACCCGCAGGCGGGGGTACCCCCTGCCAGGGAGAGGCATACCAACCGAATGACTGCTGTGCGCGATGATTTCAGAGCAAGCAGCAGTATCCGTTTTACCGTCAACATGAAAATCAAATAATGGAAACCCCGGGGATGCATCCCGGATGTCCCCTGACGACCACACACCGACGCTCAAGCCGATTAGCGGCGAGGTTTCAAAAGCTGTGGGTATCGAACGACGGGGAGGCTGTCGTACATTTGCACGTGGAGTTCGCACGCACTCGTATGTACGAGCGCAATGACGTAGCTCGGATGTTCTGATCGACAGTCGCGTGTTCGTACGATGTGTAAATATCAGTCCGTTCCATTTTCATTTATCAAAGAGCAGTGTCACATGCGGCCTAGTTGTTATGCTTATTCCATACGCCCCGCTCCGCTGAGTTTTCCGTGTGCGGGTGCCAAGGATGCCCTCACCGATTCCTCCGTGGATTAGCGATGAGATGCCGGTAGATTCACATGAAACCAAGAGGAAGTAGAGTAGATCTCCGCCTGCCATTCTTGCCGCTAGAATGCATATTACAGTATATATATTATTTACATGTCAGCTCACTCGAGCTGAGAGCACGGTCGATGCAATGCTATCGCGTGGGGGAGTACAACAGTGTGCGAGCCGTCTGTGTGGGTGCGGGAGGAGGGAATCGTCAAAGCGATACGCAACTTGACGTTTGTAGTCGTCGTCCAACGTGCAACTGCGATGCGGGACTCGTCTCGTCAGCTCCATGACATGACGCATGCCAGCTCGCTCGAGCGGGGAATAGGGTCGATGCAATGGTATCGTTTGGGGGTGCACAGCAGTGTGCGAGCTGTGTGGGCGAGGGTGCAGGGAAAGGCGGAAGTTGGATTTGGTGTGTCGTTGCCACCTAGCACAAGTATTTACGAAGAATACTCCACTTGAATTTTATCGTTTTCGTCCAGCGCAACTACTACGAGGGACTCGTCTCATCAGCTCCATGATAGAGATTGACCTGAGAGTAGGGCCGACGCGGTGCTTTTGTGGATGCGATGCTATCATGTGGGAGTGTAAGGTATGCGGGCTGTGCTGGTGTGGACGCGACGTCTCGTCAACAATCAGGGTATATATATATGTCCAACCATCATCGACTTTGCTTGTCGTCTCCTCAGCTCTCCTCCACCATACGACACCAAAATCACTAGAAAATAGGCCAAACATGTTTCAAAATGTCTTTAAAAGGTGAATCCAGCAATCGCCAAGGGTTTTTCATGTTCAAGCGACTTCAAGAAAGTGGCTTCAAGAAAGCGGCCTCATAATTCCATGGCCGATTTGTTTTACCCGAGAAGAACCAGAGAGTAAACGCTTAGAATAAGGAATGATCTCACTTCCATCTGGAGGTCGTGTTAGAGATTGGCACCTATCTATGCAGCAGCATCTTTTAGCTATAGGTAGTCTCTGCTGCTGCTGCAGGTAACACAACCATTCGATATACCAGGGTACTAGATGCATAGCAGGAACACACAGCAGTAGCTACTACTACTACTACTACTACTACTACTACTACTACCACTACCACTACCACTACCACTACCACTACTACTGTAGCAGCTTGTGCCGTAGTAGACTGTACATGTAGCCTCAGGTCGGCATTTTTAGAGTCGCCTACTACGTACGTAGCTGACTGAATGAAGCTTTCAGAGGTTCGTTGAAGAACCCTGAAAACCCAGCTGTGAAACCTCAAGGCCGTAGATATTTGCTGTTATTGTAGGGCATCAGCTTTTGCTTTGTGTTTTACTGCAGGCTCGTCAGTTTTTGTATACCTAGATGACCTCGATCATGGTTTTAGCTCCCATCTTGATCACTCTTTGTTTGTTCCATATATTTTGTTTTGGAGAAAAGAGTACCACAGGTGATCACGCCACTGGGCTTGGGTCACCAGTTATATATACGTATATATTTCTATGTCTATCTTAGTCTGAAGCTAAGTTCACAGGAAAGAGTGAACCTAACCGTGAGTGTCTCGAGCGTTTGCCTCTCGAAATGTGTTCTGCTGGCCATCAGCATTCAGTTCACCATTCATTGCCTACACCAGCGATGCCCTGATACACATGCCTCGTGGAATACCTAGTCCCCGGTAAGTTTTGCAATGATGCTTGTAATATGTCCCGTCGCTCGTGTCCTTGTGTCAACGAAACAGTCGGCAGGGGACAACGAGAACCCCCTCGTGGCGGCGCCACTGGCCACGCCTGCGCTTTTGCTCTTGGTTCGATCTCCTGCTGTCTCGTTGAATGTACTTATTATACGATGATCTATTGCCGGAGGCAGTTAAGTCGGCCTATTAGATACACAGCAGAGACCAACAACGGTAGACCAACAACGACAGCATCAACACAGTAGTCCCTGCGTTCTTTATACCATTCTGGACGAAAATGTAAGGGTGTTTTAGACGTTACCCCATATTTTTGCCATCTAACAGTGTGCAGCGTGCATATACCTTGTAGTAGTATTGGTGCAATGCGGACGTAGGGACCGACTACTGCTATGCAGGGGTACCTCTGGCTCTGCAATGATCACTCACACGACGGTTGCTTGGATGTTACATCTCTGGTATTATTGTTTGCTGTCCCCCGCACCCCTTCTGACAGAAGAGGGGGGGGGGGTCGTTCGTTCAGGAAGGCGATAACGCCTGCCAGCTATATAGGAGACAACTGCTATAAATCATAACTCCCCAACGGGGTAGAGGGGATATCATAACACTAATCCACCCTGAAGGCATGCATAAACAGACTCACATAGAAAGATCAGGTGTGACTAAATCCATCCAGGAATTCGGAGAATGGATCAAGATGCGGCGCTTCACAACCCACTCCCACACCTCTAACTTGCAAGGCAGAAGCCAAATGGACGGATGCAAGCAAAGCAGGCGCTAACCATCCCACATATCAGTACGTGAAAGCCAATAAAGCGCGCATGATGCGAAGAATACATCAAAATACTGAAAAAACCGATACGTGAAAGTCACTGAAACGCGTAAAATGCGAAGCAGATGTCAAAGTTCGATCACCAAAAATGAAGACCTCCACGATAAAAAGTATAAATATGTGGTATTACGTACTGCAGATGTGGTAAAAACCTGGGACGAACAAAGGAATCCCCGAGTTTCCACAGGATCTCCATTAAATCCCCGGGGCTTGCTCTAACAAGGCTCTTAACTACGTGGGGTTTCGATAATGTAAAGCGGCGTACCTGGAGACGCGTGCTGCGAATGAGGTGGCATTTTTGCCCTAAACGTTTTCTGAATAACGAGACTCCTTAATCCAAAATCGTCGGAAATAGGCCATGTTTTTGCGTGATTCTCGTTGTGTACCTAGGCCATGGGGTTTTTCATGCGGCAGGAGCTTTGGTTTTTGTCTAAATCAGTTTTTGCGGGAGGTCTTAAGCTCCCAAATTGAGGAACCTCAGAAAAAAAAAGTGGTGTACCTCTATCGAAGCGCGCGTCTGAATGCTTTTTACACCTAGGCCACGAGTCTGCTGATTGAGTTGCATATTCAGCTTACTGAAACAAAAACATTTTTTCAGGTTAGGAGCCTCGGAAAAAAACAGGTCAGGAGCCTCGGAATGAAACAGGTGCACCTTCTCTATCGTTGCATGCATGCGTCTGAGGCGGATAACGCCTTGAACACAAAAGTATCACCGCGGTGGTAAGAGTTTGAGTGGTTATATGGCGTCGTCGTATCTTAACACAAACTGTGCTGCTGATAAAATGTACTACTACACCAACGGGCCTTGCATCGCCGTCTCCGTATAGAGTGGTACATTTTACAAAAAAAAAATGGAAAACTCGAGCCAGTCATCGTGCCGTGATCTTTCTTCGACTCCGGTGACCGACCGACTTCTGCCACCGGCTTCTGCCACCGGTGCCAAACATCCGCAAGCCCGTTGAATTACAGCAGTAGTTACAGCCGTGGCTCCCCTCGTTATTGCGGTGCCTTGCAAGGCAAAAAACAGTACCCGCGACGCATGCTACTACGGCAGACGTGCATTATTTTTTTTTGTTCTGAGGCTCCTAACCACTTGAATTGAGGGGCTGGCTCTGTACCTCGTCACCCAAAACTTTGCTTTCGAATAAACAAGCTGAAATGTGCAACCCGACGAACAGAGCCCACGCATGGGCTCTCGTAGGCATACCAAAAAAAAAATTAAAGATTGAAAAGTAAAAAACAACAACGAATTATCCGGTCATTTTAGGGGTCAAGAATACCCCCCCTACCCCCCCCCCCCGTCGTTTCAGAAAATTCTTTGGGCGAAAAGTGCTATATATATTATAAAAAATGAAAATATACTCCAGCTGTGAGATCGAAGATTTCGTCGAAACTCATCTTTTCAAGCTGTGTGTGATACTCCGATCGCGCGTATTATATAGTAGTACCTCTATCGTGGCACGCGTCTTGCACTAAAGTGGGACCCCGAACTATCTCAGGATACTGCGGTACTCTGCAGCACCAGGCCACGACAATCGGTTTTTATCACACTCACTTGAGACCCCGCACTAAACTGGGGCCCCGCATTCAACTGGGGGCCCCGCACTAAACTAAGGCCCCACACTAAACTGGGTCCCCCGCACTAAATTGGGGCCCCGCCCAGAACTGGGACCTCGCACTGTACTGGGGTCCCCGCACTAAACTGGGCCCCCGCACTGAACTGGGGTCCCGCACTAAACTGGGGCCCCACACTACACTGGGGTCCCGCACTGAACTGGGGCCCCGCGCTAAACTCGGGCCTCGCACTAAACTGAGGCCCTCGCGCTGAGCTGGGACTCCGCATTGAAATGGGGCCCCGCACTAACCTGGGTTCCCCGCACTAAACTGGGGCCCCGCACTAAACTGGGGCCCCGCATTAAACTGGTCCCCCGCACTGAACTGGGGCCCCCGAACTGAACTCGGGCGCCCGCACTGAACTGGGGCCCAGCACTGAACCGGGTCTCCCGCACTGATTTGGGAACCCGCACTAAATTGGGGCGCCGGCACTAACGCGGGGCCACGACTGTAGGTAAGAAGGTGGACGCGAAGGTCCGAAGGGGATGGGGAGATAAGGAGTATGGACGGCGGTGTTGTTTTTTGCCCTCGGTTTATGTCATCGGTGACAAACATCTGCAAGCCCATAGTAGTCGAAGAAAGTGGACGCGAGAGACCTAAGAGGATTTACAGGGGGGAAGGAGGGAGGTATCGGGAGGGGGGCGGGGGGGGGGGCGAGGGGGGGGGCGGGGGGGGGGCGGGCGTCCTCATTTATTTGTTGCTTGCCTTAGTTATTTGGTCGATGACCCCGCCCTTTCGAGACGAAGCACCGTTTCTACTCCAAACAGATGCACGGGGAGGGATAAGAAGCTTATCACCTTTCAGCAAGTCGACGGCTGGCAATCGATAGGACACAAGTAACAAGTACGCCAGCCATGATTTAGACCGGATCGGTTTTGGGTCGAAAACTCAGCTTCGCAAGCTTGACTATGGCTGTGTGATGCGCCGGTCGCTCGTGCTGTTATAAGTCTTGCATTCAGAAACAAACACCCAACACCTGGTACGAAAACAGCGCCAATATAAAGCATAGTCTTATGTAAGTACGAATGTCTACCTTCCGAGCTCCACGTAGCCAAGCCTTGTGTAGGGCACTAGCCCCACGCCGTCCCGGTGTGACGCGTAGAAGGACACTTCCAGCGTGAAGCATAGCACGTCAGGCGATAGCAGCTGCCCCAACGCTCGACGGCCCGTGCCTTCCTTATCTTGAGAAAGAAACACACGAAGAGGCAGCCGTTATAGACGGGATGCCACGATAAAGGATGTGAGACGGTAGAGGCAAACAAGAACATCAATACACACATATATATGTGTGTGTTTTGCCTGTGGAACGATTATTTTTGCAATTTTGCCATTTTGCCAAATGCGAATTGTTTGGCATTTTTCTCAGTTCATTCTGTCATTTTCCGTCTTCATTTTTTGGGTTCGCTGCTTGGAGGATTCGCTCTTTCTTGTATCGATGTCTGATGTCTGATGTCTGATGTCTGATGTCTGATGTCTGATGTCTGATGTCTGATGTCTGATGTCTGATGTCTGATGTCTGATGTCTGATGTCTGATGTGTATGACTGCACAGAATTTACGGAGATGGTAGTAGAGTAGAACTATTGACATGATCGGCGGTCCCAGTCTTCATATGTTCGAGTTGAGCCCCATTAGGCTCAGTCATCGTTGAGTACCAATGCGAGTGTGTGTCTGCGTCTTCTGGTCTACTTTGGAGTACGATAATTTATGCCACTATACGTTTCCTCCTATTTTCTCCGCCTGATGGCGCCTCGTCGGGTACCGAGGGCAATCTCTCCGTGAGCAATCCTACGCCAGGCATCCAGATAGGCGATCGTGCTAGTCGATCACTGCTTTGTTGTTATGTCATTTTGGTTGCGTTGCCATTTCGTTATTTTGCGCTATTCCATTTTTTTATTTTTTATTTTGCATTTCCATTCTGAAGTGTAGGATTTGGCGTTTGGGGTACGTACAAACGGAGGGTTTTAAACTAAAACCGAAACCTAAAAACATAATCGAAGCTGACATAGGAAGATTAACCCCTTCGGATTGGCCAAACCTAACACCGAGTCAACCACAGACTGCTTTTGACCTTTTTGGGAATCAGGAAAAGTTCAGTTGTTGTATTAGAAATTAAAAATATAGAGACAGCAATAGCTAAAAGCAACTATTAATAGCCCGAAAACAGTTTCCCGCAATCCGGGCGAGGGCCAACACCATGCCGAGAGCCGCAACTACGAATGCCCCGTAGATTGAACACACACAATGCAGAGATCAGAGAATACATGGATGTGGGTGGTTGGGCATGGGTATACAATTCTGCCTCTACCATTCAAAGCTGCGCACGCCTCGACCGACGACGCCATTTGTTAAGGTTATTATTAATAGTGAGGTATTAGTCCGTTTGACCGCTTGCAAAAGGTTAACCAATAGCTTACCCAAACTAAGCCTTATAACATGGACCACATGCCGCTGGTGCCAGCCAATAATGCAGATTCCATCACCGTAGTAAAAGTTGTCCCCTGTGGCGCCGTCCCTGATCGAATTGAGTGCTGCTGTAAAGCCTAAAATCGTGCGTTGTGGCTAAAGCGATGGTGCTGTTTTGCCAGCATATCAACTTTACTTAGCCCCTACAGTGCGCTTCAGGATACCGGTACCCTTGCAGCTGCAGAAGACGGTCGGGGCTAGGTGTGCAGGCTCACTCCCCTCTTTTTTCAGGGCTGGGCGCCGCCTCTGTGGCCAGCTGAAGGACGTCCCAGTGTCCTGCTCTATCTCAGCCGCGGTCTCGTCTCGTCTTGATTTCTGTTTTATTTTTCGCTTTTCATATGTTTGCTTGCAGTTGGTCACTCTACTTTTTTGCCCCCCGCACACCAAACTTTGTTCGTTTTTTTTGTTTGCTTCTAGGTTTTGTTATTAAGGTTTTTGTTTTTCCTTGTTTGCATGAGCCCTTAGCATCTACCAGGTAGTATTTTTGAATAATTTATGTTCATTTTGCATCGCGCATTCTGCATGTTATTTTTTTTTGCTTTTTTTGCAGTACAGTACCAGTGTACTGGGGTATGCAATTTGTGTCGCGCAGTTTGCATTTTGTATTTCCCTTTTCCATGTTGCGCGTTACATTTTATTCTCATATTTCGTTTTGTTTTATGCTCGATAGTTTCGGAGCGCGTGAAAAAAAATTGAACATCATAGTCTGCCCAACACGATTTTAAGTTCGCTGCCTGTTCTTTTTTTCTCGACGCGAGATACCGCACTAGGGGCATGCCTGCCTGATACGCCAGACTCGCGTATGTGCATCGCAGTTCAAGATCGAGTGCGATGGATGAGTCAGCTCAAGCGCCTACTTATGGCACCGTACGAAATAACGATCGTGTTTGCCTTTCTATGGGGGTGGGGGGTAGGGGAAGGAAGGAGGGAGGCGAAGGGATGGAGGGGGGGGGGGACGGTAACGGGGGGAGGGAGATGGGGGAGGAGAGAGTGTGAGAACCAATGGGGGGGAAAGGGCGAGGGGATGATAGGAGAGGGACGGGAAGGGGGCAGGGGGGGAGGAGGGGAGGAGAGAGCGGGGGGGGGGGGGGGGGAAGGGCGGGGGGTTAACCCGTCCTTTCCGTGGGCGTGATTGATAGACAATCGAAAACAGCCCCATCCCACTCACTTGGGTCAGAATCGAACCTTGATCGCTCAAACGAAAAATCCGGAGCGTTGAGTTCGAGCATCCTCGGAAACGCGGCAAGCACATCCCCACAAGGGTACAAAGCCTCGCCTTCATCAGTCCCCAGCCCGACCCCTGCCTCCGCCCCCGCCCCCGCCCCCGCCCCACTTTCACCGCCCCCAGCAGTGTCCCTGTTCGTCATACCATTGCTGATGCTGCTGGTGCCCCCTTCCTCTCCTTTTCTTGGGCCTGTCCGTCCTGGGTCTTGCCCGTGTCCCACCGTAGCTAATGTTGCTGTTGCTGTTGCTGTTGTTGTTGCTGTTGCTGTTGCTGTTGCTGTTGCTGGTGCTGGTGCTGTCGGTGTTTTGGCATCTGCTGCCGCTGCGACCGCCGCTGCTGCCGCTGCCGCTGCCGCTGCTGATGTTGCCGCGCTTGCTGCTTCTTCTGCTGGTAATTCTGCTGATACCGCTGCCGCTGTGTCAGCACTAGCGTCCCACGAAGGAGAAGGCGTGCAGGAACACCGTCGTCGCGGTTTGGTAACCGTCTCCTTTGACGACATGGAAGGCGTTTCCCTCGGCGAGGAGGAACAATCCGCGTCCGTGCTGTAGCAGCAGCAAGTTTCTCGTGGTGACTGCGGTTGTGGCAGTAATTCTGATGGTCCTACCAGAACTGCCGCTGCCGGAACCGCTTGTGCCGCGACCGGTGCTTCTGCTGCTGCTGCTTCTGCCGCTGCTGTTGTCGTTGTTGTTGTCGCTGCTGCTGTCAATGCCGCTGCCGCCGTTGCTGTCGCTGTTGTTGTCATTGTCGGCCCCCCGGGGGAAGCCCACCCTTTTCGCCTTGCCGCGGTGTTGTTGCCGTACATGAAGGAGTTCGTACCGACGCTGTGGGCGTGAATGTCTTGTCTCGTCCGTTGGTGGTGGTGGTTCGGAAGACGAGATCGAGTCACACACAGGTTTAGTTTTTCGTGAGCATCATGATTACGCTTGCTGTCCGACAACATGCAGCATAAACTTCAGCGTCGATGACTCAAGAACATCCCCCCAGCCAGAAATAACGCTTGTTACTGTCGTCGTCTTTCGCCGTCCGACATGTGTGCAGCATGGGCTTGGATCGACCCCTCACAAACATCCCGATAAAAAGAAAACCAAGAAAACCAAAAAGGAGAACCAAAAACATAGCACATGACAACTATCAAGAAGCAAGGTAATTAAAGAAGGCAGGCTGGTACTTACAGGAAAATAGCAAATCCGGGAGCCGGTATACGGAAGTTGGTGTGGAGCGCACCCTCTCCCAAATAAGGAACCTATAGCCTGGATTGCACCAACTGCCGTGTGCCGGCTCCCGGACTTATTGTTGTCCTGTTGGTACCAGCCTGCCTTTTTCCATTGCCTTGTTTCGTATTATTAGGTATTGTGTACTATGTTTATGGTAATCCTTTGGTGTTCTTCTTTTGTTTCTTATTTGGTAACCTGTACTGTATACATTTCTCACCTCTGACAGATCATGATTTAGATAATCAGATCATCTAGATCATCTACAGTGCATCCCGTATCTGCCGTTAATGACATGCTATGCAGGATCTGTATGAGATTCTATCGAGTCCAGATCCAACCCAGGAAGCATGTGCTTTTGTATCAGTAGATAGTGCAAATCGTACGACTCCCACCAGGTAACATGAGCTAGACCATACAGATCTTCCCTGAAAGATCGAGATCCAGAGTGTGATAAATTTACACAAATAGGAAACCTATAAATTTGTTCGCTCACCGGTGTAGCAGTCGAGATGGTGCCCGAAAAGTTTTTTAATAGTGCACCTATAAATGACATAAATGGACGTAGGTATACCTAATCCTGGCTATTGCCGTGATGAAAGAAAGACATGATGCACTTGTTCGCCCACCGACGTAGAAGCCAATATCGAGTCCGAATACTTTTCCCCATACTTGAGTGTACCTGTAAATGGCACAAATAGCGTAGACATACCTGATTTTGGCTATTTCTGTAATGAAAGGAAACCTATGGACGCCCTCACTTACCGACGTAGAAGTCGAGATCCACGGATGGATCTTCGTGCAACGTTGCGACAAGATTCTTGACCGACAAAATCTCCGGTTGGGCCCAAGCGGAGGGGTCCAACCAGTGCCGGTTCAGATCGAAACCCAGGTAGGAGCATCGGTAGTTGCCGTTCACTACCCCTGTTGTTTTTTTCGCGTCTCGCCCCCAAGAAGCAGGGGGGGGAAGGTAAAGCAAAATATACACGCCGTCATACATGGGGGGGGGGAAACGTCATGAGCGCCCAAACGTTGGAGGTGTCTCTTGTGAGGAGTAGGAACCGCGTTCCGTCTCGAAAGGGATGCACGCTCCATAGTGCAACGGCTAAGGCAAGCAGCAAATGAGTACGCCGAGGCCGATGCGTGCCACGATAGAGGGTGAAGCATTTTTTTGCCTAACACTACCCCTCAATTCGCCTTTAAGACCTCTCCCAAATACTGATTTGGAGAAATTAAAACTTTTATGATCCCGGATGAAAAATCCCATGGCCTCTGTAGGTACACAACGAGAATCATGCAAAAAAACAAAAATGGCCGATTTCCGACGATTTAGCCCAGGTTAAGGAGCCCCGTCATTCAGAAGAAAAAAATAGCCAAAAAAAGGTATACCTCTATCGTACCACGCGCCCCTCCTCCCCCCCTACGATCGCCTTGATCAGTGCGAAGGCGACACCACTTAGGAATTTCTTGGTTCTGGCCAGGCTGGGACTCTTGCGTAAGGCAAGGTGCATCCTAGGTGCCATACTACTTTCATTAACAAAAAAGATAATCATGTTCTTGTTTTTGTCTAGAAAACTCGAGGTCCCAGAAAATTCTTAGCTGCCAAAGGATGTAAGTGCTGTCGCGTACGTACGTACGTACGTACGTACTGCTGCTGCTGCGCTGTAGTGGACCAGGCAAGCTAACGGTCTCACCGTCAGGATTGAGCATGGGCACGATCTTGAACACCACGTTCGCCCTCAGAGCCCTCGCGCGGGGGGACTCGCTCGTCAGAAAATCAATCGCCCCGTGGACGATGAACTGCGCGGGCGTCTCACCCGGGTGTACCCTAGCGATGCGGAGAACACGGCACCATGCCATACCATACCATCGTTATTCCGTGCTAGAATTCGCGCTGAGCAAGGATATATAGAGTAGGGGGGGGGGGGGTATGCCCTGTTTCACCGCCGCACTTGAGCCACTCGCACGACGAGTGACTCACTAGCAGTAGTAGTAGTAGTAGTAGTAGTAGTAGTAGTAGTAGTAGTAGTAGTAGTAGTAGTAGTAGTAGTATTACGGAGATGCATTGTTAACAGGGGTGATTAAATGCCTATGGGGTCATAACTCTGTCAATTCTTCGTCGATAACGGTAAACGATAGCTTGGATTGTTTGCATAGGCCTTGCGGTCACGGCGCAAAAATAAAAAAATGAAACATATGATGTTCTGGCCGAGATATTGCGAAAATTATGAGAAATTTACGGTGAATTTTTTGCAACATGCTAAGGCATTTACCCCTGTTAACGATGGATCTCCGTAATAGCCCGTTTCCATAGAGGGTCCATATCGCCAAAAATTAACACGGCAAGAAAGCTAGCTTAGAGCGCCTCTGCAGCTGGAACCCCCCCTTTTTTTTACAAACTTACTTGATTTTAGTACAGGGAGGGATTTTCGGGCTCTGAAAGGGGTTAAGACCGCAAAAGAAACATCATCATGGGGATCATCACTCGCGCGCGTGAGCCCCTCCCCCCCCCGAAAAGAAAGTGACCCCCCCCCCGTGCTGTAGTTGTTGTCTGTTTTTGCAACTATGCTGCCGAGCAGGAGTTTTACTCGGCTGAAGAAAATCGCGCCAACCGCTGTGACAGAAAAAAATTGGGCCCCGAAAGCATTCTGCGCATGGCTGCTTGGGTTGGGACGCAACTGGTTGATGGGCTAGTGTCAAGGTGCTCCGTGCAAACCAAACACGGAGAGGGCACTAACCTGGCGGACATGAAGACCCACTTTCTGTCTCGAAACGGCCTTGCCCCCGGTTCCCCGTCGGGCGCCGTAATCGTGAGCAGCTCCACCCTGCGTTGCTGCAGGGTCCGACTCAGAATTTCTCGCCGGAAGAACGGCATTTCTTGGCGTTCGAGGCTGCCAGGGAGGCATGTACGTAAGAGGGGGGACATAAATGATTTGTTTATAGTTTTTTTTCATGAACATATTTCAAATACGTCAGCTATAGAGTTTCGATCGGTTGAGTGTTGAGAGCCTGTGGCCGATGCGACTGATGCACTATTAGTGTGTTGGACTATTCCAAAGAGCCGGTGGGAAGACCGTATCAGGTGAGCGTATAGTACGTGGAATCGTTTTTTCACGCTGAAAGAACGAGATTTTTTCTTTTTCCGTTCGAGACTGCCCCCAGGGCGGGCAGAAGACATGAGTTATTCTGGTTAGAATTGTGAGCCTGACCGACGTGATTGATACCCTGCTGCTGTTGCTGTTTTTCTTTTTGCCATTCGACAATGCACAGCACAAACTTCAACGCCAACCACCCCGAAACTATTCCCGAAAGAAAGTTAGAAGCAGGGGGAACCGAAAGAGGAAACCTGCACGCGAGGTCTTATCTCCCTTCTGTAGTCATACTGTTAAGGTATTAGTGGGGTATTAGTCCGTTTGACCACTTGCAAAAGGTTACCCAAACTAAGCCTTATAACACTCTTCCCCCCTGAAACGGCGGGGTAACAGGTCGGCCGGATACACGGGCGGACCTTTCAATTACCCAAGCTGTTTCATTTCCTGGGTATACCGGGGAGAGTGTTTCTCAAGTTCGACATACGGAAAATCAGAAAAAGTTTATTATGGTGGATGTGGGGTTTGAACCCACGACCCAAAAAACCCATGGTCTGTCGACGACGCCATTTGTTGAGGTATTAGTGGGGTATTAGTCCGTTTGACCACTTGCAAAAGGTTAACCAATAGCTTACACCCAAACTAAGCCTTGTAACACTAATCGTAGTCGGCTGTACGCGAGCCCCCACCTCGGCCGGGCGAGCGACCCAGCAGCCCTATATCGGGGCTCTGGTGGAATCGAATAGAGCTACGTCTATACGAAGGAAAAGAAAGTGAGTACTCTCCGAGGACCTGCTCAAAAATTGGCAGACCTGCAGGGGGCACTCTGTGTCCCCACCTATAACTTTACAATACCCTACTTCCGGCTGAACATCGATCTGTGATCGACCACAGATCTACTGACTGTGTGCAAGATCCATGATCCACTACTGCTCGTTAGCGCATCGCTTCTGATGGGTGTAACTGCATGGAATCTACGGAGATGGTTCATTAGACATATTGATATGACTGGGTGATCCCAATTATCGATGCTTGTTGCGTGTGTGAGTTGGCTGACTATAAGTTGCCAGCTAGTTATTGTCTGGCTAGTTATTTAAGTTAGTTGCGGCGGTGCCAACTCTCCAATCATTTCGCGTATTCGGGTTTCCTTGTTTGTAGGAACGCTTGTTTTGTGCGGGGCACGCTTTTCCACGCGACAGGAGCCCAAACTCGCTGCGAACATAGAGGCAGCTCATGGCGCATCGGCCCATCGCCATCGACGGTGCTGGTGCCGATGGCAGTGCCGACGGCGCTGGCGGCGTCGAACCCGGCCCGTCAAATGACCACGGCGGTGATGGAGCAGTTTTTCCTTGCGTCCCTGGCATTAGCTTGTCTGATTGTTTCCTGGGGTACTCTTCCACTCCAAAGTTATTGGAGCCAGCTCCTCCAGTGACCATGGATTCGATTTTGGCGCTGACTTCACGTGAGAACGACTACAATGATTATGTTATCACATGCCGTACGAGTATGTACAGCTACGACGACAATGAGTAGCTAACAACGACGGATCTCCAAACCGCGTCGGCGTATCCATGTTTCTGGCAATATCGATCTACCAGGTATGCCTTTACAGACCAATACGACGATTTCTGTAATTCACCTGATTCTCATATGTAAACCAGTGCTAAACTAGGCCGTTCTGTCATACTTTTTGCGTACAAAATGAAACCAACTAGCGATTTGTTTACCTCCGGGGCCGCCTCCAGCGGATCCCCCTAGACCGGGGGGGGACTTTTTTGGCTCGCTTCGCTCGCCTGACTTTAGTCGACTAGTTGCCGCCAGCCAACTAGTCACCTAAAGTCAATTAATTGGCTGGCGAAGCCAGCTAACTAATACTTCGAAGTAATAACTAATAATAACTCCAGCCAACTCACAGCCCTAGCTGTTACAACAGTAGGAGCCAAGTTTTTCCTCTAGAAGCAAAATGAGCTATCAATACGGTGGCTTGATTTTCTTTTAGGTAGCGAAAGGAGCGCTATTAAATAGCTTGCGTCTAGGGGTCGAGACTTGAGCTGGAAGTTGCTGGAGGTGGGAAATATAAAATGAACCCACGTTTGAGGTAGACATTTCGGAGCGCATATATATAGCGCAGTTTTTGGCAGTATATATCAAGATACGGCCTCGAAAGGCCTGTAATTATCCGAATTGAGATCATTTGGATGGGTTTCGTATAGTGAGGTTGGCGTTTTATATTCGGGACAGTCAGGAAATAGATCGGATGCACGAGCCTCCGATCTCAGAAGCCATCCGGGGCTCTGGTGGAATCGAATAAAGCTACGTCTCTACCAAGGCTAAGAAATTGAGTACTCTCCGAGGATCTGTTCAATTGGCAGACCTGCGGGGGATTCTCTGTGTCTCCGCCCTATAGTCTTACATTATGGCGTCGTCGGCAGGACCAATACGTCTAGTAGAATGGGAAACCTTTATTTTGGACCCATTTCCCAGAATATCACCAAAAAAAAAAAAGTTCACTACGAAACGCGACGAAAATATATTGAAATATTGAAATGTAGCCTCTCCCCACCACTCTCACCTATAAAGATACCTCTGCAAATCCGTGTACGTGTACGGGAAGGAGTAGGCGAAGTAGTACGGGGCATCTTTGACCCCGTCAAACTGAAAGAGAAACGACATCACGTAGGCCATCCTGTTCCCCGGACCCTTGGGAGAGCGGTAGTACAGCACCTGGGTTGACGGGATTCGCTGCAGGTGGGAGAGGAGGAAGGGGGGGGGGGTACTCATTTGTTGTTTGCCTTCGTCATTTGACCATCGACCACGCATTCCTTTCGAGACAGAGCACCAGAGGAGGGGGGGGGGGAGGGGAGGGAGCGAGAAAGTGGAGGTAGAAGGGAGGGGTGGGGGGGGGGGGGGAGTAGGGGTAGGGGGGGGGGGTGTACTCAGTTTGTGCATGGCCGTAGTCGCATGACCATGGACCCTCGCATCCCTACTATGCCGGGTCGGAGCACGTCGGGTTTCCACCAACCAGGCAGACATTGCTTGCACCAACCGCGAAGCGCCGTGAGGTGCTCGGCGAGTCGCATGAAGGGTGAACTGCATCCTTCCAAAAACCGCTCGCAAGACGGACTTCGGCCCTTTGTGCCTACTTCCTTGCGTATGGATCACAACGCCAATGAGTTATGCTTTGTTTTCTGGTGTGGCCGCTCCGGAGACAGCAATGGGCATTGCCATGTAACTGCCTCGTGGGTGCCTTACCATATTCACACTACGTGGTGCGATCATTCCCCTTGTGCGGAGTTAGGATTCTCCACCCCGCACAATATGATCTAGCTCGATAACCAACATGGGGACCGCCAAAAAAAGGGGGGTGGGGGGGCTAAGGAGAGAGGAGGGGGGAGGAGGGGGGGACGGGGGGCAGGGGGAAGGAAGTGGGGTGAGGGTTGAGGGAGAGAGAGGTAGGGAGTAGACAGGGGGTAGAGAAGGGGTGGGGGAGATTGGGAGGGGAAGGGGGGGATGGGGGGGCGGGGGAAGGAGGAAAGGGGGGGGTAACGGGGGAGGGGGTAAAAAGGGAGGGGGGAGAGGCGGGCGATGGGGAGGGAGGACGGTAGGATGGGGTCGTGTTGCCGCGCGCTCCTACCATACGATCGGTAAGACAGGTAGTATCCAACCTGTATTTATGGTCGCTACACGCTCACTTTAATGGAGAAACAAAAAGGCAAACGCGTAAAACGTGCGCGGTCTCACATTCCATTGTGGCCGTCGGCGAGAACACACGACAGGCGCGAGACCTTCCCTGTACAGGCTCTTCCTCTTAGAAAAGTTCACGATGTTCAACAGCACCTGCGATGATAGCGGACAGTGACCAAAAGGAGACATCGCGCGACATCGCGGTAAGAAAACGGAGAATGCAGGGCGCGGCAATGCTCCAGAGAGGGCATGAACGTAGAAGAAATGGTAACCTGTGGCTACAAACCACACGACAATACATAACCGTGGTTGGGTAGAGATTGGGTAGGACAATACATACCAATAACAGTATTGAAACCGTAGAACGTCACAATCCAAGGCCAACCCAACGCCAAAAGAAGCCCAGCGAAAAAAATAGGTTAGAAACACGTTTTCCCACTTTTTGCTAATTATTTTCTAACAACCTTGTTTTCTCATGGGTTGGTTGGCCTTGGGATTATGTCGTTCGTCGGTTTCAATACTATTACTACATGTTTTTCCAACTGAAACATACTTCGGAAATCGCTAACGCCCGAACAGAACAAGACAGGACACATCCCCTCGGTCGAATGCCGCCTTTGCGGTGGGGGACTTCATTCATTCATAGGTAAGGGGCATCCCCCAATTTCCCTACGTACGGGATCTCTGCACCTGACTGACAAAAGCACGTTAGGCGATTTGGTTGGCACAGCGTTGAGGCAACCACCCCATCGTGGATTCTTTATCGCAAAATTGATACCGCACGAAAGCCAGTGACCGCACATCTAACAGGGAGGTCACTCGAGCGAGTGACCCCGAGGCACTGCACAATAAAAGGCCCCTATAAAGAGACCTCCCCTACCATTCATTGTGATTCCCATGCTCGAGAGGGGCGTGTGGTGCACACGGTGCTGTGCGCATATATATATATATATATTAAAAAAAAAATCAAACACGTCAGCTGCGAGTTCGATCAATTTAGGGGTCGATACTCATCCTTGCAAGCTGCGTTGATACCCGCGCATAATTTTTGTTTTCGCGTACTGGAGCGTGAGTGGAGCGTAAGCGAAGCGTATCCCGGGATAAAATTACTTTTCACGGTGGACGGGAGGACATGTATATCAAGCCATTCATTATTTTTTTATGCTAGAGGGAGACGACATGTAACACATATACACGCACGTGTGTGTAGTTATTATCCCTCCAGCTGATGCCAAAGCTACTTTTTTTAACCCCTTCAGCAAATGCGCCCGCACCTGCGATTTTGGGCGCAGCTTGATTTGTTTTTTTTGCAGCGGTATACTGTTAAGGAATTAGTGGGTTATTAGGCCGTTTGACCACTTGCACAAAGGTTAACCAATAGCTTACCCAAACTAAGCCTTTGAACACTATCCCCCCCTGAAACGGCGGGATAGCAGGTCGGCCGGATATACGGGCGGACCTGTCAATATCCAGGCGGTTTCATTTCCTGGGGATACCGGGGAGGGTATTTTTCAAGTTCGACATGGGGAAAGTCTTAAAAAGTTTATTGTTGTGGATGGTGGAATTTGAGCCCACGACCCCAAAAAAAACATGGTCTGTCGACGACGCCATTTGTTAAGGAATTAATGGGGTATTAGTCCGTTTGACCACTTGCAAAAGGTTAACCAATAGCTTACCCATGCTAAGCCTTATAACAATACTTGCACAGCAGGCTTTGCGGTACATGCGCCGCGCGTGAGCAGGTGTCAGGAGTGCTACTATCGACCCAGCCTTCGGTACGCGGGTCACTTTTGAGGGAAGGGTTTTGGGAGCGGCTCGGGGTCACTCGCGAGAGTTGCTCGCCCTGTTCCTTTTGCGGTGTTTAAGCTTTCGTGCAGTGTTATTTTTGCGATTTGAATCTGCAATGTAACCGTAAGCCATTCGCTTCCCCTAAACACCGCCTAAAATATTTTTGTCAGTGGGTTACAGAGTGGCTCGTGCGAGTATGATAGTATGATAGTATGGTAGTATGATAGTATGGTAGTATGATAGTATGATAGTATGATAGTATGGTAGTATGATAGTATGGTAGTATGATATTTTGATAGTATGACAGTATGATAGTATGATAGTATGGTAGTATGATAGTATGTATGATTGGGGGTACATCATAACATCATCATAACATCATCATAAAATCATCATAACATCATCATAACATATCATAACATCATCATAACATCATCATTACATCATCATAGCATCATCATAACATCATCGTAACATCATCGTAACATCATCGTAACATCATCATAACATCATCATAACATCATCGTAACATCACCGTAACATCATCATAACATCATCATAACATCATCATAACATCATCATAACATCATCGTAACATCAACATAACACCATCATAATATCGTCGTAACATCATCATAACATCATCACATCATCATAGCATCATCATAACATCATCATAACACCGTCGTAACATCCCCCCTACTAATAGCATACCGTAGCCTGGGTCTACGAGGCGTGCTACGATAGAGGTATACCTTTTTTTTTACTATTGTTTTTTCTGAATGACGGGGCCCCTTAACCTGGGCTAAATCGTCGGAAATCGGCCATTTTGTTTTGCATGATTTTCGCCGTGTACCTAGGCCATAGGATTTTTCATCCTGTAGCAGTTTTTTTTTTCTCCAGATCAGTCTTTGGGAGAGGTCTTAAGCTCCCAAATTGAGGGGTAGTATTAAGAAAAAAAGTGGTGCACCTCTATCGTACAACTTGTGATGCGATGTGTCAAACACTTTTCTTCCGTCAAATTTACAACGCGGGGCAAGGGGCAAGACAAGAAAATGCACGTTTTTTTTGTTTTGCGAGAATATGTGCTTGTCACTCTGAATTCTTCTTCCTGCCACACACCTGCTGCTGAGGGCGGGTGTTCGAGACGGCGAAGTAGAACCACAGGCGATGCCGGCCGTTGTTCGTGTCCGGGCGTATCTTGATGTCGTACTCGCACTCGCTTAGCTGAAGCACCTCCCCGATGTTCCCGCTGGTATCACGGTAACGCAGCAAGTACGGTTAGAGGAGGCATCCCACGCTGACAGGGGTGCAGCAGATTCTAAGAAGCTTATGAGCTCCTAACACGAGCAGCTCAACGTCTCACCAGAAAAATGATTTTCGAAGGGACTTTCGTCCGCGCGAACCCGACCAGCACGTTGCTATGTCCCTAAGTCCCCTAGTCCCAACAGCAAATAATGCTCGCAAGATTACTATACTACCCGATAGTTTTACACTTTAGGAGCTCAACCGACAACTGCAACCCCTACCGATGTGGGATGACTCCGGCACGCACGTAGGGGCCGACATCATGCTGGGAAGACGTGATGCAAACTAAAGCGCTTCAAGTGTAACCCTAGCCGTGTACGCAAAGAAGACGCGTGCGCTACGGGTAAGGGCGGAATTTTTTCGGCTTAAACAGGGCTCCTTTTCACCCGATATGGGGACAAAACACTTGGAGTTAGACTAGGAGAAATTCAGGAGCTGGAAATGGGTTGATATCCAAATCGTCGGAATGCCATTCTTGGTATTGAAAAATCCTGTTTTCTTTTTTTTTGTCGTATTATCTAGATTATATACCAGTCTGAGCCGAAAATATAAGCCACGCTTACATTGGCTAATAGTTAGGAAAAGTGGACTATATTTAGGCCCTGACTCTGGCAAGGTTGTTCATCGGGTGTGCACTTTCACTGTTTTGTTTCTCTGAATATCAGTTTTTGCTTCAGAAGGCATAGAGCTCCTCTCAAGCGAGGAGGCTTCGCCACAAAAAGGTGTACCTTTGCCGTGGCATGTGTCCGGCAGTAACGGTCAACCAACGTCACGGGAAGACTCGGCGTACATAAACCAATTGCCCCACCCGCGTGTATCAACCTGCCGACCGAGTCGTCCCCCGGTGTAGGGATTGTATGCTCTCTTTCGGGCCAAAGGCTTCTGATCGGCTAGTATGACAATGTTACTAGTGTGTTAGTCCAAAAGTATCACAATGTTTTACCAAGAGGAGCAACTAATGGAATCGCCCCACGGTAGGGTTTGCAGTTGTTAATGAAGCCGTGCCACGGCACGGGTGCGGCAGAAAGTCCCTGAGTTCCTCACATGAGGAGCTCAATATCTCACTCGAAAAGTGATTCCGAATGCATTCGTTCGCACAACCTAACCAAGCTTCTATGCCTTAGTCCTAAAAACGTATGTACTCGTGAAATTACTCAATTAACCGGCAGTTCCTCACATGAGGAGCTCAATCGCCCAGGGACGTTTTGGCCGAATATTACAACTGCAACGCTTACCGTGGGATGACTCAACCATTTGCTAATGTTAATGATACGGTTGAGCTCCTCAAGCGTGGACCTATCGATTAGTATGATCATTTTTTTCACGAGCATGCTTAGTTTGTTCAGGACTTCTTCAAAGCGCACAAAAAAACAAAAACGTTGGTTGAAATTGCGCGAACGGGTGTCTTCGGAGTCGATGCTGATGTTGATATTGAGCTCCTTCCTCGTGTTAGGAGCTCAGAAAATTCTCAGAATCTGCTGCATTACTATCGTGGGATGACTCAGCCCATCAACCCTAACCCCAACCCTATCCCTGACCCTAGCCCTTGAACCAACAACCTAGTATCTCGTACAGTACCAGAATTTGGCATCGCATATATACACGCACGAACGCAGAGCATGAAAATATTAGCGCACACTGATGAAAGCCGCACGCGCATGATCCGGTACGTGTGAGCGACTCGATGTTTGTGCGACGTGGTGAGACATGCGTATGTAGATTCCAGCTACAATAAGCGAAACCGAGCGTATAGAGCGTGATACCCATGCATTTGTTTATCGAAAATTAAAATTATGCCTCACATGTGAGATCGACGATTTTATGTAGATAGCCGTTACACATATTTTGCAAGCTGCGTGTCATGTCTCGATCGCGCTTGCTACGGGATGTGTGTGTCCTCATGAAATACATAGGTTGCGTTAAAGTGACATCATGTTCCCGGATAATGACTCATGTCTCATGTCGACCAAGGATATTCCACCAATCAATAACGTCAACCTAAACAATTGATCAATCAGGAGACTGCGGGCATGAAACTTTTTTCTCGGATGACGAGGCGACACACACATACATTTCGACCAAGGATGTTCCACCAACAAAAAGAAAATCCATCCTAAAAATAAAAAGTTGCGTGCACGAAGTGCCTTTCAGTTTTTTGTAACCCAGCGACTACTAGTAGTAAGTACAGTATGTGAGCGATCCTATTGATTCCTAATAGCGGCAACAAGTGCTGATCCAGTATCTTTACACTACTTGTGTGTACTCGGTACATAACATATTCTAGTTGATTCATACTAATTCGAGACACTAATTAGTTTTCACCTTCGAGGCACACGATAGATATCATAGCAAAGCGCCCTAAAAACTCCTCGTTGAAAAAAAAAACAGGCGGTAGGGATTGTTAGACGGGTTATAATAGGGTTAATGACTCTTCACATTGAACAACACCTTTTTGGGGCCCGTATGTAGCGACCAAAAAAAAAAATTATTGATTAAGGCATTTTTTTAAGGGTAATGCTATTTGCGACACGGTGTCGCAAATAAGCCCCTTATTTGCGACACCACACTGCGTTGGCGGCAGACACCCCATATTGACTCCTAACTACCTAGGGTGTGTCGGCATGGCGTAAAGCTACCACTGAAGCTATCGCGCAGCCAAAACGGGGCAGTACTCGAGGAGATATGTGGTATCTTGGGGCAACCGACCAATGTTCAGACCGTGTCGCAAATAAGCCCCTTAGTTGCGACACCGCGCTGCGTTCGCGGCAGACAACTCAGGTTGACTCCTAACTACCAAGGGTATGTTGGCATGGCGTAAGGCTACCACTGAAGCTATCGCTCAGCCAAAGCGGGCCAGTACTCGAGGAGGTATGTGGTATCTTGATGCAACCGAAAAACGTTCAGAATGGTTGCGAACATAAGCCTTATTTACGACGTCGCACGACGTTTGTCGCGCGCGCCTCGCTTAGACCAGGACTACGACGGAATTGTTAGCGTGAGGTGCGGCTACCAAATCGCCCTAATTCCACGAGTAGACAGTAGACAGGTGACCTTGTGAGCACAGCCTACACATGCACAAGAGCATCGTAGCTAAAGCTTACCTAGTCATGCGTCACGTACGCTGTACGATTTTTTCCCCGACAAAGCCGCACCTGTTGTAGCACCAGCAGCAGTACGAGTACTCAGTATCCGTAATCTAGTTTTGCCATACTACACCTGGTACTATTATTAATAGTTATTGGTAGGGCCATATTGTTATGAGTATTGAATCCAATCGAGAGCTGTTCTCAGTTGCTTGTGTTTTTTTTGTGAAGTCGCAGTTGGAGTTGGGGCTTGCGGAAGCGAGCAGTCCTATATATACTCCCCCGCTCGGGACGATGGACCTACATTCGTCTCACCATACACTACTGTACGGAGTGCACCTATCTGAGTTTTGTTTGGGTCTTGCTGAGATCGCGAGGAATGACGTATATCATAACAACCTAGTTGAACTCGGGGTAGATGTGGAGTACGTAGTTGTACACAGGTTCCCGAGTTTGCTTTTTAATGGTGCTGAACACACGAAAACCCGCGTCCGACTGCACGAATTCAATATCAACGACAAGTGCCACCGACTAACGCGAGTTCGGCTTGGTGTTTGTCCACATTTGTTGTGATTTGAGTCTGAACTACTCCGTATCGAGCACGTGCACCCCCTTCTGCACATAATGTACCGCACCGAATACATTTAAATTAGGTTGTTTAGTCGTCCTGTATACGGCATGTCCGGCCTCAGGCACATCAGTAGTGCGAGTTGTCCGTGGGAAACATCAATGGAAGTCAGTCCCCACCACTAGAGGTTCTCTTCCTCCTTTTCCGGGACCCCGCTCTGATGCAATCCCTAAACCTCTTTTCCCGGCGTGTACTTCCGTCGCGCCCCTCGGAGTTGCCACCTTTCACACTCGAATCGTTTTTTTCCGACCTGACGTCCCCCCGGTCGGCAAATGGTTTTTCTCTCGAGTCCCTTTTCTTCTCTGTCGGGAGATGTTCTACAGTGCGCTGCAGTGATGTGAAGAGTTCCCGCCGTGTGCTATGTAGGGAGCCGTGTGGTGCTGCTGCGAAGAGGTTTCTATGTGTTTCAGCTGGATGTTTGGGGAGGGGATCCCAATATATTTTTTTTGGCGTTTTGCCGGAGTACTGGCCCGTTGTGGCTGAGCGATAGCTTCAGTGGTAGCCTCACGCCATGCCGACATACCCTTGGTAGTTAGGAGTCAATCTGAGTTGTCTGCCGCGAACGCAGCGCGGTGTCGCAACTAAGGGGCTTATTTGCGACACGGTCTGAACATTGGTCGGTTGCTCCAAGATACCACATATCTTCTCGAGAACTGGCCCGTTTTGGCTGAGCGATAGCTTCAGTGGTAGCCTCACGCCATGCCGACATACCCTTGGTAGTTAGGAGTCAATCTGAGTTGTCTGCCGCGAACGCAGCGCGGTGTCGCAACTAAGGGGCTTATTTGCGACACGGTCTGAACATTGGTCGGTTGCTCCAAGATACCACATATCTCCTCGAGTACTGCCCCGTTTTGGCTGCGCGATAGCTTCAATGGTAGCCTTACGCCATGCCAACACACCCTTGGTAGTTAGGAGTCAATCTGAGCTGTCTGCCGAGAACACAGCGGGGTGTCGTAAATAAGGGGCTTATTTGCGACACCGTGTCGCACATAGCTTATTTGCGACACGGTCTGAACATTGGTCGGTTGCCCCAAGATACCACATATCTCCTCGAGTGCTGGCCCGTTTTGGCTGAGCGATAGCTTCAATGGTAGCCTCACGCCATGCCGACACACCCTAGGTGGTTAGGAGTCAATCTGGGGTGTCTGCCGCCAACCCAGCGTGGTGTCGCAAATAGCATTACCCTTTTTTTTTAATTGCCTGCCAGTAGCGTGAGCGCGCAGCAGTACGAATAGGATCATGCTGCTCCCGTCCCGTACGCGTCTTCGCATTGTTGGCGTCGTAGTTCGGACACCAATTGTTATCATCAACATCGCTAAACCAGCCGTGGCCGACGCCAAATCGTCTGGACCATTTCCCTGTACGACTATTATAGTAAAGTCTCAAAGGGGGTTTTGGCTAGGATTTAGAGTCCATCCAGCCTTCTACGAAGCCCGGCTAAGTCGTTTATCTTATACCTCGTACACACGCCTCGACAAATCTCAGTTGGTGGTGGGTGCAAAATGCCAACAAATGCACCAACAACAGTGTCGGCGAAAAACGCGGTGCGATTAGAGTTTTCTTCGTTGTATCTTACCGGTTGCTTTGCTCCAAGCTCAATTTTATCTCTATGGTGAGCTATCATGTATGCAGCCAACGTTGTCTGTATGAGCTGTGCTTGTAAGCAAGGGGCTTCTCTCTTCCTCTTTTGGGAATGGTCTACCCTATTACTCGTTGGCCAACCGGTTTGTTTGATGAACGTGTCGGCTTGCGATGTGCCAATGCGACGAAAAACAAAACGCGGCGGAATTAGACTTTTTCTGCGATAAATCTTGCCTGTTGCTTGGCCCAGTTCAATCTCGTCTCTACGATGTATTATGCACGCGGTCAGCGTCGTTTCTATGAGCGATGCCAGGGTAAACCTGTCTTCGGAATGGTCAATTATCGCACTCGTTTGCTAATGGGCTTTCAAATACGCGCGTTTGCGTCCCAGCGTCCCAGCTAACCTTTCAAAATTTGCGTGGAATTGAACATTTCCTTGCTGTTGCTGCTGCTGCTGCTGCTGCTGCTGCTGCTGCTGCTGCTGCCGCCATCCACCCGATTGGGATGCGGTTGAGCCGTCCCCACTGGAACCTTGCTGGGCAAAGGGCACGCGGTGGATATCTCCCGCATCCCTCATGCTCCGAGAGATGCCCTCGTTCAGGCATGCCTATGCCTACTTTCCCTGGTGTCGTCATAAGCTCAGAGATGTTACGGTTCGGGATTTAAACAGTCGTTACTTTTCGAACCAGGCTATCCCGCCGCCTTTTCATTCGTACGCTAGAACGTCGAATTAACGAACAGCAAGGGTTGTATTGCTGTCCGTATCTCGCTTTCCTGCACCAGAGCTAGCTGTGCTGACCATGGAGAACCTACTGCCAACAGTTAATGCGGCAGATGTGACCAGCGACGACTTCCGCGAAAGAACTCTGCCTTATCAGCAATGGGAGGTGCGCAAGAACAAATTTCAATTCGTACTCAAAGCTGACGTTTTTCGATTTTTTACACGACGTAAAATTCGTACAAAGAGTGTTCACACAGCCTGGTACCATTATGATATACATCCCAGGTATACTACAACAGTACATATGAATAGATATGGCATCAATCGGCCGTTGACGCATAGTCTAGTCGACTGAGAGTTTACATCCGGATCGCCTGAAGCAAACACGTGATCACATCTACAGGTATATACTTGACATAGTCTATATTTATGTATTTCTAGCACATAGTCTAGACTAGTCTAGTCTAGTCTAGACTACACTCGTAGATACGAAGTCGTTTGCATTACAACTGTACACTGCCTGTCTGCTGCTGTATACCAGTAATACCGTTATAATATGTACACACTCGACATGTGCACACTCGATTTTCCAGGTATTTACAAGACGTTATTTTCCGAACTTCACTGCTGTTGTTATTATAGTGCGCATGGTACCGGTATGCATACCACGAAATATGCACAACGTCAGCTACGGGTGCCAGACTATTAGACTACAGTAGAATTGGAAGTACTGCTGTGCCCACGATTTTGTGGATAAAAAGCATTGGAAGTAAATGTGCGATATTGCTTGCGCTTGTGCACGCAGTGAAAGGGCTAGGTTTTCCGTCGCTCTCGCCTTGGCATTTACGTACCAAGAGCGACGCGTATTTTTTCACCTACGGGTCATCCCACGCTGGGGATGCAGCATGGCTTTCTGAGCTCGTAACGTGAAGTGGAGCTCTATATCTCGCCCGAAACACGACTTGGAAGACATCCTCCGTTCGCGGGCATCCCGACCACAACGTTTCTATGCGCTGATCCTACAGCATAGATATTCGTAAAATTATCATACTGAAGCATAGTTCCACACTTGAGGTTCAACCGGTCACAAATGTTTAGTCCGACAACGGCAACCTCTACCGTGGGGTGACTCCTACCCGGTGTATATCCAGAGCAGACGCCCTGTGACGAAGGATGTGCGACAGCGATCTGCATCAATCAAGGACGTGTTGCGCAAGACTTGAGCTGCCCTAACGCCTTTGGTTTGAACTGGATTTCTCTGGCGACACCTAGGGCTCTTCTTGCTGGGAGCTTGGCGTGACTCGGCGTAATTTACGGTGTAGACACAGCAGCGCATAGCAGTATCTGCATTGCCCTCGCCACTGCACAATCGATTTGTCCGATCAAGCACCCGAACCTCTCCCTCTCTCTTAGCGGTATTTTACCACGTGTTTACCTGATGATGCTTTGCTCTGCTCTCTAAAAAATATTTATTTGCAAGTCCACTAATCATTTCGATCACAATTGTTGTCATGTGGTAGTTTAGGTTGTCTCCTGAAGATATTTGGCAAGGGACATATAGCACGTAATGGCTGTGGTAACCGACCTGTGTATGTGTTGTTCAAGAGAACAGAAGATATACAGCAGTAAAGGTGGCCCTAACGTTGCCGAACCGATTAGGAGAGCGGTGGTGGTGGAGAATTGGGACAGTGAGCTCGAGGCGTGCATAATCTTATTTGCTCAGACCCTTGGCCCGACCAGCCTGATAAAATGGACGTGGCCCTGTGACCTGTCCGTCTCGGAGGACCCTGCCCCAGTAGCCTGCGTATTAAGGCTTCGACAATCCCAATGACTCGTTATTGTCCATCGCTCCCCGTGGCCTGTTCATCTGGGAGGACCCCGCCCCAGTAACCTGCATACTCGTGCTCGACAATTCTGATGATCCTTTCATGTCAGTCGCACCCAATCCCCTCACTCCCCCCCCCCCGACCTCCCCGTCCTATCTCAACCCCCCCCCCCCCCCCCCGCCCATCCTTTCTCCTGCATCCCCTCCCCGTACCCGTACCGCAGGGCATCGTAGATCTTCCGATATCGGAGTAAAATACACCCAGATATCAGAGTTTTCTCTATATTCGTACTCCAACACGCCCCCCAACCCCCCCCCCCCCCCCCCCCCCGCCCATCCTTCCTCCTGCACCCCCTCCCCGTACCCGTACCCCAGGGCATCGTAGATCTTCCGATATCGGAGTAATATACACCCAGATATCGGAGTTTTCTTTATATTCGTACTCCAACACGCCCCCTCGACGAAAGCATATTCTTAAAACGTGACCCATTTTTTACAGTCACTGCATGCCATCCATCTGCAAGTCTTTTCTGGAGATGGCAAACAGGCAAGGAGGATATTTGCTGGCCGCGTAATTCATTTTTCTGCAACCTGGTATCATACACATAATATCTCGCCCTTTTCCCTCCGCCCCCTTTTCACCGTGTACCACCTGTCCGGCACTTTTCAGGCCGAGAGGACACATGTCGCCCCAGGCACACCCTTGGACGTTCGCCATCTACTGCCACCGATCGGAAACCAGAAATCAAGACAAGTGCTCAGCGACGCGTTACCTATTGCGCCGTATAGCGAATCGTCATCAATATCTCCGCGCACGGAGCCTTCCTTTCCTCAACCGGCGCCCGTCGATCGAAACCTCTCCGACCTGTACGATCCGGCGCTAGATCCGAGTCCCATCGGTATGGAAGATCGGGGCATCGTGCAGCAGATACGAAGCACTCGCATTGTGCCCCGTCGCGAGTTGCCAGGAACAGCAAATATAGGGTCGTCGCGAGGCGGTGTGAGCGTGGCTCCACCGCAAAGGTCTGATTGCTCCGGTAGTGCTGCCACTGTAGTGACAGTCCTTAACGGCTACGACGACTCGCGTGGGCTGACCAAAATATCACCCGGGTGTGATACTATTGGAGGTGGGACCACGAAAACATCACCCACGTGGGGTAGTGGTAGTGATGGTAGGGTCACGACAATATCACCCGCGTGCGGTAGTGGTAGAGGTGGGGGCGGAGATGGAGAGGAAGAGGGTTGTGAGGGTCAGTGCTGTGTTGACGTCTTCGTGCAAGGCTTTTCTTCGGCGGGGATCGAGCACACCACCCTTATCCCCTCCGCGGTATTTCGAGACACGCTGCACAGGAGACCGACGAGCAGACTCGTGGTTCCAGCAGTTTCTTCGAATTGTATTCCTGAAGAGGACGAAGCGAAGGCTCTCACGAAGCTCAGAGAGGACCAACTCGGCCTCACCGTGTTCCTCGCCCGCGCAGGTGATTGGTCGGATTACAACAACGCCGGGGGTTTCAACGGAGGTTGCGGTATTTCGTACAGTCAAGGCATAGGAACGACACACGATGACGGAGTAGGGACACCGGACTCCCGCTCTCTCAACGATGTCAGCTCGCACAAGGAGGACTCAGAATCACGGAACATGCGATCGGAATGGACGCATTCGGATCAGATTCGTTCGGAGAGCATGCATTCAGAACGAGTGAAATTCACACGGACGCAGTCCGAACGGATGCAATCGGTGAAACCAATGCAGCCGGCAGGACGGATACAACAGGCAGAACCGATTCAATCGAACTCCACCACTCGGATAATTTTCGAGCGCGAGGACGGAACGCCGGGGCCGTCGCAAAACGCGTTTCGCGTGCAATTCGAGCCGGGTCCACTCGGCATGGAGCTCGAAGAAGATCCCCACCAGCGCGGCGTCGTGCGAATCCGACGGCTCCTGCAGGCGGGACAGGCCGAGCGCGACGGTCGATTATCCGTCGGATGTCTAGTAGTCGCCGTGGGAGACTGGGGAGGGGGACACGACGACTCAACCTCGGACGACAGTGTGTTGGCCGATCGAAGCGGCCGGAGCGGGCACCCCGGGCGAAGCGAGCGGAGCGGGCCGAGCGGGCGAAGCGAAAGAACCGAACGGAGCGAGCACGCCGGGCGGGGCGGGTGGAGCGAACGAGGTGGGTGGAGAACGAGGGCAACGCTTGGGAACAATCATCTCGTTACTACCGCTGGGATGTCATCGTCGGGTCCGGCGCTCATCCGATCCCTCCGACAGCTAGAGGACGCCATGTCAAGTCGACACGACGGTCAACTTTTTGTGGTGTGGGCCTTGGACCGTCTGGCTCCGGAAGCAATTGCCGCGTTAGGGATCCCTCGACCCACCAGCGCGCAAAATTTGTCCCACAGGTGGCCTTCAAACATCCTCCCTTCCCGACACAAATATTTGTGTGGAACGGGGGCGGCTGTGGGTTTGGGCCCTGGGGGGCACGGAGCGCACCACGAGCATGTCAGCTCCAACATGACGAGCAGGGGGTCATTTTATAGTGCGAGTACGCGGTTTTCTCACGGCGGGGATGGGATGGAAATGCAGGGGGGAGGGGTGGCTCGATGGCAGTCAAACCGCTCTTTTGGCGGCAGAGATAGAAGCAGGTTTTCGATGCCAGTGGACGAGGGAAAGGTTTCTCCGTCGGATCGCGGCGAAACGAGGTGGGGGGGCGGGGAACTCGGGGAGGCCGAAACGAGCTTAAGAAGCACATCAAGCGGAGCAAGCGGGGGAAGCGGGAAATGTAGGGAAAGCGGGGCAAGCATAGCGAGGCCAGCAAGCAGATCAAAAACAGCAAGCGAAGCAGTCGGAGATGATTGCCAAGAAGGAATGGGATCCGAGACTGATATTAATGTAACGGGGACCGATGGCTACCCGCCGACTTGTTCAGCACGCGGGCCACCACCACGACCACCACTGTCGGCGTCGAGAGAAAAACATGCTCCAAGAACCTGGACCGGGGGATACAATGACAACGACAACGACGAAAACAATGTTGAAACTGTCGTACCCGGTGGGGTCAGGCAAGAACGAGGAGGACGAGGATGGGAGTTTGAAACAGGCGGAGGCATTTTTGACGAAGACGACCAGGGGCTGGCCGGAAGGAAGCAACCCCGACGCAGCGAAGACATCCCGGAAGTCGCTTATGCTGAACCGGAAAGAGAGAAAAGGTGGCTTCCTCTGGGTCTCCAGACCTCTACTGCGGATGAAGTTGCCGTGTGTTTGTGGTTTTGCAACAATCACGAGTCGGCTACGATGAAGGTACGAGGGTAGGCGGGGATGAGATTCGATTTTTGTTTTGTCAAGAGCGCAGGAAGAACAGGTTGGGGTGAATTTGAGGTACACAAATAAGTCATCGTGTGTGACTCTTCAATTCATTCACCGTTGTAAAACAAACCCCACACTTTTTTCAAGTCGATCGTCCCCAAACCGTGGATGCAGTCCGACAAGGGTCAAATGGTTGCTACGGGTACGGTTTTCGTCGTGTGTGTGCGTTTTTTTTGTATGTGGTCGCGGGCAACGCGCACAAACAAGGCGATTCGGGCAACAACATTCATAAAGCAAGGAAAGGGAACACGTATAGAGTTTCGAGGAGCCGCATCAGTCAGGCATAACAGGGTCCCAAAAACATACCCCATCGCCTTAGAGTGGGTCATAGGTACGTTGAGGACAGGCGGCGATGTTTTTCTGTTTGGCAAGATAACCTCAATGCATGACATATTTCTCGACATCCACCTAATTAAGGCGTGTGGAACAAAGAGGGGACGGAGGGGGGGGTGCCATCATCATGTCATGCATAAGTGCTACCAAAATACCCTCGCATCCCTGCAATGCCGGCATGGAGGACGGCGGATTTTTACCGATCAGACAGGCATTGATTGCACCAAGAGCGAAGCACCGTGAGGTGTTCGGCGAGTCGCATGAACGATGAGGTGTATCCTACTAAGAACCACCATGGGGGGGGGGCGCGTCTGCTACACCTGTATATTCGCAGTTTTTAATCATGTCTACATACATTTATTTTTCGAAGAAGTTTGTGAGACCGCTTCCCCATCTCCACCTGACTATCAACCCCGTATCAGGTATCGTGGATCGACTACTCCGGCAAGCGTGTCCTCCGCCGATCGCTCGAACCCGGCGCCTGCTACTTCGAGCGGTCATTCGCCACACACCCCTGGGTTGTCGAATGCAGTTGCAACAGCGACAGCACCAACACCAACACCAGCAGCAGCAAGAGCAACAACTACAACAATGACAACACCAACATCAGCAACAACAACGACAACAGCTACAACAGCAACAGCAGTAACGACAATACCACCAACACCAGCAGCAACAACGACGACAACAATGACAACATCAGCAGCAGCAGCAACAACAACGACAACAGATACAACAGCAACAACAGCAACAGCGACAACACCAACCACGACAACACGACTGCATCCGACCGAGAGACAAACGGACCACTAGCTGAAGGAGAGCCAGCAG
Source organism: Undaria pinnatifida (assembly GCA_012845835.1). Lineage (NCBI taxonomy): Eukaryota > Phaeophyceae > Laminariales > Alariaceae > Undaria > Undaria pinnatifida. Next base: position 3,599,126 of record JABAKD010000011.1, on the reverse strand, counting down.
CAGCCCACGAAGAAACAACACCACCTGCTCCCTCCACGAAACAAGACGATGGAGACTGTTGTGTCGTACGCCTGGGGGGCGCTATGGCAGTTGCCCAATTTTCAGGGTCACTAATCTGGAATCCGGCGGGCAAAACACTGTCGGTTACGAAACAGGCAAGGATTGGGGTGTCCGGCATGAGCTCAAGCGCGGTTGCAACGGTAGCGGCGTCAGCAGGGGACGGGGCTGGACTCGACCCCGGTAAAAAACGCCTCTGCATGGCTGGAGCATCTAGAGATTCAGACGCGGCTCGTGCTGTGGTGGAGAGGGCGAGTGTAAGGGCGGCGAAAGCGAAGATTTTGGAGGAAATGAGAATGTGGCGAACACAGCCGCTTCCGAGTGGTGGAGCTGATGCGCGTGGCCGTTCAGCAGCGACTGGGGGACTCGGTCAAGGCGCACCACATCTTCGGGTCGTTATGATCGGCTCGTCGTCATGTAGCAGTGTCATCCGATGACCGACCCTAAACTGCACCTATAGGCGTTAGGCGTTTGCTACGATGGGGGCATGTTCTGGGGAGTCTTACTGTTGCACAAGACTGTGGATTTGTTGTGTGTTTTGCTTCTCCTTCGTCCCGCCGACCCCTCCTCGCTCCGAGCGGGGGTGGCCTTGGGATTTCGCCCCCCGTTTCGCAACGCGGACCTGTAGGTTGCGTTTTGCCTCTTGCAACCAAGCATTTCCACCCCCAGCCCTCGCTGGGGATGTAGCGGTAGCTCGGGTTCTTCTGTTTTTTTAATGCACATTCGCCCCCTGCTTGCCGGAGACGTGGCGTTTGTCTCTGCTTTCTGTTTTTGCGCGTGTAATGTCCTCCCTCCGTTACTGGGGCTGTGGGGGCAGCTCCTGCGGTTGATGGCCCCGCCATTACGGCTGGGTTCCCCCTTGTATCCTTTTAGCGTTCCTTCAGGAGTTTTCGTAGCCTAGCTGGGTAGAAGTGTGGGAGTGGGTTTTGGGGTCGTGTCTTCGATTCATGTCATACTTTGTGGACCCGTGATCTCCCTACTCTTCCTTGTTTCTGCTTACACGGCTCATCAGAGTGGGGTAGTAATGTTACGGTGTCACCTTGGACCCTCTATTAAGTCTAGGTTCCAGGACGTGGACACACACGAAAGGAGTGGCATACTCAGGTACTTACCGGTAGATGGCGTTCGCTTACGGAAACATTAGGAAACGAGAGTTGAGAGACGAGTGCCCTCACACGTTCAGACCTATTAGGTATACCCTCGGCGATGGCCACACGATCGAAGAAGATGCCAAACGCGGTATTCGAAAATTCCCGAGTGCCAACACACCTGACCCACGCGAAATCTGCAGATTTATGAGGACCGTCGGGTTTTCAATCCCATTTTGTGAGATGATCAACCAAAACAGGAGAGTTGACACCAGAGAAAATTATAAATTACTTGTCCCTCGGTCCAGGGTGACAGACCCACCGGCTGTGACCCAGACCGAGCGATCCACCGACAGAGCCGAATGAACTGCTGTGCACGACGACCCCATCAGCAGCAGCAGTTCCGTTTTGCACCCCACCATAATGTCATACGCCTGAAAACCTGGGGATGTATTGGAAATATCCCCCGTATACCATATCCGTTTTACCACCCACATGATCATTGATCCATACTCACCTACACTTAAGATACATGAGGATGTCTCCAGGGTGTCCCTCGATGACCACAGACCTCTTGTCTTCTTGGAATTGGATAGTACAACGACGCTCTTGTAACGAAGCACCGGCGATTGACGCCGCTAGACCTGTTCAATAGACAGACATGTAAGGGGATAGACTAAGTGTATATCCCAGGAATCAAAGTGCTCTCCCATGTGTGTTGCTTTCTCTTTGGGAGAAGAGATTAAACCTGATAAAGCAATAGTGTTTCTTTCTATCATACCAGTGAGTATGTGCTGTAACTCGAATGTGCTTGCTTGAGTTCGTGAGTCCAAATTGTCTCCTCGAGCCATCTCCCCAAGCCGTTTAACTCGAATGTGTTTGCTTGAGTTCGTGAGTCCAAATTGTCTCCTCGAGCCATCTCCCCAAGCCGTTCAGTCCCTCTCATTGGGGGGGGGGGGTGATCTGTCCTGTGCTGGCCAAAGGTTTAGTCTACCGATTTCACCTGCTTATTTTCGACACCGCGCGGTGCTTGCGCCACACGCCCGGGAACATCCCGGAACTGCTATGTACGGCTGTTTTGGCATGGTGTAGAGCTATCAATGAAGCTGTCGTGTGCCGAAAACGGCCTAGTACTCGACGAGATATCTGGTATATGCTCCGCAGATTTTCTGAAACCGTACGTAGGAGGATTTTTCACATCGGTTTCAAAACTCTGCGGGAGCACGCGGGTATCATACCAGATATCTCGTCAAGCACTAGGTTGTTTTGGGCACACGATGGCTTCAATGATAGCTCTATACCATGCCAAAACAACCGTAGCAGTTCTGGGGTGATCTGGAAGGTGTGGCGTAAGCACAGGGCGATGTCGTAAATAAGAGCTTACGGCATCGGTGTCGTAAATAGCATAGTCTAACCGTAACAAAGATCCGAATCAAAATCCACATATGCGCTGCAAATCCATCGTAGGAACATTCGCCCTCAGAGGCAGACGTGCACTGCAATGCGCAAACTAACGAATCCCACTGCAGTTGCAGTATGAGTAGGAAACGGTATCACGCCGTATCAGCCCCGCAAGCAACACAAACAGCTGGAGACGAGCGAGAGATTGAAACGAATCTATCTTCTGTGTCAACGGCAAGCGCTGAATGATCCACGGGGAATTCTGTTTCAGAGAAAAACCCGGTTTCAGTCGTTAACGTTTTTGGTTGTACGGCATTTTTTATTTTGCGGGCAAAGAAACACTCTGGTGGTATCTCGCGGCTGTTCGGGTAGCAAATATTCTGGTGGTATCTGGGGTATCTCGCGGCTCGTTCCCACTGGCTTGCCCCAGCCAGCTCGTTTGGGCAGATCCAACATTCCAACAACCCCGGTCTAGAAATGCAACGAAATGAATGTGAACTCCTCTCGCGGAGTTTTCGACCTCATCATCAGGCTCCGCGCACTTCGCGTACAGCACCCTTTCCTCTCACCATGCGCGAGCCCGTGTCCCAAATCATGCTGGTGCTTATGCTGATAGGGTGGTCGGCTGCCTTCCAATCCTCCCCTCGAGTTGGAAGTACGACAGCAGCAGCACCGGTTGGGCGATGGCAACATAAATCGTCCTTGTTTCCCGGCACCAGTACCACTTCAACTGAGACTCGTGGGTTGCCTGTTCTGGACGCTCAGAGAGACCCTACTCGTGTCCCGCTCCCGGACCTCGCTCAGGTATGATAGTGCATGAAGTATGCACGCAATGGGTCGACGGGAAACACCGTCCTGATTTGCTGGAGGGGGTTGCGGCTGTGAGCACCGTGAACCTTGCAACGTTTAGCAGTGGTCGAGCAGATGTGCAATGTAGCATGATACAAATCTAGACTAAAATATAGATATCGTTTTGTCCAATTTGTAATACAAGCAAGCGGTACTTGTATTTGCATCAAAAGGGTATCTACGAGCAACTCTGTTCGACGAAGCAAGCAATTATGTTCAACCACACAGCGGACATGAAGACAAAAATAGCAAGCGGAGAGGGCCCATGAGATACGCTTGCAAGGAACAATCGCATCCGGCTGAGCTGATGTGCTGTGCTTGACTGCGTGCAGCAGATCGGGGGCTAGTCGACCCTGCGGCAGGAAGTAGAAGAAACAGGAAAATGTGCCGCTTTTCCGCAACAGCTCCTGTATATACCCCGCTATCGGGGACGTTTTCTACGTTATCATGTCACACAACGGAAGCCAGGACATACGTGTGGTTTTCCAATGATGACAGCGTATTAAAAACGGGGCGACCGGTGTATCACTCAGCTTGCAAAGATGACTGTCGATCCTAAATTTGCCGAACTCACAGCTGGCGTTGTTAGAACACTAGTAATTGGTGGTAATGAGGCGCGGCCTCAATACCAGCAGTAGACACATCGGCGATGCATTATATATGGAGCTCCTTGTACAGTCCACTCCGCTGTAAAGACGCACATGTTTTTTTTTTTCAGAGCGTCTTCGACGCGGGGAATCGGGACTTATCGAATTGAGGGTGTACCGGTAGGTTCGACATCACTGCTTCGGGTATCCCAAACGAAAAAGGTATGATGAGCGAGAGCTGTTGTTGTTCTCGACGCGCTTGTGGGCTTGCTTGTGGATATAGCAGGTGCTCGTACAGCAGCAGCAGCTTAGATATGATAGTTCTCCCGTTTTTTTCGGTTGAACTCTTGACAGGACGATCAGCATCTATCTCCGGTAGTGTGGGCGAACATCTACGCTGTTTGATATTTTCGTTCTGTATTCAGAGAGAAAAATAAGTGGTCGATCAACCTCCTGGATAATGGGTACTCGTACAGCAGCATAGATTTTACAGAAAGAAAAAGTCATCCAACAATCCTGAAAATAGCTACTTCTCGTACAGCAGAAGGTGTAAAAGCAGCGGCAGTAACAGCAGCACAGCACACGGGACCAGAGCCGGGTCAGTGTCGCTGTGCGTGTGTCTCGTCGACCAACCTCCTGAAAATAGGTACTCGTACAGGAGCATGCTGCAGCGTAACAGATGGTGCTCCCTTTTTTTTTCGGTTGAAGGCATCTCCGATCATACAAACAAGATCAGCATGGGAGAAACCAATGCTGTGCTCGTGTATAACGTAGCCCAGCAATGCCTGTCAAATCACGACATGCCGCACACCCAGTAGTGTCTTCAGGGAGAAAAAAAGTCGGTACAGCACCCGTACGACTGGCGGTGCTGTACTCGTAGCAGCGGCGGCATTAGAATCAGCAGCAGCACAGCAGAAGCAGAAACAAGTGCATGCAGCAGCGGCAGTAAAGCAGCACGGCACATGGGACCAGAGCCCGGTCAGTGTCGCTGTGCGTGTGTCTCGTCGCCGATCAACCTCCTGAAAATAGGTATACTCGTATAGCAGCATGCTGCAGCAAAAACCATGATGTACTCGTATATAACGTAGCCCAGCAATGCCTGTCAAATCGCAAAATGCCGCACACCCAGCAGCTGGTGCTTGTGAAATCACACGTTGCCGCACCTATCTCGACGAACTCTCAACGACTTGCAGCGAAACCAGCACGAGAAGAGTCGTCTGTCATCTGTGCGTGCACAGGACCCGTCGGAACTGGCCTTGGTGCCGTGTACGCTGAGTGCGGTGGACGAACGTGGCCGAAGAACTTGATACAAACATACACACATACACACATAATACAGAGAAAGTAATTCGAGGCACCCTGCCCTCGTATGCGATCTGATATGAAGAGGCTTTTTTTCCTTGGAAAACCAAGGAAAAAAGGCTCAGCGCTGCGCGCTTCGCGCCCCTCATCATTGATATTTTAATCAAATACCGAAAATCTGATCATGGGGCCATGGGGGCACCCACGCTTCCAACAGTAGTGCTTGGAACTAGGGGGATTTTTTTTAGCGGTGCCTCTGCTGTGCGATTTGTATAGACGTACTGGTATTCGGTACGTACTATTAATACAGTAGTATTTGGTACGTGCTGGTATTCGGTTTGTACTGGTATCGGGTACTCGAGTTTCAGTCTCCAAAACTTTGGTTAGTCCGTAGACACAGAAACCACCTCCGCAAACGCAGTAACGGACAAATCGAGGTTTATTGGTAAATGCAATCAGCGATATGTCAGTGTCGGGGATCTGGTTCAGAGTGCAGGATAACACGTAGGGTTGGGCACTGGCACATGATGTTTTGGCAGTAGTAATCTACTGGAAGCAGCTATCTACTTCTTGAACCTCCAGATGCTGCTAGTATCTGATCTTACCCACGTCCAAGAATCCGCCGCTAGGGACAGCTCGCGCTGTCAACGAGAATTGAAGGGTACCGCCAGCTAGCGCTGGACTGCGAACTCAATTGAGTTAAATTGGCATGCGACATGCACCAAAATACGTAAAAATGTGATGGGCCTAAGCTTTAGTTTTCCCCATCCGCCGGAAGATATATATAGATATAAAAGTGACTTTATATTAGGGAAACCCATCATAATCGTTTTGGGAGGGCCAGCATCCAGTATACTGCTGCAATCCAATATACTGGTTGCTGTCGAGAGCAGCATTCTATCTACTGATTGAGGCTACCAGCGCCCAACCCTAATTAAACAAGGACAGTCGGTCAAAGGTTGGAACAGACATCGCGTGTAGGTCAGCAAGCCCACGCCGAATGCATGCGAGTAGGGTGTTTTTGCTGAGATGGTGAGCAGTCATAAGATGGTCGCTGGGTTGATCACCCAAGCGATACCTGTGTGCCTCTTTTTTTCCCGCCCGCCCTCCCCATTTTTTGTCCAATGCACTACTGTACGAGTACTGGTGTCAGGTATCATGTATCAGGTACGGGTATCACACTCTGTGCTCGCCGTACAGGAACATAACACAAAATGTGCGCGTGTGCGTAGTCGTGAAACTGTAGTGCACCAGGTACTACCAGTTATACTTCAAAGTATAGGTTTGATCCCGTTAAAATTGCGCGCGCGTTTTGGGGACAAATTATTTGGAATTTGTGTAGGGTAAGTTCTTGCGGTGGGAGAGCGGTCAAGTCTGTGTTGACTTCACTCGACATTCTGATACCCTTCCCGCCTGCCCCGCCTCGCCCCCCGTCCTTGTACAACCCTGCTGCGTTGCCTGTCTTGTCTTGTGTCGCACAGCGAGAATTCCCCACGTTGCCAGACAAGCCGTACGATTTGGTCGTGCTGGGCTCGGGGCCTGGGGGCGAGGCGGCGGCGGTTCAGGCGGCGCGATTAGGGGCCTCAGTGGCGGTAGTGGAGATTAAGAAGACTTTCGGCGGGCCGACCGGTCTGACGTCTAAGGCTGTACGGGAGGCGGCGAAGCAGATTAATCAGGCCGTCAAGAATGTGAGGGGACGGGGGGGGGGGTGGAGAGGGGGTGAGGCGGGGGGGAAAGGGTTGGGGGGGAGAATGGGGGGAGAGGGGGGAGGGGGTGGTGTTGAGTTGGTGTTGGTAGTTGTAGTGTTGGCTGTTGTTGTTATTGGTGGTTGTGGTTGTGGTTGTTGTTGGTTATGGTGGTCGTATTGGTGTTGGTGTTGTTGGTGTTGCTGCTGTCGCTGCTGCTGCTTTTGCTACAGTCGTCCTACTATGCGTCCTATGCCTGCCCCCCCCCTCGCCCCCCACTCACGCCCCACGAGTGTTCGACTCCAACGGGCGATAACAACATCACAACCACTGCGTGCGCGCGTGATTCTTCGAGGTTAAGCAGTGGACCACCAGAAGGTCAAACACGGTGGTGCTGCCGCTCTGACGCGCTCGCCCCCACCCCCAAATGCTCCCTCCTCTCGGAATATGTTTGCCATTTTTTTTCGCGCCGGTGTGCCGGGGTGTCCGCGTTACCAACCGCAGATTGGAGGTGACCGACGGCGCCAGACCCGACGGATGTGGAAGCTGCGTTTTCCGGCCCTGCGCGCAGAAGCCGAGGTTCTGCAGGTGCGATGCGCACGGCGCGCCAATCGAACCGAGAAGCATGTTTTTTTTCTAGGGGGGTTCGCTCCCACGACGTAAATTTCTGTTCCGTGTATCACTTATAAAAATGTTTTCCGTTCCTACCTGCTGTAACTCCTTGTTTTGCCCTCCTCTTTTTCTTGTGGTAGTCATGTATGCTGCGGCCGATCACGCGATGCAAGTGTTGGATTGGATGAAGCCTGCTCATATTTTTCCTCCTAACGTTGTCCTCGTGCTGTTTTTCCTCCTTCGAATTTCCTCCGTCTTGTGTCCACTTTCTTGTGAGCTGCTTCTTGTTTGTTCCTTCCTTTTCCTTCTTTCTTACCTCCCTCCTGCCTTCGCTTTTTCTCGTATGCGACGCTTTCGATCGTTTCGCATCACGCTCGCCACACGGCGGTTTCACATCACCCCCCCCCCCCCCCCGATCCCCGCTCCCCGGGGGGGGTACAGGCGGCGGAAACACGAGAACGCCTCGCCAAAAACCTGATCGATCTTTACATAGGGCAGGCGCAAATCATGCCGGCCGATGATGTCCCCAAGGGCGGGCCCGGAGAGGTAGCAGTGCGGGTTTGTCGAGCCTCCTGTTGCGTTGATATACCTGCACACCACGTGTGTGTTGCTACGGGATCGAGGTGAGGATGGGGGGGCGTGAGGTGGAGCGGGGGCGGGGTGGGGGCGGGGTGGGGTGCGGGGGGGGTAGAAGTGTACGCAATGAAGTTCTTGGTGGTGGCGGTGGTGTGGTGGTGGTTGTGGTGGTGGGAATGACGGTGGTGTTGGCGGTGGTGGTGGTGGTGTTGTTGCTGGTAGTTGTGGTGATAGTAGTGGTGTTGGTGTCGGTGTTGGTTTTTATGATGTTGGTGTTGGTGTTGGTGTCGGTATTGGTTTTCATGGTATTGGTTCTGGGTGTTGAGACGGAGGGAGGGACTGGTTGGAGATCCATAGAGGTTTATGCGACGAGGCCTCTGGTGGCCGCATGACGTTGGTGGTGTTGGTATTGGGATGTGCGTTGGTGTTGGTGTTGGTGTTGGTGCTGGTGTTGTTGATATTGGTGTTGGTATTGGTGTTGCTAGTACTGGTGTTGTTGGTGTTGTTGCCGTGGTTGGTGCTGGTGTTAGTGTTGGCGTTGGCGTGGGTGTCGTTATCGGTTGCACTGTAGTCCCGAATTGTTGCTTTCGTGATAATTTCTTTGTTGTTCCAGGTTATCGTCGTAAGTACTGGTGTTGTTGTCATTGATTGGTCGTCCTTTATTCAAAACATTTGCGACCGCCGCTCACCGCATTTCGCATGTCACACAACGCTTCACAGGGAAGCAAGCTTTCCTGCCGTCAGGACAAGCCCATCCACAGCCAAAAACGCCGCCCTTTTAATTTTCTCGCGAAAGTAAAACCGCAATCGTAAAACAAAGCTAAAAATCTCCCGCGCAGCGATCTCCATTCCCAGAAGAACCGATTTTTACACCCATCCACCTCTGACGTGAAAACCCGACGTGTTCCGCCTCGGAATTGTAGGGATGCGAGGGTCTGTGGTCCTAAGGACTGTGGCCATGCATGATAGGGTGAAAACCCCACCTCCCCCCCTCCCGACCCCACCTCCTAAATGTCAGCTCTAGCTCTGCCCCCCACCCTCCCCCCCCCCCGGCTTCGTCGACAGGCCTAACAGGCCCCCCTCTTTGAGATCGGGATCGCGGCTTCCGTTCAAGAAAGGGATTGTCGTAGACGCGACGGAGATGGGCACAATCACCGACCTTCCCGACGCTTGCGCGATCATCGGTGGCGGTGTCATCGCGGTCGAGTACGCCAACGTCTTGGCTGGCCTAGGGGTGGGCGTGTCCCTTCTCTGCAAGGAGGAGGTGGGCACGCGGATGGTTAACGGTATGCGCCGCTGGTGTTGTTGGTTGTGGGGGTCGCGAAGGTGTTGGTTGTGAAGGTGGCAGTGTCGGTGGTTGTGATGATGGTGGTGGTTGTGGTAGTGGTAGTGGTGGTGGTTGTTGCGAAGTTGTTGGTAGTAATTCTGGTGATGGTGGTTGTGGGAGTATTGGTGGGGACGTTGTTGTTGTTGTTGCTATGGCTGCTGTTGTTGTTGCCAGTGCTGCTAGCGTACGCGTGGATGCTTTGTTTCGTGTCGTGTGCTTTGGTTTTTTATATTTGTTGTTTTTGGTGGGAGGGGGGGGGATAGAAGATAACATTACCTGACCACGGTTATTGCCTTGCTTCTGTCGCTGATGCCCGGTTGAAGGTCTTTGAGGAGAGCATTTGCTCTATGCAGCGCGAATAAAATCAGGGCACAAAGGGTTTTTCGGTTTTGCCCTGCCCCCTCCTCCCCTCCTTTACTCCCCCCCCCGCCGGGAAGAAATTGGTGCTCGTCTCTGGCACCGCAGATGATGTATACACCAGGATTCTGGTGTATAGTACCACCGACATATATTGTCCATAGCGTGGGTCAGGAGGTATTGAAAATCTTGCGGGTCGAGTCGGATCGGTTCAGAAGGGGTAGAAACTTCGCACGGTTCGGGTCACGCCGGGTCAGGAGGTTCTCAAATATCACGGGCCGGGTCGGGTCACCCTGACCGGACTCGACCCGTGAAAATCCCTGATGTTTTCGCCATTACTATATCGGTGCGCATATTTGTGCTGGAGGAGCTGATCCCGGAGCCGAGTGCTTTTGACTTTTACGCGCGCTGGACAGCCAAACTCGGACCTCGGTGCGGGCAGCCCTACCCCAAATACCCAAAATACGAAACGCCTCTCGGCTAGGGTCTCGTGCGGTCTGATCGAGGAGACTCGCTGGTGGGTATTGGATGGACATTTGTGTTGCACATTTTCTGATCGAAAACGAAGTCATGATACGGATAGGGAAGTTCTCGGTATTAATATGAACTCGCGTTAATGAATGTTTGTAACTCTCGCCAATTCTGTGTACGCTGGCAGGAGGCATACCAAAAATATACCAGGTACCAGGGTACATGTATATTTTTCTAGAAGAAAACATATCTGGTATTTCTTAATTATATAAAATACCCATCAGAAAAACTACGCCTGGTACGTTTTTATTGTAGGGGTTTTATATGTGGAACGGCGCGGATATCCGGCTTCATCGGGCCCACGGTGGGACCCTCCTTTTTTCAAAGAGGTGTCCGTGAAATTAGCAACTCGTTTCGCTTGTGGTCAAAACGCCCTACGGTACGGTCTCATGTGTTAAGAGGAGGAGATGAGGAAAGCCGACGAATGTGACGTGGGGAAATTTGGTACATTAGATAGCAGCGAGAAAACGATCACCATCCTAGGAGATGGACGGTGGCCACAGACGGTCGGGCAGGGAGGCGATAGTACACGCAAGAAAATGTTATAGAATATATGGAAGACACTGTACTGAGCGTCTCTACAAGGAGTCGAAATGGTGCTCCGTCTCGAAAGGGATGCGTGATTCATGGACGAATGACTAAGGCAAGCAACGAATAACCCCCCCCCCCCTACATCCCCGCCTGCGGTAGGGTCTCGTGCCGTCTGAACGAAGGAGCCCCCACAGCAACACCCTCCATACAATCACCGCTTATAGGGTCCAGTCCCGCCTCGAAAAAGCCACGTTTTCTTGACTTCCACGGCAAGACAGTGCACGCCCTCTTCGAGCCCAGTGTTGATCGCGTAAAGTAAGGCCTCCCGTACCTGGTTCATGTGTGCGGTGAGTGCTGTGTAGTGGTGTTGGAGGTATGTCTGCAACTTCCTCTGTGCGGCCTTGAACCCCCCAACTGCGGAACGCTTTCAATCTGCCGTGCTCAAGGACGGCTGTTTCCTCGAGCAAGGCATGGGAGTGCCCCGGAGGCTTGCAAGCTTCGGGTCGCGTGAATGCGGAAGGAGTTTGAGGGCACCATCATCACCCCAACAACCCACCACGCATCCCGCGAAGGACCCATGTTACGAACATACAACCAACCAGCAAACAAACAAACAACAAACAAACAAACAAGGAAACAAGGAAACAAACTAGCAAACTAGCAAACTAGCAAACAAACAAACAAATACACACAAACAAGCAAACGAACAAGCAAACAAGCAAAGCAACAAAAAAACAAACACACAAACACACAAACAAGCAAACGAACAAACGAGCACACAAACACACAAACAACCAAACAAAGATTAAACAAATCAACAAACACAAGACACACGTCTCTGCTGGCTGGTGTGCCTGTCGCATCGTGTTTTTACTGCTTATCCCGTCGCCTCTACCCCCCATCCTCCCGCAACGCACCCGTTTATGGAAACCCTTTACCCTGCATCGACCACCCCGGGGCGTGTTCCTATCGTCCCCGACACCTCAGGAGTTCATGCCGTTTTTGTCCGAGGAGCTGAGGGTGGAGCTCCGCAAGCGTATGGTGAGCCAAACCACCCTTGGAAAGGCGACCGTATAGTTGTTGAACGAAAATCAAACCCTCATGGGGAAGATTTTAGGCTTTTTTGTTTTTGGACCGTTGGTCGCCCCCCATCCCCGCGAAACAGAGCAAATCGGTACGAAGCCAGCCATGCCTCCGTGGCATCCAGTTGTTGCCATGGATGTGAAGTCTACGTTTTACTTTTGTTGGTTCAAGGTGTGTGGCGCCTAACGTTTCTTTTTTCGTCGCGCGCTCGCCGGCAGATTCGAGACCGTGTCCTGTTTGTCCACACGCCGGTCAAGCGCATCGACATCGGTGGCACCGACGACATCGTTCGCGTTCTGCTGGAGGAGGCCCCTAAGCAGGCGAGGGGCCGAACCCCAACGTTAACTCTAACCCTCTCATTAGAGAGCGAGGGAGGGATTGAGGGAGGGAGGGATTGAGGGAGGGAGGGATTGAGGGAGGGAGGGAGGGAGGGAGGGAGAGAAGGAGGGGGGGAGAAAGAGAGGGAGGGAGGGAGGAAGGGAGGGAGGAGGGAGGGAGGGAAGGAGGGGGGGGGGGGTACTCAGTTTGTGCATGGCCGTAGTCGTATGACCACAGACCCTCGCATCTCTACTATGCCGGGACGGAGCACGTCGGGTTTTCACCAACCAGGCATGTATTGCAGGAGGGTGGGGGGAAGGGAGGTAGGGAGACAGAGAGAGTCGCGAAACAAGAACGACACACTGCTATCATTGTAGGGTGGGGGGTTATATTCGGAGGGTTTGAACCAGCTACGCGAGAACACACAAAACAACAAAGTCGATCAAGCAAACGTTCAAACGCGCGGTAATTATCTCCCTGTCCCTACCCTCTCCCCTCCTCTTTCTCCCGCTCACCTTCTCTGCAACCTTCCCCCCCCCCCCCCCCCCCCCGTTCGCGCTTCCAGCCTCGCCGCCTGCGGGTGAACTTGGTGCTGTACAGTGGTGGGCGCGACGCGAACAGCGAATCCCTCGGGTGCGAGGGCGCTGGGGTGGATTTGGCTCGGTACGGCCGCCTCAAGGCGAGTCCGCAGTTGTATGGTTTCCGTCAGAATCACTAATGCATCTGTGGCATTTTCTTCGAGCATAGATAACCCATCTGTTCGGAGTTTTCTGGGGATTTGGGGATTTGGGGTCAATATCCAAACGCATGATATGTTTCAGAACAGGTCGGGTTCTTAGGGTGCGTTTCAGGTTTTGGGGTGAGCATCCAAACACACGTTTTATGGACGGAAGAAATCGGTGTCGATTAGTGACTTTAGGTACTAGGATGGATCGAGCTTAGCAGATGTCTGTCACATTCCCCTCCTTTTTTTCACACGTTTTCAAGACAAACCTGCCTGGCTCTGGGGTGAGCATCCAGGCGCGCGTTTTGTTGCAGAAGTAAGCGGCAATAATTAGCTACTGCTGTAGTTACTACAGTAGGTTTGACCGAGCTTTTCAGATTCCTGTCGAATCCCGCCCTTTTTTCACACATTTGAAAGACAAACTTATCCGGCTCTGGCCGAAATCCCCTCCCCCTTTCTCCCACACTATATCGTTGTTAAACAATTTTGGATATGGTGAACGACACCCGCTGTATGCGTACTAAATCCTTATGATAATATGTGGCTGTGAAGTTTGTGTTTTTCTTACATCGACGTGAGACAAACCCAAACCTGTCGAACTCGCAGCTGACGAATTTATAATATTTTTGCCAGTTCTCCTTTCGGAGGTGAAGGTATATACGGAGGCAGAAATGCTACGAAGGCAGAATAAAAAGTGAGCGTAGACCCCAAGAACTACTAGACATGAACAAACGTAGCAATAGCAGGGAACGGCAAACTAGAAAGTAAGGGGAAAATGAGAGAGGCGAGCAGACCAAAAGAGGGTGACGCAAGAAAAGAGAACGAAATCATATACTTCGAAGTATATCTAAACGACGCAGTAGTGTTATCAGTAGGAGCACAACAATACAGAGGCAGTAGGAGCAGCAACTAAGTAGGAGCAACAGACCAATACCAAAATGAAGAGATCAGTTAGTTGCTGTAGTAAGTGGATGATTATTATTGTTGTACAAATACGAGTAGTTTTAGTATGTATTAATAGGTAGTTTCCGGCTCCTACGCCAATATTTTATTGCAGTTGTTACATGTGCTGTAATTGAGGCAACCCCCCCCCCAAAACTGTTAATAATCAAAGGTGCGTTTGTATAAGAAAAAGTGCACAGGAACAAACATGTAGTAGAGGAAGGTGAAGTGGGGACAGACGGCTCAAGACTGACGGAAACAGTCTAGAAATATCGTGGAAGTTACTTAGCATAGTTAGTATTCTCAATACGTGCCGCATCCCACGCCACACGTGCCCCTTCTCGCTCCCTGGCGGTCCCTAAGCTGGAGTTCGAATTGTGACGCTCTTCTCGAAATCATACACATCATTGACACGGTGTAAAAGTTTTAAGTGTCACCAAGTTGTGCTGTGTGTATTTTCTCAAGAACAGATCGGTCGTGGGCACGTCTATATCGAGTATGCCCAAAAAGTGCTCTAAGTACTGCTTTTGAGTGCACCCAAGGAGCACTGTGCGGGTAAAAATGCGAGTTCATTATTTTTCCGGGCAAGTTTTTTTTGTATGATGTACAATCAATTGTGGTCATCGCGTCCGGCAGTGAAAATAGTGTGTCCTTGCCACTCCCCTAGGCACTTATTTCCCGGAGGGGAACCTTGTAGTTAGTATGAGGGAAAACTATAGAACAGCGCAACCAAAATGTTCCCTTTGGAGGGGGGTACGTGGCGATTAGAAAAATAAGAAGGCCGAAAAAAAAAACTCTTGTACAATACGTGCAGGAAATAATACGTCCAAATCCAATTGCGCACGAAGGAAGGCGTTAAAATCAATACTAGTATTAAGGTGCAGAAGAGGTGACGCAAGAAGAGTAAAACAACACGTACTACCTCGTACCGTTTTTTTGTACGTGCACTGTGCTTATTTTCGTATCGAGAAGAGTGTTCTATCGTCCCGACCTTGTTTTAAAAATATGTATGAATTAATGTAGGAGCACAAAAACCTTCAAATGGCCGAGAAAGAAACGCGAAAAATAACGGAAACTAAACAGTGAAAATATCATCAGCAGGAGCAAGCAGCAGCAAACAATCCTCGTGCGTTTTTTGGAAGAACCAGCACAAACCGGGGAGAAATCGGTACACTGAAATACAAACATACCTGTTATATTTTTTTCAGTCGTACGTCTCTAGGTATGAATGAACATCATGCTTATTATTTACAAGGGCTCCGCATGGGTGCCGGCATCGGCGAATGCTCCGGGTAGGGCAGGGTAGCACTCCAGCTTGTTCGATTCAATGTTCGATAGAGAGTAAAAACCGCGTCCACACAACACATGGTCTACGCGTGTAGAAAGTAAAGTAATGCCAAAATATTGATGTAGACAAACAGTGGACTATTTACTACTTCTGTCGCTTCCTCCCCGTTTCTCCGTTTCTTGCGTTAATCCGATTCCGAGCTTCATCTTACATATTTCGATCGGATACATACGAGCCCATGCAGACTGACCCTATAGTCTTGCCACGAAGAGACGTTTCGAGTGCGTTTCTTGACGTTTCGACTCAACCAAGCATCCAGGGCAAGCAGAGGGATGGCCAAATGTTTGCTGCATGTTCTCTACGTAGCAACTGACAGGCGCGCACTGAGCCAGCTTCTGCTACGACATGCATGATACCATATTATACTACGCGCGATCGGAGTATCACACACGGCTTGCAAAGATGAGCTTCGACAAATTTTTCGATCTCACAGCAGCTGAAGTGTATTTTTATTTTTATATTATGTACAGCCGAGGCTCGCAGACCGACTGTGTTTCCGTGTGTGTATAGTGATCGTGGAGAGACTTGCTGACGGTATTCTAGGCGTGAAACACGGTGTCGCTGCCTTCGTCATTCAATTCCTCAAATGCTATTATAATAATGCTACTTGTTGTTGTAGACCACTCCCGTCTGGTCCATGGAATATTAGTAGTACGCGATAGCACTGAACAAATAATTTGGTAGTTAAGAATTTCAGGCTTGACTGAGTCTTAGACAAAAATATAAACATACATTTCCTGGTATGGCATTTTTGTCTGATTGCTGGTCGCTCATTGGCCGGAGATCATACCTAGAGTAACCGTCATCTGGAGACGATAGGGTCCATTCCCAGAATCATAATCCGTGCACATATATACAACTTCGACAACCTGGGAACGAACACGGATATATCACCAGGATTGATACCTCCCCGCCAGTGTGGAAATCCCCAATGCCACCGACGGGCCGATCTCTAATTGGCAGGGGTTCGTATATTATAGGGCCAGCTCCACCCGGAGACATAGGGTCCCATCCCCGGTCCAGGGGTCATTCCCTATATCTAAAAATTAGACAAACGGCGGAAGAAAACCGAGTTCTCTCAGGTCGACATTGCCCCCCACGGTGTGGAAACCCCAGTTCCATTGGCTCGCTGATTGGTTCGAGCTCCACAGCGGCCTCCCACCCTCGTAGAAGGATGTTGGAGGCCCACCAACCGATGGGGGGCAGTTCCGTCGCACACGGGGGAGATGGGGCCCCATCCCCGGTTCAGAAATCCTCCGAATCTCTACAGCCCCAGCAACGCGGGAACTATAACGATGATCTCCCGGGTCATCAATATACCTCCCCGCCCGGCGTGTCAACCCCGACTCCATTGGCTTATTTCTCGTGACTGGCTGGTAGGCTTTGACCCAATAAGCTTACAATTATTTCGACCGAGTCGGGTTTTCTCGCATACTTGTCGCATACGGCAAAAATTTGCAATGCGAGCGCAGTTCAATGAGTTATTTGCATGATAGGTCGCACAAAAAAGCGATTTTGAGCCTATATCAATCAAGTTGACGTGCCGTGTGCCGAGCAAGCACGCTCAAAATGAGGATGAGAAACACTTGAACAGCACCAACAGCACCAAACGCAATATAAATGGACGAATCAGAGCCATTTGTATGCAGGATTCAGGCCCCGCCGGTTATAAGCACAATCAATTTCCAACATAAATGGGGTATTCAAAGAGCAACGACATAATAATATGTGGAACTAAGACTGGCACGAGTCGAGCATAATAACCGTGGGAAAAAGCCTGAATCTAGGCGAAAACAGTGCGTACTTGACTCACTGGCATAATGGTCGAATAATCATGGAATGCTTGCTGTGCCCGAATGATCACCTCTTTGTCGCTTATGCGGCACCGAAAAAAATCGCTGAAAATCCCGATTTCATTCGCTTATTGGGTCAGAAACCTAAGCTTGCCAATACTTTTGAGGGTTTTCTTGCATACTACTCGCGAAGGGAAAAAAATTGCCATGCGACCGCAATTCGTACCAAACGCTCGACCTCGGGATCAATCTATGCAGTTGGTGCGCAGAGCGTTACGATGAAGAAAGGCATTCGAGACACAAGAAGACCGGTCCAATCGCCATGTCCCGGCATACTAACAGCCATACATATTGCCCACAACAGATAAGAGCAATGCGCGCTTGCTTCGGCTTGGCACAGGATGATGTATGTGCAGTGACCATCCTTTCATTGCGGAGGCGGTTGAAGACAGGGGGGAGAAGGGGAGGGTACCTGTACACTGCGGGCAAGAGTGCCGGCGGTGCTTTGGTGCAAAGCGGGTCGTTAAATAGTACCTGCACCCACAGTGCGTCTGCCAAGACAAAGTACTTGGAATTTGAGTAAGTTCATTGTTGCGTTGTAGACCACGTTGCGTATATACAGTATTATTTGCACCGACAGAGCATTTGTGAAGACGCCGTACATGGAATTTGAGTAAGGTCTTTTTTTTGGGGTTGTAGACCACGTTTTGGTCGGCGGGAGGAGTGTGTACTCATTGAAGGCTACGACAGTGGAGTCATGTTTTGGTTCCTCGTTTATCAGCAGCTCAGAGGCACTCGCGGGAGTGGCTACCATGGGAACCCCGATTTAAGAGCGCTCCGTGACAAGCAAGCCGAAACATGCGCTCTTAACTGCAAAGCGCTCTCATCTGTCGCGAGCAATACCCTTTAGTGTGGCGGGACATGCCGAGTTGGCCGCTCTTAACCCCCGAATGCTCTCAAATCGGGTGCTCATAAACCGGGGTACCCACTGTACCGCGTTTGTGTGATTCGGTTTCGCGTTATGCGTGCGGTGGTTTTTTACACCTCGCCAACATTGTACATGGGAACATTAAGGTAAGCAATACGTGAGCTGTGAGTTCTCCCGATAGTTACTTCGATTTTTGAGTGGCTTAAACTTGTGAGTGAAAATAGTTGCTTATGCCCTCTACGTAGCCTTAGTCCGATAGCATGAGGGTTAACCTTCCTTCACAACTGCACCCGGTTTTTTTGGGACAAAGCACTTGGAATTAGAGAGGCTTTGCAGTTGAATGAGGTTCAAGGAGGCGACATTGCGGTTCCTGCAGTTGTGTATGTCTGTACGTAATGTAGCTCCTGCCCCCCAAAAATGCCCTCCGTGACCCTTATCCATGCTAAGCACGAAGGCCTGAGCTCCTCCACCCTTCTTCCCCTCCCAACGTGCATCGTTTTGCAAAGCAGAACGACCTGAGTCTCACCTGCCCCCGGCCACTACCCCTCATACCCCCCCCCCTCGCCCCCTCGACCCCCCCCCTCGGCCTTACCCCCTCGTACCCGCCCCACCGCCCTTTACGTCCGACCCCCCCCCTTTCGCCACACCAAAAAGCAAAATAATTTAATCGGAGCTGTCGTGAGTATGGAAGAAAGTACGCACAAGGTGCCGGAGCCCGTCTCACAAGCGGTTCTTAGTAAAATGCAGCTCAGCCTTCATGCCACTCGCCGAACGCCTCACGGCGCTGAGCACTTGGTGCACGCGATGTCTGCTTTATGGGTGAAAACCCAACGTACTCCGTTCTGTCATTGGAGGGATGCGAGGGTCTATGGTCGTAAGACTACGGGCATGCATGAAATGAGTACGTCTCCCCCCTTCCCCCCCGCCCCCCGTCGTCTTGCGCCATGTGACCGTGATTGAAGGTGGACGAGTCATTCCGAACGTCCAACCCTCGCGTGTTCGCCGTTGGAGATGTTATCGGACCGCCCGGTTTGGCGTCGTCGGCTCAGATGGGGGGACGGGCGGTGGCAAACCTTCTGTTTGCCGACAAGATGCAGCGGCTGAAACAGCTAATGTTGGAGGAGTCTACTGATATCGAGGTATCTTTTACCGTACCGTACCGTGTGGTAACGTACTGTAGCGTGCTGTTATGAAGTTTTTTTGTTAATCGCCCCGTATTTCGTTACACCGTACCTTGTTTTCTAGTACCGCAAAGCCGTGTTCGTACTTTCCTGTAACGCATCGAAGCGCATTTTTCTGTGTCGTACCGTACCGCACCGTACCAAACCATACGGTACTGGCCCGTCCCGTATCGTTTTCTCGCCAAAGCGTACCGCACCATATACATTTTTGTGCTGAACCGTACCGTCGTACCGTACTGCACCATGCCATACGGTACCGTGTCGTATCTCATCGAATCATATCGTACCGTACAATACCGTACAATGCCGTAGCTTAGCGTAGCGCGGAGAGGTGGGGGGAGGGAGGGGGGAGCTTGCTTTTGTAAGGGCCTAGGATCTAGAGCTGCGCACGTTTCTTGAACAAACTACTCGTACTTGCTTGGAAAAAGAAGCTTGGGCATATTTGCAGCAGTATTATGAAGGGTTTGCCAGATTTTCTTGTACAATACGATACTCTCCGGCGAGTCTTTTGTTCCACCAGTTTAACGAGGAGTAGCGTTTTGTCTTCCTAAACAGTGCTTCCACCGCTGGTTATAGAAACTCGCAAGGGCTAACACGCTCTCCCTCCCTCCCCATTCGTCCCCTCCCCGCCCACGCGTCCCCTTCCCCCCCCACGGTCTCCTTGAAAACCCTTTCTCCCTAAAGGATGTGGTCGATGACCCTTTCTTCGCGGCAGAAGCGCAGTCGCCCGCTAACGCACATATCGCCCTGTTGGGAAACGACGATTCGTTTGCGGAAGAAGGAGAGAAGGGGCCACCCCTGCTCGAAAAGGTGGCGGGGGCACCTCTAACCCTCTGGACTATACCAGAGATTTCTAGCGTAGGCCTTACGGAGGAGGACGCGCTGGAGCAGGGGATGAAGAAAGCCTCCAACGGGGGTTCCGTGTGAGTTTGTGTCTGTGATATCGCTGCCGCCGCCTTTTTGTTCGTGCGTCGTTGCTGCATTTTCGCCGCTTCTGACAAGTCTTTGTTGCGTTTCCGCTCTTTTTGACAAGTCTTTGCGGCATTCCCACCCTTTCTTACAAGTCTTTGTTGAATTTCCGCCCTTGCTTGACGAGTATTTTTTGCTGCGTTTCTGCCGCTTTGTTACGGGATGTCTTTGCTGCGTTTTTGTCGGTTTTTTACACGGCTTTGCTGCACTTTCGCCCTTTTTTTGCTGCATTTCCGCCCTTTTTTTAATGTGGTTGCTGCGTTTCCGCCCTTTTTTCTAATACGCCCCCTTTATTTGTGACGCGCCATTGATAACAGTACGACCGAGTACGCGCATTGTAAAGAGGTCGCCAGGGAAAGGCTTACATGTCCTTGCATCTTTTTTGCCCTTTTTGGCAAGTATTTGTTGTATTTCCGCCATTTTTTTCATACCTGTGGTGCATTTCCGTTCGTGGCTTCATTTCCGTTTTTTTTTTTATTAGCTTCGTTTTCACCCGTTTGGGGCATGTCTTAATGCTGCATCCCCCATCCGCTTTTTATGGCGCGCTATTGATAACAGTGTGACCGGGTACGCGTACTTTAAGGACATCGCGAGGGGCAGACTTAGTGGGGGGGACGCCGCGGGGTTCTTGAAGCTCGTGGCGAATGCCGATGACCCCACCCGACACGTCGTCATCGGCGTGCAGATCATCGGTAAGGGGCCACCACCGACGCCGTTTTTTTTTTCTTTTTTAATATATGACAGCGATAATATTGTTCTTTTTGGGTCTGTAGTATTATTATGAATAGAGTATTTTTTGTGCATCCGTTCGCGTACATCTGCTTTGGTCTTGGGTAAATATCTTGTGTATCAGGTTTTACTGTGCACCTGTGTTTGTAATCCTGTTGATGTGCATCTGTTTGTGTGCATCAAATCTGTTGTGGTGCGCCTGTTTTTTGTGCGTCTGCTTTTGTACCAGGTAACTGTTTTTGTTCCTCTTCTTGTCAGTCTGTTATGTTTTTTTGAGCGCCGCTGATCGCTGATTTTCCTTGTCTAGCAGCGAGAGTGTTGTTGACCCCCCCCCCCCCCCCCCCTCCTCGCCACACAAGGGGAATGATCGCATCACGTAGTGTGAACATGATAAGACACCCACGAGGCAGTTACATAGTAATACACATTGCTGTCTCTGGAGTTGCCACACCAGAAAACAAAGTAACTCATTGGCGCTGTCATCCTCAAGCAAGAGAGTAGGCGCAAGGTGCCGAAGTCAGTCGTACGAGCGGCTCTTGGAAGCATGCATTTCACCCTTCATGCGACTCGCCGAACACTTGGAAGCATGCATTTCACCCTTCATGCGACTCGCCGAACACCTCACGGCGCTTCGCGCTTGGTGCAATGTCTGCCTGGTTGGTGAAAACCCGACGTGCTCCGTCCCGGCATAGTAGGGATGCGAGGGTCTACGGTCATCGACTACGGCCATGCACAAAGTTCCCCCCCCCCCCCCCCCCCCCCCCTCCTCGCCCAAATGCCAAATGCACGCCTCAAACTTCGCGCGTGTCTTCCTGTCGGTAGTTCATGGCGGCCTCTTGAGATTTTTTTGCCCGTCCGTCGGTAATTTGTGCACTCACTTTTGAGGTGTATATGTTCCTCCCGTTTCACTGTCCTGTACCCCCATGCCTACAATGGTACGGTGATGCGATGGTGCGGTAGCGTGATCGTGCGGTGGAGCACGGGGGCGGGGAGGGGGTTGTAGTCACGGTTAGTCATCGTCAATCGTCATGCATGGCCGTAGTCTGTCAGACCATAGGCCCTTGCATCTCCACAAAGACCGGGACGGAGCAAGTAGTCGGCGTGCGAAAACCTCGCTGACATTGCTTGCACCAAGGGCGAAATGCCGTGAAGTGTTTGACGAGTTGGTGTACTCGTTTGTTGCTCGCCTTAGTCATTTGAACGTTGATCACGCATCCCTTCCTGAGACAGAGCACCGTTTCTACTCCTACCAGAGACACCTCCAACATTTGGGCGCTCGTTATGTTTTTCCGTATCCTACATACGTATGTTTTACTTATCTTATCCCCTCCCTTTTTCGACTCCCGTGGAGCAGGGGAGGGGGCAAACGAGCTTATTCAGATGGGAAGCATTCTCATCCAGAACCAATCTACCATGGAGGAGGTGAGCGGGCAGGCCGGGGGACAGCCTTGCGAGTCGGAAGTCCGACGGTCAAGGGAAGTCACGAAAACTTGGGGAATTCGTTAGAAGGAAGTACCTATTGGGCTAGTTCAATCGTTAGGCATTTCTGGCGAACAACCAACACTCTTGGGTTCGATATCCGTCAACATTGATCCCCGGGGCACTCCCCTAATCAAGTGACTAGCTTGGTGGGTACAAGGGGGGAGGGTGGGGGGGATTTCGGCGCATTATGTTAGTCAGGTGTAGTAAAGTATCCTTTGGGGGATGTCTGACTTCTAGCTTTATTTGCAATAACACTGCGAATGTGGTGCCTGAGCGAGGGCTTGGGCTGCCTGTGGTGTGCACTCTAAATCGATGTGCTGAGCGAGCCCGTCCCCCACGCTGTGCCGGAGGTTGACGTCCTGCCATGCAACCGTTAACCCGCTGCCATGTTTCGAAACACTGGCCGTCATGATTCGACCCCCTCCCCCCCCCGCACCTCTCACGTTTCGATCCCATCCCCTCCCATCCTTGTCATATATGGTCGCTAGCGATAGCCGCGAGCGCGCACAAAATATACCCCCGCCTCCGCCCGTTCTCTAATTCGTTGAGTATTATAGGTCGAGGTGGTACCGAGTACAATGCCGCATCGATATCATGTGGACGGTGCGGCATAACGCATGCCCCTACCGTCCCTTCCGATGCCCCCGCGTTGAAAACGCCTGTTCAGGTATCGAGTACCCCCCCCTTCCGCGAACATTCATGATAAAGAATATCCCCCTCGCCCCGAACTGCTTCTCCGAACGATATTGTCACGGATTACAATGCCACACGGATATCATATGGACGGTGCGACGCAAAACACACGCAGGTTGCAAAATGACTTTCGACGAGTTTCTCCATCTCCCAGCTGAGGTGTCTTTTCTAATCTTTTTTATAGAAGCATTCCCTTCCGCCCCCTCCCCCACCGCTTCCCACCCCCCCCGCGATGCAAACGCCTGCCCAAGGTGTCAAATACCCCCTTCGCGGCTGTTACACTGAGCAGTTTGTACCAGGTGGCCTCCGACGACGGCTTATGCAACAGCCCGTACAACGTGCAGCGCCATCCCATGCGCGGCCAGGCGTACCAATCGAGCTGAAGGCGGCGCTGTTGCTTATCTTCGCAGATAATTTGAACAATTGCTTTGTTCATATTTTAGACTGAACGCCTTTTTTTGTTTAGTACAGCATGTTAGTTTCAGAATTTGAAGTTTGACTGGAAATTGGAAATTTAATTTCGAAATGTTTTTTTAGACTGAAAATGAAGAAAAAGCATGAGTTTTAAAAATATTGAATATCAGCACGACGAGATTGTCCGATGTCCACGCACCTCACGGCATGACTGGTAAAAGTGGCCTCGCGTGACGTTAAGGTTTACGATATAGGAGGCCTTGCGCGCGTTGGTGCAGTTGTTCTGTTATCGTCGGGCTTTGTCAAGGGGGGATACGGGGACGGGACGGGACGGGGGGGGGGGGCTCAATCTCGCACACGACCCATGTATTGAGCATAAAATCGACGAGCGGAGCGGAAGGGGAATACACAAATAATCACAAGACTTTTTTACGGTGC
Source organism: Undaria pinnatifida (assembly GCA_012845835.1). Lineage (NCBI taxonomy): Eukaryota > Phaeophyceae > Laminariales > Alariaceae > Undaria > Undaria pinnatifida. The sequence continues at coordinate 3,575,181 of JABAKD010000011.1, read as the reverse complement.
CAGATGAACAAATCGTCGCAGGACTTTTTTATGGTGCCAGATCCCTATTCCGAGTCCATCTCATACATGCACTACGAAGTATTAGATGTTGATGCAGATTTGGACGGCTCTAGCGTTGCAGGTTGATGTGCCTGCAACCCTCTCCCTTGACGCGCTCCTGAGAACAGATTAGTCACAAGCAGCAGTAGAGGTAGCAATCTAGGTAGAAGTGGAGGTAGTAATTTAGGTAGAACAGGCGCCCGAAGTGTTTCTATATCGCAGATGTTTTTTGTTTTTAAAGGAGCAGGTTCAGTGGTCAAAGTATCGGTGGATGTCGTATGATGTCATCGAAGGTTCTGACGTCAACGAAACCATGCCGGCGGCTTTCATTGGAGCCCGTCCAAATTGTTCTGGCGATTGCTCTATCCCATCGGTGGTGTGTACGGTATCGCAAAGCGGGGAGAACTTTTTAGTTTTTTTGGCCAGGTTTGATTTTTATAGTTTACCATGATATACAGAGCGACCGACGGGCGTCGGCTCGTTAGGTGGATTTTACCTTTTTATTAGGAATGTATGTGTACCCATGTTTTGGGAGCAACCTACTTGGAATTGGTGGGCGATAATTTCTGCGGTTCTTCATCGTAGGGTTAAGGGTTAGAGTTGGGACTACACCCACGTTATTGAAAGCACACTACTTGAATATGTGTGGGATATATTCTGCAGTTTCAAGGGGTCAAGACTGCACCTTCGTTTTGGGGCTACATGGACTTAGTGCGGGATGTTTTCTGCACTCTTGGACCCTTACACTGCTACAGAATTGATCCTACTCCAATTTCAAGTAGTTTGTCCTTCAGTCGGGGGTAGGGTTCGATAGAATTAGATTCTAAGAGGTGTCGAGAGGATCCGGACAAGCATCACATGGCAGCGGAGTACCGCGCCACGCGCAAAGCATCACACACCCTCCGTGTCGGCTTTGCTGCGCAAACTTTCTCGATCGGTTTACGAGTTTGAACGTCGCTTGGACAGGGCGTCTACGTACGAGCAATGGGGGGGAGCTACAAAGCTAAGATTTTAGAGTCACAGCAGCAGCGGAGGATGGAGGTTATTATATACCATACGAAGAAGCTAGGAAAAAGTACCTACGACTCGTGGGATATCGATGGAGGAAGGGGAGGCCAACTGGGACCACGGATGAAGGTGCAAAGAGCGGTGGAAAGTAATCACAAGAGTCACACAGTTACACAGAACTGCCGTGCGCACAGTTTTTTAGTCAGGTTGCTTTTCGCTGTATAACGGCGGTGTCGGCCAATGAGAGCTGCCGAAAAAGGTGCTTTCCGTGGCGGATTTCCCCATATGGTAAGGCGGTGTGAAATATCGAAAAATCACTGGTATTCCGTTTTATGGATAGTGGATTTGTCCGTAAGCGGAGGCGGCGATATAGGACATTGCTGCACAGATCGCAGCGACAGCTACCGAGGACGAAAACGTCGTCTGGCCGTTGTCTGCATCCGAGTCCCCCACCTTATCACGCGCGGACCCATTGATCCCTCGCTCTGATCCTGCCCCCCCCGAGCCCGCCCGGTACTCCCGCACTTGCGGCAAGCAGCGCCCTCTGCTTGCCACGGATAGCCGGTCCGCGACGCCTTATCGTCCCCGGGGCCATTTCTCGGCTCTGCAGCTCGCCTGGTCCTCGTCTGAAACTGTTTCTTGCTCCTCGAAGCATAGCGGGCTTTCCCGTTGTGCAGACAGGGTTGGGGTGGAAGGGTTCCCAGCGGGTGGTCAAATGCATCATGAAAATATGAAGCTCGTCCGAGTACAACGCATTTGGCAACGACGTTGAAACTTCACGTATTGCTCCACCATCAAGTGAGCTAGACTGCGTAACCACAAAAAGAAGGAAATGCCGCCCAGCCTGAGGTATTCCTCGATGAATATCCCACTTCATCAAAAACAATCCATTATTGTAACTCCCTATTATCATCGACCATCGTCATTGGTTTATCGTACTTGAGCACAATCAACAGCCTCCCTGCTTAGTAATTGATACGGCACGACACCATATTATCATTTCCTCAACGTCAAACAAGTCAATGCAGAACACAATCAAGATCCTCTCTACACTTACGGTGACAGAAATAAGTAGTGCAGTACCGTAGTCTCTGAAAACTACTCCGAAAACCAAGAGTCACAATCCCGGGATAGCCTCCTCAATCAATGTTCAAAGCCTCAGGTCTAAACTCCTAATTCCAAAATCCAAAATCTGAAATCCAAAACTCAAAGCGCGACGACCAATTTCCCAGGTCCGAAAGCCATATCGAAATCCAAAACCCAAAGCGCAAAGACCAATTTCCAAAGTCCGAAAGCCATAATCCATAATTCGACATCCAAAAGCTTTAACATCTCCCCGGTAATCAGCACTCAGCTGCCGTAAGGAGTGGTGTTAGTCCACAGTAGTAATCAAACGGACATCATCAGCTAGCTGGTGAAACAGGGTTGAAGCGAGTGCACTAGCACGGCAATCCCAGAGCTACAAGTCTCCAACATCAACCCGTTAATCAGCGCTCAAAAAACTAGAGGCGTTAGACCACAGAGATATCAAACGAACATCAGCTGGTGAAATAGGATCGAAATGAGTGTACCAGGAAAATAGTTCCAAAACTCACTAGATAATCAGACACCTGTTTCCCGGCTAGGTTTACATCAAAACACATTCAAATTCCAAATGCTCAAATAAAAAACATAATAGCGTCGTACCATCAAGCCCGGTAACACATTTTTTTTTCTTTTTTTTTTCACACTTAGTTATACTTTTCCAGCTTCTGGACAAGCCGTGGTCACAGGTGTCGTCCCTTCTCCCCCCCGGTCCTTGCCTTCAACTTTTATCGCGCACAATCCCACTGCTCGTCGATTTTTCATCGAGTATTGCTGACTCATGCTCTCGCGTTTTCCGCAAGTCAATTCGTGCACAATAAAAAGTCCCCACGAACTTATACGAATATGCACTCGGGGGGGTTCGAACTCACGAAACTGACCTGTACCAGGCTCGAGGATAACCTGATACGCCACCGGGGCGACCGAGTATTATCAGGCAACACTTCCCCCCTGGAACGGCGGGGTAGCAAGTCGGCCGGATATACGGGCGGACGTGTCGATATCCACGCGGTTCCAATTCCTGGGAATACCGGGGAGAGTATTTTTGAAGTTCGACATGGGGAAAGTCTGAAAAAGTTTATTATTGGTGGATGGTGGGGTTCGAACCCACGACCCAGAAACCCATGGTCTGTCGACGACGCCTTTCGTTGAGGGATTAGAAGTGTATGGGTCCGTTTGGCCACTTGGAAAAGGTCAACCAATTGCCTACCCAATCTAAGCCTTATAACACTTTCAGAACCGTCGACGCCATTTATTATAAGACTAGGAGCTGTTACAGACAAAGGCCACCCTTTGCAGGTCTCTCTACTATACAGGTTCCACGTTAGCCGCTCACTTGTATTATAAAAGCTCTTGTATTAGTCCCGCAGAACCACGGAGAACAACTGAACGCTAAACTTGTGCGAATCCGCGCGGAGCAAATGCATCATCCCCTTTTCCCTATTACACCGGCATGTGTTCAAAGGCATGTTAAACCCTTTATATCGTTTCCGTGTCCTGAATCTTACGTCTTGCTAGGCTCCCAGGGCAATACCATGACAATCGTGAGAAGGCGAAGCAAATGCGGACAAACGGTTCGCTCGATGCAGTGGATTACCCAAATGTGAAGGACTTCGTAGTTTCGTTAAAAACGTCTTGACGTTGGAGAAGAGTTGACCTTTTACGCAGACGGGAAAATGCTTACCTTCCCCATACGAGCACGGACAAAAGAGGGAAAGTTGGCCCATGGCTTTCAGAACTCGGTAAGGATTTCAAGATAGCTTGACTAACAACCTTCCTAACATAAGGGGTCTGAAAGTAAGTGTACCCACAAACAATGAAGAACATATCACAGGAACAAGAACGACGCAAACGCCAAGCTCTATTTTGATATTTTAGGCCTGGTACCAGACAAGAAAGAAGAGTATTTTTTTAAAATATTTCAAGGACGTCAGCCGTGAGTTCGACGAATTTCGGGTCAGTACTCATCTTTGTTTGGTAGTTTGACTATTAGGTGTTTTAATTGAACCGATACTTTAAGTTACATCCTTGCCACAGAGCTTCGCGTTCGGACATGTGTCAGTCACCTTATTATCCTATAGTAGGGGGAGTCCCTTTTGGACACTCACTTGTTTTGTCAGTGGCTCGGTGTCACTCGCACGAGTGATCCCCCTGTTTCTTGCGGTCAAAGGCTTCCGTGCTGCTTCACATAATTCTGGATATTATCAACACGAAAAGAAAAGGGATGCGTAGCTACGCTGCAACAACAAAAAATCGCCGAACAACGTGTTTTTGTCAGCGAGGTGCAGAGTCACTGGCGCGACTGGCTCAGACCCGGAAGCGAAAACTGGGGGTACCCCCCTCCCGGCAGCCTTGATCCATACGGAGTATATATTCTGCCGCCGGCAACGCTCCGCGATTGAACTTGTTAACGATAACGATGCGCTGCTGTGGACCTCCCGGCCCGTGCCGGCCCGTGCCCAGAAGCCTCTCTCCCAGAAGCTTCCCTCCCTGGACGAAGGCGTCTGTGGTCATCGACTTGAACGTCGATTCCGGCGGGGTAAAGGAACGGACAGCACGGATGACATGGTGTTGCAAACATTTCCCACCATCGAACTAGACTATATGTCTAGGATGAACGATGGAACTCGGAGAATTTGTGGTGGGTGCTACTGCAACCGCGGACCCCCAGCGAGGAAAGGGTGGGTGTTGCCGCACGCACCCGCATGTTCGACACGGCATCACGGAAGGCCGACGTTGAAGTGGACAAGATCGGACACGTTGCGACCCGCGCCGTGTACCTGGTGGCAGCTACGTTCAATCTTGAGTGCGTGTGGGCGCGGGTGTTCTCATTCCCATCCCGCCTCTCACGTTTTCGCGACTTATCACGATTTGTCGGATCTAAATTATCGTACGTCCGCCCTGTGTAATGCCGTGTCGAGGGTAGCATATGACGATAGTGACCCCTTGATATTGACCCGTGGTGGGGGAAAATGCTTGGAGCACCAAGACTATCGGGCAGCAGGTTTCCTTCCTCCGTCAGGCATGATAACTAACTGAAGTCTATGGCCGTAAGCGCCTTTGCACAGGGAGGGAGGGAGACATTGAGCATGGGCCGACACGGGCCGGAGGCCCTACATCAACATGTATGTCTTCGATCACTGTGCCGAAGCTTGAGTCGGGCCACGCCTGCTGCAGTCATGCAGGCACTGCAGAACTTGTCGGTACCGACGGGTACGCCTGTCTGGGGGCATCAGGCTGAGCCTCTGTTTGTTGCTATTAATAACACAGTATGTTCGCTTTGTGGGAAATAATGCTGAGGGGATGGTACGGTCCAATTTTTTCATCTAAAAATCGCAGTTGACGATCAGTTTGCAGAGTTGAGCGCGCATACATTAGCTGGCAGAAACCGGCAGCGTTGCAATTTGGCTGTGTTAACGAGCTCATGGGGGTATTGGAGGACTTGTTTCTCAATCAGATCCATACAGGTTGATAGATAGGTTTTCGAAAGTCCCCATGGGCTCAGCGAAGTTACAATGCTATCATGGCTCTGCCGGCAAACCTCCGTCCGCTCAGTCGTCCCTCCGGTCTTGACAGCGATTTGCATCGTACCGTCGTCGGGAGCAAAATGTGTCCCACGCAACGTACACGCTGGGAACCAACATACAGGCAGCTCCGTCAAATGCCCCGAAACAGGCGTACCCACCGGTACCACGAAGTGCTGCAGCGCCTGCATGACCGCAGCAGGCGTGGCCCGAGTCAGACCTCGGCGTGGCGATCGAAGGATGTGCTACAGCGTCTCCGGCACGCGCTGGCCCATGCCTAGAAGCTTCCATCCATCCCTGCACGAAGGCGGCTGGAGGAACGAACAGCAAGGAGGAAATGCCATTCCAAATATGTTTTCCCTGGCCGAGGCTCCCGAACAAAGGGTGGGTATCATCGCACACCCCCCGCATGCTCACCACCGCGTGGGGCCGGCGCACCGGTAAAACAGTGGGCAATATCACCCCGCGAAGATGTCACACAGCAATACAACAGTTCCAAATGGCTGTTCCAAATGGTTGTCTTTTATTCATATGCTTGTGACACAAAATAGCCAGGCCTGGTTGATCGAGTATAGGGCAGGTGTAGCCCAAAAGGCCACGGTCCCCAATGGTTGTCTATAGCTCAGGCGGCACCGTCGTATGTTCATCTATTGGTAGACAACCTTAAAATATCTCCTACCAGGGTACTTGTATACATATATTATAGAGGACATAAAAACATGCGATAAGTACCTGCCGTAGTAGAATAGTGCTCGCATTTGTTATACGATAATCAGAGAGAGCACGATTCCTATGAATAGAATCAAAAACAACATTACGTAGTAATAACAACTTTCCTCGCACCAACCTCATAGTTTATCTTTGAAATATTGGGCAACTGCATGTCACACGCAGGTAGAATATTTTGCTATCATCCACCTCCGTTCCACGCCACGATCACCGCCACCACACACACACCTTCCCCGCTCCCCCTCCCCCCCCGCCCCCTGCCCCCCCCGACACACACACGCCCCCCCCTCCTCCCCCCCCCCCCCCTCCCCCCCCCCCCCTCTCCCCCGCGCCCCACCTAAAATCAAAATCTGCCAGAGCAATAAACACTATCAGACAGATGACAGATGACGTCACCTCACTACATTTCCAGCCATTCATACCGTAGCTCCAATTCATTTATTTTTCACTTTCCCCTCCGCCCCCTTTTTCCCCGCCACCCGCACCATCGCCTAGACCTAGCACACACGTACAGTAAGTTCCTACCAGGACCGATTCTACGATAGCCCCCCCCCCCGAAACTAGCGATTTTCTTTCACGAACGTTTGATGGCTGCTCGGCACGAGGAAGGATGCTCTGAAGAAAATATCTCCATATTGCTTTGTTTGTAAAGACTATCGACGATGAAGTCGGGGTGGCAAGGGTCACCGTATTTTCAGGAGATACGGCCGGGAGCTGGTTTCAAAACCGGTGATTTCGTTAGAGAAATGTTGGGGGGGGGGCTGCCGTAGAACGACTTCCAGGTATACATTTATGCGACCTAAAGCGGTTGGAATACGCCCCCCCCCCCCGTTCGAGCATTGCGCCCCCTCCCCCTCTTCGAAAACTCCGCCCTCCCCTCACCGGTTGTGCGACTCACAGGATATACATGATGAACTGATGCGTTCCTTCCACTACCGTAACATCTGTCCCCTTATGAGTTTTATCGTTTTCGCGCACAGATTGAGTTGCCCCCCCCCCCCCCCCCTCATTGTCAAACGCCCCGCCCCCTCGCCTCCGGCCCCCCACGCCCTTAAAAACTTCGTCCTCCCCTCACCGGTTATACTGCTTACAGTAATATACTTGGTAAACTGATGCACAGCTGTCAGATTTTGTCGCCCTCAAAAACGGGTTTTATAGTTTCCTCGCACCGACTGATTTAACATCACCCTGTTGACCCTGGTACAAGCTACACTGCTGTAGTTCCAAGGAGAGTCGCCGACCTATATCCTTAATGAGGACACACAACCCGTAATACGCATGATCGGAGTATCACACACAGCTTGCAAAGAAGATGATGAGTTTTCAACGAAATCTTCGATCTCACAGCTGGAGTGTATTTTATTTTTTCAAGTATCAGGCACGTGTTGTGATCGCTCGTAAAAGGGAGGGGCAGGGTGGGCACGAGAACATCCGTGTCGATGCGCGCATGTTATAAGCATGAGCAGCAGTAAGCCTACTTGTTACCCACAGTTGCTACACAAACCTACACCTTACGCTTAGATTCTCCTGAAGGGACCGATTCGGTACATCCGCAACAGGAACAACCCCTCCCTGCGACCGCCGGCAGCGACGCTTATGTTCCTGCTGGGGGCATTCCTAACGAACAAAAAATGTCACGAATCCTGACATTTTTGTCGGGAATCCTGATTTTTCATGTATGTCAGGATTTCTGACAAAAAAATCACGAACCATGATTTTTTTCAAAAGATTTTTTCAAAACGATTCATATTCACGATTCCTGACAAATCTCACACCTCTTGTTGGGTCAGACCCATAATGCCCGCATGGTTTTTGGCATAATAATCAGCTTTTTTGAGCGCAAGAAAAAGCATAAGTGCGAGGAGCATATGCTCGAGCATATTTTAGCAAAAAGAGCATACACGCATAGGCGACTGGCATTGCTGCTTCATTTTGGGCATAAAACATACGTTCGAGGAGCATATGCTCGAACATATTTTAGCTAAAAGAGCATACACGCATAGGCGACGAGCATTGCTGCTACATTTTGGGCATAAAGCCTGTAGATATAGGGCAAAAAGGTGTTCAAGACATTTCTAAAAGCGCCTGGTGTTTAATCATTCGATTATGTTGGTGGTACTTTGACTTAATTAGACCGGCGAGCATAACGTGGCATTTGAAGCATATATACCCGCCATCAAACGGAGCATAAGTGGGGGCATAAACTCCGAAAAAAAACAATGACCGTAGTGAGCAAGACCACTTACTTGCAATAAGGCCTGAACAAACACAAAAAAACGCAGGGGGCGCGGGGTTCTTCCACAGTAAAACACCATATGTTTTGAGACGTGCAGGGAAAAAAATATCATGCCCTATAAAAAAGGACGATCACGCTTCCGAGCCAAGGCAGCCTTGCGCGTACGGCAGCGCAGTGCAGCAAAAGTTCAGGCCTGAAGCTGTCACCATGTTTGCGGGCTACCCCCGTACTCTTCTGTGGTGCTCTAACCGGCGCTTGTGCACCCCACGAAGTAAAATCAAACAGACAACGTCAAGGGGAGGAGTTGCTTACGCTTGCTGGTTGTCAGTTAGTTGCCGTTGCTTGGGTGTTGCCTACTCTGTTTTCACACGCAGTCAAACCGAACAGCACAAAGCGGTGGCATTGCTGTTGTTGTTTGTTGTTGTTCTCACATTAACTCGCATAACCAAGTTCGTGGTCACAGGACAAGCTCCAGTCACTCTGGAGCTGAGGAATACCCCAGAGAAAAAACACAAACAACCGAAGGTGGTACACGCATATATCGCAGCTGACGCAATTCATGCCTCCACCAGAAACATACAAAAGTGAAATCGGGAGTCGGTCTACGATGTGCAAGGTTCATACCGGTGCATACGTCTCATTACTCGCACCTGGAAAAACCGACTAAACCGCATAATCAAGTTCGTGGTCACAGGACAAGCTCCAGTCACTCTGGAGCTGAGGAATACCCCAGAGAAAAAACACAAACAGCCCAAGGTGGTACACGCATATATTGCAGCTGACGCAATTCATGCCTCCACCAGAAACATACAAAAGTGAAATCGGGAGTCGGTCTACGATGTGCCAGGTCCATACTGATGCATACGTCTCACTACTCGCACCTGGAAAAACCGACTATACAGCTTGCCACCCAAGAAAGACTACCACGTATATATTGCACGTAGTATCTATCACTACGCATACGCACGACAGGCATAAGTCAATTGGAAAAAAAGAAACAAAAGAGAAGAAAAGAAGACAAAGGAAAGGAAGGAAAAGAGAAGAAAGCGAAAAAAAAAAACGAAAAAGGAAAGGAAACAAAAGAAAAGACAAGAAAAGCAAGAAAAGACAAGGCAAGAAGAGGAAGCAAGGAACAGAAAAGAGAAAAAAAACGTCATGCTAGCAGACCCTAGGAACTGACTAAAGACGGCATTGGGCTCATAGAGGGTATCAAGTGCATCATCAATGGCACTGGGGAGAGAACGCAACATGGCGAAGAAGTCAGGGCGATCTTACGCTATCTTGTGACGGTCATTGGAAGAACCACAACTTTCAAGACGATGATCGCCAAACCCAGATTTCAGTCTCTTGGGCATGACGCCCCCCCTCCCCCCCTCCCCCCTCCCCCCTCCCCCCCTCCCCCCTCCTCCCCGTCCCCCTCCCCCCCTCCCCCCCTCCTCCCCTCCCCCCTCCCCCCCTCCCCCCCTCCCCCCTCCCCCCTCCCTCCCTCCCCCCCTCCCCCCCTCCCCCCCTCCCCCCCTCCCCCCCTCCCCCCCTCCCCCCCTCCCCCCCTCCCCCCCTCCCCCCCTCCCCCCCTCCCCCCCCCCTCCCCCCCTCCCCCCCTCCCCCCCTCCCCCCCCCTCCCCCCCTCCCCCCCCTCCCCCCCTCCCCCCCTCCCCCCCTCCCCCCCTCCCCCCCCCCTCCCCCCCCTCCCCCCCTCCCCCCCTCCCCCCCTCCCCCCCTCCCCCCCTCCCCCCCTCCCGCCCTCCCCCCTCCCCCCCCCCGCCCTTCTTCCCCTCCCCTGCCGCTTAGAGATGCCAACGGTGGATGACGCTGCCGCAGCCTTTGCGCGTCGTTCTGCAGCTTTGCGTCTCTCCGTTTCATGCCAATTCCGCATTAACAACTCGGCTCCCTCCTCTACTCGTCGAAACCATCTGCCAGTCTTCTGAGCAGCCTTTCGCCACCCTACGAATTTCATTCCAAAAAAGACCGAAATACCCTCCTTCAGATGATCCATCCAGTCTTTCTTTCGCCCCCCTGAGTAGCCCTTACCCCCAACAAGCTCCCCAAACATCACCCTCTGTGGCAGACGCTCCTCCCTCATACGTGCTACGAATCCCGCAAACAATATCCTCCGTTTGCGCACTATCGCCTCTATGCTCTCGGAAGCTGTCTTGGCAAGCGCGTCGGCGTACGATAGGGTGTGGTCGTCGCGCTTCCGTTTTCGCCATCCAAGGCATCGGAGGAGCATGGAGTGGTGAACCCGTCGTAGCCTGTCATAGTCAGGCTTCTTCGGGCTCCACGTCATGCAACCGTAAAGAAGTTTCTCGACCACCTCAGCTTCCAGCAACCGCACCTTCAACCGTAAGCGCACACCCGGGCGATCATAGATTTCCATCTTGTACCGCTGGAAGCACGCCCAGGCCCTCTGAAGACGCCGCGTTATTTTAATGATAAGGTCTCTGTCTGCGGTGATAGCCCCGCCAAAGTACACAAACACGATTGTTTTTGTTTGTATACCTGGCCGGCTGCATTGATTGTGATTGACGCCTTCCCCCCGCCTTTGGTTTCCAGGCAAGTATCTCGGCCACGTGGCTGTGATGTTATGTCCGTGACGAAGCTAAGGTTCGCGGTAATACTGCTGTTGCTGCTGTGTACGCCCGAGGTGGATGTTCGAACGTGGGGACAAGAAACCATGCAGCAGTCACTCTCCGAACGCATCAGAAAAGGTTCCATATCTGCGCCAAAAAAAAAGGTAGTACGGTACGATTCGCACGCCAATGTCCAAAAGCGAAGCCCTCGTCGATGAATAACCGGTTGGAGTGAAGACACAGGGCAACGACTTAAGCAACCGGTCGTTCGAGCAGCCTTCACAAGCTGGAAAGCTGCAACGTCGAAACAAGAAAAAATGAGAGGTTTGAAACCCCTCGCTTCCAATGATCAGAGGATGAAAAAAAATAGTGCGACCCCTGTTCTCTTGATTCTGCGGTCACATAACTCGTGGACTTTTGCGCATTTTTCCGGGCAGAGCTCCAGCGTTTTCGACAACGAAGAATACGTCGCTGTAGTGGTACTCCCAGTGGGGGATGCGTGGTTGGTCGGTGTTGGGAAGCGTGCTCCTCATGGGTTCCGGTGCCCTTGTTTGGTCTCTCCTCATGGCTCGCTGGATAGACTCAAAAGCTTATACATTATTTCCTCTACATTAAACTCTAAAGACGGACAAAACAGGCCTAGGCACGATAGGGCAGGATAGAGCAGGTAGAGCACGTAGAGCAGGTAGTGAGATGTGGGGCGTCCTGCTTGTCCCATCATCGTCACCTACATTATGGCCCATCTATGATGGCGTTGACGTGAATGTGACATATAATGTCACGCGGTTTCACCTTAACCATGACATAGTTTCACGTCGAATCTATAAACTATCCTTCTACGGAGGGCACTCCATTACACTAGGCCACCCTGAATAGTCGTAGATGCAGATCACCTGGCAATCGAAGGATGTCAACAAAACATCCAGAATTGGAAAGGGGATCGAAGATGCGGCTATTCGAAACAAACGAAAACGAGGCTATAGATTCCCCCACACCTCGTCATAACGAGGCTTAAATATCTCATTGCAAGACATACAACCCGATGAAGGAGCTCACAACCGTGAGAGCTCGAGAAAGGGTATGTATCTACGGTATACCAGTAGCAATCGGCCTACGAAAACACGAAGGGCGCGGCCACTGAGCGCAAGGATGCGAGGAGGGCACTCCATTACATCACCGTACTAGGTATGGTTCCCCGGCAGAGGCCGTGCATTAATGCCAGATATACAGCGGTCACGTTCAGGGCAGTTTTCATACGGATCTGCTGTATTGCAGCGCCCAGGGACTGTTTCGTACGGCAACTAATTCCCGAATACAAAATGAGGAGCAGCAAACCAACAACAAATGGAAACAACAAACTGAAGAGGGGGACCAAACCGGTCGCTTGACTGCGTATGCCGCGTGGCGCGAACATTCGCGGTCCCATGAATCGGCGACGTCGAAAAAAAAAAAAAAAAACACTCGGCAGTATTCGCAGGCCTTTACGCCCTTCCACCCGATCCTACTCCACAGATGTACTTCCACCCGATCCTACTCCACAGATGTACCGAACGTACAACCAACCGCTCTCCACCAGGAAAGCAAGCGGTACGTTATAACTTCCGGCGGCGCCAACCTACAGATATAACATCAAACGAAGATAGTCCCGTGTATTGCGCGTGTCGACCGTCAACAAACTTCTGAAAGTAATCCTACGTGCACCCTTTGCAAGCGGTGACGTTGCCGACGGCCCATCCTAGAGAGGCGGGACATCGCGCGAGAAGGACACCCAAAGGGCATATATATACAGTAATGCTCCGCGTCCATGCTACGGCCGTCGCCAGTAACACGAAAGCGGAGCGCGCTCGTGCCAGCGCAATGGACAGATTACGACAGTGAACTCACCAACAAAACGAGGGTTCCGCGATTACAAAACGCTGCAAGGCAAACCTGGAGCAGACTGAGCGGTCACGAGACTGAGCTGCCCTAAACACGAGTCGTACACAGGTAGGAGCACGACATATTCACGCGTTGGACTCATGTGTAACATTGTCAACGACCCGGACCCAAGCCATGCGCCATAGCTTACGTGTTTCCCCCCCACACACTTGATCCCTTCATCCGTCCCAAAATGGGGTTATCGTGAAAATCATCGAAATACGGTGATGGCCATTGAAGAAAAAAAGTGTCAGGGACGATGACAACGTATAGCCTGCTGTCGCACTCAGGCCTTCTGCAACGTACGTCCCCTACAGTACCCGATTTCTTCCTCAAATACTCCAACAACAACAACTCGGCTCCCCTGAGGCCTAACCTGCAAAACAAGTACCATGTGAAAATGACTGCCGCCTTTTCAAAAAATGAAGGGCGACAATATTGAGCAAAAAAAAAAAAACAACGGAGAGAGAGGTGATCACAGGAACCATGTCATGAAACATCAAAACGAGAGCGAAAGCAACATACGGACCAACTCAAGGACGCCGTCAAAATAGCGCGAAACACCATGCGGTGCCCGCCCCGGTGTACCAACGACGAACCCCAGTCATGTGCACCAGGTTTCGGGTAACCCCAACTCCGATCGATACGCACCCCTCCGTTACAAGACGCCAGGGCTTACAACAACTCCGGGACTGCACAAACACGACATCGACACGTGCACCCCACAATTTTAACGGCTGCCGTTCTCGCATGACATGCTGTGGGTGTCGAACCATGCTGAAACTGAGACCGCATGAAGATAAAGAGAGTCGGGGCCATCATCTGCTCGAACCTACGCCCAGGGAACCACGTGCTAGTCGGACAGAACACTAGCGCTAGCAGAGCGGAGACCCCGCACGACTACCCTTGGTAGCCATTGCCGACAAACCGGCCGAATGCAACCCCCGTGGGGTTGTTCACTGGCGGCGGTACCGACGCGAGGGGGGGCGCGACAACGTTCCCAACGGTACCAGGGAACGGCACCCGATAAGGGAGGGGCGCCATCTGGTGCTGTGGCGCGTGGTGCGCGAACTGGTACGGCCTGTCGCTGCTTGTCTTCCTGTTGACATTGTTGACATTCGACAGGGCTTTCCTCGACGTCGTCCTGAAATTGGATACGAAACAACACGAAAACGCAAAGAAAAAAAACAGTTCGAAATGTGGCTACCGGGCTGTAACCGACGATTTCGTTCCAACCGAAATCGATTTAGCACCCCAGTCCACGTCGACACGGCTCGTTTATCTCTCGACCTCGGCTCAAGCGAAACGTTGATGTCGACAATCACCTTTTAGATTTGGTGCGCGTCGCCTTCTTCCTCTTTGTCTTCGCCTCCGGAGAAGACGCGGAGCCTGACGAGGAGTCATCGGTTGAGCGTGTCTTTTGCCCTCCTGCTTACGCTTGCTGCCTGCCGTTCCGTCGCCGAGAAAAAAGAAAAATAACAACCATAGGCATATATGGTGTGGTCGGGGCAGGTACATGGCAGTGGTTACGGCCTCTACTTCATTTGGGGCTGGAATCATCGACGAAGTGCAAGCCCAAAGGAGATCCGACGTGACCTCTGTAATCGAGAGAGTAGAGGACGACTTACGCAACAGCGGATCCATTTACGGTACAACCGACCGAGTCGAAGGTGGGGGATCGAATCCCACATTGTGACTATATGGAAAACAGATGCATATGTATATTTTTTTATCTTTGATGAAACCGTTACTTCGGGATCAGACGGAGCGGAGGAGAGGAGACTCTTGCCGCCCTAAAAACTCGGCATCGCGCGGGTGGTGACTTCGAATTGGCGACCTGTAGTAGTCGCCCGGTGCGACCGGGCCCAACAACGTACGAAGTAAAAATGTTTGAACAAAAAATATTCCATGTCGATAGTCGAGCTTCGTTGAAATCCTGCGTTCAAACCTGAAGGACAACCAAAAAAGGTCCCCCCCCAGTTTATATGTATATTTTAACCCCTCGCTTTTTTTTTACATGGGCCAATTGCATAATACAGCAGTCAGTCCAGATCGAGTCGATCGGTGCAACTTGCTTGGGTGTCGTGTTATTATAGCAGCATTAATACACTCCACTTCTTTTCCTTTTCCCATCCCATTATTGTGATGCTTGCACTACTTTCGCCCTTCCAGTAGTATAACTCAGATCCGGGGTCATATAGCGGGTCATATAGCGGGCTCCCCTCCCCCCTCCCCACTACGGTACCTGCCCTAGTTTGCATTGCGAGAAAAATTCAGCATTATATTCCCTCGTCGATTTGCGTCGAGTTGTACCTACCCACGCTGCTAGGCGATTTCAGCAGTTAGTTGATCCTTTTTTCCCCATTTATTTCTGCAAATAAATAAAGCCAACAAAGCTCACAACGGCGGACCAACGCTAGTATTAACAGTTCTAGTATTCGAGTGTAACCCCACTAGACCACCGGGGCGACCTGATCTACATCACTCACTGCCCCGGTGGCGTATCAGGTTATCCTCGAGCCTGGTATAGGTCAGCTTCGTGAGTTCGAATCCAGCCGGGTGCGTACTCGTATAATTTTTCGTGGGACTTTTTCTTGTGCACAAATTGACTTGCGGAAAGCGCGAGAGCGTGAGTTAGCAACACTAGATGAAAAATCGACGATCAGTGGGTGCTGAACCCTATGCGCCAAAAAAATGAAGGCAATAACCGGGGGGGGGGAAGGGAAGGACGACACCTGTGACCACGGCTTGTATATGTCCAGAAGCTGGAAAGTAGAAGGGTGCCAAAAAAAAAAAAACTCATTTAATGGAAGAGATTATCAATCAGCAATCACCAGCAAGGAGCACGTCAAGTACTGGTACGAAGCAACACAAACTTATTTGTCAGTTATCTACCAACACGACCGCATGCACTTGACCGGCAAACGACCACAGCAACGGAGTCAGGGACCACAGCAACAACAAAGCACGCCATCCACACACCGCCTATATTTCTCCAAAGAGTCTTCGAGTGAAAAAAAAAAAAAATGCGATACCGGGGCGAATGCATGCCACCACTGGTTTCTTCCGTGGATACTGTTTACTTACTTCGCGTGGCGCAGCTCAACAACAGGAGGAACTTGTATAATACAACCTTCGAGGCCCCGGGGACGCAGCGCCTCGCAATGCTGCTGTGTGGCTTTTCTGGCGCAGTAATCGTAACCATTACTACCTCCTCCTCGTTTAGTCATGCGTGCGCTTGCCACGTCTATATCCATGTATGTACGTACGTGTACCTATCGAAATTTAATAAACAAATGACAAATGCACTACTATGATCCCTACCGCAGTACCATGGGGATTTTTTACAGTAATATTATTAGTTGTTTTGGGACAAATATGACGCCAATTTGAAAACAAGGTCTTGCCGAGTTTTATTTTGTAAACCTCTCCCTACATCAAGATCCGAAAATAACTGGGGAGTACCGTTCAAACTACAAAATTTTGCGCGCTTCTCGCTTGGACGGCGGCCTTCGAACAAAGTGATTTGACCGAGAAATCCTACAGCACTGCCCACTGAGCTAATTAATCACTTGACTCAGTAGCTCAGTGGGTAGTGCTACATGAAATATGTTAAGCTACCAAAATAACCATTCATAATGTCGTCAGCGCGCACGCTTGAAAAATACAAATGTGAAGTCGGTGAGAATCAAACTCACGACACATAGCACTACCCACTGTCACGTGACTCAGTAAAACTCACAGCAGTGAGTGGGTTACGAAAAAAACAACCAAGCATGGTTTCGAGTTCGTTAATTAATTATCACCGACTTCGTAAGAGGGATCTCCGGAGCTATCCCCTCTCACGTACTAAAGTTAGTAGAACTCAGGAGAACACTAGCAACTTTCATAACCATTCATAACGCCTCCAGCGCGCACGCTCCTGAATACCAAATATGATCTGGGTGAGAATCGTACTCACGACACATCCTTTGTTGGTTATATATCAAATACCCACTGAGCCGAAAGGAAACGACACACAGCAGTAGTAGCTACGATAGGGCAAGCGCTTTGAGGCGGCCATAAAAAAAACGTCATCGGGAAGAAATTTAAATGCCAGTTTGAAAATTATGCAAATTTGGAAATGTTGTCCCTTGATTTATTCGTTCAAGCTCTACATATGCCGAGATCCAAGAATAGCTCGGGCGTATACCACCCCCCCCAAAAAAAACGCACTTTTCGCTTGCCTCGTTCAGCGTCTATCCGCGTTCACGTCGAGGTGCGGAACGGATAAGGCAGGGTGAGGGGCGTTGGAGCCTCCCCCCGGAGACGACGCTCGAACGAAGCGATTTGACCGAGAAACTCCAGTCCGAGAATCTCATACTGAGGCCGAGACGAAAGAAAACTCCTGACCGAAAAAAAGAAAAAGAATGATAATAGAAATCGGCCAGAGCAATAAACACTTCCACGCAATTGATATCACGCCATTATCTTTCTAGCCATCCATGACGTAGCTTTAATTCACACTCCCCCCCCCCCCCCCCCGCCCCAACCCCCTCCCGAACGCCCCCTTCTCCCGCACCACCCGCACCATCGCCTAGACTTAGCACCACGCGTATAGCAAGCCCCTACATCTATGCGACCTAAACCTGTTGAAACCCTTTTGCCCCCCCCCCCCCCCCCCCCCTCCCCACCCCCTCGAACACTCCGCCCTCTCCTCGCTGGTTGTACGACATACAGGATGTACATGATAAACTGGCGCATTCCTCCCAAAACCGTCAGATTTGTCCCCTGTAAGGATTTACAGTTTCCACGCACAGATTGAGTTGCCCCGCCCGTGCCCCCCACCCCCCCCTGCTCCCTTTTGTTCAAACCCAGGCCCCCACGCCCTTAAAAACTCCGCCCTTCCCTCACCGGTTGTACGACTTACAGGATACAATTGATAAACTGATGCATTTCCTTCCACAGTTGTGAGATTTTGTCCCCCTCAAAAACGGGTTTAGTTTCCGCGCACAGACTGACTAACATCACCCTGCTGACCCTGATAAGCTACATACACTGTAGTTCCAAGGGGAGTCGCCGACCTATATCCTTAACGAGGACACACAACCCGCAATATGCGCGATCGGAGTATCACACACAGCTTGCAAAGACGAGTTTCGACAAAATCTTCGATCTCACAGCTGGAGTGTATTTTTATTTTTATAATATAAATACAACTAATTTTACGTCGGAGCCGGCCGCTAGGAATGGCCTGCTTTTTAGCACGAATAGCCTTCAGCTGACAGCAGGCGACGTACGCAACGAATAGCCCAAGCAGGCCTGAGCACACGTACGCAACGAATAGCCCAAGCAGGCTTGACAGCACACGGCAGAAAACGTACGAGCATCGTCACCATAAATATGTCAGCTGACAGGCACGACACTATCACAACCATCCACGCCAACCAACTAAGAGCACCAGCCAGGACGACAAAGAACAATGAACACTGCTGACAAGAGCTTGGCCAAGCGGTCGTCGTCATCTGTTCGCTGTGTAGCCTCGGCTTCATCGCCCGCCCCTGTCTCTGCTGCTGCTGCTGCTGCTGAGAAGTCATCGGGTACGGACACCACCACCCCTCCTACCAAGTCTGCTCCGAGGTCATCATCAGCCAAACCAGCGAGCTCTCCCGCATCTGCTCCGAGGTCATCACCACCCAAACCAGCGAGCTCTCCCGCATCTTTCTCGGCCCCGACGAAAGACACAGCGGGGAGAGTCCCGTCACTGTTGTCGTCGACGCCATCGCCATCGATATCGTCAAGCGGGGGCTGGTCGACACCCAACCAAGGGCCTGTGAGAACGGAGCTCCACCCCCCCGTGGTCTGCAACAGGTGCACCAACCAACTGCAGAGGGTGATCGTGCCCACCGCGAACTGCGACTTCGCGGCCTGTTCTGACCGGTCGTGTGCCGGAGCAGGTATACTGCTGAACTGCGCCAAGCCCTGTGGATTCTGCTACCACAAGCTACCGCTGGACACGGTGTCCCTCTCTCATGAAAAGAGCCCCAGGAGTGAGTGAGAGGCTAGGCTAGCAGCCTCTCACTCACTCCTGGGGCTCTTTTCATGAGAGAGGGACACCGTGTCCAGCGGTAGCTTGTGGTAGCAGAATCCACAGGGCTTGGCGTAGTTCAGCAGTCCTCTCACTCACTCCTGGGGCTCTTTTCATGAGAGAGGGACACCGTGTCCAGCGGTAGCTTGTGGTAGCAGAATCCACAGGGCTTGGCGTAGTTCAGCAGTATACCTGCTCCGGCACACGACCGGTCAGAACAGGCCGCGAAGTCGCAGTTCGCGTTGGCAGGATCACTCTCACTCACTCCTGGGGCTCTTTTCATGAGAGAGGGACACCGTGTCCAGCGGTAGCTTGTGGTAGCAGAATCCACAGGGCTTGGCGTAGTTCAGCAGTATACCTGCTCCGGCACATGACCGGTCAGAACAGGCCGCGAAGTCGCAGTTCGCGTTGGCAGGATCACTCTCACTCACTCCTGGGGCTCTTTTCATAAGAGAGGGGCACCGTGTCCAGCGGTAGCTTGCGGTAGCAGAATCCACAGGGCTTGGCGTAGTTCAGCAGTATACCTGCGCCGGCACACGACCGGTCAGAACAGGCCGCGAAGTCGCAGTTCGCGGTGGGCACGATTACCCTCTGCAGTTGGTTGGTGCACCTGTTGCAGACCACGGGGGGGTGGAGCTCCGTCCTCACACAAAATCTTCGATCTCACAGCTGGAGTGTATTTTTATTTTTATAATATATTTTTAAAAAATTGTTAAGGACGTCAGCCTTGAGTTCGACAAATTTCAGGTCAATACTCATCTTTGCAAGCTGCGTTGTTGGTACTTGCAATATGCTATATTTATATTCGCCTTGTTTCGGCCTTTCCCACCAGCAATATGTATATGTATTTTAAATGTTAACGCCTTTACAGCTGGAAACCCGTTTTTGGGACAAAATTATTTGGAGTTAGTATAGGGTGGGGTTTTAGGGCTCTTAAGGGGTTAAGGACGTCAGCCGTGAGTTCCACGAATTTCAGGTCAATACTCAGCTTGTTGCAAGCTGCGTTGTTGGTACTTGTAATATGCTATATTAATATTCGCCTTGTTTCGGCCTTTCCCACCAGCTATATATATATATGTACGCAGTTAATAAAGTACAGGAAAGGGTAGCCTCGGAGTGGGGCACGATCCTCAAAGGCCGCACATGGCATCACCAGCAAACAGAAAAACGACAAAAAAAAAACTGCTGCATTCCTCCTTTGTGCCAACCACTGGGTACGAGACGAGCACAGATAACTCACATCAAGCTGACCAGCCTCTCCTCGAGACCGTCCATGCGTGCGTGGACGGATCGGGTCCCACTGTCGACGGCCCGTTCCAGGGAGTC
This sequence comes from Undaria pinnatifida, assembly GCA_012845835.1. Lineage (NCBI taxonomy): Eukaryota > Phaeophyceae > Laminariales > Alariaceae > Undaria > Undaria pinnatifida. The sequence goes on along the minus strand of JABAKD010000011.1, from coordinate 3,554,682 downwards.
TGCGTGCGTGTGGACCGATTGTTCAAAGGCGAAGAATGCCCTCTGCATGGTAGAAGAGAGGATCGGGACTAGGTGGGCTTTTATTAATTCGGGCAGGTGGACGGAGAGCTCACTTAAGACTTTGGCGCCCCACTAATGTGTTGCCGATGTCGTCGCGGTCGGCATCTCGAATCACAGCAGTTTCCTTCGCAAGCGACATCAGGCGGAAATAAGCAAGAACGGGTAGTGTTCAGAGTATTGCCGTACCGCAATTCGACGACACGCGAATATCAAAGTTGGACGCCAACACCACGGGTGTTAGCATTACGCAGTCGCGTTAGAACCCGTGTTACCAAATCCTGGAGGTGCCTGTTTGCCTCGTATACTCGACCCGACCTTGGCAACCGCACGAAAGACATAAAAAACTATCAAATAAATGTACTTATTATACAATATCGACCAAAACAAAAAATAATCACTCGTGCGCCAACGACCATCAACAGAACCATGCCAGGGATGGGTTTCGTCTGCATCGACCAACTATACAACACCTAAGAGTGTCTAACTTAATGTGCAACCCCCCCCCCCCCCCCCCCCCCCCCCCCCCCCCCCCCCCCAGCCCATTTAAATAGAAGACTAAAGTAGTCGAGATATGCTGCCCATGATGATAAACACGATACGATCGAGCTGTGCACGTTACCAGGCGTCCGCTATTCTCGGAGGCAGGTCCTTTGCCGTTCTTGGCGTTATTACCGCGGCGTCCGCATTGTTTGTTTTCTTCGTTCGCTGCTTGCTTCCCCTGCCCCTGTCATGCGCCGGGTGGCAGCATCCATGGCCGTCACCCTGGCGTTCATGGACGCTACGGACGCAGCAAATTCCCTGTGCGATTGAAAAATGTGTGGCGTAGAACTATTAAGGCCGACGTGGAAGCTCGTCAAATATGAGATGAAGAGTCCCTTGTCCCTCCATGTATGTACAAGTATGTGTTGTAAGTTGCCAAACAGAGCACATTTTAAAATTTGGCGCGCTTCAAAATTTAAATTTCATGGAGGGAGTTCATACATACTCATTAGCTTTCTTTATACGGAATCGCAACCCCGCTAAAATTCAAAAATATTTTGAAAAATTCATACTGTAATTGAAAATGAAAACGTCGTCCAACGTCCTACGCACGGCATCTCGTCTCGTTGAGTGTGAGTGTGGTTCAACGCATGGCTTCATTGCGCCCCACCGGCGAGGTACCGGTACCAGCACCGCTGGCGGTAGCTGATAGCGAGCGCACGCTCATCCTCCAGCGGCGTATAGGAATAGAGGGCAACAAGCGGCGTTCCGCGTATTTCGCAGACTCCGATGCATCGGCGACTTCAGGAGGAGCAGGAGGAGCTTCGGCGACGTTGCCTCATCAGCGCACGTTGGTGGCGGCCAGGATAGCTGCTACGGGTGCCGTGCCTGACTCTCGCTCGACCAGGGCTGACGGGCGCTTGATCCTCGGAGGGATTCGCCATAGCCAAGGGCAACTCCAACCACAGCAGCAGTATTGTCACGCCAACGCTTTTGGGACCGGGCTGGGGTTGGGGAGGAGGACTGCTGGTGGTGGGACGAGAGCAAGCAAAGAAGATGACCAGAAGCGAGACAGACGGGGTGGGGGTGGTGCTGTGTTTCATGGCAGCATTCGGTTCCCTGCGAGCCACGTGGCGCTTTGGTGAGCACGTCGGTTGGGGTTGCAGTCGTCGTGACAACTGTTTCCGCAACCGGTTGTGACGCTGCTGTCTGTGTGTATCTCTCGTGCATGTTATTCACCCTAATAAATCTGTTCCGGTTGGTATTTCGTTCGTTCCACCCATCGACATCCAGCGCACCCTGTGTCCGCGTTGATTTATCCTGTGATACCACCTAACAGCCAGGTACCAGCATCATAGAAACAAGCTCTGTAGTCACAGACTACAAGGTTGTCAAGTCAACTTTTGCAACCTGAGCCGTTCTTCTCAATAGGGCAGACGACAGAAAGCGGTATACCGCCACCATTCCGCGCCACTGTGCGGTACAGAAGAATACACTTACCTGGTAGGTTTTTGACCCTGATCCGCGACGCTGATTGGTCAACTCAGCCTTGTACCGGTTTATGACACCAACTCCTTGCGGTGCATCGTACCGCGGCTTCTCAGCTCGGCCGTCACCGTTTCCTGACGCGACCCATAACGATTTCTGTCGCAAAATACACCATGTGGACCGACTTTCCCCAGGCTCTTCACGGCCCATAGCCTTTCAATTTCCGACCGAATCTCAACCATGGGCACAACGTCATGTAGAATCCATAGGACGATACGCTTTCATATTTCTTCATATTTCGGATTCCTTCAGAGATATGGATATACCTACATACCCCCGACGAATCTCACCTTTTTTACACTCAACAACCCATCTTCCTCGCCTCGGCAAAACGCTTCTAAAAGCCGGAGCATGCATCCATACCTCTTGTGCCTTCGGCTATAAAACAAACCTACCCGACCATGTCTGTCGGTACACTGACTGCATGGCTACAAGACTATATACAGAAGGCTATGTACAAGACTACATGTACAATACTCCCGATAGTTCCAAGGTCCACATTTCAGTAGTTGAAAGCCGTTGCTTCGTACATGACCAGCAGTGTACGACCGCACACTGCACAGATGGCGCCACCACTCAATAACCATGAACCTCTTTTTTGTTTAGCTTTAGGGTATGCGTGGTGTATGACAGCTTATTTTCCGGGCATCTCAAGTGTGTCCACGTTCTTGACTACCATGGCGTCTTCTCCTTGCTTGGGTTTCAACATAATGCGGTGTACGAACTCGCAAGGCGGACGGCGGACGTCATCGGGTGTATACGTTGGCCAACAGGGTCGTACGCGTGTAGCGGAACTGTCACTCCCTCTTTGCCCCTTTGCCCCAGCCTTTTCCCCGCCATACATACATACCTAACCCAATACTGGCGCCTGTCCTGTGACCACGGACTTGATTATGTATGTGAGAACAACAACAACAACAACAACCACAACAACAACCACAACAACAACTATAATACGTGTACGTGGGGTGTGCGAGCTACGTATGGCGCGAGCTATGTATGGTTGAGCAGCGGTTCGTGCTGTGTGCGGAAGGGGTGTTGCAATGATTGCCCTGAAGGGATCCGAAATATGAAGGAATATAAAAGCAAGTCGTTCTATGGATGCTACATGACGTTGTGCCCATGGTTGAGATTGGGTCGGAAATTGAAAGGCTATGGGCCGTGAAGAGCCTGGGGCAAAGTCGGTCCGCATGGTGTATTTGCGACTGAAGCGTTATGGGTCGCGTCAGGAAACAAACGGTGACGGCCGAGCTGAGAAGCCGCGGTACGATGTACCGCAAGGAGTTGGTGTCAAAAACCGGTACGAGGCTGAGTTGACCAATCAGCGTCGCGGATCGGGGTCAAAAACCTAGGTGTATTCTTCTGTACCGCACGGTGGCGCGGAATGGTGGCGGTATACCGCTTTCTGTTGTTTTCCCTTCTCAACACCACTGTATATGCAAGTTCTTATTCCCTTTTTCTTCGCCCCACAGCCCCACAGCGACCGCACATCGTCGGTGGTTACAACAACAAGCGTCCGTTACCTTTCACTGAACCACGGGTTGACTGATTGTCCTTCCTGATTGAGCGCATGGCGCATTCGTCTCTCGCTTGTTCGTAAGTCCCAAGCCAAGGTGGCCTGACCACCCCGCGGTGGGATGAGATTCTTTATACTTTCGCTGTATTACAGGACAGGGGAGTGAGCATGTCCAAACCAGCATCGCTGCTTTTTGCGGTGTACGTTTTACGCTCGGTTCGTTTGCCGCAGGAACCGAAGACCGACGGGCAGCCCGGTAACCTTCACTCCGGAATCGGCGGCTCCCATTCTCGTTCTGCGCCAGAGTGCCGCAAATGCCATCGCCTCCAAGCTCGGCGGCTTGGCGGAGGGATCACATGGAGGGTGCGAACCCACGGGCAGGGGGTGTCTGCGCAGTAGTTGTGGGGGTAGTAATAATAAAATGGTGGTAGTAGTGGTCGTGGTGGTGGTACATATTTGTGTTACTGTAGTAGTAGGAGTAGGTCATGATAGTTGTAGCAGTAGTTTACTGTAGAAATTTAAATAGTAATAGCAGTAGCAGAATCAATAGTAGTAGCTGTAGCTGCTTTAGCTGTAGCTGTAGCTGCAGTAGCCGGAGCTGGAACAGATCTGATGTAGTAGCCGTATGTTATTATAAAAATTGATATACACCAGCTGTAAGATCGAAGATTTCGTTGAAACTCATCTTTGCAAGCTGTGTGTGATACTCCGATCGCGCTTATTACTGAGTGTGTGTCCTCATTAAGGATATAGGTCGGCGACTCCCCTTGGAACTGCAGTGTAGCTTGTACCAGGGTCAAGAGGGTGATGTTGACCAATCTGTGCGCGGAAACTATAAAACCCGTTTTTGAGGGGGACAAAATCTGACAGCTGTGGAAGGAAATGCATCGGTTTATCAAGTATATCCTGTACAGAGAATATTATCTGTAGTCGTATAGCAGTGGCAGCAACAGCGTTGGTAGCAGCAGCAGTAGCAGCAGAAGCAGTAGCTTGTGGCGTAAACACAAAGACAATGTAGCCGAAATCACAGCACGCGCATATCTTTAAGTGAACAAGTCGTTCGACCAAAGTACTCGGAAGTGATCCGTTCATCGATAGATACAACTAAACCCAGCGCAAATTGACAGACTGACCCTCCCCCCCCCCCCCAGCACACGCCATACACAGTAAACAAGTTGTTAAACACACATAGGTACTCAGTGATGATCCGTTTATCGATGGACGCGACCAAAGTACAGCACAAGTTGTCGGATCTACCCCCTCCTCTGCGCCCAAATGTTGGAGGCGTCTCTATTACGAATAGGAACGGTGCTCCGTGTCGACAGGGATGTGTGGTCAATTGTTAACAATACCTGAGGCAAGCAACGAATGAGAACGCCCCCCAACCCCCCGACCCCCCCCCCAACATGTCAGACCGACCCCCTCCCCCAAACGCCTTCCTGTAGGTCCCCCATCGGCCCGATTCAGTGGCACGGGATGCTCGGATCTGCAGCTGACGCCTTGCACGGGCGGGCGGCCTCTGACCCTCGGGCAGCGTCCACACTTTCCAGCGTCGCACTCGAAATCGTCGGGCTGGGCGGTGAAGCGGAGCCTAAAACCCCGCGGAACCTGCGCGGCGTTGGGGGGGTGTTTACCCCGAGCGATGGGGCTCACGGTGGGCGGCGGCAGGGCTTGCCACGACGGGCTCGCGCGATCGCCCTCAGCGGTGTGCTGTTAGCAACGGGGCAGGAGGAGGCGGGAGGGGGAGGGGGAGGGAGGGGGTGGGGGGACGGGGTGGTCTTGGATGAGGCGTACTATAGGTGAGCGTTTGGTTGTTCTGCTTTATCTTGTGCTGTGCTGTGTTGGGCTGGGCTGGCGGAAGTGACAATAGGTTTATACGGTTCGTATTGGTGATATATTATTTTGGCATGGTGGGGGCGTGTTTTATGAATATAACAGTGAGCATAATTAGGCTTTTGTCCGAGAACAAGGCGCGTAATTGGGAGCAAACACGGTACAGGTACGAAATACGCAGAACAAACAGTTTTTTTTTTAATGTTCCTTCCTGATCCAGTAAAGTAGGAAAAAAAAAAAAAAAAATAGCACAACAATGGGTGTGGACTACAATCTTAGTTGATAACGAACGCTTTTGCCGAAAGGCACGATGTGGATGGGTGCCTTTTGGCGAATCGTGTGAGATGGTAAGAGTAGAGCGAGCGAGCGAGCGATCTCCTTCTACTACAGAGTACTACTCTGTACGCACCATCCCAGTACAACGCGGGTTCCCACTCTGGTGCGGCTAATGTGTTCTGGCAAGGCACCGCACTAATGGAGGACTACGCCTGTAGGGCGTCCCCACGAACACGGGGGTGAGGTCTTACGAGGTTCATGAATAATATATGCAGCCAGATGCACCCTCGTTTTTGGGTTCAAAAAATATTAATATTAGAAGTGGAGTTGTACCACCCTGTCCGGGCATAAAAGCAAGATTTTTTTTTAACATTAGTGTCCAAAGGTTGCTTGTATTTTTCGGACAGAGTGGTAATGTTTTTGCAGTGCATAGTGAAAGAGTAAGAGGGTTAAACCCCGTCGGTATTTCTGGGGGAAGAAGCGTTCGATAAAGGTGACGACTACGTCGACGGCCACACCAGGCAAACCTGGCTGGTGGGGCAGGGGTATCGCAGTTAGAGCACCCGATCTTCAACGCAGGGGGTCGCACGACACACGCGCTTCATGACGCTACTTGTACGGCGCGCTCACACCATCGAGGACGGCACTTACTTGCCATTTTGTTGCATCGCTGTGTCGAGGCCCCAAAGGGGTTCGCGCGGTGCTTTCCTAATGTTTGGCCATCTGCACCAGATCGTAAGGGGTCACCCTTTTTTCTATTTCTGGCGTTTGTTTGAGGGTGAAGCCACGAGCAGCGGCGGCAGAGTAGCAGCAGCAGCAGCAACGTCAACACCATGTCTTACGCGCTTTACGCCAATTTAGCTCACCGTAGAGGGTTAGCTCACCGTAGAGGGTGTCTCTGCTCCGTTCCCACGCGCACGCGCGTGCAGTACTCGCCCTCTTGAAGCGCTACCCACAGACAGACAGCATCGCCTTTTTCTGTGTGCAAACCCTTTTTCACCGTCCCTAACTACTACGTACCGCAGGGCTCTTTTAGATGACTGCAACAAGGCCATCGCGGACGCCAAATCTTCCAGTCCCGCGATACTCACACCACTACGCCTCCAATGCTCCCTGAAAGGCCACCGCACTGCTGCTTCGAGCGACGGCACCCGTAGCGAGGATCGTGACGGGGGAGCACCAACACCCTCCCGGCATCAGCGACGCACAGCAGCACAGCTAACGCCATTCCAGGCAACACTTTCGCTCCGCGGCGAGATGGTAGTCCCCGACCTCGGGGTGCGATTAACCCCGATCGCGTCGCTAGCGCTGCTGCACACGGCCTTGTACCAGAGCTTGCTGACGCGAGGCGCAGACGAGAAGCTGCAGAGCGGGTGAGGGAGGGGGAGGTTAGGTTGGGGTTGGGGGCGAGAGAGGGAGGGGGAGGGTTTGGGGGGGGGGTCCTGCGCGGTCTTATGCCAACCCGGATGCACTTTGAGCAGTCATGTCTCGCGTGATTTGCTGAGATGGATTACGCCTGCGTCTGTTGAGTCGTGCTGTCGTGCTTTTAGATCGAGCAAGTCCTATCAGCAATTGAACATCTTTGTTTCTGTCCGGGAAAGGGAGAAAGGAACGCATGCCGTGATCTTGAATAATGTTTTTTTGCTTGCTCGAGTACGGGGACGCGGTTAGGACCGCCCACCCCCGTACAGCACGCGACAGCACTTGAGAAATTAGGAGTTTTGCAGTTTGGCTAGCGATTTTTACAAGAAACTTGAAAACATACTGTATATTTTTTACTTTGTGAGTCTAGCGTAGTGTAAGACGGACCCTGCCCCACATAATATTTTGAGCCTGGACCAAGATATGGGTTTCTTGGGTCGCGCATTGTATGCCACTCTGTACTCGAAGTGTTTTCGTCAACCCTCTACCTGATATATGGTATCCCCTCAAGCATCTCGCACGTACCCACATCCCTCGACTACCCCCCCCCACTCCCCACTGGAAAATCAATTAGGTAATTCGATGTTGTCATCCATTTGCAAGAAGGTACGTACAAGGTGCCGAAGTCCGCCTCACAAGCGGCTCTTAGCACGGTGCAGCTAACCCTTCATGCGACTCGAACACTTGGCACGGCGCTTCGCGCTGGGTGCACGCAAATCTCCGCCTGGTCAATAAACACTCGACGTGCTCGGTCCCGGTATTGTAGGGATGCGAGGGCCTATGGTCCTAAAGACTACGGCCATGCATGACAATGATTACTCCCCGCCAGCGCGAAAAGAAAGCCACCGCCGTTTCCACCTCTTTGCCACACCCTGCTTGACCGTGCAGGCTCCTTACCCTGAATGAGGGCCGTCGCGCGGTGCTATTGTCGGACAACGACCCGCTATCCTCCCGAGCGCAAATTGTCGGAGTTTGGGTCTCGGGTCGGACAGGCGACGGTAGCAGCAGGAGCAGTGGCGGCGGCGACGGCGGCGGTGGAGGCGGCAGCGGTGGTATCAGCGGTGGCGGCGGTAGCCCAAGCACACCGAGGGGGGAACAGGAACATTATCATGGCCGCCGGCCATCCCTCCTCGGCCATCCTTACGCTTACCCGGCTTGCCTCCGCTTTCTCCTCAGTGCTCACCGAGGCGGTAGTGGTCACGGTAACGGTGATGGTAAAAGTAAAGGTGGCGGTGGCGTTGGCGGTGGCGGTGGAGGTGGCGCGGCATCGAGACCAGCCGCAAGCCCTGCGTCCTTCTTGGTGCTCCACCTCCCGGGGGGGATCGACGGAGGAGCACCGGCGTTCTTCGAAGCGTGCGCACTCCCCAACGGCAAGGTTACCGCGGCACGAGAACTGGACGTGCGGTCCGCCGGGTTCGAGCACCTCGATTTTTCTGCGGACATAGATGTTACCGTCGGTGAAAGGGGCACAGATGAAGGCGGAGAAGGGGGAGGTGGTGTAGGACGAGGGGGGTGGGGGCGAGCGGGAGCGGGAGGAGGAGGAGGGGGGGGCAGTGGCGACGGCCGCGCCAATCGCGCGGTGGTCATCGGCAGGTTGCGCCGCGTTTCGAAACCGTCGTTGGCGGAGCCATTTGGACGTGCCCTGGATGAGGCGATGGGAAGGTAAAGAAAATGCCTCTCCGAGGTTAGCGTTCAAAAGTATCCGGTGTAAGGTTGGCGTTTCCCACGTTGCATAACTTCAGCGCTATGGTAGTTACTAGATTGACAGCTATGGTAGTGCCTTATGTAGGCTGCTGTATCTGCTCGGACGCGCGCTTAGACTGACAGCTACGGTAGTTTCACACGTTGGTGTACTCTGTTATCTCTGGTCAGACTTTTGCTTGTTTCACGATGATCGTTCTAGGCACTGCTGACCGAGGGCTGCGATCGCTTTTTTCTGTCTGACAGGAGTGCCAATTCTCCCGTTGCCAATAAACCCAAGGTTTTCTCGTAAACTTCGATTATCTCTGACGCCCACTGCTGCAAAAATGATCCTACTCTACTTCCAAGTAGTTTGTCTCCTAGGCGCTGGTGCAGCTTTTTTATACAGCACAGCAAACCTGTTAAAATATGAAAATCAAAAGTAAGAATGGCCGGCTGATATTTACAAGAAGCTAAGGCTTTCGGAAGTCGTTGCACTGTTTTTTTAGTGTGGCATGCACGGGCCCAAAAACAACTCCGGGCTGAGCCCGCAATCCTGTTCCATCTTATGATACGTGTTGATAAGTGCCCTGCCCTTCTGCTGTAAAAGGTTTGTGTCGATGTTGTTACCTCTCTGTAGAGCGGTCGTTGTTTGCATGGCAGGAGTTCCTTGTGTCCCGTTGTATGTGGCGAGCCGACGGTTTTATCATCGTTATTTTCAAAGTGATAATATTGCACGGCTTGTACTGGGTACATCCGCGATAGGGCCATCGCTTACCCCCCCCCCTAGTGATGGCGTTGCACGCGTGGTTGTTGTTGTCGTTGCTGTTGTTGTTGTTGCTGTTGTTGTTCTCACATTAACTCGCATAATCAAGTCCGTGGTCACAAGACAGGCTCCAGTCACTTTGGAGCTGAGGAATACCCCGGAGAAAAAAACACAAACAAACCAAAGGTGGTACACGCGTATATCACAGCTGACGCAATCCATGCCTCCGCCAGAAACACATAAAAAGTGAAATCGGGAATCAGCCTACGATGTGCCAGGTCCATACTGGTGCATACGTCTCACTACTCGCGCCTGAAAAAACCGACTATAATATACCGCTTGCTACCCAGGGAAGACTACCACGTATATATTAGACGAGGTACCTATCAGTACGCGTACGCACCATCACCGAGAACGCTCCGTCCCGACCTTTTTTCTTTTTTTTTTCGCACACTTCTACTTTCCAGCTTCTGGACAAGCCGTGGTCACAGGAATCGTCCCTTCTCCCCCCCGGTTCTTGCCTTCTTTTTTTTTATCGCGCATAGGGTTCAGCAATCCCACCGCTCGTCGATTTATCATCGAGTGTTGCTAACTCACGCTCTCGCGTTTTCCGCAAGTCAATTTGTGCACAAGAAAAAGTCCCCACGAATTTATACGAGTATGCACTCGGGGGGGTTCGAACTCACGAAACTGACCTATACCAGGCTCGAGGATAACCTGATACGCCACCGGGACGACCGGCGACGTTGTAAGGGTGTGAGGGTCCATGGTCTAAAGACTACGGCCATGCGTAGTAACGAATAGCCCCCCTCCCCCCGTTCGCTGCTCCGTCTCGAAAGGGATGCGTGATCAATGGTCACATGACTAAGGCAAGCAACAAATGAGTACGCCCCCTCCCCCCCCCCCCCCTGTCCGCATCCCTCTCCCCCACCTATTTCCCCTCTGCGCAGGCAACGGGGGGCGACGCCGAAGATGGTGCGAAATAATAACTTCAATCGCTCTTCAGCTTTAGCGGCTGCAGCGGCAACGGTATCTCCGCTATCTGCTGTATCTGCGGTATCTTCAATATCTACGGCATCAAAAGTACCGTTGTCGCAACCGCAACGCCATGCGGGGGGCCAAAGTGCGAGGTGGCACAGTAGACACCACGCCACGGCTGCGGCGGGGGGGGCAGATAAAGCTGGACCTCCGCCCCTTGATGAGCCGCTTGATGAGCCCCTCGATGCCCCGGCTCCGATGGCGCTGCCCATAAAGGTGAGGGCCTCAAATTGCGTCGCTATTTTTCGGGCCCGAAAAAAAAGCGCTATTTTGTCGGGCCCAAAAATGGAAAAGGAGGTGTTTTAGGCGTGTATAGCGTTTGCGAGTTATCCCACGCTAGGTGGGCCGCAGAAGTTTCTGAGCTCCTATTGAAACACGAGGAGCACGATACCTCACCCGAGGCATGACTTCGAAGACTTTCGCCCGGGCAACCCGACCAACTTTCCCGTGCGCTAGTCCTTAAAACAACCATTGTACTCGTAAAATAGTCGTGCAATTCGGTAGGTCCACACACTTGAGAAGCTCAACCAATCATAAACGTTTTGCCCGAAAAGGCAAACCCCTACAGTGGGATGGATGACTCTGGTGGGCTTGTCGGTTGATGAGCCCACGCCTCTCGTCGTTTTATTCACTTTTTTTTTCGGGGGGGGGGGGAGCGGGGCGTCCGGCGCGGTGGTACGACGGAGGTAGTCGTACAACAGCTAAGTGGCAAATTAGGCGTAGTCGTACAACAGCGAAGTGGCGAATTAGGAGGCAACACCGGTGGGCCCGCCCACCGATGGGCAAACCCACTGCACGAATTGGCTACACGCCAGAAGGTCAGAATGGCAATTTGTTAATGCGCCGTGAGTGGCTGAAAACCTCTGTGCTCGCAGCGTGGTGGTACTAAGTGGCCGGAAACTAGGTACCCCGTGCCAGACAAGCCTTCCTATAAACAAGGAAAACCCAACACGAAAATAGAAAATAGTTGGATTGTGGGCACCCCCGTAACTAACTATAGTATCAAGCCAACTAGTAACTTAGCTGGCGACTGTTAGTCAGCCAACTCACAGCCCTAGTGACAGGAGAGCCACAACAACAGCAGCAAGAAACCAAACACACAAACAAATGAAAGATGACGCGACGCTATGTTTGCTCTTTTCCGTTCCCTCCCAATCGTGTCCCAGCCGACGGCGGTCAACGTGCCTTCTGCGTCCCTCCACTCCGGCGGGCAGAACGAAGATATAGCGGTTAATGTCGGACGACATACCGCCGCCACCGTGGCAGTGGTAACACCATCACCATTCCAGTACCGCCAACGCGCTGAAGCGGGCCAGCATCCTTTACAGACGCTGGACGTTAGCCCAGCTGGAGAGTCATCGGTAGCCCGTGGAGAACACGGTGGTGGCAGCAGCAACATCTTTTCGCAGGACGAGACGTTCGAGAGAGAAGGAAAACAATCGAGCCCCCTCCCGCGTGCATCACAGGCAGGGGCGGAGGCCAGGGTGGGGGCGAGGGCGCGGTCGCCGCCATTGCCGCCACCACCGCTACCGCCGTCGGCTGGAGGTGGTCATTTGTCCGGGGTATCGGCTCCGTGGCACGGCAATTTCGATCTACTAGCCCTTGACCCCGCAGCGAGGGATTATTTCTTGGCGCAGCAGTTGCAGCTGTCGGCTCTTGAGCAGCAGCTTCGCCGACTGCAGGCGACGATGCACGACAAGCAGCCGCAGGAGCCGCAGCAGCAGCAGCGAAATCGATGGTCTGAAGATGACTCGTTCTTACCGGTGGCGTCCTCCGGTCCCGCGTTGGGCACCCATGCCGCCCTAGCCGCGGCCGCCGCCGCGACTGCGGCCGCGCCGACTATGGCTGACGCTGCAGCTGCTGCTTTTACTGCATCTGCGGCTGACGCTTCGGAACAGGTACCGGCCCATCAAGCGATGCCGTTGTGCGAGTCTAGGACAAAAGCGGGAGAGACGACAAAGGGCCAGCCCATTGTTGAGGCAGAGGCGACAAGCTTGAGGGCGTCTATGGTGGAGGTTGGCACTAACACCAGCTTTTTGTGGGGGCCGGCGGCGGTGATGGTGCCGCCAGCGCCGCCGCCGGTGTTGTTGCCGCACGGCGGCCCACGAAAAGATTGTTGTGTCGGCTCCGGCCCGTCCCCCCCCGCCACCACCGCCGCTTCTACCGCCGCTTCTACCGCCACTGGTACCGTTTCTACCGCTACCGCTGCTTCCGCCGTACTACTTCGTTCCGCCGGAGCTAGAGCCTCGACGGACTCGGCCTCTCCTAGAGGCTATACCACTTCTGCATCGCCGCCGTTGCCTCCGGCGACCCCGGCGGGGCACGCCGTTCGAAACACGCACGCTCGGGCGGCAGGGGTTGAGGGTTGGACATCATCATCGCCGCCGACCGAACGACGAAGCGTACAATCGAGCCCTGCCTCTCGCAGCGGGGGAATCTCTGCCGCTACTAGCGGTTGGACAACCCAGAGAGGCCATGCAGCGGAACCTGCCTCACAGCCGCAGCGGCGGCGACGGCGGAGGCGGGAGGGGGGGGAAGGGGGGGGGCGAGGTAGCGAAGAAAGTGACGGGGGTGTAGCCGGCGACAGCGCATGTTTGGGTTCCGAAGGTGACGACGAGGAATCATCGCTGGAGCGGGCGCCACCTCTGGTGGTATGGCTACCGGGTGAGTATTCTGGCGTGCAGTTACCGAACGATCGGGATCGGGAGCGGTGGTGTCGCGCGCCCCAGCGCGCGGTGGTGAGCTCCCTGGTGAGACGTGACCACAAGGATAGTGTTGTGAGGCGAGAGCAGCAAGGGCTACGGCGGGGGGCGCGATTGTCTACAGACTCGCCGGTAGCTCGCGAGGCTCGCGAAACCGCGTTGAACGTGGGCCCTTCCACCTCGGACGACGACGACGAGGACCGAGAAGCGGTGAGCGCGCTGGAGGAGGGTGGTGGAGAGAAGAAACCGGGCGTAACGGTAGTTACTCCCAACCGAAACTTGTATTACCAAGGGGCATTACGCTCGCCGTCCGCCACAATAAGGAGGCGTGATGGTGGAGATGGCAGCAGCAGAGGGGGCGGTGGAATTACCGATCGTGGGAAGGCGACTGGAGATGATTTCGAAGGTGATGGTGAGGTTTTGCGTCGGCGGTGGAGGCCACTAGTAGCAGGGTACCGGGGAAGCGCGAACGTCGTCCCTGTCACGATCGCGGAGCTGGCGGTGGTGCCTCGGATCGAGTTCGACCATTTGACAGACGATGAAATGGGATTTGATCTCGACGAGGGCGAGGTACGTGTTTTTGTGTGTGTTTTTATCGTTTTTTCCTGTCGTTATATTGTAAGTTGGTTATTTTCCTTTTTTTTCACCAAAAAACATTTTCACCGCAGCATGTATTTCCGAGGAGTTTTTTCCCCCGAAACGTGGATGCCTCTGTGAAATGGTTAAGGTTTTCCTCGATCCGCCTTTGGGCGTCGATATGGGGAGGGCGAGGAAGCAGCGCACCGTGTGGTCGGGGATTGAGAATCGATGGGAGGAGGCGGTAGGGGGCGCGAGTGCAAGGGTTACCGTTCGTCTATTGTCGGGGTGGCTGATCGCAAAAAATAGGTTTCGGGGGGGGTTGATTGTTTGCGGGAATCCTCGTTTGCCGATTGTAGGTCTCAACAGGATTTACCGTGACTTTATTTTGAAGGCCGTTGTGACCCTTCTAATATTGCTCTCGAGAAACTTCTGTTCACGTAGTGTTACTGGTTCGGCATGGATCGATTTTTCATCCCAAAACGAAAGCGAAGCCTATATCTTGCGTTCGCCACCCGTTGCCCCAACTTCGCACGAAGGCTAGCGCGTTTGCTTACAATCTTATCTTGCGCAGCCAGCGCCGCCCAATCAAAATTCCTGAAAAACAAAACCCCAGCGACGTTTCAACTGTGCATCATAATCATGTTTCACCCCCCCCCCCCAACCTCCTGGTGATCGTGCGATTCCTCTACATGCCTCGTTCTACTGGAATTGCGTCGCGTCGCACCGTTCTTTGGCCGTTTTTATTTTTGTTCCGTGCAGACGATTTGCCGGATCGAGTCCAAGTACCTCAAAGGTGGCAGCATGGCTCGGACCCGCAGCAAACAGCAGTAGCCTATTAATAGTACAGCAGTACGCGACAGCCCCCTTCACCCATTTCAGACTTAAGTGGGGGGTAGAAAAATCGAAGAAAAATAACGTGACGATTACAGCATCGGCCCCGCTTAGCAGCCCTGGTCGCTGGGGTAGAGGATGTGTCCGGACTACAATGGAGGGAGCTATACGACAAGCGCGCAGCATGCTGACACTCGTGTTTTACATTTTTTTCCAGGGCTTTACACGGGTCGTGGCCCAACCCGCGGGTCGGGTTAGGGTCTTTCCAAATTCTCCCGGGTCGAGCCGGGCCGGACCGACCCGCTGGTCGGGTTAGGGCCTTTCCAAATTATCCCGGGTCGAGCCGGGTCGGACCAGGAGATATTTCGAAACATCACGGGTCGGAACGGGTCGGGTCAGGAGGTCTTCGAATCTCACGGGTCGGAACGGGTCACCCTACCCCGCCCCGACCCGACCCGACCCGACCCGACCCGACCTGGCCCGACCCGCGAGAGGTGACCTGACCCGTGAAAACCCCTGTTTTTTGTTCCTAGTCGCTTTAACAAAGTGGTACTCGTCATATACTTGTTCGCTATACGTGGGTCCCAAGAGGGTCGAGAGCTGCAACCATGGTTTGGGGACAAATTATCCTGAACGTAGACCGGGGGGGAACACCTTGCAGCGGTAGAAGGGTTAGTCAACTCATATTTCGGGCCAGCCTCAAAGTTTGCGTGTGGGGCAAAAAAAGGTGTTTTGAGCCGGACTGCGATTGTTATGCGAGGCCAAAAAGTGTTTGGGCCAAACCCCAGTGTCATACATACGAGGACATACATGTGAGGCAGGGTTTTTGGGGTCAGACCCAAGAATGTTGTCTGAGGCAGGGTGCTTGCTGCGCTATTAATATTTTCAGTCCAGAAAAGTGTTTTTTTTTTGTATCATGTTTCGTGCAAAAATCGAGCCAAGACACATGTGAACTCTCACTGCCTTAACCCCTTTACAACTGAATGTACTTTTTTTTTGGGGGGGGGAACGACTTGGAATTAGTGTGGAACGATTTTTTCATTCGTACGAAGGTTAAGCGCTGTCGCGTACTGCAGCCCCGCTCGCACTCGCGGGGTTAGAATACTGTAGCATGAACGCACGTTTGCATCTAAGCCTGGGGAATGAGGATTTAGAGGCCGTTTTCGAGCTAGAAATCGTTCCTGTTTTCACGCAGATTGCGACCGACCTTGTCGTGAAATTGTAGTTATCATGGGTCTGTTTTGGGGGTGGTCCGCTGTATGTAGTGTGTGCGTGGTTGAGCGTGTTTTGTCGTGTCTGTTTAAGTGGCGCTTGGCGTTGTGCGAAACGTGGGAGTGTGGATTGGTCGCGATCTTGAGGTTTCGCTGACGGCAGCAGTAGTAGCAGCGGTAGTAGCGGCGGCGGCAGCAGCACCAGCAACAGCAGCCTCGGCGGCGGCTCCGGCTGTAGCATCGACCTCTTACGCAATGTTTTCTTTAGAATAGACGCCACCTGGACCACATTGTGTCCGGAGACGCTCTGATCGTTGATGGTAGTAGAAGTCAAGGACGCCGGCGCACTGTATTTCCGAGGTGTAAAAGCGTTGTGTTCCAATGTTAGTGAATTCAGGGCATTGCCGCAGTTGATAAATAGCGGCAATATATTTTTCCTACATAGTACATAGACAGTAGTTGTAAGTTCCTTTAGGGTTCTTGACCGCACTGGATTGACCAATTGATCTACATTCATTGGAATCGGTCATGACCTTCGCGGTGAATTGACCACAATAATTTTTTTCGCGTTTTTTTACCGCCATGGATATCTTTCGGCTCAAGAAACCGACGGCCACGCGCTCACGCGGTGCGTCCACACATTTCACCCCCCGCCATCTGGGAAATTTCGCGGTCCTGCTCGCTAGACTCGGCGAGCAATCCCGGTACAACCCTGAAGAAGTTGGCATATTTTTTGCTCAAACGCTAAAAAAGTTCCTGTATTCCCTCGCGAAGCAACGCAACACCGGGCAGCACAACAGCAGGAAGCTGGCTGCAGTTTCTCTGCTTCCTGTTACCGCACATCTTAGGACTGTCCACGTCCGAGCAGACGCCGCTGGTGGTGGTGGTGGCGGCGGTGGTGGTGGTGCTGCCGCTGTTGTGTTTTGGGTTAGCTTGGGTTGTGCCAGAGGTGTTTCAGGCTGTTATACCAGGGAGAACACACGTTGTATTTCCCGTCATCATAAGGGATACCAGTACTGAGAAACAGTAGGGCAACGCGTATCGTCGACTGCTTTTCAATCAAGGCAATCGCACTGATGCAGTCCAGCATACGAGTATATAGTCTATACTGGTGGCGCTGTTGTCTAATCTCAAGTAAAAGACATAGACTACCGATTCAGTTTACAGCACACTGACCGCTCGATCACGTCTCCATTTATTTTCAATTCGAACATAATCAACGCATACGACTGCAGTATTAGACTAGTAGCAGTGCTGGCATTTTCATTTTATGCTCGCACTACTCCCACGCTCCCTCCCAGGTAGTAACTCAAATCCGGGGTCACATAGCAGTCCCTCCTCCCCCCTCCCCACTACGGTATGTACCTTCATTTTTTTATCGCGAGAATGATAATTCAGCATTTTCTTCCCTCGCCGACTCGGGTCGAATTGGCAATCAACACAGGTATTTCCACAGTATACTATCAATATGATGTCTACTGGCGAAAATGGTGCGCGTGACGCATTCAAAAACGCCATAAAATAAATGGTACACCAGTGGATTTTACGCCAGTTTTCGGTATGATGTATGTAAAACGAAAATAAGCTTCACAGCCCCAACAAATCTAAGAGGGATAATCCGTCTCACGGCTATCAATCCATGTCACCACAACTGTGTCGCCATGAAACCATACACCGGTGGGATTTACGCCAGGTTACGGCAATAAACTCGTCAAGGTACACCAAATCCAAGCGGGAGATACCATTTTCTGTCAAAGGTGTACCGTTTGATGGCGAAAAAACCCATGTTGTTGTCAAAACTAACCCCTCGTACTGAGATTGGCGACACAAGCCATGACAAGTAATACCAGCAAGTAACAATGGGCAACAACACTCACAGCAAGACGCAACAACAGGCAGCATGACAACATCAAGACGCAGGACCCACAGCGCAACAACAAGGCAAAGGGCAGCGGGGAGGCTCATAATATTTGGCTCAAGCGGCGTGTGCGTGTGCCAGCTATTGATTTCCGTCGCTCGCGGCATCCATCGTGAGGGATCGCTTGGGAAAACAAACGTGTGCCACTGGCAAGTCCTGAACCACTAAAAAATGAGGGGAGTCAGGCCAACAGCCGAACAATTATTTTTGGGTTTAACCCTTCAGAAGTGCACCGTCGTTTTTGGCGACAACTACTTGGACTTAGTGTGAGATTTTTTTCTCAGTAGAAGAGTCATCGCACGGTGACTCGTTCTACGGTACAAGCCCGCCCAACTTTTCTTTAACGAAATCGCCGGTTTTGAAGCCAACTCCCGGCCGTATCATCTAAAATACGGCGCCCCTTGCCACCCCGACGTCATCGTTTGATAGCCCTTTGCAAACAAGAAAAAAGTACATGAGGGCATGTTTTTCATCGCATCCTTTCTGGTGTCGAGCAGCCATGAAACGTGTGTTAAAGAAGAAAATCGCTGGTTTTGGGGGGGGGGCTATCGTAGAATCAGTCCGGGCAGGGGTCGCACTTTTCGGGCCAAACGTGTCTGACCGGTTGAGCCCCTCGAGTGACTGATTCTACGACAACTCCCCCCCAAAACCAGCGATTATCTTTAACGAACGTTTCATCATCAATCACGGCTGCTCGGCACAAGGAAGGATACTACTGTTGAAAAAAAGGTATCCATATATTTTCGTGTGCGCAAAGGTCTAACGATCGACGACGTCGGCTTGTCGAGGGACGCCGTGTTTCAGGAGATACGACCGTGAACTGGCTTTGAAACCGGCGATTTCGTTCAAGAAAAGTTGAGGGGGCTACCGTAGTAAGACTCGAGTTTGGAACTATCGGTTGGTCTGATACTGTTACTAGTAGTGTGGTGACTGATTCTACGATAGCCCCCCCCCAAAACCGGCGATTTTCTTTAACGAACGTTTGTTTCATCATCATGGCTGCTCGACACAAGGAAGGATGCCATGAAAAAAGCATGCTCAAACATGTTCTTGTTTGCAAAAGACCATCGAACGATGATGTCGGGGTGGCAAGGAGCATCGTATTTCAGGAGATACGGCCTGGAGCTGGTTTCAAAACCGGCGATTTCGTAAAGAAACGTTGGGGGGGCTACCGTAGAACGACTCTGGTATAGTAATAAGGACTAGCGCATGGAAATGTTCGATCGGGTTGCCCGCGAACGAATGCCTTCCAAGTCATGTTTCGGGTGAGATGGAGCAAGCTCCACTCATGTTAAGAGCTCAGAAAATTCTCAAGAGTCTGCTGCACCCCTAGCGTGGGACCACTTAGTAGTTAGTTGCAGGGTGACGCGTGCTACGACAAGAGGTAGCACTTTTAATTCTTGTCTGAAGAGGTTTCTGGATGTCGGGGCTCCTTAACCCCTTTAGAGCCCCCGAACCCCTCCCTATACTAAATCCAAGTAAATTTGTCCCCAAAAACGGGTTTCCAGTTGTAAACGGGTTAACCCAAAATCGTCGGTCAAATACGCCCCATTTATTTTATTTGCACGATTCTCGTTCTGCACCTGCCTAGGCCATGCGATGTTTCATCCGGTCAGCACTACTTTTTGTTTTTCGTCTAAATCAGTTTTTGGGGTGAAGAATACCATGTCTTAAGAAGGTTTCGTCTTGACCTCCTGAAGTGAGGAGTCTCGGAAAAAAAGTGGCGCACCTCGATCGCAACACGCGCCGGGTTCCGGTAAGAAGGGGGATTTGCTGCTGGTGGCCCGAGGAGGAGTGCATCTTAGAGGGGAAAGAAAGTTTTGGTCACCACACTTTTCGCAGCGAACATTTCTCTACATAGCACTATCCACTACAGTAGACCACTTAAGTCACTGACTGTGACCGAGTGTGGTCTACTGTATAGTGCTATACAACTAACACAACATGCGCTACAGTAGTGCAGTATCAACGCAAAATTTATATCGCAAGGGGGAGTTGAAAAACCCGCGCGTGAGCAAGATACAATCCTTGTACAGCTGGGTGCTCACTCTACAAAAAGAGGGTTGAAACAACGCACCGGTATGTCGCACTTTTCACTCTTTGTGGTCGCTTCCCGGAAGGACTCAAGATTTAAGATTGTTGAGTGTTTTATTTTCCGAACGAACACCTGACTCCCACCCAGACCGGCACGGCCCGTGTTGCCAACAACGCACGCACAGCAAAGGCCCAGAACGGCCACGCCGACACAAAGATGCTACCAGGTATCAACAGGAGACCGCGTTTTGACTCTTTGAGTGACCGATCATCGACACTAACAAAAAACGGTGTAGCCAGGACAACGAAGGCTTTGATGCGCCCAAAATGACCTATCTGCAATTAATAGCACATTCGCCCTCAAAGCTCGATAGGGGGGAGGGGGGGGCGCAGACAGCAGGAGTGACTAAACACTCCCAGCTTCCAACTCCCAACTTGCCTCCGCCTCCAAACACTACAAACTACATGATGACACTGCATACCTACATGCCTCAAGACAGAAAACAGAGAGTAAAGCCAGCATTCTCAAGATTGACACGTGCACTACTTGTGGGAAAATGAACCCACACAAATTACAAGCGGTGTATCCCAAAAGACGTGGGTGCAGTTGTAAAGGCGTGAAACAGCCGCACAGGCACGGCACGGCGGGAAAATAACGAAGCCACAATTCACGGTAGTAGTAGCAGTTATAGTAAGGGTCGCCTCTGCACACAACAAAATGGGCCGTAGTAGTAGCTGTAGCAAGGGTCGCTTCTGCACACCAAAGAATGGGCCCCATACATGGAAAACACTGAAAATCGAAACGAAGAAAAAAAATCGTGCTCCGACGGAGACAGACGGAAACATAAAACTAACCGCAATTCACGCAAAATATACGATGTTTCCTCCCTGGTGTGCCTCAGCCCCCCCCCCCCATAAGCGTGTGCTCCCTCCCCGAGACGGGTGGGTGTCTCCCCCCTAGGACGGGTGTGTCCCCTCTCTCGAAACAACGACGTAAAGGCAACTCCACGCCACCCTTCCGTAAAACAAAATGAATCGAGCCGGACGCCCGTTTCACTGTCATACATGCATATCATACCATAAACCATACCAACCACGTCAGTTACACAATCAGTCAATCAATCAAATGCTCAGTTGATCAACCCATCAATCGACCGATCACTTAATCGGCCAATCAAGCAATCAGTCAATCGACCAAGCAATCAAGCAACCAATCACTCAAGCAACGCGTCAACCAACCAATCATCCAACCAGCCAACTATTAAGCTAGTCTATATTGTTCGGTGAGTCGACCAGTCCATCAACCAACCCGCCAACGCTCCCCTTCGAGCCCTTCAATTCCGTTGGACAACCGCGCCCTTCAAATCCTTTAGTCATTGAAATTGTCACCCAGCCAACCAAACCCGTCAACGCTCCGCTTTGAGCTCTTGCGCTCCCCTGGTCGGTCACCCAACTAGTCAACTAGACACCCAATCAACCAACCAATCAATTCGATCCATCAGTCAATCAATCAATCAGCCAATCACTTAATCAACCAATCAGTCAATCGATCAACCAATCAGTCACCCAGCCAGTGTTCCCATCATTGAGTTCGTCAAGCAGTCAGTCACCCAATTGGTCAACCAGCCACCCAATCGATCAACCAACCAATCAAATCAGTCAATCAATCAATCAACCAATCAATCAGTCACTCAATCAGCCGATCAGTCAATCGATCATTCAACCAATTTACCAATCAATCAACCCATCAGTCAACCAGCCAGTCTTCCCATCATTGAGTTAGCCAGGCGGTCAGTCAACCAATCAGTCCGTCCGACAACCAATCGGTCAACGCTCCACTTCGAGCGCTTCCACAGTCAGCCAGCCAATCAGTCCGTCAACCAGCCAATCGGTCAATCAACCAACCAACCAACCAACCAATCGATCAACCAACCAGCCAATTAGTTAGCCAATCAGTCAACCAACCAACCAATCAATCAATCAACCAATCAATCAATCAATCAACCAACCAGGCACCAGTAACCCAACCAACCAACCAATTAACCAATCAATCAACGAATCAATTGATCAACCAACCAACAAACCAAACCAAACCAATCAACCAACCAATCACCCAACCAACTAATCAACCACTCACTCAACGCTCCGCTTCGAACGCCTCGCCTCCTTTCTTTTCCTACCACCAGCCACACTTCTTCCCGCGCCCCCTACCCCCTTCCGCGACACGCCTCCCCCAGAACGACGTCTCGCCAACCACCCGGTCCCGCTCTCCACCAAAAACACCAACGCGGTGTCCGCAGCAAGAACCATTACGAGGGGCATACGGAGTCCCTCTGGGAACGGAACGAGCTGCAGCCAATACTCGAGGGAGGGCGCCAACCCGGACGCTGCCGCGATGAGGGAGGCATAGGCACCGAGGATGATATACCACATGGGACGGTTATCCCGGAGGGACTGCATGAAGGGGTGGCCCGTGTAGTTCGCCGCGAAGGTGTTCACCTACAGTGGGAGGGCGGGAGGCGAGGGGGGAGGGATTTCAGGAGGAGGAGGCGGAGAAGATTAGGACGGGGGGGTGGGGCAGGGGGGGGGGGAGGGGGGGAGAAGTTATCGAAGGAGGAACTGGTGATGGGGAGAAATACGGGGGGCGGGGGGCGAGGGGGGGGGGGAAATGGGGGAGGGGAATGTGGGGGGAATGTGGGGGGGAAACATGGCGAGGGGAGGGGGGTGGCACGAAGAGACTGCACAGAATAACAACGGGAGCGAGAAGTTCCAAGGGGCTATCAACACAACCCTTTTCCACTATCCAAATCCCCCTCTCCCCCCCGGGTGCCCCAGGCCGCTCGGTGGGGCATTGGCAAAAAACAGCAAATAGGTGACTTAAGCCCCTCCCTCTCCATCTGCCTATCCCCCGGCCCCCTCCAAACCGCCTGCCTACACCGAAAACTCACACGCGAGACTCCCACCCCCGCCCACCCACCTGCATGACCGACGACAAGAGGAAAACCGCAGAGTTGAAGGTGTTGGGCCGGAAAGGCCCATCCGGCATCACCGATGGGTCTTCGGGGTTAACGTGACCCTCGCAGAGTCGCGTTATCGCCAGGAGGGCAACAAGGTGGACTGAGAATTGGCCCAGCACTGATAAGCACGCCTGCGCGCAGAAAATGCGCGCTGGGGGACGCTGCGCAGAGAGGCGGCGGAGAGGTGTCGAGCGGCTCGCGCAGTAGAAGAAAGCGGACACGACTAGTCCGAGGACGGTCATTTGCCCGTCCCCTTGCTTGACCCCCTTGAGGTACAGTGCGGAGAGCATGTAGGCTGAAGTGAGGCAGTTGAGAGCCAAGATCTGAGGGCGAAAAGATAAGCAAAGCAAAAGGAAAGGAAAGCGAAGTGAAGCAATGCGAAGCGAAGCAAAGCAAAAGCAAAAGCAGAGCAAAGCAAAAGCAAAGCAAAGCAAAAGCAAAGCAAAGCAAACGCAAAGCCAAGCCAAGCCAAGCCAAGCCAAGCCAAGCCAAGCCAAGCCAAGCCAAGCCAAAAACCAAGCCAAGCCAAGCCAAGCAAAGCAAAGCAAAGCAAAGCAAAGCAATACAAAGCAAAGAGCAAAGCCAAGCAACGCTGCGCAACGCAACGTAACGAGACCCAACCCAACGCAACGCGACGCGACGCGACGCGACGCGACGCAACGCAACGCAACGCACGCGACGCGACGCGACGCGACGCGACGCAACGCAATGCAACGCAACGCAACGCAACGCAACGCAACGCGACGCAACGCAACGCAACGCAACGCAACGCAACGCAACGCAACGCAACGCAACGCAACGCAACGCAACGCAACGCAACGCAACGCAACGCAACGCAACGCAACGCAACGCAACGCAACGCAACGCAACGCAACGCAACGCAACGCAACGCAACGCAAGGACAAAGCAAATGAACGCAACGCAAGGGTAAAGCAAAGGAAGGCAAGGCAAGGCAAGGCAAGGCAAGGCAAGGCAAGGCAAGGCAAGGCAAGGCAAGGCAAGGCAAGGCAAGGCAAGGCAAGGCAAGGCAAGGCAAGGCAGCAAGGCAAGGGAAGGGAAGGGAAGGGAAGGGAAGGGAAGGGAAGGGAAGGGAAGGGAAGGGAAGGGAAGGGAAGGGAAGGGAAGGGAAGGGAAGGGAAGGGAAGGGAAGGGAAGGGAAGGAAGGGAAGGGAAGGGAAGGGAAGGGAAGGGAAGGGAAGGGAAGGGAAGGGAAGGGAAGGGAAGGGAAGGGAAGGGAAGGGAAGGGAAGGGAAGGGAAGGGAAGGGAAGGGAAGGGAAGGGAAGGGAAGGGAAGGGAAGGGAAGGGAAGGGAAGGGAAGGGAAGGGAAGGGAAGGGAAGGGAAGGGAAGGGAAGGGAAGGGAAGGGAAGGGAAGGGAAGGGAAGGCAGAACAAAGGGAAAAAAGGAAGGAAGGAAGGAAGGAAGAAAGGAAGGAAAGAGGGGACCGAGTACATAGCAGAACACGAATCGACTTTTTTCCGTTTTTTTTTCCAACCCCCCACCTTGTCCGTCCCGCCATTGTAGGGATGCGAGGGTCTATGGTCATACGACTACGGCCATGCACAAACTGAGTACCCCCCCCTCACCCACCCACCTTGTAAACTTGGAGGGTAGTAACCAGCGTGCACCTCCCCTGCCGTATGACCGCCAGCACGCACCCCACCGAGGTAGTCTTCGCAGTAAACGGGGACGCAATCGACGCATCCCCAAGCTTCACCAGCGCAGGGTCAAGGTCCTGCTCCTCAATCTCGCGCGAAGCCAGCATCCTGCTCTGCTTCGCCTCCGACACCCGGTGGCTCTTCCGCCTGCGCCCGCTACCCCCAGCGGCGGAAGCCGCTTCACCATCACCG
The DNA here is from genome assembly GCA_012845835.1 of Undaria pinnatifida. Lineage (NCBI taxonomy): Eukaryota > Phaeophyceae > Laminariales > Alariaceae > Undaria > Undaria pinnatifida. The sequence goes on along the minus strand of JABAKD010000011.1, from coordinate 3,529,922 downwards.
CTTGCTGCAAGAGCATCCCGCTCCGCCCGCCTCTGCTCCCCGTCGATAAACGCCTCCAATCGCTTTTCAAGCTCGGGAGAGTTAACGATGGAGATCCCTACGTGCGCGCGACGGAGGGCCCCGACATCGTTGGTCCCATCCCCGCACATTATCGTGGTCCGCCCCGTCGCGTTAAGCTCACCGACGATTAGTTCTTTCTGCGCCGGGGACACGCGCGCGAACACGGTCACGTGCGAGCAGAGCGCCGAAAGCGGGGAGCGCACCGCCGCGGCCCCCGCCCCCACCCCCGCCCCCGCCGCCGAGATATTTCGGTTTCGGTTAACCACCGCAGAGGCTGCTGTCACCTTACGACTAGCACTCGCACCGAGGAGGGCCTGGTGACCAGACGGGGATGCGCGGGGGGCTTCGGATGGGGCAAGCGCCGTCATCGCCGCAACATGGGTCAGCACATCGCCCGTGACGCACAGGGCGTGGCGTTCTGCAAGGGCGGCGATGTTGCCCGCGTCGAAGGAGATCGTTTCGTCGCCGTTGTCGGCTGAACCGCCGCTACCGCTGCCGACGTCGCCACTGTCGACGCGCTTGTTACCGTCGGCGTTCTGTCCGACGCTGTCGCTGGACGCCCCCGCTAAGTCTCCCGCAAGACAAACCCAGCAGAGGGAGGACGCCACCGGGGTATCGTCTGCCGACGCCAAGCCTTCCGACGCCGCTTTCTTGAGGCCGATATCACCGGTTTTTTCGCCGACACCGCTGCCGGTGCCATCACCGTCGCCGATGTTGACACCATCACCACCGCCGCCACCCCCTCCCTTCCCCCCGGCCTCGCGGCACCCTGCAGAGGCACCGCGGTCTACCACCGACAAAACGAGCGTCCGCGAAGGGGGGTGATCAATCATCCCCACCTGCTTCGCCACATCCGCCGCGGTTAGCACCCCGTCGCCGGTAATCATCGCGATCGCGTGGCTCGATTCCCGCAGCTCCCGCACTACGTACGGCGCATCCGGCTTGATCGGGCACCCCAAGACCAGGAAACCCCCAAACCGCAAACCCTCCTCGGCAGAAGCACGGGGCATCCGCCGACATGCCCCCACGCCAACTGCCGGCTCCAACGCGCGGTACGCCAGCGCAAGCACCCGCGAGCCCTGCCCCATGTGGTGCAGAAAAGTCGAGCGGTAGCTAGCCGGCGCGTCCACCAGCAGTGGCTCCAGCGACTCCGGGGCGCCCTTCGCCACGATCCAGATGCGATCATGGAACGCCGGAACGCCGCCATCTCCTACAAACCCCTCGCGGCCTCCTGGGGAGGGAGGGGGCGGGGCGGGGGCAGCGATTCCCGACGTTCCCTCCGCGAGGTGGATCGCCGTGCACATTCTTCGCAGCGACGGGTCAAACGGCCAAGAGTGGACCACTGTCAGTGATCTTAAAGCGGGGTCGGGCCCGCTACCACCACGGCCACCGCCATTGCCTCCGCTCGCCGGGCTTGGCCCATTTTCCGCCGCCCCTGCAGCCGCCGCCGCAGCCGCCGCCGATTGGCGGTGGCGTTCTTCTCTGCGGGCCGCTCTCGTCGCCCTAGCGGAAGCCTTGGGCACGACAAGCCCCCCCCTCAGGCAGGCCCAGCCGAGACCTTTGAGGGTCGCCACCTCGACCGAGTCCCCAATCAGCGCCCCGTTAAGGGTAACCAAAGAGTGGCATCCGGCCAGAATGCGCGTGGGCACCTCGCCCAACTCGGCCACGGGTACCGTCACTGTTGCCGGCTTAGGGGGTGCCTCTGCTCCCCTCCCGCCCCTGCCCCCCCCCCCGACCCCGCTTCCGCTGGGGCCTTCGCTTTCAGGCGCCCCCGCGACTCCCTTCATGACGAGATTGTCTGAGGTTAGCGTTCCGGTTTTGTCGAAGCAGCAGACATCTACTTTGCCCGCTAGGGGGATGCGGAAGGGCTCGGTGCAGAAGATGAGCGACTGCGTGAGCGCCGTGAGGGAGTTCATCACCGCGAGGCTAAGCTCGATCGGGAGCTCGGGGGGGATGACGCTGGTGAGGATCATGATGCAGTGGAGCACCAGCTTGAACGGGTTGCGGGTCTCGTCGGCGAGACCCTGTAGTGCGGACGAATTACGGAGAAAATCGACCGACGGACGGACGGACGGGAGACGGACGGACGGACGGGAGACGGACGGACAGACGGGAGACGGGCGGACGAACGGGAGACGGGCGGACGGACGAAGGGGGGACGGGCAGACGGAAGGTGATACAATGTAAATACGACAGATTTTCAGCTACGTTCGTCTGACTTAAGTTACGGATATGAAGGTGATCTAACGTAAATACGGCAATTTTTTCACTTACGTTCGGCCGACTTAGTTACGGGTATGTATATATCCGTGCCGCCATGGCTACCATCCCTGCCCATTACTCATCAACCACCACCCGATACCCAAAAACCTTTCTCACCTCGGCGAGGACGAAGGCCGACGCGACCGCCGCGAACACCAGCAGGATAAAAATAAACAGCCCGGTTTCCCAGTCGCTACCCGCAGCCACCCTTTTCGTCGCGAAGAGGATGGTCTTCATCAGCTGCCCCTGGCTCGTCTCAAACCCGGTGCGGAGCACAACGCAGGGACACCCCTTGTCCGGAGGGGGTGGAAGGCCCGCCAAGGAGGCAACCCCTTCTCCCCCCCCCCCTTGTGCACCGCCTCTTTGCTCACTTAAACCGCCCACGCTGCCGACAGCGCTGTCTTCGTCAGCGTGCTGCAGCACCTGCAAGCATGTCATCAAGGGAGCAAGGCGGGAAACAAAAAAATGCACACAAGAAAGAAACAAACAAAAAACGAAGAAAAACAAAACGAAAAAAAACATATGTAAAAACAAAACGGCATGAGGATTTGGCAAAAATGACCTGCTCGTGTTAGGCAACGTGGTGTGACCGTCCAGCCTTTGGTGTCTCGGCTTGGATATAAAAAAAGTGTGACTATGATACCGTCCCAATCATAAGGTATACCTGCTACCATGAATATTTACACCCGTACCTTGGTGCCACTGAAAATGATGTGCTTTCGGGTGGGTGAGTCTGTCCCATCCTCCACCCTCACCCACGCATCCCCGCCCCCCCCCGTCGACAAAAGCGAGGTTTTCGCCTGCGGGACACTCTCCCCCGTCAGCATCGCCTCATTCACCACGCAACTCCCCCTCAATAGCAGCAGATCGAACGGGGACAGAGCCTCCTTATCCCCCTCCGCCTCCCCACCGCGCCTCCCTCCGTCACCGGACACAATGTCCATCCCCATCTGCCCCCCCCCCCGCCCCCCTCCCCCACCCCTCATCCCCATGGGAAAGCCAAACTGTCCTCTCCCTCCCCTCCCCCCCTGCCCTGCATACCTCCCCGCGCGCCGTTGAGCCTCCCGCATGGCGCTGGCGACTGTCTGCGGTCGCGCTACGAGAGACACAACCTCGCCCGGGGTCACCGCCTCGGAGGACACGCGCCGCCACCGCCCCACACGGAGCACGTAGACCACGGTAGGCTCGCGGCGCATGGACCGGAGCATCTCCAGGTTTTTCTGTCGCTGCACGCACAGCATGGCCTCGAAGAGCACGAGCATCACGAGAGTGAACAGCGCGTAGTACCAGTAGTCGTCCAAGCTCCAGAGGGTCACGCATAGGATCTGACGGCAAGAGAAGCAGGCGTTTGGGGAAAGGAATGGGGGGAACGGGTGTCAGGACAATTGATAATTGTGGATAGAGAAGAGGGAAGCGCAAAAACAGATGTGACACGTAACAAGGCATGGGTAGCACTTTTAAAAAAGACGGGGGCTCCTTAACTCCTTAAGAGCCCCTGACCTCTCCCTATACTAACTCTAGGTATGTTTTCCCACAGAAAGGGTTTCCAGTTGTATAGGCGTTAACCCAATATCGTCAGAATGGCATTCTCGTTTCACCGTATAATATGTTATATACCTAGACTAGGCCCATAGGATTATTCGTCGAGTTGCACGTTCACTGTTATCTCAAAATCAGGTTCTGGGTCGGGTATAGAGCTCCCTAAGCGAGGAAGCTTACAAAAACATTTACGCATCTCTGCCAAGGACTGCGTCGTGAATCGTCGAACCTGCCCGTGCGTTATTGGCCTTCCAGCGCGACGTGCCCAAACTCCTGAACTAGTGGAAGGACAAAAACAGTGCCTCGCAAAAAAACAAAATCGAGCCCGGCCCAAAACAAGATCGTAAGAGTTCCTTGGCCATTCTATATCGCTGCAAAAACCACAATTCCCATGCCACATTGAAGCAGTTCGTCCCAGGCCCGAAAAAAAAGAACAAAACAGTTTCTCGACCATTCTATATCGCAGCAAAAACCACAATCGCACACTACTTTGAAGTACTTAGTTCCCAAAACGCGAGTACCAGCCCTAGAGGGGTCATGTGGTGTCGCGCACAGTGCCGGATATTGAGTTTACAGTCACACTATTAATATTAATATTAATAGACACAAGTTTGGGCACTGAACACTATACACAGGCAGACATAAAAGTAAGTTTGCTGCTACAGTAGAGACTCCATTTAACTGGAGACCTGAAATACGAAGAATGGGGCAACAGCGTGCTCCGCGAATAGCGTCATGAACGCGGGCATGGGGATGTCCAAAACGTTGGCCCCCCAGCGCTCTGTCGCCACCGCCACCGCCGCCTCGTCCCTCAGTCCCCGGCACCCCAAGTAGGCCGTGAAAGAGCCCTCCGAGGGGAACTCCAGCCTCACGAACCCCTCCTTGCTCCCGCCATTGCTCAGGACAAACTTGGTCTGCTGGAAGACGAACCAGACCTCTGGAAGAGCAAAAACCTGTCCCGCGATCTGAGTAGGCGTTTTGCCATGACCAGGTGGGAGGGCGAACACGCGATACATGCGAAGGGAAAAGGGATGCGTGGTCATTTTGAGACTCCAAAGGGAAGAAGTGACCACTTTGGGTCTTCAGAACGAACACCTGTCCCGCAATCTGAGGAGGCGCGACCAGATCAGAAGCGAAAAAGCTTTTTTGTTTCCTCATGCGAAGGGAAAAAGGGAACGGAGGGGCTGCAAGGGGCTCAACTGATCATTTGGGGGGTTCAGAGGGAAGAAGTCACCATGAAGCAGTACTGTTACACAATCGGTCACAGCTTGGGTAGCGGATGACAAAATAACACATTTCGTGTCCGACCTACAAACGCCATACCAGGACTCGTAGGACACGGGCGCAAGCATTATTCTTCTGGTACTGCTGCACTGCTGCACTGCTGCGCGCTCATGCTACTCGTCAGACGGTTGCTCAGACGAAACTTGACATTTTTTTGGCGCAATCTCTGGTTCTCAAATCGATTGCTAACCGTTTCGCATGGTTGTGCGGGCTAGGAAGCATTTCCTAGTGGAATCAAGACACGGGCGTAGGTCCAACCCCGACGCCTAACCCTGACCCACCCCAACCCAAACGGCCCGTAACCCTATAACCCTAACACTGAGCCCAACCTGGATCCAAAACGGGCCAGAAGCACGGCTGGGCCGCTTTCATTTAGTCCGATTTATATCCGAACATACGACCACGACTCCGCCTCCCAGACCAACAACAGGGTGGAAGGCGATCCCAGAAACGTATTCGCATCCTCCTGAATAATAAAAACTACCAGGTGTGACACTGACCTCGAGCGTGCTGCCAACACTGGTCTCCCGCTTGGCAACGTCAGCGCCGTGCTTGCCCATCCCGCTGCTGCTTCGGCGCTGGAGAGGAACGAGACCCGCAGACCCGCAGTGCTTGGCGGGTATGACGAGCACGCTCTGTTATCGGGGGGGGGGGGGGGGGGGGGGGTTGACGGCGAAAGCGGCACGGCAAGGGGAGGGGGTTGGGGGGGGGGGCGCTGAGAAATGCGGGTGAAGTTGTGTGTTCTTGCAATGCGTATGTTCGTGTAAAACTCTTTCCGGGCATCGCACACCCGATTCGCCACTGCTTGAACGACACGGCAAAACGCACGCATGATGATGCATATACGCATACGTAAAGTACTTTTCGGGTATATAAACTTGGTCCGTCACTGCTTGCACGACACAAAAAAATACACACGCGACGTGCAAGTACGTGCATATACATGAAATGGTTCAACGAGGTAGTAAAAGTAAAGGGAGACGAGCTCTTTGGGGGCAGCATATGATAGGCACAACAAGTAATGGCCTAATATAATACTTTCGAAGTATGCCCACCTCGTTCGCGAGCTTTGCAAGCTGCGAATCGCCTCAGCGCCCGTGTGAACAAGAGTGGCGCAGGAGCTACGGGTATCTATACGGCACTGCTATGTACGACGGGTACGTGCACGGAAAGACTTGCACACGTCTGATAGATCATGACCTGCCAGACCTAGATCGTACAGATCAGTGGTTTCCACCACATTAATAGGTAATGCATATCCAGGAGATTATCACATGGGAACTTTTACGGATCACACAGATGATACCAGATCAGAGCACAACGCGTTTACAAACACCGAGACACGCATGATAACATGATCCCGTCCTCTAGTCTATGGCATTACTGCGGAAACATGTACCAGGTGCATACATTTCGAATCCTGTACATCAGCCCCGTGGACAAAAAATGTACCTGTTACAAGATAATGCGGGTCCACGAAAACGATCTGTGTGATCTGTGCAGTGCTCTGAGCTGTCCACCGCGTGACGACAAGATTAAGACTTGGAAGGCGTTCAGCCATTCGTCAGTTTCGACCTCCGCAGACTCGGATATTTAGACGAGAATGGCATACGAGATACCTGGTGCTCCGTTGTTTCATAAACTGAAAGTGTCGACTACGGGAGCATACAGAAGCCATCCCCGGATTTTAGGTATTTCGTCTGTCATTTCCCCCACGATTATTACGCGAAGCCACGAAGCCGCGGTGTTCATCAAGCCGTGACGGTCATAGCTGTGCTATTTTTGACTCGTGCTCCTCAAGCTTATTCCAGTGGTTGAGTCGGTGCAGCAGCAGACAGCGCTGTTTCCGTATTGCTGGCGGTGAGTGCCCCCCCGAACTTCCCGGGCACGACAAGCACGCGCTTCGTCATCGGAGGGTGCAATGAGCATACGCTCATGGGATGCTACTTCTAGAGTAGAAAAAGCTCGAGGGATCTGCCAGAAGGAGCCGTCACAGTTGCCGTGCTTGGTTAAGTGGGTGCTCACATTGGCTCATTGCCGAAATTTACACGCTGCTGTGCCGCGGAGTACTCAGACCATGGTCAAGGACAGCATATGGCATGCACCAAGCTGCAAGGGTGATACGATACGTGCTCTACCATCTCGCCGGTGGTGCCAGCTCCCATGTAAGACACTCGACCTGCACACCATGCACACCAACCAGTACGCCAGCACGCATCATAGACGAAACGGAGGTGACGATATCCCACCTCTGCTTGGTCGATCGAAGCCACCCTTCGCTGCGACACCAGGCACATGAAGCGAACGCTCCACTGGGTTGACAGGAACACAAGCAGGTGACACACCAACAGGGCAGGGAGGGCCACCAGCACCACCGCCTTGCCCCATCCGTCCTTGACGTCGAACTGGCAGGTGCCTAAATAAACCGCGAGGTAAAGCAGCGAGAAAGGCCCGACGTCCAAACGCCGAGCAACGTGCCGGGCCCTGTACGGTACCAAGTCGACCACAGCCTTGTCGTTTATGTACACGGGACCCATGGCCACGTCAGTCCCTATGGTGCCGTCGTTTCGTGCGCGTAGCACCCTGAACGTGGGCAGCAAGGTGATCAAGTGGTCAACACTGGCACAGGAACAAACATTTTCTGGCGGAAGACGGAAAGGCTGCTCCCAACACCATCACGCTACCGCATTATCGTGAAAACCCTTTTTTACAGTCCCGCCGCGTCCCGCGCCGAAGTGCGGTGATGGGTATCAATCAACAGGGGAGGATACGACGAGGACGAAAGGATGGCGGACGATGGCCTCGAGCTCAATTTAGTGTCCGAGCCTTCGGCCGCCTCCGCAATACCCTCTCGGAGCAAGAAACGAGGTGGCGGCAAGGCATGGGCGAAGAAGAAGAAGAAGAAGCAACAGGGCCAAGCCGAGGCTTATCAACAACCACATGACAGATCCGCCGACGAAGCCCGGACTGGCTCACGTCCTCCCACCACAGCCACCACCACCACCACCACCACCACCACCACCACCGCCACCACCACCGCCAAGGCAGCGCCAACCGCAGGCGTCGAGCAGCCCGCTGGCACTCGACCGATGGCAAAGTCAGGGGGGCAACATAGCGGACGAAAAAACACTGACAAGGCGGCGCGATCACCCCACCACCCAGACACCTCGAAAGCAGAAGCCGTCTCGGGCTCTGGGCGTCGGGCCAAGCCACGATTAGACACCAATGCCCCCCGTCAGGGCGGCAGCGGGAACGCAGCCCAACGCAGTCCCAAGGTACGGAACAAGCCGGACGCAGCGGTGAGCGGCGATGATGGCGCGCCAAAGGAGCTCTCGAACGAACGACGTCGAGTGCTGGAGATGGCCGGGCGGGGAGGCACATCGACGCCCAAGGGCAGTCGTGGTACACCCGGGGGGGAAGAGAAGAGGAGCGGCACGAAACGAGCAACCCCGTCCTCGTCTACCTCACTTTCTTCGTCTGCGCGCGCCACGAAGCGAAAGAGGCCGGTGGCAGCAGGGTCGCCAGGACCGGTATCTTCAGACGGCGTAGTTGACTTCACTGGAGGGGATGCTACACCTTCCAAGAAGGTTGACCCTAAGCGCCCGGACAAGAACCGCAAGGCGTTGGCTACCGCCGCAGCGGTGGCGAAGGCCACGGCTGCCATGGCGAAAGCCGGAGACAAGTGGTGGGACGACGACGACGACGACCACGTCGTTGCAGCAAAGGCTCGCTCGTCGGCCCCCGCGTCGTCTAGTGGGTGGGGCTACGGGGACGGTGGTGTTGGCGGCGGCCGTTTCGGTGGTAGTGGTTACGGCGGTTTCCGTGCAGTAGGTCAATCAGGAGAAGAGGCAGAGGAGGATAAAGACGGAGGCTTACCGTCCGACATACACCCTAACTCCGTTCGGACGAAGGCTGTGGACATGGGCGGGGAGGCCTCCAAAGCTATGGAGATCTTGTCGGCGCTGATGGAGAGCGGCGGCGGATTCGCTGATGCTCTGGGGGGGTCGAAGAGGATCAAGAACGGGGGCAAGAGCAAGAAAAAGGCGAAGGAACCCGTTGCACCGGAAGAGGGAGACTCTACCGCTACCCCAGAGCCAAGCGGCGTCGACGCTGCCGTGGTCGGAACGCGGGTCGTGGGCGTTGGGGGGGATGTGGAAGCGGAAGATGAGGATAAGCAGGCGATCGGCGTATCGGCCCCGCGCGATGAAGATGGGGCTGCAGAGGACAGCGCGCCGACAGAGCCCGGTGGCGACGGTGGCAGCGGCGGCGGTGGAAGCGGATCAGAAAAGGTCAAAGTTATCGGCTCGCGCAAGCAAAGGGGGCGCATCAGCACGGCAGATGACGGCGGTTCAATCGGTGGAGAAACTACTGTGCCGCTTCCCGAGTACCACGCCCGCCCGCGCGAGCTGTCGCGCCGCGCGGCTGCCAAGCCGCTCGCCTCCGCGCGGAGCGGCCACGTCATGGCCGTTGGCCCCGGCGCGACGTTCGCCGGGTTAAACTTGCCCCCGAAAATGGTATCCCACCTTGAGGAACCGAAGGGTGACCTGGGGGGCGGTGGCATGGGGCTAGCGGGGCCCACGGTTTGTCAGCTGGCAAGCGTGCCGGTACTTGCTGCCGGCCACAACACCGTGATGAAGTCGGAAACCGGGTCGGGGAAAACGTTGGCGTACCTGCTGCCCATGCTTTGCGACTTGGCGGCGATGGATCCAAGGGTGGAGAGGGAGAAGGGGACCCTCGCGATCGTGCTTGCGCCCACGCGAGAGCTGAGCGCTCAGATTTTGGAGGTGAGGCAGCGGCTGGGGCTGCACGAGTCGTGAGTGCGTACTCTGTGTTGTTATATGTATATATTTTCCTCAGGTGTTGTTGTACTTCGGATTGTTCAAGCCCGTCTTGTGACCACGGAGTAGTGTGACAATTGGTCAATGCGACATTAACAACAACAAAACCGATGTCTACAGAAGCGGGCAAGCTTGCGTTAAATCAGCACTCTGCCATGGTGCTGACATTCGCTTGTGCGCCTGTGCGTGTGGTGTGTTTTCTTCCCCTGTCTCCAACGAAACGCCCCAAGGTTCTCACCCGAGTGGTGCGGCCCTTCATCTGGCTCGTTCCCGGCAGCATATCTGGGGGAGAGCGGCGAAAAAGCGAAAAGGCCCGCCTTCGGAAAGGAGTGACAATTCTTGTATGCACGCCCGGCCGACTGTTGGACCACCTCAAGACCACCAAGTGCTTCCGCAGGGACTCGATGAGGTGGCTCATTCTGGACGAGGCCGATCGCCTCCTCGATATGGGCTTCGAAAAGCAGGTGAAACGCGGTATACAATATGACGTTTCTGATTGTTCAACCTGAAGAGCGCTAGCTGCGAGCTTAAAATATACGAGAGTCATATGCTCGTGCGGTCTGATACAGCTGCTCCGGCGTGCGCTCGTACGCCTACACGATGATCGGGTGGGGAGCAGACTCGGGCGATTTTGAGGGGATATGGGGCGGGCTGGGCGGCATAGGTAGACACTGGCGGGAGAAACACTGAAATAGCAGGGATATCGGATTTGCGTTTTGTAAGATGGGCCGTGGCGAGGTGAGTTGAAGGAGGACCGCTACGAAACGGCAAGGTTTAAGTCACGACGAAACAAGGGGCTAGGGGGCAAGGATGCGAACTAAGGACTGAAGAGATGCCTATAAAATAGTCAAGAGGTATGCCCCCCTCCTGGGGCCTCTCCCTCGGCATATGCTCCCACCTCTCAGCCATCCTCAGCTCTCAAATGCCGACGAAATATTATTTTTGGAGAACATTCCTGTTTTTTTTGCCTTTTTCATTGTTTTTTTTCTGCTCGTGTTCTTTTGTTGATCGTTTTTTCACAAGTCACACCCAGCTGAACTCAGCTTTTGGCTCAGCTCAGCTCAGCTCAGCACCGCAGCGCCGTGCCTTGCCGTAACCTGCCGTGTGGTACGATGCCGTGTTCTGCGGTGCTGTGCCGTGTGCTGTGCCGTGTGCTGTGCTGTATTTACTATTTTTACATACCAGGTATCGTATGACGTATCATACCAGGTACCGGTACACCAGGTATGTACGTACTACGTTGTTAAATCTAAAAAAATGCACTCCTAACTCAGCTCAGCTAGCTTGCTCTGCAACGCAGGGCAGCGCCGTCAGGTTCCGTGCCGTGCGGTGTGGTGCTGTGCCGTGCTGCACTGCGCTCTCTTTCGTACATACGGCAGTACCAGCGAAGGACCATGTACCAGGTACCGGTATGTACCTGTGTACCTCTGGCCCACGTGTCTCAACTTTCTTGATTGATTGCCCTCTTCGTGTTTTTTATTTCTCTTTTTTCGCAAATTACATCCGTACTGCCGATCAGAACGTGACATCGCCGGCAAGCCCACAGCACAACACAGGGCAATCAGCTCTGCACAAATAGCTGTCGGTATTGTCAAATCGCTAATTGCACTAAATCATGGACCCCTTCTTTCTTTCCCCTTCACATTTTGTTGTATTCTTCTTTGCGCGAGCGTAGCGGGCGGCCGCCCGCCGAGCGGAGCCCTTTTATGACTTACGAAAACATATATACGTAGCTGTCGCTAGGAACTCCCGCACCGGGAAGACTGTCCTCAACTTGCGCGCACTGGTTGGTCAGCGGACGCTTCAAGGAACTCGAAAGTTTTTTTGCTGGTGCGGTATAAAGTGGACGCCCGCGTTCGCTCTTCGTAAAATAAACAGTGTGTGCGCCAAGGTGGCATCTCAGTTTGGTCACCCCCCTATGATTTTTGTTTTGTTTTTTGTTTTCCTCCGGCGGATGGGGAAAACAAAGCTCAAGCTCACCACACTTCCACGTATTTTCATACATGCCGTGTGTCAATTTAACTCAGTGCATTCGCAATCCAGCGCTACATGGTGTATGTATCCTTCAGTTCCCGCGGTAGCGATAGCGCGAGCTGTCCCTACCGGCGGTTTCCGTTACTTCTCCAGCAGTGTAAGCTGCCGTTGTATACGGATGCGTGAGTTTGTCGCCCCGACGTGACCCCTGCGGATCAGGTGCGGTGGAGATAGCCACCCGGAACGGCATCATTCCGGGTAGTGTGGGACTTGCGCTAGCTCACCCACTAACACAACCCCCGGCCATAAGAAAACAGCCTTCCGCCGGACTTGGTCCAGTTACGGTCCACCCTACCCATGCAGGCGTTGGTCCTCGGACATGATTCTTGAAACGACGTAATTCTTGTATATGTTTATTTGTAGTGACGTGTCTCTTGTATTGGTATGTCTCTTGCAGTTTTGTGTTTCTTGTAATGATAGGTTTCTTGTAATGACATGCTTTTTGCAGGTGAAGGAGATCGTGGAGCTTCTGGATCAGAGCGCGAGGGCGGTGAGGGCGGGCCCGGCGGGGGGAACCAGGGTTCAGGGCGGAGTAGTGGTGCCCTCGATTAAGGTCATCAAGAGGCAGACGGTCATGGTGTCGGCGACCCTGGACAAGGGAGTGTCCCATCTAGCCGCCGTGCTTCTCTCAAAGTGAGTGTCTTGAACCCAAGTGAGTGTTTTGAGCTCTTCCGTTTTAGCCAAATACCTCAAGGCATGCGGGACGAGGGCGGGCATCGAACTTGTTGCGTATGGCGCTGAATGCTGGAACTTCGTCGTTCGTAAACCCGATCCCGACACCCTCGCGAATAATGTTGGATTGTCCATCTGATTGTATGCATGTGTAGAGCGGTGGATTGAAGGGCATCTTTATGATGGTTTCTTACACGAGGAATCGGTAACAAATACGTACTGTATTACCTTTAGTTTCCCTCACTCGACTCACGTGGCAGCGATGGTCGACCACATCGATTTGCCTCATCATCGCTGCTTCCACACTTCCGCTCTCCCCCACCCTCCCTCCGTGCCTCCCATCAAGACACATGCGCGTGGACGCGGACTCAAACTTTGTCGAATCCGTGGACGAGTCCGGAAAAGCTACCCTCATTTCGGGCGAGCGAGGAGCGCCCAAGAGCAAGGGAGGCACCTCCCAACGTGCTACGGCAGCAACCGCTTCTCAGTCTGCCGGGTCTACGGAAGAGTTTAGCACGCCGCGCCAGCTGGTCCAGTACTACATGACGGTCACGCAGAAGCTACGGCTGCCTGCGCTATGCTCGTTCTTGCGCGCTCGTGCACGAGAGAAGGTGGTGGTGTTCATGGCAACGTGTGACGCTGTCGATTTTCACCACGACCTGTTCCGCCGCGCGGGGTGGCCTGGGGATGCTGCGCCCCCCTCCACCGCGTCCGCGGGGACAGACGGTCAGGGGGACTCGGAAGGAGTTGCTGGAGAGGGGGGAAGACAAGGGGCGGGGCAGGGGGGAGTTGACAATGGCGGCGGTGGTGATGGCGGGGCTGCCGATAAGAGCGGTAAGAAAAAAAAGGCCGGCGGCGACGGTGACAGTGGTTTCTTCGGCGCAGGCTGCCTGGTGAGGCGGCTGCACGGGAACGTTCCGCAGACCGAGCGGCAGGCGACGTATCGAGCGTTCGGGGCAGCAAAAAGTGGTGTCTTAATCTGCACGGATGTGGCGGCGAGAGGGCTAGACCTCCCCACGGTAGACTGGATCGTGCAGTATGACCCCCCCGCAGAGACCGCTGACTACGTGCATCGGGTGGGGCGAACCGCGAGGAAGGGGGAGCGCGGACATTCGCTGCTGTTTTTGCTGCCGCGGGAGGCGGCGTACCTCGGCGTGCTCGAGGCTAGGGGGCTGCGCCCTAAGCCGCTGTCTTTGGAGGGAGTGCTGTGTGCCGCGGACGCGGGCAAGCGGGATGCGCGACGCGCGGACGAGCAGGTGAACGAGGGGGGGGGGGGGGGGGGATGGGGGGGTGTATTGGAGGAGGCGGAGGGCCGAGGCTTTTGACATTGCCAGTCTATAAAGACGGCGGTACTTCTATGTGTAATACTACTGTGTAAAGCTGCTGTGGATACTGCTATGTATAATGCTGCTGCATCGTGTAATGCTATACTCTGTGTAATGCTTATGTATGTCCAAAACGGGCGATTTTTCGTCTAGATAAATAGCGAGGTGGGGTGGAAGGGGCGGAGGGCGGGCGGCCATTTTAATTTATTGGGTTACTCTATAGCATTTTTTAGCATTTCGTTTTTGCTTTTTTGTTCATGGCCGCTCCTTCATTGGCGGCAATGTCGAAACCCTCGATCGAAAAGGTCCTGTCTTCAGAAGCACATGTGCACAGGCAGCTTTGGCGCTGTTTTTCAAACATGGCCTATATTATCCCTCGCTGCACGTCTTAACCCCTAAATAACTGGTGTACCACCGAAATAGTCCCACACTAACTCTGAGTTGTGTTTCCCCAAGAACGTGAGGGCAGTTCTAAACGCGTTGAGAGACTGCACACACGGTTTGGGGACAGACTACTTGGAATTAAAATAGGATCGTCTTAGCACACTTTGGTAAATGAGTTAACGTCGACCTCACGAAGCACCTGGTTTTTATATACAGTAAAACACACGACGCGTATGAAAATACGTGGAAGTGTGGTGAGCTAAAGCTTTTTTTTTCCCCATCCGCCGGAGGATAAAAAAAAAAAAGTAGAACAACAATCTTGCACCTCGGCTCACTTGTATACCCCCCCCCCCCCCCCCCAATACTCACGAACCACAGCTGGCCTACGAGCTCCAGCAAGGGCTGCAACTCCTCGTGGCGGGCGAAAAAAGCCTCTTAGACCGCGCCCGCGCGGCCTTCCAGAGCCACGTGCGCGCCTACGCAGCACGCGCCCCCGACAGCAGAGCGGTGTTTCAAGTCCGGTCGCTTCACCTAGGACACGTCGCGAGGAGCTTCGCCCTTAAGGACCCGCCAACCGCGGTAAAGGTCGGCAAAAGAGTTGTGCGACGACCGGGTTATGTCAAGGGAAGCAATAGGGGCGGGGATAACACCGTGGAAGGCGGTGGGAGCGAGGGTGCCGAGCGTGGGGAGAAGAGGAGGAGGGACGGGGCGGGGGGGTCGGGCGGGAGCGTGCATAGGCTGGGGCTGAGCAAGCAGACCGCGCTTGCGTCGCGAGCGGAATTTCTGTGAAAACAGCAAGGGTCGGGCCGGAAGCGTGCACGGGACAGGCTGGGGCTAAGCAAGCAGACCGAGCTTGCCTGGGGAGCGGAATTTTGTGAAAACACAGAATCAGAGTTTCTTTGTTTTTGTTATTGTCGGTGGTGGTATCGCGAGCGGAGTTTTTGTGAAACAAGCGGAGTTGCTTTGGAGTTTTTGTGAAACAAGCGGAGTTGCTTTGTTGTTTTGGTGTCGATGGTGGGTGGTTTGGTTGCGGTTATGGTGTGGTTGGGGTTGCGAGTTCGGGTCTTTGTTCCGGAGCAGAACATTTTCGTCGTCTACGTGACGTTGGGCGGATAATATGGAGGTTTAGGCCTCTTCAAGTTTTGGTTGTGGCGGAGGCGATGCGGAACGGTTGGGCAGCCGCCCCCGCAACTGGATCTTGGGCAGTCGCCAGCAGCTGTACACAGTGGGAAGGCGAATTATGAAACATTCTGTTAGGAAATTTGGGCTTAGATTGCCAAAACTAAAGAAGGCGTGACCGTTCAGCTTGCACCACTACTCCTGTTGATCTCTTCGCCCAAATAACAAGAGCATGGCCATAATATTTTTTATACGCCTGTGGCCTTAAGAAAGAGGCGTGTTTTTGTGTGTGTTCTTTTCCCCACGCCAGCCTGAACACGAAATTAACGTTGATGTCTACGTGCGACCGCGTCGTGAACTGCATGAGCATCTTCATGCATTTGGCTTCAGCCCAGCTATTGAAGGGGTTGCCCGACCGTGGCGTACAGTCAGCGTGTCGAAGCCTACCTTCGCCGAGTGCTTCCCCCCTCCTTGGGGGGTGTACTCGTTCCTCCCCTTGGGGGGGGGCACAATCAATAAAGGGGGTGGTGCCTACAGCTCGGCAAGATCTACCAAGTATCAAACGGTTGGTGTCGTCATGGCGAAATCATTACTTTGTTTTCTTCAACTTCCAACACTCGAAGCAGAGGAGGTTCCGATAAACACTGTCTTCATCAAAGCTTTTCAGAAACATGTGTCCGACGGTGTCCTTGGGGGACGAGATCTGCTGGCAACCCGGTTATGCAAACAAAACTTTGAACACCGCCATCCCGCTCCCGCTTGACACCCTTTCTCACACACCGACCTGATCCCACCCGGACCTGCACCCTCCAAACTGACCCTTCTTGTTGGTATATGCCTGGTAATTAGCCACGGGCCGGGCCCACCAAGCACGCTGACCCCAAGTCCATACAAATCTGAAAGCGAATTGCAGCCTCGGATAGACGCAGCAGCCGCCGTTCGTTGAAGTAGAAGCGGTAGACAGATATCAGATAGATGATGATGTGACCCATGGAAGATTTGCAAGAATATATTTTGGAGGGCGGTGTATAGACAATAATCTACCTGGTAGCGGTTACCCAGCTTTTTTACCGAAACGTTTGTTCCGCACGTATATGTGGGTGCGAAAAAAGCGAAGGCATAACCGCCCGGCGGTAACTGCCGCAGGTGGGGGTGTGGCCTTGACTGGATGTGAACCGACGGGCGCGATGGGTAGTGTGTCCTTCATCATCATCATCAGGTTGACAGCTTCCTCTTTATGTCCTCCATGTGCTTGGGTGCGTTGTTCCGTATTGGGGTACGTTAGCAGCAGAGGCAGCACAGACGGTACGGTGGTTGGCATTATTAATAGGAGAGACAACGGTCGAAGATTACTTTCGCCCTGGATCGGTTGTTCTGGTGGATCTGGAACCTAGAAAGATCGGGGATGCGCAAAACAAAATGTGGGTCTGGGATCCAAAAAGATACCTGGTAGTCTAGTCTAGACTATATCATAAGGTAGTAGGTGGAGTCATCATCAGTAGAAGTAGTAGTAGCAGTAGTAGTAGTAGTAGTAGTGGTGGTAGTAGTGGTAGTAGTAGTAGTAGTAGTAGTAGTAGTAGTAGAAAGCACTTCCAACTTCCAACCCTTTTTTGTTTGCCTCTAATTGCCTCTGCACAGACTCATATCACTACCTGATAGCTGGTATAGTCTAAAGGTGTTAGTGTGGAACACTATTAATATTAATACTTGTAGGCCCTACGTCTTTGACAGCGCACGTTTTTCCACCGTCTCTTGACGGCTGTCCCCTGACTGGACTGGGATTGCGCAAAACACGAAACACTTCGACAAAACCAAAACCGACGTGCAGCAATATCACACCTAGACTACATACCCCACACACTGAAGGCCGGACTTCAGCCCCTACGAGTGAAATATCGTCGAAATCGAGGACGATTTGCACGTGCTGTGGACACCGCGACCGCTGCATGCATGCAGCAGGCCTGCAGTACATATGCATACATATATTATAAAAAATGAAAATACACTCCAGCTGTGAGATCGAAGATTTCGTCGAAACTCATCTTTGCAAGCTGTGTGTGATACTCCGATCGCGCGTATTACGAGTTGTGTGTCCTCATTAAGGATATAGGTCGGCGACTCCCCTTACAACTACAGTGTAGCTATCAGGGTCAACAGGATGATTTTAGTCAGTATATATGTGTACATGTACAGTACACAGCAGTAGTGCAGCCTACACACATCACACACCCGCAGAGGGAAGAATATCCCACGCTTGCTCTCCGTAGGTGCCCAAGAACAGTGGCAGTCTGACGTGCCTGTTGTATCCAGGAACTATAACAGGACAATGTGCAAGCGCACCCACAGCAGTTTAGTCTATAACTTGAATATTACACAACCCACCCACAACAGCAGTAGACAACAGCAGTGCATAATGGACGTGTGGAGGAAAAGAGGAACACGTGCCAAATAGCTGCCTTGCAGCTAGCTTTCGGCACCAATTTACAGTACAACTTCAGCCCACAACTTTCGTCATTGAGGGAACCACGGCTGGCTGTCAATCAACCGTGAGATCTGGAAACTTTAGATGAGCAAGCATATGATATAAACTAAACGGTAGTTTGGTGCTAGTTTTAAGCTACCGGCACTATTGTCGTACATTTTCTGTTGTCCCACCTGCCATTTCTGGCCCACCATTTCTATGTCGAGATGGCATGTGGACACATACATACCATGTCGTGTGTGCATGCCTGTCACAGCCGTCACAAACCCGGCGTTTGAGGTGCTTGTTTGAAAGGCAGTACAACTACGACTAGATGAGTATATATTATAAAAAATGAAAATACACTCCAGCTGTGAGATCGAAGATTTCGTCGAAACTCATCTTTGCAAGCTGTGTGTGATACTCCGATCGCGCGTATTACGAGTTGTGTCCTCATTAAGGATATAGGTCGGCGACTCCCCTTACAACTACAGTGTAGCTATCAGGGTCAACAGGATGATTTTAGTCAGTCTGTGCGCGGAAACTATAAAACCCGTTTCTGAGGGGGACAAAATCTGACAGCTGTGAAGGGAAATGTAACCTTTGATCAAGTTAATCTTGTAAGTCGAATAACCGGTGAGGGGGGTGGGGCGGAGTTTTGAAGGACGTGGGGGCCTGGTTTTGATCAAAAGCGAGCGGGTTTGGAGGAGGGGGGGGGGGGGGGGGGAAGGGGGCAATTTGTGCATGTAAGCTATAAATCCTTTCGAGGGGATAAATCTGACGGTTTTGGCATCAGTATATTATTGGGGCCGGGGAGGGGGGGGTTGGGGCGGGGGGGGGGGGGGGGGGGCGTGTGGGCAGCTCAATATGTGCCTGGAAACTATACATTATTTTGAGGGGATAAATGTGACGGTTTTGGAAATAATACATCAGTTTATTATGTATATCCTGGGGTAAGTCGTACAATCAGTGAGTAAAGAGAGGGTGGCGTGTTCGAGGGGGTGGGGTTGGGATGGGTTGGGGGGGAGGTGGGGGGTGTGGGGGCGGGGGGGGGAGGAAGGGCTTTAGGTGAGGGGTTTGTTATATGTGTGGTGCTAGGTCTAGGCGATGGTGCGGGTGATGGGGAAGAAGGGGGCGTTCGAGGCGGGGGGGGGGGGGAAACACAGCGGCATGGATGGCTCTCGAAATATAATGAGGTGATATCCTGTGCGTGATGTGTTTATTAATGTGGCGGATTTCGATATTTGGTGGGGCGTTTGAGTAAGGGAGAGCAAGAGGGGGGGGGAGGGGGGGGGGGGGATTTTTTAGGAGGTTTAGGTCACAAATAATATTCAAATACACTTCGGCTGTGAGATCAAAGATATGTAGCAGCTTGTTATACGCGTGGTGCTAGGTCTAGGCGATCGTGCAGGTGGTCGGAAAAGAGGGGGCGTTGGAGGGGGGGGGGGGGGGGGGAGGAAGGGCTTTAGGTGAGGGGTTTGTTATACGTGTGGTGCTAGGTCTAGGCGATGGTGCGGGTGATGGGGAAGGAGGGGGCGTTCGAGGCAGGGGGGGGGGGGGGACACAGCGGCATGGATGGCTCTCGAAAGATAATGAGGTGATATCCTGTGCGTGATGTGTTTATTAATGTGGCGGATTTCGATATTTGGTGGGGCGTTTGAGTAAGGGAGAGCAAGAGGGGGGGGGGAGGGGGGGAGATTTTTTAGGAGGTTTAGGTCACAAATAATATTCAAATACACTTCGGCTGTGGGATCAAAGATATGTAGCAGCTTGTTTTACGCGTGGTGCTAGGTCTAGGCGATCGTGCAGGTGGTCGGAAAAGAGGGGGCGTTGGAGGGGGGGGCAGGGGGGGGGTTGGGGGGAAAATATTTGAAAACTACGTCATGGATAGTCAGAAAGATAATGACGTGATATCAACTGCGTATAGGTGTTTATTACTCAGGCCGATTTTGATTGTGAGTGGGGCGTTTGGACAAACTAGGCGTATATATATGAAGTATATATATTCTGTTTTAGTATCAGCATCTTCATCTTTTAGTATCAGCATAAGCTTTCCGGCGCTTTCAATGTATATTCCTGTGTTTTGTCCCACTGCAAGAAGATATGTTCCCTGTATTCGGCACATACATACATACATCCTGTATTTTTAACTTTAAAACAGAGATAAGACTTGCGCCCGGCGTTAAGATCCGGCCCCGAACAAAAATAAGGTACCTTTTTAATTAACCATGACCCAAGATAGGTTGCATTAGTCTGCCAAACGCACCTTCTACGCCTTTAGCCTCTCTCCAAGTACTCACTAACCTACTCTACCAAAGTACGCACCTACTATGGTTTCCGTCAAGTTCCCCCCCCCCCCCATCCCCAACCAAAAAGCAAGACAAAAGCGAAGAACCCAGATGAGCATAAAAGATTAGCACGCATATATACACTATATACATACATACATTGATAATGACAATACCGCACTTGCGGCGTGGCCCCGATCCTCCCATACAAGTACCCTCTATTTCAGACCGATTCCTGTTTGAATCTCTTGGATGGCCTTCCCTCACAGGCACCTCGTACCCTACTCTCTTTGCAATTCTTACTCACAGGGATAGGCGGGTTGCGCAGCCCCGATAAATTAAAAGGATCAGAAGGGCGGTCATCTGACTGCACCAGCGCGGACATGTCGCGACAAAACCTATCAACAACTTCTTCGGCCTTAGCAAGGAAGTCTGGGTTTTTCCGATCCACGTTGTCGGTGCCCAACTTAACGCTAGCAGTGCACTTTGCCAACCAGTTCGCAAAGGCTCTACCACGAATAACAGAGACCAAGTTATCGGGTGAATCCCCTCCGTCACTTCCCTCACCGTCCCCAAAATCCATCTGCCTGTCGTCCGTGAACCCGCCACCTAACGGTCCACACCCTTCAGCATCTAATTCACGCAGTCCCCAAAGTTCTACACTCCAGGCGCCCGACGTGGCCCGCCAACGCGGGTGAATAGACATGCCACTAAACTCCGCCGGACGCCGTAAGCAGTAAAGAAGCACGGCCATCAGGTGTCTACACGGCAAACCCGTCCTGAGTATCTGCAAACACGAGCAGAGTTGAAAATTGTTCGGCCCAACGACAACGATGTGACCTACCTGTGGGTCCCTCATTTTGTACAAAACTTTAACCACCGTGTTGATCTCTACGCTCTCGACCAGCCTAGCAAAAACAAGCAATGAAGTTGTGCCATACATTGTGGTATCCGTGACGTCATCCTCGACAAGGCTCGTTACCACGCTTTCTGGCAGCTCACAACAAACATCTATGGCCTCGCCGTCCTCTTGGCGGGTCGCCAGCGCATTCAGGTAGTCGAGGGCACCAGCTCCTTCCGTCAAGATTTCAGTTGAATAGGCTGGGCTCGCGAAAATCTCGTTGATCACCTCCTGTACAAGGTGACGTAAACAACGGTCGTCGGAAGGAACATGGACGTTGTGCGTGAAGGGGGTGGTGGAGTCTTTCAACAGCAAGGCCTTAACTCAAACCAACCCCCCTCCCCGTTCCACCGCTATCGGTCCAGGCATCACGGGTCAACTCACCTCTTTGGCATACTTGCTGGCGTTGACTCGTTCTAGTTCTTTTTTTATTGGCTCCCCGGTCTTCATGGCATCAGCCTCCACGGGTTCTTTCCCGCAGAATGTCCGCCTTGTGCTATACCTGTAGACGAAAGAACGTGGAATAGCGTCGGTTACAACCTCGATACACGCATCGGTTTCATGTATCCACGAGTTGGATGCTTGGAGGAAAATTTGCCGACGCAGTGCTTCCGGGGGGCGGTCGGCTTTCGAAGGACCCATGGGGCCTGCACACCGCTATATTTCGAGCGTTCAACAGCACGAGCGAAGTACTGCGGCCAAATATCGCCACAATACAGCAACACTTACCACCGAGACTGCAGGGCCAATTTTTCCGCCACCCTTTCCGCCTCCTTCTTCACTGCCATTAGACTCGAGCGTTTGTTGACCATGCGTCCGTTCTTGATCACGCTGAAGCCTCCCTCCACACGCTGAGAAGCTGTCATGTTCAACGTGAGTGTCGTTGGATGATAGCAGCGTGCCCAATGCTTGCGGTTCCTGTGTTCGTAGTGGCACATCCGAGAGTATAAGAGTGGCGCGCATGACGACGGCACAAGGGGAGAAGAGGGCGGCCGCACGTACGCAGGTACCCACTCCTTGGTACAGAGTGCACCGGACACGATCCAACCTTTTCGGCGCTCCTTATACTTGCAAAACACCGCCACAACAACTCACGTGTACACGTGACCGGTGATGTAACTTTCGCACTTGGTGCCCTTCACGAGATTCGAGACCTTCTCCCAAATCGTCTGAAACGCCTGTCAAGCGAGTACGTGGCAGAAAAAAGACAACGATCAATGAGAGAGAGAGTAAGTACATGGATGTTGGAAGTAACTGCAGCAGCATGTGCAACATACGATGCCACCAAAAACGTATATGGCGCGGAGCAGCCAAGGTAACTCACAGTGTGTGATGAAGCGAAAGAAGCCGCACGGTACAGCCGAAGCAACTCGTCACACTTCTTTCCTTGCAGCGCCCCCTGGCAGTTTTTCTTCAGGTTCTTGTTCATATGCCACGAGGAATGCAGGTGCGTTGTGTTGGACAGACGAGTGCCTACCGCACTGGTCATGGCATGGTCGGCATCCGTTAATATCACCTGTGGAGCACGAACGTGCAGATATGGAACATGCATCTCGGTGTTTGTACACAGGAAATCGAAAACCACATAGGCCGAGAAGTGGTCCGAGACGTAGGAAAATGACCAGTCTGCCCATGCATGTACACTATTTCATAGCGCTTTCCATCAAAGCATACCAACACCACCGCACTTTAAAGCAGTTCAACGGGATTTCGAAGACGATAGCGGCACAGGAGCAGGAGCCCACCTTAGGGTGCCCGCCACAAATCGCGATTAAATGGTCGATGGCAAATTCAAAAGACGGTATCTGCTCGTTGGCCAGCAGCCCTTGTGCGAAGATGGTCGTCTTGTTCTCCGAGTCGACGCCAACAACAAGGCACAGCTTCATGTTGTACCTACCGGCAGGGGGGAATGGAAATACGATACGGTGATACACGGGTTGGCACAACCATCCTCCATCGCATACAGCCATGTGCATACAGTTGGCACGTTGCCCGTGCCCCACCGAACCGCGACAACCTGGAAGGTAGTTTTGCTGCGGAATATAACAAAGAGGTTCAGCCCCCCCCGTCCTTGTCACGGGCAAAAAAAAAATGCAGCCTACTACTGAACGAGCCAGCATTTCGATGCACACATCATATCCAGGGTTAAGTAACCCCCCCCCCCCAACGTATGTTGATACTGTCGCTCGTCGCGTCACCACCGACCAGATGTCGGAGTTGAGCAAAAGTAGCCGTCATAACCACTAACAACGACCGCGGTGCTCACCTGTTCGTCAGACACGTGTTGTCTTGTATTACCACGCCGCCGAATTGTCTCGCCGAAATCTGTTGCTCGGCTGTGGACCACATCACCATAGCCAGCTGGTTGAAGCTGTCCATTTTCCAGGTACACTTGCAAGTGGAGTCCTTCAGCAATGCCTCGATGAGCAAGACGGCATCCTTCGCCGTCCCCCACGAGTTGCGCCTCGCATTGGTGGACATATTCCTCACCTGCGACAAATGGTCACGGAGCAGGTACGCGCGGTCGTGAATGCCTGATATAGGAATTCTGTGCTTAGTATCCCCCCTCTCCCTCGGCGATGTAAGACTGGATCAGGAAATAGTACAAAAGGTATGGCTATCGTGGGCGCAGCAACGGCGTTAGACGTCCAGAGAAGCTCTAGCAGGAAAACGAACACTGCGTCCCTTCCTGTAATACGAGAGCAGCGGTCAAAGCTACGCGTACAGAGAATGCCCCCCCCTCCCCTGCTCGAAAGGATGCGGGGCCAGTGGTCACATTACTACGGCAAGCCACAGCTGTGTACAACACACAACAACAGGCACCTTGCGTCGGCCCGGCGGACCAAGCTTGAGGGGGGCGATTTCCAGCTCGATCAATCGGTGCATGTTTAGGACCCTCACTCCCCCTGACGTCCACGTCCTGATCTGACCCTCCCAGTCCCGTTGAATTGCGGCAACATCAATCAAGTTGTCCTGGTTCGCCCGCTGCGCAATTTTTGGCACCTCGCACTCCGGGTTCGTTTGATGGTCAAGAATGACCTGCGCAGGCAAATACAAATTCACATGATGCGGAGGTACAAATCAGGCCCCTTCGATCTCCGCTATAGGCATACAGGAGCCGCAGATATGATGCATTCAATAAGGATTGGTGGACGAACAACAGCGTGTGACTTGCGATGGCCTTGTAGCACCAGCCACACCTAAACCGTTGTTGCTCGTTCAGTACAACGCTCACCTTCGTTATGCGAGGCAGCGCATCCTTTGTCCACGAAACGCAGACCTGGAATAGACAGCCGCACTGAAAAAACGAACGAGCGCCCCGAACGTGCGCCGAAGAGACGACATAGACGAAAGTAGGACGCGTCAGGCTGATGGAACCAAACTCAAACCTGCTGCACCCAGTGTTGTGGAACAACGCAAGTCTGGTACTACTTGGGCTTTACCTTGACAGACCACCCCTTCTTCGAGCCGGTGTTGGGTGGTGCCTTGCCGGCGCCTTGACACTTGATCTCATATCGCCCAACACGACTTGATCCCCCACCAACCTGATTCGGGATTACGCCGGCGTCGTGGGGGGTTAGCTTCGAACACCCGACCGGAAACAAAAACGGTGAAGAAATACGCCTCACCTGTGACCGAACTACAGAAATCCCCTCGACAGCAACGATGGGATACCCTAATCTACCTAGGGCTCCAACCACGGGCGCCCTGCAAAAACATACTCTCGTGCTCTATTTTGTTCATGTTGGTAGGCACCTTTTTCCCGGTTTTTCGGAACGTTGCACCCTTGTGGCCTGCACGATGCAAGGCTGCACGGATGCCGCCCAAAATCTTCTCCCACGTCTCCTCCGGAGTGTCGTTCTCATCAACGCTGAAAGAGAAATCTTTCACTAGGTCGACGTGAATGTGGTCCTTGTCGTCGTCGTCTTCTTTGTCTGCGTCTGGTATCAAGAAGCGTTGGGGTTTATTGAATTCCAATTATGCGCCGAAGATGGGGGGGAGTCGAACGACGACGCGGTATAGAAAACGTGTACCACTCCACAAATCTCAACAAAAAAGTTCGTTGAGAAAGCACCATAGGTGGCTGGCTGGGCAGTAGGATAACACTTTATGCTACGATCGAGACGTCATCGACTTAGAGGGGGTTTTCGTCTGCGCGCCATGGTCACGGCTGCGGGGCATCCCCATTCCCGTCATCAAACCAAAGGGTAATTCCTGCGCTGGGACTCGTGGCTGTAGGGTCAATACTAAATGTCGTCGCTTACCTTCGTCAGAGAAGACATCGTCCTGGCTGTCCCAGCCGTCTGTGCCATCCGAGTCCACGTCTTCCTCGCTGCCGCTGCTGGTGTCATCGGAATTTCGATACAGCTGTGGCGAGTCGTGCAAAGAAGGGCAATACAGGAAGGTAGATCTCTAGTCATTATATATTAACGGCCAGCACGCCACCTTCATACCCATACCGCTCGAACCTATTTTTGAACAGCCAAAACCAAGCTGTTCGGGACATCCTCAGGAGCCTGCTTCCGACCAACGTAGTCCCCACGCTGCCAACAAAACGGGCACGTACCAGCGGGGATTCGACCACAGGCCACCAGCCACACACACATTCTGCAGCGCTCGCTCTGCCTTCTTGAACTGTTTCCAGGCCCGCGCTGCAGCAACTCTCTGCTCGCCGCAGGCTTTCTCGCGATCGTTGGGGCCCTCAATGCCGTCGTCTGTCTCATCTACAGCCTGTTCGATAGCATGTAGAGAAGACGGCGCGAAGCACATCTTACACCACACGATATATCGGTTATGCGACCGGCTCCCCGCCAACCAAGCACAGCACTACGGCCGGGCTCCCCTTTTTGCCTTTGCATTTTCAACCCCAACACACGTTGCTCACCGCGACCAGGCTGTTGAGCTTCTTCTTCGCCTCCTTCGCGGTGGTTCGGAGCGCCTGTACGTGACGTTCCTGCTCCTCGCGCCGCGCCATCTCTGCGGCCGATGGTCCAGGCAGGACGCTATCGTCTGAATCATATCCTGGCACCAAGCCAGGGTGAGGGCATATTGCGCGCGTTACTCTAGCCAGCGAGCTTTTATTGGTTTAAACAATGTGCTCACAGCACGATTTTTTTTTCTTCTCTTTACCCCTTTCGTGTACCTTACCTCCGCCCATCGACAAGTCGTCGTCGCTGTTCCAGTTCCTGGCTGCCTTGCTGCTGGTCGTGCTAGAGTCGCTGTCCTCGTTACCTGGGTCAACCCCCCCCTCCTCCCCCCCGAACATCTGCAGCGCGCGCGTAGGACGGCGGCTAGCGACGCTTTCATCGCAGGTGGTACAAAACATGGTTACCTCGCGCAGACCTACCTCTCTACTCGTAGATTTCTTATGAGCGAGCAAGCATACACCCAAGCTGCCTTCTCCCAGAAAGATGAATGACAAGCCATGCGCAACGAACAGGTGCGCCTAGCGCTGGCACACGGCAATAATAAATGGGAGCCTGCAATACCCGCCGAAACCCTTCAAACATACCGTATGCCCGCCAACTACAGTTTTCGCGAGGACATTCTATTGGCAACCACTACACCCACCTTCGCCATCCTCGTCTCGGTTCTTCTCAATTTTTTCCATTCCTTGTCGTACCCCCGCCGTGCTTTTGCCGCCGCCACTCGTTTGCGTAAAAGCCGCCCGTCTGCGAGAGATGTATCCCCTACCCACTCGTGTTTGTTTCGCTCCACGTCGGCAACCCTTTGTCGATGGGCCTCTGTCACAGCCTGTGCGTAATTGATGGGGAGATATGCAATCGGATATCAATACAACTTGGTTCGAGTAACAACGGCGAACGGTGACCTGACAGGCCCAACAACAATTGAAATTGGCCTTCTTGAAACCAAGGCCCAGCAACAACAAAAATAAAACAGCAAATTTCGAGTAAGATCAAACGCCAGCACACGACAGCGGCAGTTAACAAACAACGCCCCATCACTCACCAGCTTCAGCTTGTGATACAGCGTCTTCGCCTTTTTTGCTCCCTCTCTGGCCTGCTCGGCCTTCTCACCAGCTGCTAGAAGCGCTTCTGCCGACTCCTGCCGAGCTTTCTCCACCGCTGCCTCTGCTGAATCGCCCCCGGTGGCCCCTCCGTCTCGCCCCTTCCCACCTTCGCCTCCCTCCTCCTTGTCGTCCTCCGCACCCTTCTGCTTGTCGTCCCCCTGCTTGGTGTTTGCTTTCGCCGCCACGGCCGCCACGGCTGCCGCAGCGGCCGCCTCTTTACCGCCATCCGCATTTTGCCTCCGTTCCCACGCAGCTCGCTCAGCACGGGTCTTCTGTTCGGAAGCTTCGTCCTACACAAGACAAAACCAGCAAAGCAAACGGCGGCCAACAATACGAATTGGTGGTTAGTGCAACTATATTCTCCATTGTTTTGCCTTGATTCAAGGTACAGACCTACACGAGCCGGAGGATTGGTGACGTGAACAGCATGTGTCGCGGTGTTAAAGCAGGAAGGATAGTACTCTCAGCACACGCATTGCCGAGATTTCGACATAAACGCCGACGGGGTATGGTGCCACGTATGGTGTGATTTTTCGGCACCACACATACTCACTTTGCACCGTCTCTCAGCCATGAACCATGGCAGATGAACGGTATTCGGATGACACTCACATGTTGCGAAAACATCGGCGGAGCAACTTCGTGCATCGGCAACGGTTGACGTCTGGCACGGTCCTTGCTCGCTATCGCCGCGAAGTGCACCCATGTGTCAACGCCGAAAGTTGAATCAGCATCAGTCGCGGCGATAGCGGCGAGCGCTTTCTCTTCGACGCTGTGTGCGCAGACGTCTGTCAGCACGATTGCGAGCTCTTCGACCACCACATCCCCTTCGCTGCCCATCCCACCACGTAAGGTGATGTTCGTACGGTCTGTTGGCTGGATCCACCGAGATTTGCGGTTGTCACCAAAATCGCAACCTTTCTTCCCCAGCCCCTTGGCTGGCTCCCCACTCGCCGGTCCCTTTGCCTTCACCTTCTCCCGCGCTAGTTTATCTGACGGGACCACTAGTTTCACCGCTACACCAAGCGCCTCGGCAGCCAAAACAACACCAAGGTCGCCACACCACCTTTTGTCTCGGCAAAACCATCCTACGTTCTCCATGAGCATCCCAGCGTAGTTGTCACGCTCGTAGTTGGCGGTGCCGTACTTAACGTGAATGTGGGCTGTGAAGTACAAAATGTTCAGATGAAGGGGGCTACCCTCTCCCACCAGGGCGTCGATGTTCACCGAGCTCCAACTGAGCACCACAAGCTTCAGCTGACGCCAACACTTGTCTAAGCCCCACAGTGCCTTGCTCAATGCGCGCCAAAAACAGTTACCGTCTCCTGCAACCCATAACGCCGCAAACGTCTCTCGCAACTCAACCGGGAGGGTCATCGTTGCCCTGGCGTCATATGCCTGCTCGCAATCAAGGATGCAAGGATGCCACGCCGTTTGTTGTGTGCGAAAACAAGGACGGAGCTATGTTGGATCTTTCCCACGAGAGGGTTCACTGGTCAACTAAATTCGAAACCAAACAATACCAAGCGCAATTAATTAGACACGTAAACATTCGGAGAAGTGAACCGCGTTTGTTTCTTACTTTTTATTTTGTTGTCTGTGACTAGCATAACAACACGGTATGAATTATGTCTCCGGATCGGTCCTTTAAAGAAGTACGGAGTCTCCAAAACTTCCGCGAGACGATGGAGAATCGCAGGACTCTTGCGATCAATTCAGACAACAGGAGGGCACCATCGATACTTGCTCGATGACATCGTCGCGATCAGACACCGAACAACCACCGGACGAAGAATCGCATATTGCCGGGTCAGCTCGTCAAAACAAAAAGATGACCTGTGCAGGCAGGTCGAATCCTTCAAAGAAACACATCCCGAACACGAGATCATCAAGGACATCGGATCAGGTATCAACTTCAAAAGAAAAGGCCTTCTGCGAATGGTTGACGCCGTTCTCGAAGGACGTGTCGAAGAAGTTGTTATCGCGCACAGGGATAGACTGTGTAGATTCGCTTTCGACTTTCTCGAATGGATCTGCAAGAGGGGGAATACACGAATCGTGGTTCAAGACCAGGTCATACGTTCTTCCGAGCAAGAGCTCACAGAAGATCTCGTGGCCATCATCCATGTGTTTTCCTGCAAGCTGCACGGAAGCAGGAGGTACAAGAACAAAGGCAAGAAAGATACGTCTCAAACCACAAAAGGAGCAGGAGAAAGTGCTTCGGAAATGGATGAACTCTGCTCGACAAACCTACAACGAAGCCCTGCGACTCGTTAAGGCCAAGAAGGCCAAACCCAACCCACTTCTGAATAAACTCGTCGTCACCTCCCGTGAACGGACAAGAACTCGAGACTGGAAAGCATGAAATCGACACCGGCTGATGTGCGGAAGTCGGCTACCCGAGCCCTTGTGAAGAACTTCAAGAGCGCTCGTGCTGCGTACAAAGATCGGCTTCAGAAAGTCAGGTCGGGAAGGGTGAGGATCAAGAAGATGCGCAAGTCGGGGAAGTTCAACGGGAGACGCCGGGAGGAAGCCGTTCGAGGTGAAGTTCAAGGCCAGGCGACTCACATCCGATTCCATTGAGCTCGAAAAGAAATCAATCTCTTTGGAGAGTAACATGGTTTCTTTTTTTGGAACAAGTAAGAAACACTCACTCGAAGTTCAAATGAGCGAGGTGTTCTCGGAAGAGTCTGGTCGGCACAAGCCGTCTCAAAGCTGTAGGATAGCCTACTGCTTTGGCAGGTGGTACATCATCATACCCGAACAAGTACAGGTCGACAAGGCGACCATCGACACATCTACGGAACCACGTGTCATCGGCATCGACCCTGGTCTTAGAACGGCTTTTACGTGTTCTTCTAGCTCGGGAGAAGTTCAGGAAGTTGGGATCGAAACCCGGAACCGCTTCGAGAGGGAACAATCGAAGAAGAACTCAATCACCAAGAAGATGAAAGATGCAGCGTGCTCCAAGAGAAAGAGAAAGCTACGGAAAGCTTGGTACCGCTGTCAGGCGAGAGCCAAGCATCTCGTGGCCGACCTGCACTGGAAAACCATCAAGCATCTTTTGGATAGATACGACGTCATCGTGGTTGGAAAGATTGGCACCCAATCTCTCGTGTCCAAGACAGGGCAGTCTGCCAGCAACAAGAGGATGTTCTCGTACTTGAGCCACTTCTCTTTCAGGCAACGGCTGAAGTACAAAGCTGGGCTTGTGAGCAAAGTGGTTGTTGAGCAGGATGAGTCGTACACTTCACAAGCGTGTTTCCGGTGTGGCCACCTTAAGAAGAATCTTGGTCCAGCAAAGACTTATTGCTGTAGAGAGTGTGGACTTGTGATGGATCGAGATGCCAATTCTGGGTACAACATCATGGTGCGCTGTGCATCCGAGCACCATGCAACGGAAAGCATCGTTCTCGGCAAGCGCAAGTCTTAGATGTGCTAACACACAGGGCCTCGTATACGCTCTTTAAAGTAGCTTAAGCATGAATGTGCGTCCAGCGTAAGATCGAAGCTCTCCCGAAGCTTTAGAAGCAGAGGGGATGAGAATTTCTGGCGGTATCCAATTCGTTTTCAAATTTGGCCCGTTTTAAATAGGCTGTTTGACAAGGGTTGGCTACGTTTGGATTGAAAGCTGTATACGGCACACCGGTGATTCAGGCAAACCATACTGTAAATACATTGGGTTCAAAGGTGGGGTATCCGTGCAGACACCATCAATTACAGGAGTGTCCCTTCAGGGTTGGTTTGGGGGGCTCGGGTCACATCATGAATGGAAACTTGTTGTATGCCGGAGGGATATACAGGCAGCAACGCCGTCGCTAACGCTCTTCCCCTGGTTGCTAGCGCTGTTCCCCTTCTGAACGGAGTGACGAAAACTAATATCAACTCAGCATTGCCTACCTCATCTTCCATGGCAATGACCCCCGACAAAGCTGGCACCACGCCTCTGCGACAGCCGAAAACCTTTTGCCAAGAGCAACAAGTGCCGACGAACTCCTCCAGCGTCTTCATGGCGGGGCCGCCTTTCCCTTCCTGGCCCACCACGTTGGCGATCATGCTGTCAAGGCGATGGAGTAGTCTCCCTGCCTCCTCGTCTAACATCACATAACCAGCGGCCTGGACAAACACGGCAAGCAAACACGCCGCCAGTCATGGCACACAGGTCTTAGCGGATAGCAGTAGCAGCACCAAATGACTTTTTTCAACACAACCAAATGCCTATTCAAGTACTTACGATTCTCCATCCAAAACATGAGCCGCCTCTCCACGCGGCCAGCCATGGCACACAGGTCTTGGTGGATAGTAACAGCAGTGTAGCAACACCAAATGCCCTCTTTCAAGTCATTACGATTCTTCATCCAAAACATGAGCGGCCTCTCCATGTAACCTTGAATACGACCATAAACGGGTTTCATCACTGCCAGGATTTTGAAATCACCCACAGGCTACAACAAGTGGCCGCCGTCCACGACACAGCCCATATAAAACAGCTCACCTCCTCCTGGGGGGTTGACGTTGGCACCGCGGCGTGACTGCTGCTTTCCCTGCCAGTATATCATGTTACAAGCCCAGCACGGCACAAGTCAGCATTGGTACCCGCTGTGGAGCACCACGGGACTACATGCACATACTCCAGCATGACGAGGAGGAGAGAGAGGCGCGGTATGTGTGAACCTACAGCAGTAGACATTTTCCATTGCAACGAACACCGTACCCGTATGTGTAATCAAAACATGCGATGCGCTACTTTAGTCTGGCAGTACATGGCAGTACATGGCAGTACATGCGTGGCCTAGCGCGGCACACACAAGCCTTGAATGAAGCGGGTTCGTGCGTGGAGAAAATGACTGCTAAATAGATGTACGTGGCATCATGTAGACTTCGTGGTACCGCAGTACAGCAGCAGTAGCACCAGCAGTAGCAGTATTAGCAGTAGCAGTAGCAGTAGCCAGTAGTAGCAGCAGCAGTAGCATTAGTAGCAGCAGTAGCAGTAGTAGCAGCAGTAGCAGCAGTAGAGTAGTGATAGTAGCAGCAGTAGTAGTCTAGCAGTAGTTGCAGTAGTAGAGTAGTATTAGTCGTACATACAGTAGTGGCAGTAGCAGCCGAGAGGTCTGCAGGGGTCTCATTCAAACGCCCCCAAAACGCGCCCGCGACCAAGACCTGGACGCATTTAGTACCTTCCATTGCAACGAACACCGTACCCGTATGTGTAATCAAAACATGCGATGCGCTACTTTAGTCTGGCAGTACATGGCAGTACATGGCAGTACATGCGTGGCCTAGCGCGGCACACACAAGCCTTGAATGAAGCGGGTTCGTGCGTGGAGAAAATGACTGCTAAATAGATGCACGTGGCATCATGTAGACTTCGTGGTACCGCAGTACAGCAGCAGTAGCAGTAGCAGTATTAGCAGTAGCAGTAGCCAGTAGTAGCAGCAGCAGTAGCATTAGTAGCAGCAGTAGCAGTAGTAGCAGTAGTAGCAGCAGTAGAGTAGTGATAGTAGCAGCAGGCTACTGCTGTAGTAGTATAGCAGTAGTTGCAGTAGTAGAGTAGTATTAGTCGTACATACAGTAGTGGCAGTAGCAGCCGAGAGGTCTCCAGGGGTCTCATTCAAACGCCCCCAAAACGCGCCCGCGACCAAGATCTGGACGCATTTAGTACCTTCGCGTCTAGAACAAACTCTCTTGCTTTCGACAAATCACCGGAGACGATGCCGGCGTAGGGCGCGTGCTGTGTATGTTTTGGCGCGCGCAGGTACATAGTCTACATCGACTACATGTAGATCTTCTATGTTGTTTTAGACAGGCACATGATATATTGTAAGTTATGTGGTCCGCCGAAGGAAATATCCGGTGAGATCACACTACCAGATCATGACCAGAGCGTCTCTAGACACCAGGGGGGGGGGCAAGACGGTTGTCGATGGAATCTTGTGTGCATCCAAGCGTGCAAGGCACACTTCCCCACACCCACCCTTGTTTGCTGCTGGGGACCTCCATCTCTCCGGCGGCGTGTGGAATGCTCCTCGATTTCTGGCTCCGGGACGCTTTAATTTCGACCTAGAAGGCGCGTACGACTCGGGTAGCTTTGCTGTCTATCCCCGTTGCTAGTCTACCGCTCCTTGTCGTGTGTGTGGCAGCAGCAGCCAGCAGCAGCAGCCAGCAGCCAGCACCAAGTTTTCAAACACAGCGAACCGTAATACGACGGTGAAAACCCGGGTATGGTCCTCATATGTCCCCGTGGGCGAGGTTTAGATTCCGCCATAGTGTCTGCGAGATTATCACTCCCCCCCCCAAATAGCCCCCCAAATACTAATAATAATGCCTCCAGTTTTTGGTTGAAACCCTCACTGTCGATGTTCGGCGGGAGACTGCCGTACAGAGGACGAAGAAGATATATCGTTGGCCCAGCAGAAGCTAACGAGACTCCATTGCGCCAGGCTCCTCCGAAGCCCTAGTGCCGCCCATCGTGCGTGGCGCATCAGGTGCGAGGAATAAGGTTTGCGGTAAGCAGATTAGCTATGTACTAGACCGTACGTGCGTCTAGATCCTTTTTTGAAGGACGCGCCTGCGGCCACAGCAGCAGCAAAACCTCAGCGGATGCCCCTAGCGAACTCGGATGCTCAACACCATACATTACTGCATCGTACCGTACATAGCTTGCCCGACCTTGCGTTGCTTAGTCTCGGAAGGGAGTTGGGTGTTGGGTTGGGTTTGGGGCGCACGGAGTGGCCGGGCGGGCCTGGGTGATGTTGTACTCGTGGAGGGCCACCCGGCGTATCAAATGTAAGATCAAGATCGGATCTGCTGCGCCAAGATGCGAGAGGGCATCGGTGCTCAGCCGCCGCTAAATCGAAGCCTGGTATGCTTAACAGACTCTAGCGTTCGTTAGACCTTGCCTGGGGCTTCTCATGATTCTGG
Source organism: Undaria pinnatifida (assembly GCA_012845835.1). NCBI lineage: Eukaryota > Phaeophyceae > Laminariales > Alariaceae > Undaria > Undaria pinnatifida. Next base: position 3,495,803 of record JABAKD010000011.1, on the reverse strand, counting down.
CTTGCGTTCGTGCCGTCTTGTTTGTGCGTCATACCAGGAATATCAACTGGTAACGGTACCTCGTATGGCACGAAAGCGGTGCGATTGTTCTGATGCACAACGTACCTGGTACTCGTTTGCACTGGGCGGGCGTGTGTGTGAAAAGAAATGACCGGAAGTTGAAAATTGAACATTGGTCGACGTGTTTTTTGAATGAACGATAAATCGTTCATTCACACACGACACTCCAGCAGCACCCAGCAGCAGCAGTTGCGCTGAACAAGGGCAGCACAACCGCCAAAAGGGCGATGCAGCACTGAGGACGAGCTCCCGTGGCCCTATCTAACAAAAGTCAACACCCGGTCAGTCGAGCACGCCTATGGGTCCCTCATCGGTCACATCAGAGTTTGGACGTACGTAGACTTGCTTATCGTTGTCTTGTCCCTGAGCGGGTTCGGTTGGTACACCCATGGCCTCTCAAGATGTCCCTCTTGAACACGGCCTCCTCCAATTACTTGCGGAACTGTCCAGCTTTTGTTTGATCTCTTCCTTCACTTTTTTTTTTAGCTGCGAGAAGTATTTTTTTTTTTTGCATACATTTACTTTCCAGCTTCTGGACAAGCCGTGGTCACAGGTGTCGTCCCTTCTCCCCGCCGGTTCATGCCTTCAGTTTTCATCGCGCATAGGGTCCAGCAGTCCCACTGCTCGTCGACTTTTCATCGAGTGTTGCTAACTCACGCTGTCGCGTTTTCCGCAAGCCAAGTTGTGCACAAGAAGAAGTCCCCACGAATTTATACGAGTATGCACTCGGGGAGATTCGAACTCACGAAACTGACCTATACCAGGCTCGAGGATAACCTGGTACGCCACCCGGGCGTTTGATTGCTTCCTTCACCTTTTTTTTTCAGTTGCCCGAAGTATCATGTCATGTCCCAGCTGAGCTCAGCTTGGCTCATCAGCTCAGTTCAGCGCAGCAGCACACAGCGCTAGCTCAGCAGCGCAGCGCCGTGCCCTGCCGTGCCCTGCCGTACGCTGCCATGTGGTGCGGTGCTGTGCCGTGCTGTGCCGTGCTGCGTCCTTTGCTGTATTTACTCTATCATTCGAGGTATCGTACCAGGTACCGAAACTATTAATACTACACAAGGTGTGTGCGTACTACATTGAATTTGTTGAACCACAAGAAATGCACTCCCAACTTAGCTCAGCCCAGCTATACGTAACTCAGCAGCCCACTGCCGTGCGGTGCCGTACCTTGCCTTGCCCTGCGGTGCGGTGCTGTACCGTGCTGCGTTGTGCTTTATTTCGAACATGCAAAAAACGGTGCCGGTACGTACGTGTGTTCTCGTATTTTTCCTCTCTTCCTTTGATTGTTGCGGTCCTCTTCATGCCTCCTCCCCCCCCCCCCGCAAATTGCACCCGTACTGCCGATCAGCACGTGGCATCGCCAACAAGCACGCAGCATATCACAAGGGAATTAGTCCTGCACTAGTAGCTATTGGCATTATCAAGTCGCGAGTTGCACCAAATCATGGGCCCCTTCTTTTTGCCCCGTTCACAATTTGTGGTGTTCTTCCTTGCGCGAACGTGGCGGGCGGCGTTAGCCGCCCACGGAGCGGAGCCTTTGTATGCTCTACTGCTGCACCAGCGCGCAGTATTTTGTAGTCGTACGGTATCTTAAGAGAGGGAGTATCGTCGTAAGCGAAGTGCTTGTCCTCCCAATGCACGGAGATTAAGTCAATATTAATGTACTTTGACGAAAATACATGTAGTTGGCGTTAGAGCAATTATTATGGGAAAAATTGAGCTGTCATTTCTAGATCTGCGAGTCGGCACGACTTAAGTCGCCAACTATTTACTGGTCGGGCCAACAGTTGGTCGTTTTCTGGAGGTGCCGACTGTCCGACTTTTTGGGTTTCCATACTCGTAGGACGCATTGTTTGATGCGAAGTGCCTTTTTCTTTTGTTGCTTGGCGGGACCTCCTCGGCCGAGGAGGGTCTGATTTGGCTCGCTTCCCTCTTCTGACTTACGTCGGCAAGTCGGTTGACCATCAAATGATTTCGCAAGCCGACTTTCAGATTGACGCCACCTAGTTGGCTAACGGCACCTACCGATTACCTGGTAATGTTTAGTCGTGAAATCCTGCCGACTCACATGTATACATTTTTGTCATCCAGGCGTTTGTGGAACCCCAAAACTCGAAAAATTTCAGGCCGAAATACCGCCTCTATAATGTCCCATAATAGTTGGTCTTTTGTAGTGTTGATATCCAATTTAAATATATGTTTCCACAAAAAAAGAGTAAAACCGGAAATGATGGTGTACAGCTCCTTCTTCAAGTGAACCTTCTTCAAGTGCGCATTTATTAATTGCTTGGCTGCAGCGACAGCTCTGGCAGCGCAACACCGCAGTATCGTAGCAGTGCTGCAATGCCTACATATCTGACCCAGCACGCAGCAACCCTGCTGTCTGTTTCGCGTGTTCCGCCATTAATAGTCTGCCAGCAACATCCCGTACCGTATCCACTTGGCATTGCCACTCACGCGATAAAAACCAGCACTGCCATGTTGCTGCCATGAAGTTCAATTGCACACACAGAGGTTAGCATCAACACGCCTCATTATCACTCAACAAAGTGCAGGTTAGCGTTGGTTCGGTTTCCCCTAGACCTCTGATCGTCCTCTCTCTCCGTTGGTAACTCTTCACGCCCAATCAAGACTTCGGAGGGGACAATATCAAAGATTTTCACGGATCTTGACCCGGCCCTCGGGTCGAGTTAGGAGGGATTTCACAAACCCGCGGGTCGAGTGGGGTCGGGCCACGAGGTTTTGGAATCTCGCGAGTCGAGTGGGGTCGGATCAGGTGGTTTTCCAATATTACGGGTCGGGCCGGGTCACCCTGATTCGATCCGACGCGCGAGAAGGGATCCGACGAGTGAAAAGCCCTGTAAAAAAAGACGAAATCAAAATGACATGTTCATAACGTTTTCAGCGTCGCCTACGCGACGTAGCCCGTTCTACTGGGGTAGGGGATGTTATCCGACCCGCAAAGTAAGGAGCCGCGCGAAACGCGCGGAGCATCGCGATACTCCTATCATCCCGTTTGGGCCGTATTAATTTTGAGTAAATAACACGAGAAGGGCGGTCTTGCCACCCCATCTGTCTATTAGTAGGAAGAGCGTGCAGGCCACACGTCGGGCAGATCATCAATCCCGTCGTGAGGATATAGACGTCGGACAGATCATTGATCCCCACTTGATGATCTAGATATTTCAGAAAGATCTGTAAGGTCTGTAGCTCATGTGGCCGGGTGGGAACCGTACGGTCTGCATGATCTAGGTACGATCTGCATGATCTAGCACATGCTTGTGGGGTTGAATTTATACCCCACATGTGCAGAGCTTGCACAACATATCATAGCCGCAGCTATAGAATCTACTGTAGATTACATAGATGATATACTTCGAAGTAGATGATCTAGATCGTGATCTGTTTGAGATATGCACAACATCTCACAACGGCAGCCATGTAATCTACTGTAGATTATCTAGATGATCTAGATCGTACAGATCCTGCACAACATCTCACAACGGCAGGTATAGAATCTGCTGTAGATTATCTAGATGATCTAGATGGCCTAGATCGTGATATGCCCGAGGTGTGGACTCTTCACAAAATCGCACTGACCGTGTGTGTGATCGCAAAACATGGGTCCCTCGAGGGTTACTTGTTTGACTGCAGGAACAGCTCTTCTACTAGCTCTGCAACAGCAGTGCTGCAATCCTGCATGTGTACTCCCGGCGCCCGCGCCAATCTCGAGACCTTCTCTCGATGCTTCACATGGCCTACTATCAGGATAGTAAGATGTCGCTTGGAACCCCGCTCAGTAGGATATTTGTAACCCTCGTCAAATTGTCTTGCGCTTGTGGTTGGCGGCGGCCGCGGCTGTATGTATATATATATATAAAACCCGTCTTCAGCGATGTCGAAAGGAGGCCGCATTTGATATTTTGTGGCGGGGTGTGTGTCGTCTTCACGTTAAACCGTTGTTTCTACCCAATGACATCAGTACACCTAGTGTCCGTGCCGATTCTTCATCGTAGGCAGATACAAATTGTGTTGTCAGACTGAGACAGGGTATACCAAACAATCGCAATTAATCAAGGTAAAGCAAGTGAAATGCTAGCGTACCAGATACGAGAACACCAACAAAACGAGCCAGACCATAAAAATGTGAAGAAAAAAAAAAGACGAAAACAGTGGGGGGTGCAAATTCGCAACTCGCATCGTCATAACAAGAATAAATGTCCACGCGAACCCGGCTCCAGCGATGTCGAAGGGGGCCCGTATTTTATATTTTTGGCGGGGTACAAATTAGAAACTCGCATCGCCGAAACGACATAAATATATCCCAACGCGACAGGTCCCGACGACGAGGAGGAAGGGCCACCGCTAAGCCAATATGGCTAAGTCTATGGGCATGAACCTGGCCTCCGGGCTCCAGGGAATGCTGAAGGATGGGCACAACTCGTACGAGGGGGTGGACGAGGCCATCATGCGGAACATCAACGCCGCCAAGGAGCTGGCCGCCATCGTGAGGACGTCTCTCGGCCCCAACGGTGAGGATTGATTGGAGAGCCGTTGAGGTTGGTTGTGTTGTTGGTGTGGTGTTGGCGTTGGTGTTTTTTGTTGTTGTTGCCGTTTTTGTTGTCGCTCGGAACACCAACGCCCAGAAGCTAGTTCGCCATCGTAAGGGCGTCTCTCGGCCCGAACGGTGAGGTGGATGGAGAGCTATTGAAGTTTAGTAAGCACCCCGTGTTTAAGAGCTCTCAATATGAGAGCATTCGAGACTGCAAGAGCGGTCAAATCGGCATGTCCCGCCTATGCTAACAGCTATGTTTTTGTCTACTACAGACAAGAGCAATGTGTAGTTAGAGCGCCTGTGTCGTCTTGTCACGAGGTGCTCTTACAATCGGAGTACCCACTGGGACCCATACAAGTCAACCAAACGAGCGAGAAGGGCGTTTTTTTCTTTTTCCCACGCATTTGCTTTCCAGCTTCTGGACAAGCCGTGGTCACAGGTGTCGTCCCTTCCCCCCGGCTCTTGCCTTCAATTTTATCGCGCATAGGATTCAGCAATCCCACTGCTCATCGATTTTTCATCGAGTGTTGCTAACTCACGCTCTCGCGCTTTCCGCAAGTCAATTTGTCCACAAGGAAAAGTCCCAACGATTTTATACGAGTATGCACTCGGGGGGATTCGAACTCACGAAACTGACCTATACCAGTCTCGAGGATAACCTGATACGCCACCGGAGCGACTGGCTACGTTGTCAACCATCGGTTAATACCGTGGGGGTCATCTAATAAGGCGGTATCCCCATATAAGGCGGTATCCCGATGTAAGGCGGTCCAAATCGCGTGGTGCAACTGGGAAGTTGCGCTCACAACCCAAAATGAATAAGGCGGCTTCCCTCAGTAAGGCGGTCATATTGCTCTGAAATACCACCGTCTTCCTGGGGGACCCCTACAGTAAGAAGAGCGTCCAGCGGTACGAGGATCATCAAGCTGCGCCGTCTCGTGTAGCTCCTTATGCTGCAGTCGCCCCCCCGCCCCCGCCCCCCAGTCTTATCTTACATGCCTTTAGATTATCCGCCTTGTGTCATCCTTGTCTTATGCATGTTGTCCGTCTGGTCTTACTTGTCTGGCCTTAACCCCTTTAGAGCCCCAAATCCCTCCCTGTACTAACTTCAAGTATCTTTTTCCCCCGAAAGGGTTTCCAGTAGTGAAGGCGTCGAGATTTTCATAGTCTTATCCTGCCCGTCTTATCCGTCTTGTATGTCTTATCTTATTCGTCTACTCTGTCTTATCCGCATTGTCCGGAGTATGATATCCGTGTTGCCTTACTTTTTTTGTTCTTGCAAGTTATTTTGCGCCTTGTCCGTCTTTTCCGCCTTGTTCGTTTTATCTGCCTTGTTCGTCTTATCCGTACTATCCGTCTCGTCCGTGGTGTCCGTTCAGGCATGAACAAGCTGGTGGTGAACCACCTGGACAAGACGATCGTCACGAGCGACGGAGCGACCATCGTCCGGGAGCTGGAGGTCATGCACCCGGCGGCAAAGATGGTGGTCATGGCGTCGCAGATGCAGGAGCAGGAGGCCGGCGACGGCACCAGCTTGGTCGTCACTCTCACCGGTGAGCGAAGCAAAGCTGCTGCTGTGACAGCAATACAGCAGTACCATTATTTCGTATTTCAGTGTTTCACCATCGTTCCAGTGACATTATTTGTAGCTTTACTGCAGAGTAGTACGTACTGTAGTACTACTGCTGTACTACGAGGGTTACCAGTATTTCAGTGTTTCTGTGCTATGATATTTTTGTATTTTAGTACGGTATAACACCATTAATCATTAACATGCAGCAGAATGGTTATGTTACTGTCATACTTACGGGTTGTTTTTCGACTAATGGAATCTGTTGTGCCTCTAATAAGCGAACCACCGCTGCTGCCGCCGCTGCTGCTGCCTGCGCAAGAGACCTGCTAAAGCTGGCGGCGGAGTTCCTTGTGTTGGTATAGACCAAGCTATAAACTCGTTGGGGCTGGTCGGTGTTACCTGCCGGAATACTTGCTCCGCGGTGGCTTATTTTGTTTTCTTTAGTTTTCAAGAGTTTCCCCCTCCTTTGCAACGTGCGATGCCCCCGGGATTCTCAAGCCGACCACGTCCTAAAGGGGAGGCTTGTAAACGCCGCAAATGTGTGACCTGAGGTATATTATGGATATGTTTATATTGCGTTGCTTCTCAACGTGGAGATGTTTGTACCCCTAAAAATCAACCCGCCGCTGCTGCCTGCGCAGGGGAGCTGCTAAAGCTGGCGGCGGAGCTCCTTCGGGAAGGCCTTCATACAGCGGAAATCCTGGAAGGGTACCGCGCCGCGTACATCCAGGCGCAGGCGGTCCTGCCCACCCTGGTTTGCCACACGGTGGCAGATGTTAGGGACAAGAAGCAGCTCACCTTCGCTATCAAGGGCGTCATCGGCTCCAAGCAGTACGGCTTCGAGGTAAGCGGGGGATAAATACAAGCCGGAGTATCGCGGAGCTTGCGAAGATGAGTGTCGACCCTAAAGTTGATCGAAGTCACAGCTGACGTAGTTCTAGTTATTTTGTAGAAAAATTACGTTTGAGCCTGTTTTTGTTTGTTTGTTTGTTTGTTTGTTTGTTTTGCTTCTTGTGCAGGTTCCACGTCTCGTATCCAACACGTTTTGGCAATCGCAGGACCAAATTTGCCTCCTGTAGTTACGATGTACGTACCTGTCCCGTAGTTTGTGACCACAGAGTTTGTACCTCTCTAGGATAGGATGAAGAATCGTCGCAGACACTGGATGTGCTTGATGCCGATGGGTAGAAAAAACGGGTTAATGTGAAGAACACGCACACACTTAATGGCCATTACTTTTGTCGCCCTTCAGGACACCCTGGCGCCGTTCACGGCGGAGGCGTACTTGGCGGTGGCGATAACCCCCTTAACCACCCCCCCCCCGCCCCCCGCTTTTCCCACTGGCGGTAATATTAGTTTCCCCCTCTGGAATCCCAACCCACCCCCCCGCCCCCCCCCGTTCTCGACTGTCCTCATTTTCTTTTTCCTCTGGAGTCCCAACACGGTTACGACCCCCTGCTAATCCCTTTTTCTCTCCCACCATGTTTTCCCACTGGCCGTAGTTCTGTCACCCTTCGGCATCCCCTTGCCCCCCTCGTTTTCAGTAGAGATGCGAGAAAGTTGAAATGGCCGTAAAGAGTAAGAAACATTCCACTAAAGAGGTTACCATCGGTAGCTGATAGGGCGGTGTGGGAGAAAGCGGCAAAAGGGCGAGAGCTGGAATACGGTGGGATAGAGTAGTAGGAAAAGTCTGAAAAGACCTGTGTAGGAGGAAACCAAGGGATACTTACTGTCCGTGGACAAATTTGGGGGGTACAAGACCGAAGGAAAATAAAGGAAGGGAAAGGCTAGCGGTAAGAAGGTGGATGAGGAAGAACGTTTCGAGATATACGGGGGGTCAAAGGAAGAGAAAGGAGTGAAAGCGTATTTGCCTGGCCCAATGGGCTACTACGCGAAAACGCTGAAACTGTATTTTATTATAGGGGACCTGGACCTGCCAGAAAGAAGAGATATACCAGTAGTCGGGTGGAGGAGGAAGAAGACGCATAGAGCTGCTCATGTGGCAAAGTACACGAAAGTAGAACCCACATAGTGGAAGAATGTGAACTGTACAAAGAAGAACGGAATGTGTACAGAGGAGATGAGGAAAATAGACGGATGTGACATGGAGAAGTTTGGTACGTTATACAGTAGCGAGAAAACGATCGCTAATCTAGGAGATAGATGATGGGCACAGACGGCCAAAGAGGAAGGAAATCATATACGCGAAAGGTTTTATGTAAAACAGCAGCTACGGAAGAAACGTACTGGGCGCCCAAATGTTTTAACTTGCCCCTATTAAGAGCAGGAACGGCGGTGCTGTCTCGTAAGGGATGCGTCGTCAACAATGCCAAATGACCTACTAAGGCAAGCAACAAATGAGTACCCCCCCCCCCCCCCCCCCCCCCCCTCCACGGTCTTCCGACTGGCCGTATCGTTTGTCACCCTTCAAGACACCCCCCCTTCCCGCTGACCGCATTTTTATTGCCCTCCAGGACACCCTGGCGCCGTTCGTGGCGGAGGCGTGCTTGGCGGTGATGCCGCCCCTGCCGGCGAAGGCGATGCTGGCCGTCGAGAACGTGCGCGTGTGCAAGATGCTGGGAGGCAGCACCGCGAACTCGCACGTCATTCACGGAATGGTTGTACAGCGTGATACCCAGGTGAGGGAGGGGTTTAGTGCGGTGTGCACGCGTTCTACGGTAGAGGTTTACCACTTGTTTTCTGAGGTTCCTGAACTTTGGGCGCTTAAGATCTCTCCGAAAAACTGATGTGGAGCAAATAAAGCTGCTATGCAAAAAGCCCATGGCCTAGGTACACAACGAGACTGATTTCTTCATTTACTTATTTTATTATTTGTCGCGGGTACGGGGGTGTTGGGCGATTGAAACGGAGAAGAGTTAGTTTTAGGGAAATGGAGAAAGTATTGGGATGTACTCATGCGTGGAGTAAGGTTAACGCGCATGTAAAATAGGCCGATGGTCTCGACGGATCGTGCCGTACACGTTGGCTGTTGGTTAAGTATGCACAACGTACAGGGGACCGAAAACCACTATTATCCACAGTACTTTTATATTCAGATGCACTAGGTTGTTATCTGTTGCATACTCTCGTGGTGAGCACCCATTCAGGGGGGAATTTTTTGTACTCACTCGGGCACAGAGATTTTCGTAATTTTTGGAACCTTGCGTTATGAATCAAGAGATGCGTTAGGAGATACCCGCGAGCTAGTTGGATGCTGTTTGCCGAGCAAGGGGGGATTTCACTAACACTCGACGTGCACAGCAACCACTGAATTCGTGACGTGCATGGCAACCGATAGTACAAAGAGTGTGTGATAGGCTGCAAGGGAGATATATGACCCGCTCTGATGGCAGGAGCGTCCCGAGTGTCGCGCTTGCTAACTGGTTTGTGATTTAACGCGAGTTCTAGGGTGACTGACCTTACCGCGAACTGGCATGTTTCCCGACACGGCATGCGAGATGATTACGACCAGATATCAAATGTGTTGTACGGTGTCTATCAACGATTGGCCAATACTATAATACTACTGCCTGTATACGAGAGGCATGATTTGAGCGATCGGTATTATGTTTTTTTGTCTGGATACGCATTGATATAGTAACGGTAGTACATTTCAGAGGGATAAGACTAGTGGCGTTCAATTTGGAGTTGTAGCTGGATGCGAACAATGCGCAGACATGCGTTACGCTCTCGTCTATGGATGTGGAATGTGGCCAATGGGGAGTGTGAGATTTCCCACGCGCGTCAGCATAGTAACATGCTGATTCTCTCACACACCGTAGCATACGGAGGCGTTTTGCCGTTTGCGTTTGCATCCGGTGATGGGGAGTGTCTTGCAGGGGGGCTGCTAGAGTTCGATGTGACGAGTGTTTCGATAGGAGTTGTTTTATGTCGGAGACGTGTTGTTGTTTGCTCTTTCCTACAGAGTACAAAACTGGGGGGGCAATGTTATTGGGCGATGGGATTTTGTGCGAAGACGGTGTAAGTGATTTTGTTTGAAGGTTTTCCCGACGGATTCTTGCTTGTTGGAGTTTTTCCCTTCCCGTAGATACTGTCTTATTTTATACGGGAGATTTGTGCTGAACCTGAGATTGAGACATTTTGGCATTGAGATTGCCGTTTCACCTGGGCAAATTCTTAGCTTGATGCATCAACATTTATTCAATTTGGTTGACAAGCTCGACAGTGAAAGAGGATGTCATCGGCTGTAATGACGTTTCACTGGGTGAGGGTTAGGAGCTAGCCTAAGCGTAGGATTTTCGGGTAGCAATATTGGTACTCAGACTGCCGTTTTACCTTGACAGGTATTGATGATGGAATTTGGGATGGCCGTTTTACCTGGCAGTTGGTGATAAGTTGTTCGGGACCTATGGTACCGCGCGCCGAATAGGGGATCTGTTTGTGGTATGCGGTTGCTCAATCCTGGTCTGCGGATATTTGGCGTTTCGTATATTATGGGGTTTCGTATTACCTGTCGAGGCGTTATTTGGTATATGCCTCGGCAGTGTGTGCGGTTTCCTCCCCGAGAGGCAGTCGTGATGATAAGATACGGCCCGGGTTTTGATGACAAGATACTGCCCGTATATATGAGAGGGTGGAGCGTGACGACAGGTACGGCTCACCCCTGTGTGGTTTATATGCGGAACCTTTGACGACAGGTACTGAGCTTCTCCTGTGTGGTTCATGTGCGTAGCCTTTGACGACAAGGTACTGAGCTTCTTCTGTGTGTGTTTGAGAGTCTGCGACTGGTGCGGCTCTGTGCATGCTATATTATGGGGTGAGCCGTACCTGTCGTCACGCTCCACCCTCTCATATATACGGGCAGTATCTTGTCATCAAAGCCAGGGCCGTATCTTATCATCACGACTGCCTCTCGGGGAGGAAACCGCACACACTGCCGAGGCATATACCAAATAACGCCTCGACAGATAATACGAAACCCCATAATATACGAAACGCCAAATATCCGCAGACCAGTATCGAGCAACCGCATACCACAAACACACTCATGCAAAAAAAAATGTCGTATTTCCGACGATTTAGCCCAGCTTGAGGAGCCCCGTTATTCAGAAGTAATTTCAGACGAAGAGTGCCAACCTTTATCGTAGCACGCGTCTGGGGGGGCGGGGGAGGGAGGTGTACTCATTTCATGCCATTGCTGTGCATGGCTGCAGTGGTTTGACCATAGCTATTAGGCCCTCGCATCCCTACAATGCCGGGACGGAGCGCGTCGGGCTTTCACCGACGGGGTAGATATTTTGCGTGCACCAAGCGCGAAGCGCGGTGAGGCGTTCGGCGAGTCGCATGAAGATGAGCTGCATCCTGCTAAGAAGCACTTGTGAGGCGGATTTCGGCACTTGTGCGTACTACCTTGCTGTATATGGCGAACGGCTTCGAATGGATTTCTTTGTTGTCCGGTGCGGCCACGTCCAGAGACAGCAGCCGGTGTACTAGGGTGACTGCCTCGTGGGTGCTTCACCGTATGCACACTACGTGGGGCGCGGAGGAGGAGGGTGGGGGGGAGGGGCGTACTCATTTGTTGCTTGCCTTAGTCGTTTGACCATTGGCCACGCTTCCCTTTCGAGACGGAGCACCGTTCCTATTCGTAATAGACACCTCCAACATTTGGGCGCTCTTAACGCTTCTTCCTTGTGTTACATAACAACTGTTTGCTTATCCTATCCCTGTCCTGTTTCGCGGTCTGCGGCGGAGGGGGGGGTTGCTCTTTTGGTGCTTGCCTTAGTCATTTGACCATTGACCACGCATCCCTTTCGACACCGAGCACCGTTTCTCGTCCTAATGGAGACGCCTCCAACGTTTGGGCGCTGATTGCGTTTTTCCGTATATGAAGTAACATTTTGCATATCTTATCCCCTTCCTGATTCGGAGAGGCGGAGGGAGGACATGGTGGTGGTGATCATTGTGATTAGGGGGGGTTGGGGGGTGGAGGCGGTGGTGGTGTTGGTGGTGATCGTGGTATTGTGTCAGTTGTGTACAACGTTAATGTTGTGGCCCTCGAGGGATTGCGAGGGTGCGGGGTTGGGGCGGGATTGCGGTTTACTTGTTCCCGGGCGCCGAAGTATGCATGCATAGTCGAGCAAAGCGATGCTCCTTTCTAGCCTGACTGACGCTCATGTGGCGATCCTGCCTTTTTTTTCCTGGCAGGGACTGGTGAAGCGTGCGGAGAACCCTAAAGTAGCTGTTTTCGCGTGTGGGCTGGAGGCGTCTTCGACGGAGACCAAGGGCACCGTGCTTATCCGCACCGGAGAGGAGCTCATGTCCTACAACAAGGTGCCCCGATTTTTTTTTTCTTGCTTTTGCGAAGCGTGGACCTCTCTGATTGTTGCCTTGCCTTGCCTTGCCTTGCCTTATACAGTGCGTTCACCGTTGTGATTGTGTAATTTTCGATGTCATTTTCCATTCTTGATCATCTTCGATATCGTTTTTAATTGTTTAGGTTCAGTGTTATCTTCAATATGAACTTCCATTGCCACTTTTCAATAATTAGCTTGCACTCAATTAGTAATTTTTTACGTCGGAAACGAGAGCGACTACACAGAGGCGGCGCCCAAAAAAGACATTCCAAACAATTCAAATCGTTTCATGGTGCGAGCGGTAGCGGCGGGGGCGTTGTGCGCGGGCTGGGTGCTGGCCGTCGAGGTAAAGGCGAATGGGCAAGTGGAGCCCGCCCGCATTAGGGTGTTTGCGGAATGCCAACTTTGGTTGGGTAGGAAAACATAAGCTAGTTGTGTGTTGAAACCGACGAACGTGGCAACCCAAGGCGAATCCAACCCATGAAAAGGCTGTTATGAAAAATCGTTTCCTACGGTTCTTTGAATCTCAAACCTACTTTTTCGTGGATTGAGTTCGCCTTGGGTTGTGACGTTTGTCGGTTTCAATATACTGTTGTTGTTGTTGTTGTTGTTATTATTAATCAAGTATGCTTTTGTACCCAAGCGCGTTTGACCTGTCGCAACCACCGTATTGTTTTTTACTTGAGCCAGCTTCGACAAGTGTGAATGATAGTCCACACTACTAATACTAACTATACCTCCACATTTCATGTTCATTCGAAGAATTGTCGAAGGCTGTCCTCGGCAATGTTCTTGTACATTAAAAAATAATTGAAGTTGGAATTGATGTTGCGATCTGGTTTTCGGCTTTTTGTTGTGCACCTCCAACAGGGGGAGGAGAAAGTGGTGGAGGACGCGATGAAGTCCATCTCTGATGCGGGCACGAAGGTCATCATCGCCGGGGGCACGGTGAGAGGGGCAGAATGGATTCACCAGATACATATTATACACTTATTCGTTCAACTGTTCCAGCTTTTGTCCTACTCCATACTGGTTATATGGTATCGGTGAGCAAAATGATTAGATTGTAGACCGAAATCATTGTATTTAATAATTTTTTTCTGTTGACCCTGGCAGCACCCAGGGTTGACCCCGGCAGCGTCCAGGAGTCATTGATGTATACGAAGCACATATATATCCTCAAAGAGGAATGCGCCTGTACAAACGCGCGGCCGTACGTATCACGCAGCTTGCAAAGACGAGCATTGACCATTCGTTTCGTCGAACTCACAGATGACGTACTTGAAGTAATTATAATCAAAAACCAGGTACGAGTTTCTAAGTTTGGCGGGTGCAAAACACATTCCATCCAATACCCTGCAGAAGCCACCCGATGCCATCCTATCCAACACGAAAACAATTCAAAGCCCTTGATATATCACAAAACCCATCCGATCCCATTGAACGCAGTACAGGTGAGCGACGTGTGCATGCATTTCATCGAGAAGTACGAGATGGTGGTACAGAACCTATCCGATCCAACACGGCACGAAATCCACCGCATCCCATCCTATCCAATACGAAACCCATCCTATGTAGTACAAAACCCATCCTATCCGATATACAACCCACTCCATTCAACACCATACACTTCGATGCATCAGGTGAGCGACATGTGCATGCACTCCATCGAGAAGTTCGAGATGATGATGGTCATGATTCAGAGCACCTCGCCCTATCCCATCCTATCCAATAGAAACCCATCCCATCCCATCCAACATAATGCAAAACCTCATCGTATTCCATCCTATCGTATCCGAAACAGCGCAAAACGCACCGAATATCATCCAACACGACACAAAACCCATCCCACCCCACCCTGACCCGCGCAAAACAACAGGTGAGCGACATGTGCATGCACTTCATCGAGAAGTACGAGATGATGGTAGTCAAGGTGCAGAGCAAATGGGAGCTACGGCGTATCTGCAACGCCGTGCACGCAACGGCTCTCGTCCGCATGGGCGCGCCCACGCCGGACGAGATGGGGTCCTGCGCCCTTGTGGAGGTGCGGGAGGTGGGTCTCCGGAAAGTGACGGTGTTCAGCCAGGATGACGATGATTCGCGCATAGCCACCATCTTGCTCAGGGCCAGGTGCGGAGTTGTATGTAGGAGAAGCTTAAGGAGGGAGGGGAGGGAGGAGGTTGGGGTTGCTATTTTTGTTAATGTTGGGCGTTCCCGAAGATGACGGTATTCAGCCGAGATGACGATTAGCGTATCGCCACCATCGCGCCAAGGGTCAGGTGTGGTGGGGCGTTGTACAAGAAGTTTGACGGGTTTGCTACGAGCGGTTGGGGCAGGGGTGGAAAGGGCTGGGAGGTTAGCGGTGGTTGGGTGGTTGATGGTGATCATGGCGGTGGTAGTCTTGCTCAGGGCTAGGTGTGGCGTTGCAGGAGAAATTTGAGGAATGCCCAAGAGGAGTTGGGGTGCGGGAGCGGGGGTGCGCGGGGGGGGGGGTGTTGCTGGTGTTTGTAGTGTTGCTGTTGCTGTTGTTGCTGTTGTTGCCATTGCCATGTGTTACGGTTATGCCTTCGACATGTCGCCCTTCCTATCCTCCCCCCCCCCCCCCGACGAACGCCAACGAACTACTCCTCGTCTTAACGCCACACTTAGTACGGAGTCGCTGCTGAACGACCTCGAGCGCGCTGTGGACGACAGCGTGGCGTGTGTGCGCGGCCTTTGCCGCGACCCTCGGTTTGTACCGGGCGGGGGTGCCACCGAGATGGAGCTGGCGCACCAGATCTACAAGCACGGCGAATCGCAGGTAGGCGGGGAGGGAAGGGGGCGGGGGCGGAAGAGAAGGGGGAGGAGAGGGGGTGTTTTTTTACGGCTTAGTTTGGTTGGTTAACCTTTTACCAATAGTCCGGTGGGGAGGCTGGTTGCTTTTGCGGGTGTCGTGCATGGGGGACGGTTCATCTTGCGTTGCCTTTCGATTGCGGCGTTTGTCCCGAGCGCGGCGGATGTACCTTCGTTATGGCGTTTGTTATTCCTAGTAGCCGTTCTAACAAATCGAAGAAGGTAGATAGACGCTACGAAATAAACATCGCAAAGAGGTAGAAACGCACTGTTATGGGCCGTTTTTTTAGCCGCGTCCTGTTTTGTCCCTTCGAAGCTGTCAGGGGCAGCCCCCCGCCTTTCTCCTTCATGCTGTTTTGCAGAACACGCGCGACCCGGCTTTTCTCTCTTAGCTTGGTTAAAAGTTCAAGTTGACGATAGACCGATTTAGTTGAAATCGTCGCTGCCGCATTTGGTACATTTGCTAGCTACCAACAGAGACAAAATAGATCCCAACTGTGCCCCCCCTCCCCGTGACCCTCGGCTCGTCGCGTGGGAACTGGCGCCTTGTTTTATATTTACTAAGCAAACACTTGGGCTGTGAGACCGAGAATAACGTCGAAACTCATCTTTGCGTCTTCTTGTCGATCGCTGTCTTTTTTGTGACTTTTTTTTTTGGTTGAGCAGACCGGGCTGGACCAATACGCCATCAAGAAGTTCGCCGAGGCGCTGGAAGTGGTCCCTCGCATTCTCTCAGAAACTTCTGGGCAGGACGCGGAGAAGGTATGCTAAAAGTGGTTTTCGTGAGAGTTTAGGAGATAATTTTTGCCGTAAGAGCGAGGATTACGTCGAAACCCATCTTTGGAAAAATGGTCTTGTCTGCTGGGATTTGCGTGCGTAAAGCTTTTGGATAAATACCCGCACTGTGTATTGTACCAGGTATTTTGTAGAGTGTTGGTAATGTAAATGGTATCATGCTCTAGTTCCCGAGTGGGTTTTGTCCTCTAAACGTGGATGCGGGTATCGAGTACTACGTTACTGTACGGTAGATGTTATGCGGCGTTCGTTCTTTGTCGCCTCGCGGCCCTCCCTGTCAAGGCGAATGTATCGGTCACACAATTCGAATATCACACGCTAACACTAGTGCACGACGTCTATTTACGGAGAACCACTGCTACCAGGATGAACTATAAGTAAAAAAAGGGGAGGGGGAGCACCCGCCTTTGTTTGATTGCGTTAGACTCAAGTTTATTTTGTTGGCCGGTCTTACCAGGCATACAGAGCCTCAATCGAACACATCGTGTCGTAGGAGAGCTCCCCTGAAAATTGGTGTTGCTTTCCTTTTTGGTTTGATATCATCCTGTCAACAATGGATCTCCGTAAATCGCTGGCCGTCGGTCGCATAACAAAATTGCCGTCTCCTGATATATTTGGTGTCTGTCTAGGATGAGGGGAATCGACACAGACACTGGATGTGCTGGATGCCGATGAGCAGAAATAACGGTTAAATGTTGCAAACAAACGCTCACACGCTACGACGGTATAAGTTGTGGGACGTTCGTTCTTCACCGCCTTCTATACATATGATGCATACGATGTGCCGTGCGGTACCCTGGTACAAGTTGTGTGACGTTCGTTCAATCGTCACCTCTCGGCCCTCTCAAGGTTCTCGCGGCGCTCCGCACGGCGCACACCAACGGAGAGGCACATGCGGGCGTGGACGTAGACGGCGACTCTATCGCCGACAAGACCCAAGAGGGGGTGGTGGACCTCATGTCCACCAAGGAGTCGGCGCTGCGCTTGGCCGTAGACGCGGCCGTGACTGTGCTCAGGGTGAGAGTTGTTTTGGGTTTGACGTTGTTTTTCCTTTTGTTTGTACGCGCTCCCCGTAAATTTACCGCCGTCCGGTGGGTGCAGCGGTTTTTGTTGAGCGCTGTAACGCCCAGCTCCCCGCACATCGATCGCCTTCCGCTGATCACTGCGACCCCCTTCAATACTTCATCGTGTATATTTTCGTTGTGGTGCTCTCCCTGCTCCGCCCGCTATTGGTTGTATTTTTTTTCTCAGTAGCACGCATGTATTTTCCTCAAGCGTGTTGGTGTTCCGTGGCGCTGTAACGTCGGTCTCCCCGTGAACTGACCGCCTTTACCCGACTGTGGCGTGTTTGTTGGTCGTTGTAACGATCCCCCCCCCCGTAAATGTGTCGCCCCCCACTGGTTTTGGAGGGTTGGGTGTGTGCTGAAACGTCCGGATGTGTACTGAAACGTCCCGCCCCCGTACGTTAACCGCCTTCCGCTGATTCTGGCGGGTTTCGTTGTGCGTTGAAACTTACCACCGCTCGTAACAACGCGCCGCGGACGTCTCACTTGGCTTGCAGAGTTGAGTATCGACCACTCAACCGGTCGAACTCACAGGTTACGTAACGGCAGTGTTATAAAATTTGTTCGCCTTTGCACTGATTCCGGCGGATTTTCGTTGTGCCTCGCATTGTCGCTCACGGTGGTTAACAGGTGGACCAGATCATCATGTCCAAGCAGGCGGGAGGGCCCAAGCCAAGAGGGCCTCAGGCCGACGACGACTAGAGGTTATTTCGCAGTTCAGCACCGCACCGTTATTCTAGCTCTGGTTAGCAGCTCTACTTCACAGTTCTTGGATTCTGGCTGCTATATGATAACTCTGGTTTGCAGCTGCTGAAGCTCTGTTTTGCAGCTCTAGCTCTGTTTGGTGGCTCGGTTTTGCAGCCACAGCAGTACCTCTGTTGGGCCGCTCCAGTAGGTCTTTTTTGCAGCTCTGTTTCGCAGGTCTTTCTTTGCAGATAGCTCCGTATTGCAGCTATGTTTTGCAGTTTTGCGGCTCTCGTTTCCAGCTATTTGCTCTATTTTACTGCTAGCTCCGTTTTGCGCCTCTTTTTTGCGGCTTGCTTTGCTTTTCAGCTCTGTACTTTGCGGGTCTGTGTTGTGTTGCAGCTGCTCTGTTCGTAGCGCTCTATTTTTGCTATGTCGGACGCCGCGGGCTGTCTTTTGGACAGGCTGAGGTTGACTAAACTTTCCGACTATACCGACCTTGCCGTCGTGCCTTTGTGACATAATCGTTGCAACTGGTTTTGCCGTGGTGTAAAAGGTGAGGGTGGTATACGGGGGTGTGCTTCAACGCGTTCGGTCTTTTTTTGCGGTGGCCGTCTTTTTTCTGCTAGAAACAGTTGTGCGAGTCTGATTCTAAGTAGTCTGATTCCAAGTAAGTTGTTCCCTGAAACGCGGATGCTGTTCTGAACGGGCGATAATAAGCCCTTTTACCACTGCGCCCCTGTTTTGGGGACAAAAAGACGTGTTGGAATTTGATATGGGTCACTTTTTGAGTTGGAAAACGGTTGAGCACCCATTACTTCACACACTGGTGAGAGCTGTTTAGGTGATGGTGGGGGCCGGTCGGCAAAGAGTGGCAGCGGCGCCTCAAACAAGACCTCAAGAAGGATCGGAGACGAGTACTCGTAAGAACGTCTGGTCTCTGCAGCAACGACAGGCTGTGGTCTGGTGGGGCGAGCTGGAAGGGGGGGGGTTGAAGAAGGCACGGCAAAGACGAGAGAACCACGTCGATACGCAAAAACGAATGAAACTTTACTCGAACGAGCGGCCTTGATTTCCATTAGACTGAGGATAATACACCACTTTTCTTTCGTCGCCTTGAACCAGACCACTGCCTTTCAACCAGCGTGGCACGTGCACCCGAAAATTGTTTCTTGTTTTGTCGCAACTCACCGAAATATTGTGATGATCACATGATATAAAAGTAATTAAGTAAAGCAACTGAAGTAACAATGGCGTCGTTCGTTGTGACACGCGTTTCGCGCCATCCCACCAGAAAAGGAGTCCTCGCACCAATTTGTCCAACCGAGCACCATAGGTAGAGTTCACTGCTGCACGAGGCTACAGATATCAATACTCCCAGGGCAATGCAACGAATATATGGAGAAATATACTACCAGGCAGGTACTACTGCTTTACGGAAGAATTTTCGATTCCTGTCGTAACGGCGTCTTCGCTATATTGTCGAGTGCAACAACAGTAATAATTGTTCGTCACGACGAGCTGGACGGAGACCCCCCACCATGCGCCTGCACTACAGCAGTACGATCAGACTACCTCACTCATCAGCTTTCTCTGTGTTGGTCAAGTCCAAATGGGACACATGCCACGAACGAGGTACAGTCGGGGTCCCCCAGTAAGACGGTGGTGTGCCAGAGCGACGTGGGGGAAAGCGGCCTGGTTATGATTGCAATTCCTCAGTCGTCGTACCAAGCAATTTGGACCGCCTTATATCGGGACACCGTCTTGTTCAGACCGCCTTGCTGGGGGACCTCTGCTGCTGTCGCACGGTCTGGACTATACCAGGTATACTTCTGGCTGAGGGGGTTACTCAATTAAGAAACTGACCACTCGAATCCCTAGAACACATTATTTTGGGTCCTACTATGCCATTCGTTTTACGCCTACATACCATAGGCCCTGGGATTGTTCATCGGGATGAACTGTCACGTATACTTTCTACGTCAGGATTAGGCATGGTACAGAAGAGATGCTTCAACGAGGAGCCCCTTGAGAAATAATAATAGGCACACGTCTACCGTATACGTAGCAAGCGTCATGGGCCCGCGTCTTTTCATCGGTCCGTCCGTCCGCCCAATCGCTGGATTAAAACTTGAAAATAAAGGTGTTATGGGGTGTTGTGTTCGCCGAAGCCAATCCGCACCAGGGC
Organism: Undaria pinnatifida; assembly: GCA_012845835.1. Lineage (NCBI taxonomy): Eukaryota > Phaeophyceae > Laminariales > Alariaceae > Undaria > Undaria pinnatifida. The sequence goes on along the minus strand of JABAKD010000011.1, from coordinate 3,475,735 downwards.
GTCCACGAGGGGAGCGTTGCCTTGCATGAGTGCTTAGGTCTAGCGTTCAGTTCACTATAGATATGATGCTTCCACTGCGTATTCCGTACCCTACACGCCGGGTGAGAGGCAAACAGGCTGGTACTACTACATTGCTACTACTGTGTACGGCGACGACCGACGAAATCTTCTTTGCGGCCCAAACACCAATCAACATGTATGTATTGCGAGCGCGCCGCCGGCCACGTGGTGGCAAGAGGCTCCGCGTAGCGCCGAGAACGGATAACGACAAGAACGTGTAACAATATGTCTAGACTATAGGCTCGGGACTCGAGGCGCATAACTGCCGGTCAGGGGGGGCGCGGGGGGGGCGATTTTATTTTGCTGCTTGACCTTTTTACTTTTTTTAGGGCAGATTTTCGACGATTTCGGCACGATACGACGGTGTACGGTATGTACAGTATGTGTGCCGCGTGTCGTGCGTTTTTATGACGCCCTGACCTGTGAGATGGAGGATTTCGTCGAACTAACTATTTCATAACCGCTAAATCTTCCTTGCACGTGCTGTCTGAGCGTAGATACTTCGTTTGTTCCGTTTCTATGGTATGAGCGGGAGTGGTAGACAGAACGTCCAAACCTCCGAAGTCCAAACCTGAGGAGCTTTCGTACTCGTTTCGTTGTTCGTTTCGGTTTTGACGGTTTCGTGGTCAAATTTTGAATTTTGAACAACTAAAAAAGCCATTTTAAACTCAACGAAACCCCGAAAATTCGTAATTTCGATTTTGTTTGGGTTTGTTCTCGCACAGCCACAGCACGGCAACAACCATGCCCAAGCGGAAGAAGGACGAGTGTGCAACTCTGCCCTCGCAGTCGGATCTACCCCCTCTGCCTGCCGCGATTCTGGGGCCTCGAAGGGTGCTTCCGGACTTCAACACGTTGGACAAGCTGCTGGATTTGCTGAGGAAGGCCAAGCGTATAGTGGTTCTTACTGGGGCAGGCATCAGGCAAGCAAGGCTCGTCCCGTACATACGTTTGGAGCGGAAATGGTCGCAGACAGAGGACGCATCCGGAAAGTAATTGGCTGGGTGTCCGAGAAGACCGGTCTTGAGTCGTGTCGCAGTCGAAAAGGGGACCACAGACAAAATAGTTCGTCAAATATACTCGTATTCGTGCGGGGTGTGGAACTTTCGAACAGCACCCGACGTTTTCGTGAAAAAATACTTGGAATTAGTAAAGGATTTGTTTTGCGTCGGTAGGTGCAAGTCCGAGAATACGGGAGATGTTTTTTTTGGCTATTTTCGTATCCAGTACCAGGTACGGGTACGTACCTGTGGCCTTGTGTTGGATGGTCACACGAGCGGCCGGTGTATCACGCGGCTTTCAAAGATGAGTATCGACCCAAAATTTATCGAAAATCACAACTGGCAACTGACGTATTTCGAAAATTTCAATTAAATAAAATCTCGATACGAGTACCTGGTACGTATGACGAATTTTGATTTCATTTGGTTTTTCGGATCTTCCTATTAATATTAATAGTGCTCCAGCACCTTTGTGTGACCACGGACTCTAGATTTGACAAGAGTTAATGTGAGACAACAACAACGTATTATCGTATTATTATAAAAATAACATCACACTCCAGCTGTGAGATCGAAGATTTCAAGGTTATATTCTGTACCAGGTAGGTTTTGTGGATTCCGCATTAGGGTATGGGAGTCTTGCAGAACTTCCAGAAGTTTCGGGTACGGGAATGAAAGTCCTACAGAACTTCCAGAAGTTCCGGGTATTGTGGCACGGGCGTACAGAACTCGCAGAAGTTCCGGGCGGGTACAAAAGGTGCTGTACCCTTACCCCGGGTATTGTGGCACGGGGTGTACAGAACTCACAGAAGTTCCGGGTACGGGTATGAATGTCCTACATAACTAACAGAAGTTCGGGTACGGGTATGAAAGTCTTACAGAACTTCCAGAAGTTCCGGGTATTGTGGCACGGGCGTACAGAACTTCCAGAAGTTCCGGGTGGGGGTATGAATGTCCTACAGAACTTACAGAAGTTCCGGGTACGGGTAATACCCGGGTAAATGCACACCCCCTCGGGGGGGAGTTCGATTTGAAGTGAAGGATCCAATCCAACTTGCATGGCATATGTGCTACAAAGAAGCGAAACTATCCAAAACACAGAGGAGAGTTCAAGACGTTGATGGTAGCTGCGTCGCCGTCACGGCAGATGCATGTATTCCTCCGATCGGGAAAAAAACATTGACAATGCGCAACACGTGGTTTCATAGGAGCCAAATTCGTATGTTTTCACCAAATCTGAAATCGAATCGAATTCAATTTGATTAATAAAAAATGAATACTTTCGATTCAAAAGTTAGTGTCCTTCGTTAATAGAATACATGCCCACGGGGTAGAAACGAAAGAAACATGAACAGGACCTACAGTAGTAGTATAGCAGTAGTAGGTGCTACTCTCATCACTATCATAATATACGATACGTACTACAGTACTGCTACATACAGCTGTACTTTCGTTGTTCGGTTGGTGTCGCTGGCAAGATATGACATCATTATAAAATGCATAGTACACTCTATGGGTTATTAAACCTGAATTAATGTATGTGGGCTCCCCGGGTATTGTAACAAAGGTATACCCGTACCCCGGGTATTGTGCCACAGTCTTACAGAAGTCACAGAAGTTCCGGGTTAGGGTATGGGGATCTTACACAACTTACAGAAGTTCCGGGTACGGTACGGAAGTGTTACAGAACTCACAGAAGTTCCGGGTATTGTGGCACGGGCGTACAGAACTCACATTATATGTTATAAAAATGATATACCCGTACCTCGGTAATTTGTGGCAGGCGTACAGAACTTCCAGAAGTTCCGGGTACGGGTATGAATGTCGTACAGAGCTTCCAGAAGTTCCGGGTACGGGTATGTATATCCTACAGAACTTACAGAAGTTCTTTGTAGGGCAATACCCGGGGTAAATACCCGGTGTATAGTTTGTGCGTACCCTACAGAACACGACCTTGGAAGATTTTGTCGAAACTCATCTTTGCAAGCTGTGTGATACTCCGATCGCGCGTATTGCTGGGTGTGTCCTCACTAAGGATATAGGTAGGCGACTCCCCTTGGAACTACAGTGTAGCTTGTACCAGGGTCAACAGGGTGATGTTAGTCAGTCTGTGCGCGGAAACTATAAAACCCGTTTTTGAGGGGGACAAAATCTGACAGCTGTGGAAGGAAATTCATCAGTTTATCAAGTGTACCCTGTAAGTGGTATAACCGGTGAGGGGAGGGCGGAGTTTTTAAGGGCGTGGAGGCCTGGGTTTGAACAAGAGGGAGCGGGGGGAGGGGGCAGGGGGAGGGGAAACGGGCGGGGCAACTCAATCTGTGCGCGGAAACTATAAATCCTTTAAGGGAACAAATCTGGCGGTTGTGGAAGGAATGCATCAGTTTATCATGTATATCCTGTAAGTCGTACAACCAGTGAGAAGGCGGAGTGTTCGAAGGCGTCGGGGGGGGGGGGGGGGGGGAAGGGATTTCCAACAGCTTTATGTCGCATAGATATAGGGGTTTGCTATACGCGTGGTGCTAGGTCTAGGCGATGGTGCGGGTGGTGGGGAAGGAGGGGGGCGTTGGGGGGGGGGGAGGACGAATTCGAGCTACAGCATGGATGGCTAGAAAGATAATGAGGTGATATCAGCTGCGTGGTAGTGTTTATTACTCTGGCAGAATTCGTATTATATCATATACGTGATCACAGGTATTTGCGATGCATGCGAGTACCGGGTATCTATCTCCCTCGCGTAGTTTGTCATGACACAGAGAGCTTAGGCTTAGCCCTCTTGGGTTAGGGCGAAGATTTCGGGACGGGCACCTGATGTGCTCGATGTCGATGGGCAGAAAGGTCGAAGAACACAAACGGCAGCAGCAGCAGCTTTAGACGCCAAATATGTCAGGAGACGACACTTTCAGCCCTTGACAGCCGGGCTATTTTCCAACAATTCCCTGACTGACGCCAAACTACCTACCAGGTAGGTTTTAGTCTGGAACGCTTGGTTTTAAACGCTTGACCACGCTGTACGTTTACCCTTGACTGTCTCCTGACGTCTTTGGTAGACACTGCTATGACCTACGACGATAGTAACACATTGTCTTGCCGTCGGATTACACGGACGGTTTGCATTACGCACAAGCCCATCGAGCTCTCCGTGTCCGTAACTCGTGTAATAGAGCAAATGTGACCAGACGCAACACTTTCACGCCTTGAGAATCAGCAAATGTTCCTTGCTTTGCTTCGACTGATGCAAGCTACTACCAGGTAAACCAGCATAGATGCTAGTCTTGCAACACTCGGCCCGATATGTACGATTCTCTTGACGCGACGCGTCTCCCGACATCGCTGTGGTTTACGTAAGTCTTGGTTTTACGTTTGCAAGCAGTATTCGGAGGCAAGGGACCTGTTCGACGAGTTCCCCCCACCTATTCGATACAACGGTTAAGGGTCGCTACTTCTGTGAGCGATGTAAATGTAAGGGTTTTTGCAAAAAATAGATATATCCACGGTCACTTTTGGTGCCAAAAACAGGTACATTCTAAAAACCAAGTACTGTTCGCACGCCAGGAGCCCGCGATTGGCCAGCCTCTCACCGCATCAAATTAACCTTGACCCCAATCCAACCAACGCTAATTTATTTGGGATATTTTCTAAATAATTCCTCTTCGTCCCGTGCACAGTGTATGTCAACCATACCGTCGAATACGTGGTACAGAATAGTGCCCCCTCTCTATTAATAGCGCCGGTATCGTATGTGCCGGCTGTAAATACTGGCACTATACTGGCAACCGGCACTACTCCGCACACTTCCGCTAATCGTTGTTTCCATCTGTGGCAAGCGGTTTCACAGGCACTATAGCGGACAACGGGCACTACTCAACCGGCATTACAGAGGGATCACTACTGTCTTGCAAGGTTTACCACGCACCAGAGCCAACCTCAACGGAGTGGATGCTGTTTCTTAAAATCGCGTCACACACGCTACAGCAGCATGATACCGTACAACAGCGCCGCAGAAACCATGCATGCGACCGTACGATGACAAGATCCACAGCAGAGGAAACCTAAATGCAGGACGGCTCTGCATATACAACCCTCTGCAGGCGTACACCCTGCTCCCCCTTGGCCCCCTGATCCTACACGGACCTGAGCCCTCCAAACTGACTCATTGCACAGCTTGCAGAGTCTGTTTCGCAGACCCGTCCTGCATTATCCCAAGAGCTATTACCGCTGTAACCCGATTTATACTAGGATCAATGATGCTGTGAAGTGGGTGACCTCTTTAAAATTGCACACAGTTTTTTTGGGGACAAACTACTTGAAATTTTTATGGGAATTATGTAGCAGTTGTGAAAGGGCGAACACCTCCCCGACCTCAACGCGCGGAGGTCGTTAGGCCGCTTTGCCCCCGTTTTTGCACGTGTGCGTGCGGGAACCGCGACTTTCATTAGTCCGTCGAAATTTGAGATCGAGGGAGAGGAGAGGGGCGCCCGTGTGCTGCTACCTGTGCGGTCGTCTTTTAGCCTCCAAGGCGTGAACGTGTGGAAGATGTTCGACGGCTTGCCGCGGTTTTTCATCCATGCCTGAATATCCGGTACGGGTACAAGTAGTGTTTACGGCTTGCTCGTAACGTTCGACGAAAGGAGTGATAGCCCACACTACCTCTTCATTCCATACTTTTTCCGAGGAAATTTCCCAGGCGGTCGGGTTAGAGTTCGTATAAGGTTAGGGTTAGTGTTAAAAGTCAAGTATACTTCAACCATTTTGTTGAAGCTGCAGCAAGTCGTATTACAGCCTTCTCTGGATCGATGACGTTCAACATTCAACCGCGAAGATAAATCGAGAGGCCGGGGAGGGGTGGAGGGGGTGGGTCCGTGAGCTGTTGCCTGTGCGGGTATGTCTGGTGTGTTAATCTCCAAGGCGTGAACGCGCGGAAGGTGTTTGACCGCTTGTCCCCGTTTTTGCTCCCCTTGTCTGGATGCAATCACGGGGGCAGGCGGTCTAACGCGATCCGCGCGTTCACGTCTTGGAAGCTGGACACACCGCGCCACCGCACTGAGATCAGCTCCCGGACCCCACCCTCTCACGGCTGCTGCCGGAAGGCACAACGTTCAAGTACACCAAAACCACAGGATCTGGCGTATACAGCTCACGGACCCCCCCGCTTGTTGGTGCCGCTAGAAGGCACAATTCAACCACGCCACCGCAAGGTCTGGCGTATACAGCGCGCCGTGTCGCAGGATCGACACCTGCTACGATAGAGGAAGCGCTTTTTGGCGAAAACAGTTTTATTGAATTCGGGACACCTTTAACCCATTTCCAACTCCTGAGTTGATGCTGGTCTAACCCTGAGTGTTTTGTCCCCACAAGTCGGGAGTGCGGTGCTATTAATAGAGAGGTTAGTAACCCAACATCGCTGGAATGTCGTTTTATGTGTACCTGGTGGCATTTTGGTTCCTTTTAATACCTATCTAGAGTAGGACATGAGATGGTTCTTGTAGTTTTTTTTGCACTTTCGTTTTTTTTTATCGAAAATCGTGTTTTGCCCCAGAAGGGTATGCTATTTTTATACTATTAATAGTATAGAGCTCAAGCGAGGAGGCGTATCAAGAAAATAAAATGCTGCACCTTTACCGTATGTAGCGTGTGTCGATCTGCAACCGTTTTAGCTTCAACCGCGAAGACAGTTTGAGATGGGCGGGGGCGGGGGGCGGTGGCGGTGATCTCTGTACGGTGGCTCGGTGGTTAGCCTAGCTGCAAGTGCAACACAAAGGCAACTCTAAATTCAGGTGATTTTGCCCCAAAACAGGGGTGCACCTCCGAAGGGGCGAAGCCTCCGTGGGAGGCAGACCGTTGTCCTCGTCTTCGCCCGCGTCCCAATCGGTGATCCACACGATTCAACCGCTAAGATATATTGAGATGGGGTGTGTAGGCCTATCCTGTCATGCATGACATATTTAGGCCATATGTAGTGTGCCTCTGGGTGTGACCATCGTATCACGCATGGCTGTAGATCGCAAGACCATAGACCCTCCCGCCCCGACAATGCCTGGACGTAGCAATGTCGGGTTTTCACCGACCAGGCAGGCATTGCGTACGCCAAGCGCGAGGCGCCGTGAGGTGTTCGGCAAGTCCCCTACTCCTACTAAGAACCGCTTGTGAGGCGGACTTCGGCACCTTGTGCGTGCTTGCTTGCATGTGAACGACCTCGTCGAACTACTTGATTGTTTTTCCGGTGTGGCCACTTCCAGAGGAAGGGGGGGGGGGTCCATGAGCTGAGCTATTTGCGTTGGCGCGGTGTTTTAGCCTCCAAGACATGAACGTCCCGAAGGAGTTAGACCGCTTGTCCCCGTCTTGGCTGCCCTTGTCTGGAGGCAAACACGGGGACAAGGAGTCTAACGCCGTCCCCGCACACTTGCGCATTGGAGTTCGAGACAACGCGTCGCCGCTGATAATTTCTCCAACACCGACTCGAAACACAGCTTGTTGGCACAGCTTAACAAATACTCCCATGATGATGCCTACCGCGAGGCCGGGAAGCACACAACAGGTAGTCGTTCGCGCGAGTGTGGCTCTGAACGGATGGAAATTGAGGCCCTACTAGTGATGAAACCACGGTAGTCTCGGTTTAATCTAGGACCGAAACATACCAGTATGCACTGGTAATAAATACATATCTCCTACAAAAAAAAAAAATCGGAAGTAAGTAGCTAACCCCTTTATAGCGCTATACAGTGGGGTATCCGATTTATGAGCCCCTCGGAACATGCCTGCTTTACCGCTCTTACCCCATTGCCGCTCAGATTGTTTGTTTTTTTCATATATTTTTTCCTTTATATTTCTTTTTGCTCTCTTCCTTTCTCTTTTTGTTTCTATTTTTTTCTTTTTTAATCCTCCGGCGGATGGGGAAAAGTAAAGCTTAAGCTCACCACGCTTCCACGTATTTTCATGTACCTCGTGTGTCAGTTTCGTTTGCTTGGGTATCATGTAGGTCTAGTACAGGCGTCGCAGGGCGTGGGAAGCCGATTTGACAGTTATTAGCCCCTCTAGAGCCCCAACCCCCCCCATATGTACTCGTACTAATTCCAAGTTGTTTGTCCCCCAAAACGGGTTTCCAGTTGTAAAAGCGTTATATCCGCCTTTTCTTACGTTGGACGCTCTTAAAGCGGGTATCCCACTGTGTGCACATGGGCGCACCGGTCTAGTATGTACTCGAGAAGCGTTGTCACATGGCAATCGATATATTAATCATGTTAAGGGTCAGTTCTAACAAAAAAAAGTGTCACGAATATCATGTTGAAAAAAAAAACGTGACATTTTCGCGAATCGTGTATACAATGAAAAAGGTCACACGTCGGGCAGATGACGATCTAGATCACCAGATCATCTAGTTCATCCATATCATTTATAGATCGTATGGATCCAGTATCTGCCATTATGAGATATTGCGCAGGATCTGTACTTATAGGCTACGGGTCTAACCCAGGAAACACGTGCTAGGTCATGCAGATCGTATGACTCTCACCGGGTAGCATAAGCCAAGACCACACAGATCTTCCCTGCAATATCTAGATGATCAAGGGGTGAATAATACGTTAATACATCATCTGTCCGGTGTATGTTTTTTTCATCAATTATCCCGTTAAAATCGGCGTCACAATAATGCGTTGACAAAAAAGAAAGTGAGTTTCTTTACAGAGAACGGGACATCATCATACAGCACCAATGCACAAACATCACAAATCGTGTTAATTTACAAATAAAAAAATGTCACGGATCGTCTTTTGTATAGCGTTTCTGATTTGATCTTCAGCTATAGTATATATATATATATTCCTGCGTTTGACCCTGATACTTTTGTCAATGTGTATTCTTTTTTTTTTTCTCCTTGTGTGGTTCTTGTGTGGCAGCGTCTCCTGCGGCATCCCCGACTTTCGTTCCGAGAACGGAGTGTACCACTTGGCTTCCCAGCTCGACCTTGGCCTGAGCTGCCCCGAGGATCTGTTCGACCTAGAGTTCTTCACAGATGACCCCGAACCGTTCTTCAAGTTCGCCAAGGTATGACGTCGAAGAATCCTAGAAGCCGCAGTGATATCTATGTACAGTAGGGGTCCCGCTATAAGGCGGTCTGAGTAAGGCGGTATCCCGACATAAGGCGGTTAAAATCTCTTGGCGGTGCTGGATAATTGCACCCATAACCTGGAGCGACTGAGGCGGCTTCCTCTATAAGGCGGTCATGTTGCTCTCGCACACCAGCGCCTTTGCTGGGGAACCCCTACTGTAATGCTATGTTGTTGTTTTAGTGGTTTGGTCATCAGATTTTACCTACCGTTTGCTCAAAATAGCGCGATAGGGACAGCTCACGCTATCGCTACGTATGGTGGGAACCGAAGGACACACCAGCTAGCGCTGGATTGCGAATGCGATTTGAGTTAAATCGACACACGACGTGTATGAAAATACGTGGAAGTGTGGTGAGCTGGAGCTTTTTTTTCTTTCTCGTCCGCCGGAGGATAAAAAATGAAAAAAAAAAAATAGTTATTTTTAGGTTGGACTAGTACGACGATGTATACCTTGTATATTACGCTGAAAAATCGCACTGTTATTGATACGGTACGGGCCCTCCAATATGAAACCGATGCATATGATTGTAGGCTAGATTCCTTAGCCAAGAGAAGGTGCGCTCTGCACTAACTTCAGTGTATCATTAGTATTTGTCCAATTTCTTATTCCCCCGTCTTTTTCAGGCTGTGGTTCTTGTGGGGCTCATTTTCATGAGAGAGCCGGTACTGTGGTTGTGTTAGTAGACTTTTTTGGGACCCAGGTGTCGCGACCCAAAAAGCGACAAGTAAGGGCCGATCCTATTGATAACGAACACCAAAGAACTGTCGGGAAGCGTGGCCTAAAACACGCGACTTTTTTCGCGAAACGTGTGGTAGTTGTCAGAAATCCGGACGACTTTGAATCGTTTTGACTATGCTTCCATAAAAAAAATACTTCGTATGTAACAAGAACAACAACGTGTTTTTTTTTTTTATATATATATAACGTGGCATTTTAGAATTTCAAAAATGTCAGGAATCGTAACAGAAAGTTGTCGGGCTTCTGATGCTTGTGATTGTTTTTTTCTTTCGCTTGGAAGGACCCTTAAGACACAAGCTACGGAAATGTTGCAGCGTTTTTTGGTTTTGTTTTTTTTCCGGGGCTCCTCATTTGAGGGGCTCTAAGAAAAAAACACCCTTTGGAGGGAAAAAAATCGAAAGTGCACCCCGATGACCAAAAGTCATGGCCTTAGTTAGGTACAAAAAGACATTCACCTTGCAAAACAGCAGTAATGAATGGCGTTCCGACGATGATGGTGGGGTTAACTTAAGACCAGGAGCCTCGTCGTTCATCGAAAAAAATAGCGAAAGGAGTGGTACGCCTCACTTCTTCTATCGTAGCACGCGCTTTAAGTGCGGCCTTAACCGGCCTGCATGCCAGTAGGAAAAGCGTGCTACAATGACAGTGCTGCGAAAACCTCCGACGGATCACGATCTAGATCATACAAATCATATAGATCATATAGATCATACAGATCATGTAGATCTACAGATCATAAGATCATATAGATCATATAGATTATGTAGATTATACAGATCATATAGATCGTATGGACCATCCAGATCATCTATCCACAGTAGATCATATATCCGCCGTTACGAGGTGTTGTGCAAGTACCTGCGTATAAAGAGTACATATCCAACCCTGGAAACGTTTGCTAGATCACACAGATCGTACGGGTCCCACCGAGTAGCATGAGCTAGACCATACAGATCATCACTGAAATATCTAGATTATCAGGTGGGAATATAGATCGTGTGTCCTACGGGTGCAATGGTGACAGTAGCATCGTGCTGGCGTCCACGCGTGTCCTATGTATATCTCCTCGCGTGACACTCCGGGCACGTTCTGTGCCCCCGCATCCCGGGCTGGTTTCGTGTGCCCGATGCTGTATGCGACGCGTTTTATCGTTGCTTCTTCTCTCTGAAGCCCCAGAGGGCTAAATGGTGGCTTAGTACTCTTACAGTAGTATTTGTCGGGGTTAGGCTTGGGGGGGGTCGTCGTGTTGACATAGCTGGCGTTGACGCGGCTTTGGTTCTCGATATATCGAAAACTTTCGATACGATATCTAGCACCACTAATAGTATTAGTAATAGTTAATCTAACACCTTTCCAGGCACCTGGTATACTCTTCCAAGTAGTATTATTACGGCGAATTTATATACCAGCGCCCGAATGGGTAGGGTGGACCGTAACTGGACCAAGTCCGGCGGAAGGCCATCTCCCATGGGCAGGGGTTTTGTTAGTGGGTGAGCTTGCGCAAGTCCCACACTACCCGGAAAGATGACATTACGGGTGGCTATCTCCACCGAAACTGACCCTCAGGGGACAGGCCGGGTCGACATACACACGCATCCGTATACAACGGCAGCTTGCGCTGCCGGGGTTGTAACAAAGACCACTGATAGGGACAGCTTACGCTATACCTACAATGGGACTTGAAGGGTGCGCCAGCTAGCGTTGGGCTGCGAAAGCAACTGAGTTAAATCGACACGCGACGCGTATGAAAATACGTGGAAGTGTGGTGAGCTAAAGCTTTATTTTTCCCCATCTGCCGGAGGATAAAATAAATAAATAAATTAATTAACGCCGCTCCAGAACATAGCAACCCCTTTTGAGATCACGGTTGCGACCGCCACCCGGGATAATCCCAACACTTCAACCATCGCACACACGTTGACAACAGTTATTAATATCAATATCAAATATCCAATATCGAATATCAAAGATCAAGTATAAAATACCGGTATTTGAATATGAAATATCAAAATCAAATGTCCTGCTGCGCGAGTTTCTAGCGACAGCTATGCTGTTAACATATGTTTCTTGCGTGGTTCACCGGAACGTGTCCTTCCTTCTTGCTGCTCCCGGCCGGTCGCCGGACGCCCAGGCTCTCTACCCCGGAAACTACGTCCCGTCGCCGACTCACCGCTTCATCAAGGCGCTGGAGACTCGAGGGAAACTTCTCAGAAATTTTACGCAGAACATCGACGGCCTCGGTGAGAGACGTGCCAGAAGCGTCTGTGGTGTGTGTGCGTGTGTCTGCTTGTGTGTCTGGCTGTGTGTGAGGTGTGTGGGTCATCCCACGGTGGTAGGTAGGGGTTTCAATTTTTTGGGAGGCCAAAGGTTTGTGTTAATGTTAAAGTTAATGTTAATGTTAATGATAATGTTAATGTTAATGTTAATGTTAATGTTAATTGTAATGTTAGTGTTAGTGTTACGGTTGACCTCCTTGAGTGACGAAATACCGGTTTATTCCGATACTTTGACGAGTGCGCTTGTTCTAGTTGTGCTAGTAGGACTACGGCATAGAAATATTGGTCGGGTTGCGCGAACCAGTGTCTTCGAAGGCATGTGTAGGTCGGGTGATGTTGACGTTGATATTGAGTTAGCTCTCCGTGTTAGGAGCTCAGAAAACTCTTGGAATCTGCTGCACTCCTAGCGTGGGACGAGTCGTTTTTGCAAGTTTTTGTTTTGTTTTGTGTGGTGTGGTGTGTGTGCGCAGCGCGCGTGTGCGTGTATGTCTGTGCGTGTGTCTGTGTATGTTTGTGTGCGTGTGTTTGTTTTTTTATTTACGTTTGTCTTCAGCGGGGTTTTGGGGGTTGGGTGGGGGTTGGGCGGTTTGGTGCCGTTGGTCCACGCGTCCACGCCGTGCGTCCTGCGGTTCCGAAAGAGCACCTCGCCGAAACAAGTGCACCCGACAAATGGCAATGTACTATTTGTAGTTTGTTTGCCCCTCCGACAATATAGCGTAGATGCCGTTCTGCTATAAATCGAATTTCCTTCCATTAAGCAGTAGTATCTATGACCTTCTGCCAACCAAGATGACATGACATAAATCGAATATCCTTCCATGAAGCAGTAGTATCTATGACCTTCTGCCAACCATGATAACATTATATAAATCGAATATCCTTCCATAAAACAGTGGTAACTTTGACCTTCTGGCAACCATTTCCCCATTTCCTTTCCCCACATTATCTTGTTTTTTATCTATTAATACTACTTTATTTCCCTACATGTGGTCATCTTAGCTGTTGGTCTACGCTGTGGTAGTGCATCTGCTGCATCGCACCGTGCCATGGGCAGGAGGTGCCTTGGCGTACCCTCCCCCGAACCCGAACGGAAAAACTTGGTGACTTTTTCCTGCTCTTTTTTGTTTTTGCTTTCTTGTTCTTGTTTTGATTTTTTTACTCGCTGCCTGTCTCTTGTGTTTCGGCGCCTGTGTGTGTACGGAGCGGCGCAGGTGGGGCTAAGGATGTGCGGTATGTCAGCAGATAACTATCTCCTGTTTTCTTTCATTTGCTGTTCCTATTGCTGTTCTTTATTTGTTTTTTTCCTCTCCGCCCCTGGCGTGTCAGTTGAGGACGCCTTCCTTTTCCTTGATTTTTGTAATGGTTGTTCTGGATTTCTCTCCTCCCCCCGCCCTTCCCGTCCTGTTTTTCTTCGTTTTTTGGCGTCTATGTATGTACGCAGAGGCGCAGGTGGGGTTAAAGAAGTATGTGGCGTGCCACGGGTCGTTCTTGACGGCTAGCTGCCTCTCCTGCAGGAAAAAGAGGACGGCAGCGGACATCCGAGTGAGTTTTGAGCCGTTTTTGGTTGCACGACCGTATTTTTGTTGTTGTTGTGGCGTTTTTGTCCTGACAATTCAAAAGCAAGCCGTGTTCTTTGTTTTTTGTTTACCACCGTTTTTGTTTGTGTGTCCTGCACGTTTTATGCTTCGTTGTTTTGTTTCGTTTGTTTTTCTTTCTTGGTGATGTTTTGGGTCCGAAATGAGGTCGGCAATGGACATCCGAGTGCGTCCGAAAATGTGTTTTGTGTTTGTAGGTACACCCGGTATTTTTTTTGTGTGTGTGTGTGTGTTTTTTTTTGTACTACGGAGATCCATTGTTAGCAGGATGGACTATCAAGCAACAAGGGAGGGGGGGGGAGCATCCGGCTCTGTATAAAAGCGCTTGGGTACAGTTTATTTCGTTGGCTGGTCTTGCAAAGTATACAGAGCCTCGATCGAACACAGTTGAAGCGCAGGAGAGCTCGCCTTTAAAGTGGCGATGCTTCCCCCTTTTTGTGAAATTTCATCCTGTTAACAATAGATCTCCGTAATAGGGCGGTAGTGGGTACTCGAGTGACCTCTTAAGCACAACAATGGTTTATTTTGTTCGTCCTGCTTACTTTTCTTCCTTGAGTTTATTGTCAATAAAGAGAACAGTAATAGCGGACATACGAGTGAGCTTTCAAAATGAACACAAAACTTTTTTTCACGGCCGTTTTTTGTGTTTTTGTTGAATTGTCTCTGTCCTGCCTGCGTGTTTCATCCCGATATTTTTGTCATATCATGAGAGAGGACGGCGGCGGACACCCCAAGTGAAAACAAAAAAACACTCATGTTTTCGGGCAGACGACAGAAAGCGGTATGCCGCCACCATTCCGCGCCACCGTGCGGTACAGCAGAATACACCTAGGTTTCTGACCCCGATCCGCGACGCTGATTGGTCAACTCTGTTTCGTACCGGTTTTTGACACCAACTCCTTGCGGTACATCGTACCGCGGCTTCTCAGCTCGGCCGTCACCGTTTCCTGACGCGACCCATACGCTTTCTGTCGCAAAATTCACCATGCGGACCGACTTTGCCCCAGGCTGTTCACCGCCTTATGCCTTTCAATTTCTGACCGAATCTCAACCATGGGCACAACGTCATGTAGCATCCATGGAACGACGCGCTTTCATGTTCCTTCATATTTCGGATCCCTTCAGAGGAATCATTGCAACACCCCTTCCGCACAGCACGAACCGCTGCTTAACCATACATAGCTCGCACCATACGTAGCTTGCACACCCCTCGTACACGTATTATAGTTGTTGTTGTCACGTTAACTCGCATAATCAAGTCCGTGGTCACAGGACAGGCTCCAGTATTGGGTTAGGTATGGATGGATGGCGGGGAAATGGCTGGGGCAAAGGGACAAAAAGGGAGTGACAGTCGCGCTTCACGCGCACGACGGCCGAACCTGTTGGCCCACACATACACTCGATCGATGACGTCGGCCGTCCGCCTTGCGAGTTCGTACACCGCATTATGTTGAAATCCACCCACGGAGAAGACGCCATGGTAGTCAAGAACGTGGACACACTTGAGATGCCCGGAAAATAATCTATAATACACTACCCATATACCCTAAAACCTACCTGGTAGCAAACAAAAAAGAGGTTCTTGAGTGGTAGCGCCACCTGTTGTGTGGTCGTACACTGCCGGTTATATACGAAACAACGGTTTTCGACTACCATTGAAATGTGGACCGTGAAAACATCGGGAGTATATTACATGTAGTCTTGTACATAGCCTTCTATATGTATTCTTGTCGCCATGCAGTCTACCGACACAGACATGGTCGGGTAGGTTTGTTTTAGCCGAAGGCACAAGAGGGGTGGATGCATGCTCCGGCTTTTAGAAGCGTTTTGCCGAGGCGAGGAAGATGGGTTGTTGAGTGTCAAAAAAGTGACGTTTGTTGGGGGCAGTATACGATCCATATCTCTGAAGGAATCCGAAATATGAAGGAATAGGAAAGCGCGTCGCTCTATGGATGCTACATGACGTTATGCTCATGGTTGAGATTCGGTCGGAAATTGAAAGGCTATCGGCCATTGAGAGCCTGGGGCAAAGTCGGTCCGCATGGTGTATTTTGCGACAGAAAGCGTATGGGTCGCGTCAGGAAACGGTGATGGCCGAGCTGAGAAGCCGCGGTACGATGTACCGCAAGGACTTAGCGTCAAAAACCGGTACGAGGCTGAATTGACCGATCAGCGTCGCGGATCGGGGTCAGAAACCTAGGTGTATTCTGCTGTACCGCACGGAGGCGCGAAATGGTGGCGGCATACCGCTTTCTGTCGTCTGCCCTATTTTTTTCTAGTGTAAGACCGTTTATGTTTGGGTTGCGTTTGTGTCCTGTCCTGCCTTTTTTTTTCCTGAAGATTTTCGCCTTGGTCTTTTGTGGCCTTGTTGGAGGGTTTGTTCATTCGTGTTTAGTCATAATGGGGTTTTGTCCCCTGTTTTTTTTTTTCGCTGATATTTCTGTTTTTTTCTGTGGTACGAGGGGAAAAACATTTTCGTTGAAGCGGGGCCAAACCGTAAACACTGCTGGAATGTTATCCTTACGGCGGGAATCCTTGGACCAAAGCGTACACCCTCCGAGTAGACTCTCACCCGTGTTGACTATTCTTTCAAAGCCCCCAAACTCCTCCCCATACTAATTCCAAGTAATTTGTCCCCCAAAAGGATTTCCAGTTGTGAAGGCGTTAACCCCTTTAGCGCCCCAAAACCCCTCCCTATACTAATTCCAAGTAATTTTCCCCCAAAAGGGTTTCAAGCTGTAAAGGCGTTAACCCCTTTAGCGCCCCAAAACCCCTCCCTATACTAATTCCAAGTAATTTGTCCCCGAAAACGGGTTTCCAGCTTTGAAGGCGTTAAGGACAATCCACCGTTTTCGTCGAAAATGGGCCACATCGTGCGCAGGTATATATTGTAATACGAGTGGACTCTCATGTCCTTGCCGCGGACTCTCGTCTTCGTCTTTGGTGTGGCAGGAAGAAGTGATGCAGCAGAAGGTGCCCCTCTGCCCCTCTTGCCACGGCGTGGTAAAGCCGGACATTACATTCTTCGGGGAGAAGCTTCCCCCAAGCGTCAAGCGAGCGGTAGAGGCGGATCACAACAAGGTAACCACTTGGACAAGGGATCGGGGGTTGGGGTGGGGGGGAGGGGGGGGGGCGTGCATTCATTGTCATGCGTCGCCGTAGTCTTTTAGACCATAGACCCTCGCATCCGTACAACGCTGGGACGGAGCACGTCGATTTTTCGTGGGGAGGGTGGTTACGGTTGTCTGGGAAAAGCTACCCGCAAACGTCATACGAGCGGTGGAGGCGGATCACAAAAAGGTGGGGACAGCGGAGGTGCACGAGAGAGGGAACGTTTCGGGGTTGGGGGGTTGGGGGTTGGGGGTGGTGGGTGGGGTGGGTGTACTCGTACTGTGCTTCCGTTTCGTCAATAATCTGGGAGATGGGGGGATGGGGGGAGAAAATCTGTGTGTGTGATACCGCCAGAAATGGCTTTTTCATTTCACGTAGCTTGAGCTCGATTTTTCTTCCGCTCTACACCTAAGCGGTCTCTGTTCGTCCGTCCGCCCGCCCGTCCGTCCGCCCGTCCCGCCAGGCTGACCTCTTGCTGGTGCTTGGAACATCGCTCAATGTGCAGCCGGTGTCAAGGATTCTGCAGTTCATTCCGCCCCACGTCCCCCAGGTACAAATCGTTTTTTCCGAGATAGACGTGCACCGTTTTTTTTTTTTTTTCTGAGGATTCGCACTTACAGAGACTTCATACCTCTCCGCAACAAAAACTGTTTTTTTGAGTGAGCGGAATGTGCGACTTTGATGAACAGACTCAAGGAAGTCCACACGTCACAAAAAAAGTTTAATAATAATGCGAAAACAAAAAGTGTGCCGTTTTATCGATGATTTTGGGCTAAGGTGCCGGTTCATTCAGAACATTTTTCAGCCGAAAAGGCTACCTCTTCCATAACACGCGTCATGTGTGTGTTTGTGTGTTTTATCATTCGCTTTTGTTTTTGTTTTTTTCAGCTCAACTCTCGAGAATTTGTTTTTTTGCACTAATGGACCCTCTGAAACAGCGGTGGTCACAGTTGTCTCCTCTTTCCGTTCCTGGGTACGTGCCATGTGTGTTGTGCATCGAGCCTGCCATCGGAACTCTAGAGGCGGCTTGATGTATGCCCTGATTCCATTCAGCTACTACGTGAGAACCTAGTAATCAGGGCCAACTGTGGTTTCAAAAAAGGACAATATATAGTTTTTTGTGTCCATCACGGGTTCTAATTACTATGGTCTTCCGTATGTATCACCAGCTCCCGTTGCCGTCTGAAGCTCGTCGCCACCAGATGCAGACTGCTTGCCCAATATGTACAGGCCGGTCTAGACTTGTGTCTATGTGGCACGGAATATTGCGTGATAGCATTGCACTCGTTGGTTACCCTCTCTGTAACACCCCTCCCGCTCCCGGTACACTCGATAGAAGCGAGAAACGATAGTATCCTAGGAGATAGATGGTGACCACAGACGGCCAAGCAGGAAGGAGATGAGATTCGTCAAAAATACAACGTACTGTAGTCTACGGAAGAACCGTACTGAGCGCCCAAATGTCGGAGGTGTATATTAAGAGTAGTACCGGCGGTGCTCCGTCTCGAAAGGAATGCGTGGTCGGTAGTCAAGTGCCTAAGGCAAGCAACAAATGTGTACGCACCGCCGCTCCCCTCCGCCCCTCCCGCCCCAACCCGCCCCGCCTCCCCCCCCCCCATATCCAAAGGGATGCGTGGTCAATGGTCAAACGACTAAGCTATACACGAGTACCCCCCCCCTCCCCCCCCCTCGCTCCCCTCACTCCCTCGCCCCCCACCCCCCCCCGCGCCGCCTCCTTCGCCCTTTCTTTCTCTCTTGCGGACAGGTGCTAGTTAATCGGGAGCTGGTACGGCCTCCGCGAACCGTTTCTGACGGTTTCGACCTCCATCTGCTGGGAGATTGCGACGATGTTGTGCAACACCTGTGCACCCGCCTCGGTTGGGAACTCCCGCCCCTACCCCAACCTTCGGGGCCACCACCATCACCATCACCATCCCCGCTACCACAGCGAACTCTTGAAGTGGGGGGGAAGGGGGAGGGGGGGAGGGAGGGGAAGCGGGAGACGCTTGGGGGGGGTGAGGGGAAGGGGATGAGGGAAGGGGGTGGGGCGGAGGACGGGAAGGGGGGGGGGGAGGGGCGTTCGAATGCACCTATTGTTCCTACGTTCGTGCCGCCAAATAGTTACGTGTTTTCTTCGGCGAGCAGTGTTGCGGCGGGTCTGGGGAAGCCAGGGGATGCTGCCTGTGGGAGTGGTGGTGGTGGTGGTGATGGCGTGGACGGGGTGGTGGCGGGTGCGGCGTGTATGGGAGAGGGGAACAAGGGGGTTTGTGGAAAGGACGAAGAGCGCTTTGAGGAGGTCGTCACCTGGTGAGAGAGGGTGAGAGGGAAGAGATGGGGGCGCGTTACAAGAGTTTGTTGTTTTATGTTTTTTTTTGTCAGTATACACCAACGTTGTGTTTCGTTTTTTTGTTCGTTTTTTTTTTTCACCGCGTCGATGATTTTTTGCCCCAAGAAGCTTGGACCTGATCATCACCCTCTCCTGAGGAGCCCTTTTGTGTGTGTGTTTTTCCGTCTGTTTTTTTTTCTTTTTTTTGCTGTTCTCCCCGGAAGATGGTTGACACATAGCTCGACACCCTTTAGGACTAACTACACACAGTTTTTCTGGGGGGAAACGGTTAACCTGATAACCCCCGCTGGGCTTAAGAGGGGAGATTTGACGAAGTATATTTGACAAAAACATAGTCGGTCATACGAAGCAGCCCTTCCTGCGGGGCAGAGGGTGCGCTCACTAGCGTGTGAACACTGGTCGTGTGTTCACAATACTATTAATAGTGTGTTGAGAGAGTGTGTTTACACTAGTGTGTTGACACTAATAAATGGCGTGTTGAAAGCGCCACGGTAGGAGGTGTACGATACACGCGCGGCGTTCTCATACTATTAATAGTATAATATTTGCTGCTGCAGGTTATTTCCGGATGGTTGATAAGTGTCGCAAATCTCTTGTTTTCATGCATGGTCGATAGGAACGGGCCTCGAAAAGGGTTAATATTTAAAAAGTCGTATTCGAAACCGCTGTTTCGGTGGTTAATAAAGAGCTAAGCTCACTGCACTCCCACGCACCTGATATAATATGTGTCGGGTGTCCATTTAACTCGATCGCGCATGATACAACGGTGTTGGCGTGGAGAGATTGTGCGGGGATGTATTATTTACGCGCGAACTACTACTGTAGATAAAATTGCGCACGGGTAACTACAGATTTTCAAGGTGTGGAGTTACGCACATGTAATTACGGCAGTACTGGAGATTAGTCAGAACCATCCCCGGGAGGGGATGGATCGTATCAATCCCCGGGTTGAGGCAAGGACGAGGAAGCGAAGCGACCGAGGCCGTATTTTGCCTTGGAAAAAAAAAGGTTCTCCACCGCCGGATGCGTACGGGTTTCCACTATATAATTTGTTTGTACGTCTGTTTGTCTGTCTGTCTGTCTGACTGACGGACGGACTGACTGACTGACTGACTAACTGTCTGTCTGACGGGCTGACTGACTGACTGACTGACTGACTGTCTGACGGACTGACTGACTGACTGACGGACTGACTGTCTGACTGCCGGTCTGCCCATCTGTCTGCCTGCCGTTCTGCCTGTCTATCTGTCTGTATGTTTGTGTATATATCTGTCTTTCTGTCTCTTTTGTCTACGTATCCCTCTGTCCAACTGCCTGCTTGTACTTCTTGTCTCTCTGTCTTTCTGCGTGCTTTCTTTTTTCGGCAGCGACTTGTGCGACAAATTGGTTGTCGAGGAGATTTACGCGTGCCAGCAGTGCTTCGGGTTCGATCTCTGCGGAACCTGCCACGACGGCGGCAACAACAGTCACGCACGAGAAACGGGGCACTCCTTTCAAGCGACCAAATAGACGCAAGCTACGACCGGGATGCAGTGGGGTATCCGATGTAAGAGATCCTCGAAGCAGACCATTTTTTACCGCTCTCATCTCGGTGCCGCTCTCATCAACAGAGTGGGTATCGCGTAGGTTTTAGGATAGGCATCACAAGGCGTGGCAAGCCAAGTTGACCCCTCTTAACGCCTCTACAACTTGAAACCCGTTTTTGGGGAAAATTGCTTGGGATTAGTATAGGGGAGGGGTTTTCCAGTTGTTAAGGCATGAAGTCCGTTTTCTAGGGCTGTGAGTCGGCACGACTTAAGTCATCAACTAGTTACTAGTCGGACTAGTGAGTCGCTTCCAGAAGTGCCGACTATCAGACTTATCGGGTTTCCATACTCGTAGGACGGGGTGCTAATGCGGAGTGCGTTTTTGCTTTTTTGGCTGGACCCCCTCGGCCTGACTTGAGTCGGAAGTCGGCTGATCATTAGGTGGTTTCGCCAGCCAGCTTGCCGGCTAAAGTCACTTAGTTGGCTGACGGCGCCTACCGATTAGTTTTGAGTCGTGAAATCCTGCCGACTCACGGCTCTACCGATTTCTGTTATGATAGACGTTCTTATGTGGGATACCCCACTCTGTGGCACTTGTTTGGTCAAAAGCTTCTGAGTGACTGGGCTTCTCATTTCGAGAAAAATATCCATTACGGTGGAATTGGAACGCCTTTGGTATTAATATTGGCGTTTAACCATATTATATACCCGGTATACCTTACGTAGCGTATGGGTATAATATCAAGGATATTAGTCGAGACAGTGGGTACCCCGATTAAAGAGCACCCGAGTTCAGAGCATTCGGGTTTTTGAGAGCGGTCAACTCGACATGTCCCGCCACACTAAAGGGGTGTATATTTCCCATTACAGATAAGAGCCCTTCGTAGTTAAGAGCGCATGTTTCGGCTTGCTTGTCATGGGGCGCTCTTAAACTGGGGTACCCATTGTACATACCCAGGTCATGGGATTGAACGAACATCGGTTTGTACCTGGTATACCTTAGCGTGTGATATATTAAGGATAGACACATGCTAGTACGGTGAAGGTGGAAGTATTTTGTTATTTCTGTGGCTCTTCACAGGAGAGGACCTGTATTACTCTCCCAAAAACTGATTTTGGGGGGAACACGAAAGATTCTAGCCGATGGCCTACTGTGGGTCCCGTGGCCTACCGGGGTAGGTATGCCAAGACAATTTTTGCAAAACGAGAAATGACCTTCCAAGGGTTGTGGCTTAACGCCTTTACAACTGGAAATCCGTTTTTGGGGACAAAATTACTTGGATTTAGTACAGGGAGGGGTTCGGGGGCTCTAAAGGGGTTAAGGAGCTCCGTCATTCAGAAAACGTTTTGGCCTGAAATTTCTACCTCTGTCGTAGCACGTGCCGATACTATTAATGGGCCATATACTTGGTATATGTTATGCCTAAGTCATGGGGTTGTTCATCGGGTTGCTCTTCAAGTTTTTGCTCTCTTAACCCCTTTAGAGCACCCAACTCCCTCCCTATACTAAATTCAAGTAAATTTGTCCCCAACAAGGGTTTCCACAGTTGTAAAGGCGTTGAAACTCTTTTGGAACTGAGAAGTAAGTATCGCACACTAATTCCAAGTGGTTTGTCCTCGAAAAACGTGGGAGCAGTTTTGTAGAGGGGTTAAGAGAGCTCATGGATTGATGGCGCGAGGAAATGTTGTCATGCTTTTGTCGAGGAGGCCTCAGAAAATTCAGGTGCACTCGTACCGTACACTATTACAGTAGTACTATTAGCAGTAAGTGCTAATAGTACTGTTAGTATTATTGGTATTATTGGTAGCATTAGTAGTATTAGTAGTATTAGTACTTAGTACTTTTATTACCACTAGTACTTGGTACTATTAGTGCTATTAGTACTTGGATACTATTAGTGCTATTAGTACTTGGTACTATTAGTACTAATAATAATATTAGTACTCAGTACTTAGTACTATTAGTACTATCAGTACTAACAGTACTGTTAGTAGAACGCGTCGGTAGTCTCCGGCCTGCCGTTCTTCGATTGGCAGCTTGCCATGATCGTGGTGGCAGCGGTGGCCTCAGTGGCATTGGGGGTGTTGGTGGTGGTGATGGTGGTAGTGGTGGCGGCGGCTGCGGTGGTGATGGTGGTGATGGTGGTGATGGTGGCCGTGGTGATGGTGTTGAAGCTGGTGGTGGTGGTTGTGGCGGTGGTGGTGTTGGTGAATCGTAATGGTCCGTTACGATGAAGGAGGACGAGGAGGCGGTATCGCCAAGGGGGTGGGAGTAGAGATCGCCCACTTAGGCCCGGTGGCGGAAACGGAGGTAGCACTGCTTTTTGAAGACGAAAATATTCGCCCTCCTAGTATACGAGTGTGTTGTTATTAATATTAGGTGCCAGTATCTACAGCAGTGCGGGGCTGTATATCGATGCAGGAGAGTTGGTTGCGTTAGCTCTGGGAGGCATGCTACGATATGGTTGGCATTTTTTTACCAAACTGTTTCAGGCCGAAGGGCTTCCTCGACTCTGGGAGGCGTGTTCCGATGGGGTCATCATTTTTTTGCCAAGCTGTTTTAGACCAAAGGAGCTCCTCAACCCAACTGAGGGGCTATCCAACATCACCGTTGCTGTATGCCTACGAAGGCCATTGTGTTTCAGACCGAAGGAGCTCCTCAACTCAACTGAGGGACTATCCGACATCATCCTTGCTGTATGCGTACGAAGGTAATGGAATTGTTAAAAATGGTTTGCACTCTCGTTTTCGTTTTCTCGAAAGTCGTTTCTTGGCGTGACGCACAGCGCTCCTCAAGTAACGAGACTCAGCAACCAAAAAAATGGTGCACCCCTACTAGCGTAGAATGCATCTTGGCACGCAAAAGCGGGGTTGAGGTTTCAGATGATAGCGGCGTTTTTTTAAGGGCTCTCCAACCGTCATGACCCGGCCCGCGGGTCGGGTCAGGGTTTTTTTTTTAACTTGCGGGTCATATCGGGTCGGATCCGTTTTTTTTTCGATATCTCACGGGTCGGTTCGGGTCAGCAGATTTTCAAATATCGCGACTTGGTCGGGTCGGGTCGGATCGGGTCGGGTTGGGCCGGGTCGGGTCGGGTCGGATCGGGTCGGGTTGGGCCGGGTCGGGTCGGGTCACCCTGACCCGACCCGAACCGCGAGAAGTGATCCGACCACGATAAAACGCCCTATTTTTTTTTTTTACTGGGGTGTCGCGGAGATTCCGGCAGGGGGGCTTGCTCTTTCCTCCGTAAACGCCCCCCGAAAGTATCCTGCACGCCAGACCCCCTCAA
This sequence comes from Undaria pinnatifida, assembly GCA_012845835.1. Lineage (NCBI taxonomy): Eukaryota > Phaeophyceae > Laminariales > Alariaceae > Undaria > Undaria pinnatifida. The sequence goes on along the minus strand of JABAKD010000011.1, from coordinate 3,451,685 downwards.
GCTACTCAACATATTCGGTGACGTGCATTTTGCAAATTTAAATTTTATTGGGACACGTGCATCAGTATAGTGTAGAGGTCTAGCAGTTTTCGGCTGAAGTACCTTTCTGCATGACGTGACCCCTCCCAAAATTCCTCCCATTACTAATTCTAAGGAACTTTGTCCCCAAAAATGGGTTTCCAGTGGCGAAAGCGTTAACTCCAATGTCGTCGAAATGTCGTAATGCTCTCGTTTTGCGATATTGATGTCAATTTGCAGGAATATCTAGGCCATGCATGGGATGGGATTGCCCATCGCGTTTTTCTTGCACTTTTCAATTTCCTGAATTTAAGTCAGATTTTTTGGGGGCGAGGTTGTAGAGCTCCCAAGCCCTTTTGGGGCTTGATTTATCTTGACTATAGTATAGGGAAACATTGATGAATAAATCTGACGATTGCAGCACCCTTCACAAAAAGCAACCCGGGCGGCTAGATTAGCTGACGACGATTTTACGGTGTCGAACTCCAACCCACAAAGAAATACCCTGTAAGATACGCGCATATATAGCTTGCCCTGCTGCCGTGTGCTGCACGCTCGCGCCATTATGATCAAACGCGCCTAGAAAATAGTTTGTTTCGTCGCCACCCTCGGAAGGAAAATTGCGATGCTACTCCTCGACCGCAGCACGAGGCTTTCTTCACTATTAAAAGATACCTGCTGTAGTTCGAAGCGCAATACGTAGCCCATCGGATATATTTGTGCATCTGGCGTACATGTGCCGACTGACTCTACGATAGCCCGCCCCCAAAACGAGCGATTTTCTTTCACGCACGTTTCATGGCTGTTTTGACAAGAGGAAGAATGCTATGAAAAAAACTCCTCCTATCTATGGTGTTTAGCCCGCCAAGGGATATCGAACGATGACATCGGGGTGGCAAGGGGCGCCGTATTTTCAGGAGATACGGCCGGAAGCTGGTTTCAAAACCGGCGATTTCGTTCAAGAAAAGTTGGGGGGGGCTGCCGTAGAACGACTCTGCCTACAAATAAATGCTGGACGGAGTGGGATATTGGACTCGTCAAGCGAGGAGAAGCCCCTTCACGAAAAAAAAGGTGACTATATGATACATGATAACCCTCTACCGAGAGGCAGGCGTCCTGTTGCTGACGCGGACAAGCCCACATGCTGGGAGCTGGGGTGCGTTCGTTTATGTTTCTTATTTCTATGTCAAGCTCTTGTGCATGAGAGTGGCCTCGAGCTTGGTGTATATATTGGTTTAGTGTTATAGTGTATCTCGTTAATTTAAATGCCGCGCCTCTGTTATCATACCGTAGCGCGTGCATGTTTTTTTTTTCGCCTTAAGTCGCGTGCAGCTCACCGCTCTTCATGCGACCGGCGTCTCGCGCTTGGTGCAAACAATGCCTGCTTGGTCCTCCAGTTAAAACTCGGCAATACACCGTCCTGGCGAATTGTAGGAATGCCAGGGTCTATGCTCTTAAGATCTTAGCCGTACACGATATGAGTACACCCCCCCTCACCTTCCGTAGCCTTGGTCTCGTGTGCGTTGTACGTGCTCCCTTTTGGGGGCCAAGCGTTGACGCGGCGCACTCGGGACGATGCCAACCGACCAAGCCTGGCGTTGGTTTGGTTCCAACAATTTGTCTCATTGGTCTATCTAGCATTTTGTCCCTTGATATCGTCTTTCTCGTGGATCCAACGCTTTGCCCCGTGGAGAGGTAATATGTTGTCCCGTGGTTCCAACATCTTATCCAATGATTCCAATATCTTGTCCCGTGGTTCCAACATCTTATCCAATGGTTCCAATATCTTGTCCCGTGGTTCCAACAAGGCACGTGCTACGATAGAGGCCCGCACTTTTCGTGTGAAACAATGGTTTCCGAATGACCAGTCTCCTTAACCCAAATCGTCGGAAATAGGCCATAGTTATCTCTCGAGTTGTATACCTGGGCCATGGGATTTTTGTTTCCATCCGGTAGCAGTTTTACTGTTCTCGAACACAGTTTTTGGGGGAGAGGTCGGAAGTCTTGGGCCACGGTTATCTCTCGTTGTATACCTGGGCCATGGGGTGTGTTCCTACCCGGTGGTAACAGTTTTGTTGTTCTCGAAGACAGTTTTTGGGAGAGAGGTCGGAAATCTTAGACCATGGTTATCTCTCGTTGTACACCTGGGCCATGGGATTTGTTTCTATCCGGTAGCAGCTTTGTTGTTCTCGAAGACAACTTTTTGGGAGAGAGGTCTTGAGCTCCTAAAGCCAGGAACCTCTATCGTAGCACGCGTCACAAAAATCTGGTCCCATGGTGACGGCATTTTTTCCCGTGATATGACAACGTTTTGTCCCTTGGTGACTAGTTGTACCACTTGTCTAGTGGTGACAGCGGTTGGTGCCGGTATGCCAAAACATCTTCCCCGGGGGTTCCGACATTTTGTCCCGTCGTTCCAATATCTTGTCTAGCGGTGACAGCGTTTTGTCCTGTGGTGCCAACATCCTGCCTGGTGGTTTCAACATTGTTGTCGCCCGTGGTTCCAACGGATTTTCTAGTACTCCCCGCGTTCAAATGACTTGCTAGCCTTACAATGAGTAGATTTACTCCAATTATTGGGAAATTTGGGGTTTTCCCATATGTCTGGCGGTTTTCGCATAGTTAACAAAATCGGGGGCGTTTACTCCGGTGGACGCTGTAAGGCTTAGTCACGAAAGGGGCGTGAAATAGTTCATTAATTTTCTCTTGAGAGAGAGGCGATACATGACTGCAACAAACTATACTTTCGTTCGTCGAGAAAATTCATCGGGAAGTGCCACTCGATCGCCAAAAACGGTTCGAAGGGGGTGTGTGTCCCCCATGCAAACGAAAGTCGCAAAAAACAGCTCGGGGGAGGACTCACCCATAAATGAAGCACAAGTATATTCGTTCGTCGAGCGAAATCATCGGCAACTACCACTCGATCGCTAAAAGCAGCTCGGGGGGGGGTGGGGAGGGGGGCGGGGTCACCCACAAGCCACACTCCAACAAGGTGCTACTACTGCTGCGCATAGGAGGGTTTCTCTCGTAGGACAGCGGTAGGGCGAGCCAAGGGCATTGACACGCACCCTCTCGGGTAAAACAGCTCTACACCACATGGTACCATACAAGGCACAGCAAGCAGTTTACAGTAAAACACTACCAGTACAGTATTCATTTGCATACAACAAACGCCGGCCAAAAGAAGCACACAGACTAACATGCCAAACTTAAAAAACGCAACTTCATCCATCTGTACGTACAAACACCGGCGCCAACGCCACGCACGATACGACACGATGGTGGCTCCCACACACTTGCTCATTTCCCTCAATTACAGCTCATTGTCTCGTTTTCCTGAAACACAGCACGTGGTGACAAAAAGGGCTAAAACACAGTTTTTTTCACGGGTCAGACCATTTCTCGCGGGTGGGATCGGGTCAGAGTGACCCGACCTGACCACTGAGACGTGAAAACCCCACGACCTGACCCGACCCAATCCACGGGAATTCGAACACCTCTTCACCCGACCCGCAAGTTTTCAAAACTTCCTGAACCGACCCACGGGCCTGGTCACGACCCATCAAGAGCCCCGAAAAAAGGCACCACCCATGAGCACTAACGAGCAGGGAGCGCCGTGCGACGCAAGCGTCTATCGATGTATACCCCTCTCGAAAAAAAATATAGGAACCGTTCAGGGGTGTAAATAGGCGTCTTGTTCATTTCTATAGAACAAAACCAAAAATACTGCAAATATGAGTTGCGACGTGAAAAATAAATGAATAAAAAATCACCCGCCACCATCTGTCACAAAATACCGTAATGGTGGTGTCACCGTTGTTGTATATACGTGTATGTGTCCCCCCCCCCCCCCCCCCCCCGCCCCGGTACATACACGCCTTTTATTTTTTATCGCGCAGACGGGTCACACAAAAAAACAATTAAGTATTAACCCTCCGCCTCCATCGCGCGTAACACCCCTGCCCCTCCCTGGTGGCCGGCTGGGTTCAAAGCACCCTCAACCTGCCGTAGTCGGCCCTGATGCGCGTCGCGAACGGAGAGGAGACCTCGCCCCCCGGAGTGCTTCTTGGTCAGCCGCTGCAACCGCCACACCTTTTTACGCTCCGCCAACCATCGGTAGAAGTCTTCTTCTAGAGGAGGCGTGTTTTTCGATTCGCGCTCCATTTTGCTGGCCTTCCAGTGCCATTTTCGCTGTTTTAACCATCTGGTGACGACAGGCGGGCAGGCAGACAGACAATCAGGCAGGCGTAAATGTTTACGGTGATTCATAGCAGGATAACAATCTCAAAGTTGCGCAAACAAACAAAATAGCAAATGGCGTGACAAACCAAAAATCACATGTTCGTGAAAAGTGTTTGAATGCCGTGACAACGATATTTTTTTAAAACATCACGGGAAAATTGGTGTATGGGATGATTTCATGACAAAAAAACGCAGCAACGAAAGCAACACCACTACCACCACCACCAATGGTGACAACAACAACGTGACATAGCGCCTACCAAGTACCGAAGTAATCTACAAATGCCACTAGACGTGATTTTTGGTATTCGTTAGAACCGAAACTTCTCATTTGCGGCCGATTTATGCCGTGTGCAATAACTCTTTCAAAATACGCTTTTGGTTAACACAAGCCAAACGGTTCAATTTGTGCTTTTCTCGGACGGACGGACGGACGGACGGACGGACGGACGGACTGACGGACAAGACAACAGGGTCCGTTATGCGTATGGAAGACACCCAACGAGTAACCATTAAAAACGATACGATACCCATGATAACATGAAGACGACAAAAGCTACGGTAGAGGTGCACTGGCTCTTTTTTTTTTTCCTTCTGAGGCTCATAACCTCATAATCACTTGAGCAGCTCCATACCTCACACAAACACTGGCTTAAAAAATACAGGTACGCTTATCCCGGTTACCAATCCCACGGCCGAAGCATATAGTGGAGATAAAAAATGAGGCAAGAGTGCCTCGTACATACAGCAGGGCCGTGTGCGTTCGAAGAGAACAAAACGAGATGCCGCCACACGGCTACCAAAACCACAACAGCCAGGTGACCGCGGGGAAACCCGAGACGGCCTACAAAGAAACAAGCACCGCGAATTAGGCCCAACTCGCCCGCCCCTGTGGGTCCCGACTTTGTTGCGAAATCGGCCACGTACAGCTCTCGCAATCAGAAATGTAGCCCGCCGACAGACAGCGGTACACAGCAGACAGAGAGACAGACAGACTAACAGACAGATGAACTAAATATTGGCAGCCTGCACGCGCCCCGCCATCATACGGAGAGGCTTTTTTTGCCATACAGGGCAAAAAATGGTCTCACTGTAACGAAAAACATTGAAAATCACGAATCATGTTGAAAATCACAAACGGGACAGCAACCATATTGAGTACCTGGTACTTACTTAGCTGAGCAGCTCCGTGAATCAGAAATGTTTTGGCCAAACTGTGCTACCGTATCGTAGCTCGTGCCACCACCGGAGAAAAATGAAGGGTAACATCTAGAGCAAAACGCCTGTTTACCTTGGGAAATCCTCTTCGGGAGTGAGCTGGCGGCGCGCCCGCTTGTCCGTCCTGTGTTTTCTCCACTGCTGCTTCCGGCAAGCGAGCCACATGTAGAAGTTCACTTCTATTCGCGGCACCGGTTCGTTCAAGTCGGGAAGGCTGTTGGACCCTCGCGTAAAGTACGCCGATCGCATCAGTTCGAACGTATCCATTACCTGCTGTGGGGGTCCACAAGACAACGACAGACAAACAAGACAAAACAGAACAAAAACAAAAACGCAACAATCAGCAACAAAATATTCAACGCGTTCCGCGTTTTCGCAGAGGCAGGCGTGCGCAAGAGGTATCGATGTAAGGCGCAGCAGTCGGGGGAAAACTGAGCACAGTACGCGTGGGTGTTAACACTGCTCACGTAACTACCCCCTAGCTGATTAACTGTATCGTATGTAAATGGAACACCGGGATAAAACTAACAAAAACTCAGTGTTACCGGGCGGTGTCCGCCCCCGCCATCAACATCTTGTGCTTCTATTCTGATGGCAGAGGTGTTCTCCTGCAATTCGGTTGCTATATTAGGGGCAACCGGGTGCTGTGTGGACTGCTTGTTCCGCGGCTGGCTGAGTGGTCTACACCGCGAAGTACCAGGTAGTATGTTATTTTCATCAAACCAACAGCGCTTGGCGATCACTCCGCGAGTTGACGGGGTAAGCAACGATGACGGCTGCCTTCGTGGGTCGTATCCAACATGACGGCTCGAAACAGATGCTACCCGGAATGAGATAGCATCAGTTTATCGACTCGGTTTCGGGCACCGGTACTGCCAATGCTAAAACCCTCTCCCCGCAGAGTTGCAAAACGCCAGCAATACGAGGTATTGGTACTTACACTCTATTCCACTCGCACTCTACGTAGACCGCTGCAACAATAAACTACCAAGAGCTTACGCCGTACCAACGTAAGTACAGTAGCGTACCCGATTAAAAAGCGCCATTGATAAGAGAAAACAGGCTTAACGCCTTCACTACTGGAAATCCTTTTTGGGGACGAATGTATTTGAAGTTACTATAGGGAGGGGTTTTTGGGCTCTAAAGGGGTTAAGAGCGGCTAAATCGGTTTGTCACGCTTTGTGACGCCTGTACTAAAAACCTAAAATGATACTCAGTCGGGGACCGACGACCCGCAGCCGCGGGAAGGCCCATTACCACCTACCGACCGCTGTGCGCAATGATCTCAGAGGAAGCAACACTATCCGTTTTACCATCAACATGAAAACAAAAATAATCGGAACCCGGGGATGTATCCCGGACGTCCCCTGACGACCACATATCAGAGCGGCACGGAGAGTGGAGCGGTGACACTGGCCCATCCCGAGGGGCTCTTAAATCGGGTAACCTATTGTACCGGTATACTCAAACGTCAGGCCTCTATGCGCAATACGAGTCGGTATGGACGTGGTGAACTTTCGTTCCTGACAATAACCTGACAATAAAGTACATATAGGGCGGGCTACGATTCAAGAGAGGGGTGTGTCAGGCCAAGTAATCTCTTAAATCAGTACTTCTAAATTGGAGTGGGGGATACGCAGCGTTTAGCATGCCCGTGCTAAGGCATTTGACCTCTGTTAAATCGGCATTTCTATTAAACCGAGCTCTCGTATGTAGCCCCCCATGTATCTCGTATGATATTACAAGGCACTTCGCTCCGCGGCCGACATTCACTGCCCGCTACGCTCGCTCAGGAAGAAAAAATACAACAACCTAAGTAAAGCGACAGAGGTCCACGATTGATTGTAGGTGCAAACTGGCGCGACTTTGATAATGTCAAGCGTCCCGCCGCCATGCTCCTGGAAAACAGCCCCGACACCACATGCATGAATATACCGTGTGCGCCCGGTGTCTTGCTTTAAGTACTGGCGATGTATACGTCTGTCTCGAACTCTGTGAGTAAACAGCTTTCGTTTCTCTCTGGGATAACGAGTCGGTACGGGCACTGGGTGTGCTGGATGTCGAAGGGTGGAGAATCCAAATTATTAGTTGGTGGCTTCTTTTTACTATGACACGCATTTTATCCAAAGAACAACAAAGAGGAGAAAATAACATAAAATAATCTTATATACATGTTGGCTCTCGGCAAAACACTTGTTCTTGTCTGCTGACTTGCGTTGTCGCACTCTGCTGTCTTGTCGATAACTAACATACTGCTGTATGTATTTTACATTTAACTGCTCTGTGCAGGGCCTATTGCACACTGTTCTGCTGTGCATGCGGTACGTAGATACTGCTGTGGCTATCGGAGCTTGATTTGTGTCTTCCATTACTTTGCGGTGTGCGCAGAAGAAGGAGGCTAAAAAAAAAAACGGGAAGAAAGAAAAATGAAAAATGAAAAAGGATCGTTCCGAGAAAAAAAAACGTCGGCAATGCAGAGCAGAGGATGCCTGAGAGGTGGGAGAATACGCCAAGGGCGACCTCCGGAGTGTCCGACATTACACTAAGTGGTTCTACATGTACGATCACTTCCAAGACAAAAGAGAGAAGAGACAGAGGACAAAGATGGGATTACAAGTAGCGACTTGGGAGCCGCCTTTACCGCAATTCTGGATTATTATATGGGATAAAATACATGAGGAAATCGGGCAATAAGGTTTGACCCACTTGTGCTTCCAGTACTCATTCGACTCTGCGCCGAAGACGAGGCGCGCATATGATACCGTTTACCAGAACCCTGGTACTACAATTATGATCAATACAAGTAGTGCGTGCTCTTTCTGCCCATCGACACCCAGAACATCCAGTGCCCGTGTTATGATTCCTCGTCCTGTGGAGAGATACAAACTCCGCTACTATAATGCGAAAACAAGGTGCAAGACACAGATAATACATCGCACGAGTACAACAAAGTTGATTCCACCTGGTACAGCAGCAGTACAGCGTGGCAGATCAAACTTCATGCGCAAAGCGGCGCGTCTCGCACTACTTGCGTCCGTCCAACCACCACAACGAACATCCAAATTTCGGTCACAAAAAGATACCTCACCAAACGAAGACCCAAAACCTCTCTCCGTCTGACCTTTGCTTTGTCCTGCAGCTCGGGAGGCCAGCCAGTCCGCACGGGTCTCGCCTCGATTCTCGGGGGGTCAAAAGCATCTACCGCCTCTTCCACGATGGCCAAAGCAGTGTCCAGTCCCCAGTCCGCGCCACCGTCAACATCTGCCCTGTAGGGCAAAGCGCAGATCACGTACGCCGGGCCGTCACCGCCGGCGATGTTCGTCCCAACCGCCGCCATAGCTTGCCGGGGCCCAGCCCCGCTTGCTCAAAAAGCGTGACCCACCTGCACCTCCCACCCCCGCTCCTCCTCCTCCTCCTCCTTGCTATCTGGTAGATCTTTCTAGGAGATGGTTGCGGTGTTACCAGGTGCGTAATCGTCGTCTTGTGTGCTGCTGCTCCTGGTGCTGGATGTGGGTGTGGTGCAATCTTACCCGGCTTGTTTTCACGTTGCTGTTCCAGTATCCGGGCTTGAAAAGGAGCAACAGCAACCCCGGCAAAAAGTCGACGAAGTCGTCTCAAAAGATGATGACAGTGAAACCTCTCCAAGCAGTGCGCGCCCGTCCTTCTCGTCGGCCTACCAGGCCAATGCAGGTACCTCTCGAGAAAAGGGTTGGCTCTGGGATCAGCAGCAGACGCGGAGCGGGCCTCTGTAACAGCGAGCAGGAGTCGGCACACACACGAGTTTTTCACCGTCACCGAAATGCGGTTCGCTTCCTTCCAGTCGGGACGGACGGAGGCCAGTCGTGGTGCGCAGCAGATAAGGAGTCTGATGTCGGTGGGTATTTGCTCGGCTCGATCTGCTGTGGGTCGTGGTACTACGATTTCTGCCCTGGGGCCACGACGAAAAAGTTGGTGATACGATGCAAGCATGTTGCCCTTCTATAAAACGCCAAAATATCTTGTGAAACTCCCCTTTTGAGAAATTGATAATTATTTCGACTAAATATAGTATCCGTTCACATACAAATATAATTAATTAACATTTATTAAATATTCGTTCACAGCTGTGCTTGATACTAGAGCGCTTGAGCGTGCTGGCACTTCACAGAGATAGCAGTCCAAGAGCCGACGCTTGATACCCTCCCAGCAGCACGTGTCTTGACCCTGTGCGATTGGAATAATCGAGCTAGTGCTTAGCGTACTTCACAGCTCCTGCCCGGTGCCGCTGTGAGTGCGAAAGTGGTTTGAACTTCATAACTCGCACACAACACACTACTTGTGCTGCTCTTTTCTGTCTACCGCTCGTACGATATAGAAAGTCGTAGTCCTGTTGACCCTGGCATTAGCAGGGAGTCACCGACCTGTATCCTTCACGAGGGTATACACCAGGCTTATAATTAGTGCTCCAGCATGGTGCGCCCAGCGCACCACGAGCCGGAGGCAAGTTGCGCCCACCGCAGGACCCCCCGGAGGGCCCCCGGGGGGCTCCCGGAGGGCCGCCGGAGGCGAAGAATCTGGATATACGTGCGTAAATATACCCTCAATGCGCGTCTCATTCGCTCGTCTTGCAAAGAACACAGAAACAAGCACAGAGAGAACCTGCTGCACATAATAACTGCATGGATGTCAGCGCGCAGGTCAACCCTGAGGACTCTTCGAAATAAATGTTGAAATCAGTTGATTCGCCCCCTTATAACCGCAATTAAATCTCTGTAGGGTTTGTGGATTCCGGGTAAGGGTATGGGGGTCTTACAGAACTTCCAGAAGTTTCGGGTACGGGTATGGAAGTGTTACAGAACTTCCAGAAGTTCGGGTATTGTGGCACAGGCATGCAGAACTCTTAAAAGTTCCGGGCGGGTACAAAACATGCTGTACCCGTACCCCGGGTGCTATGGCACGGGTCTTACAAAACTCACAGAAGTTCCGGGTACGGGTATGAACGTCTTAGTCTTGCGGAACTTACAGAAGTTCCGGGTACGGGTATGAAAGTCTTACGAAACTTCCAGAACTTCCGGGTGAGAAAGGCGTACAGAACTTCCAGAAGTTCCGGGCAGGTATGAACATGCTGTACCCGTACCCCGTGTCTCTGTGGCACCGGCGTACAGAACTTCCAGAAGTTCCGGGTACGGGTATGAGTGTTCTACAGAAGTTACAGAAGTTCTTTGTAGGGTAATACCTGGGGTAAACACCCCGGGTATGGTTTACCCTACTGACATAGCGAAAATAGAAAGTTCGGGTACGGGTACAGTATGAATGTCGTACAGAACTCACAGACGTTCCGGGTACGGGTAGGGTTGTACAGAACTCACAGAAGTCCCGGGTGCGGGTAATTCCCGGGTAAATACCCTCTTCAAAAGGGGCGGAAAAACAATAAATTGACTGGTAGAAAAAAGACAATTGTCAACGCATTTCCAATCACTTCGATTGGCATACTGCATACACTGCACTCGTAGGAAATAACATATACGTCTACTATTACTGTTCTTCTGTAACACAGATCATACCATGTACTCCGGCTGTGGCGCCTAAAAAAACATAATGGCGGTCTCAAGCCCAATGTTTTCACTAGCTCGATGAGCCAAGTGCCACGACAAAGAAGGAGCAAAGCCACCGAAAACACAGAGAATAGTTCAAGACTTCGATTATATGATAGCGAGATCTGCATTATTCCGATTGGAAAAAAAACGTTGACAATACGCAATACGTGGTTTCCCGCTAGAAGGAAAAAAATCATTGTTTCAAACAAATCGAATCGAATTCAATGTGATTAAAAAAAAAGAATAATTTCGATTCAAAAGTATCCTTCGAAAATACGTCAATACGTGCCCTTAGAAACAAAAGAAACATCAACAACAGGACGTGATCTTATTGTATGATACGTACTGCTTTCTGTGTTCGGCGTTCGGTTTGTGGGACTGACAAAACATGACGTCATAAATAATGCATATTACACTTTAACCTGAATGAATACAGAGATCCCCGGGTAATGTAACGAAGGTATACCCGTACCCCGGGTAGTGTGCCACAGTCTTACAGGAGTCGCAGAATTTCCGGGTAAGGGTATGAGGATCTTACAGAACTTCCAGAAGTTCCGGGTATTGGGGCATAGGCGTACAGAACTCACAGAAGTTCCGAGCGGGTACAAAACATGCTGTACCCGTACCCCGGGTATTGTGGCCACGGGCGTACAGAACTTCCAGAAGTTCCGGGTACAGGTATGAATGTCGTACAGAACTTCCAGAAGTTCCGGGTACGGGTATGAATGCCCTACAGAACTTACAGAAGTTCTTTGTAGGGTAATACCCGGGGTAAGTACCCCGGGTACGGTTTGTGCGTACCCTACAGAACACAACCTTGGCAATTTTCGTAGAAGCCTAAAGCAACTCGCCTTCGCTATCTCACATACTATACAACAGCTGCTTATACAACAGCTACACAACGCTATCATCCCAGCCCAAAACGAAATCTCTTGCTCGTTCGTTCCACCAGTGTTTGTTGCTTGCGCCTTGCAGAGGCATCGTCAAAAATTTAACAAGCCGCTTCACGAAGGATGTCAAGCCGCTTTGTCAGATTAACGCCTTGTTTTCTGTACGAAGACAGCCGTATCAAGAGCTCAAGGCGTGCCACCAAAAGCTTGCTGCGGGCAGGAGTCTTGATCCTAAATTTTGGGCTGAGAACCCGCGCTCGCACTCGATACGAAGTCTGCTACATTCGAATCATTGATGTAGAGGTACTTCTACATTCTAGCCGAGAACCATTCGACTAATTGAAACCACCTACTATTTCCCCTGTCGTTGCGAGCCTTTGAAGCCTTGCTCTATCCTCGGACAGAGAAAACCGTCATACATATACATAAGATCCTTTTTTGTTTCAGAGATTCGGTCAGGAGTTATTTTTCGTCTCGGCCGAAGTATACGATTCGCGGAACTGGAATTCTCGGTCAAATAGCTTCGTTTGAGCGCCGTCTTCGGGGGACGGCTCCAACGCCCCTCGCCCTGCCGTGTTCGTTCCGCACACCGACGTGAACGCGGACGGATGCCGAGCGAGACAAGCGAGAAGTTGCTAAAATACCGCATGTCGAGGAGGAATTCCGGAGATTTTGGTTGTATCTTAATGTCTGCAGCGCATGGATGATTTACAAAATTGGCACCATTTCCAAACGGTAGTTGCTAATGTTTGGAATTTTGCGGTGGCGTACTCTCGAGCGTTTGGTTTGCTTGGTGTCTGCAGGGCTGGAGCGTTTGTTTGTTTTGATTGACGTCTGCAGGGCTTGAACGAATGAAACCCGTAAAAGTCTTCGGGGGGCGGCTCCAACGCCCCTCGCCCTTAAAATAAATGGGAAAAAAATGGATCAACTAACTGCTGAAGCGCACGCATGACTAAACGAGGAGGAGGTAGTAGTGATCACGATTACTGCGGCGCCAGGAAAAGCCACACTGCAGCATTGCGAGTGGCTGCCTACCGGGGCCTCGAGGGTTGTATTACACAAGTTCCTCCAGTTGTTAAGCTGCGCCACTCGAAGGTGGTGGTAAGTAGACGGTAGGATGGCGTGCTTTGTTGTTCTGTGGTCCCTAACTCCGTTGCTGTGGTCGTTTGCCGGTCAAGTGCAAGGGGGCGTGTTGGTACATAACTGACAAATAAGTTTGTGTTGCTTCGTACTTGACGTGCTCCTTGCTGGTGATTGCTGATTGATCATCTCTTCCATCTAATGAGTTTGTTTTTTTTTGGCACACTTCTACTTTCCAGCTTCTGGACATATACAAGCCGTGGTCACAGGTGTCGTCCTTTCCCTTCCCTCCCCCCGGTTATTGCCTTCATTTTTTTTTGCGCATAGGGTTCAGCACCCACTGATCGTCGATTTTTCATCGAGTGTTGCTAACTCACGCTCTCGCGCTTTCCCAAGTCAGTTAGTGCACCAGACGCACCAGACGAGAAATTATACGAGTACGCACGCGGGGGGATTCGAACTCACGAAGCTGACCTATACCAGGCTCGAGGATATAACCTGGACATAACCTGATACGCCGCCGGGGCAGTGAGTGATATAGAGCCGGTCGCCCCGGTGGTTTAGTGGGGCTACACTCGAATACTACTACTACGATTGATACTAGCGTTGGTCCTTGAGTTAAATAACCACCGTTGTGAGCTTTGTTGGGCTTTATTTATTTGAAATAAATGGGACAAAATTGATCAACTAACTGCTGAAATCGCCTAGCAGCGTGGGTAGGTACAAATCGACGCGAATCGACGAGGGAAGTAAATGCTGAATTCATCTTGCGATAATAATTACGGCAGGTACCGTAGTGGGGATGGGGGAGGGGAGCCCGCTATATGACCCCGGATTAAAGTTTTACTACTGGGAGGGCGAGAGTAATGCGGGAATCACACTAAGTGGGATGGGAAAAAGAAAAGAAGTGAAGTGTATTACTGCTGCTGGAATAATGCGATACCCAAGCAAGTTGCACCGATCGACTCGATCTGCACTGACTGCTGTTGTATTATGCAATTGGCCCATGTACAACTTCTCTAATCACACGCAGCGGACATGGTCAGTCACCTTACTGGCCCCGGATGCTTGATTGAATTAAAAAATATCATAAAACGCACTCGACACGTTTCGTCGCCAGACTAAAGGGTCAGTCGGCGTGTGCTCGGATTATCCGATCGAAATCTCATGAATGAAGCTCGGAATCGGATTGACTTGAAAGAAGGTAGCTATTAATTGTAGTACATTGTTATGATTGTTAGTCTATATCGAACTCTTGGCATTACCTTACATACTGTGCGCGCAGACTATGATTGTGCGTGGTGACTTTTTTTACTCTACCAAGTATTGAATCGAACAATTCGGAGTGGTGCCCGAAGCATGGCCGGCACCCATGCGGAGCCCTTGTAATTTATAATTTTTAACGTAGTTCCCTCGAAAAGGAAAGCCACAAAGAATTTCAGGATGAAATTGTCGAAAATATCAATTGGAAAATATCACAAACAAAGGCCCCCCCAAAAAAACGCCTGCAGCAAAAAGAGACCCCAAAAACTTTTTGCGCCTTCCGCGAAATAGACCCGCACATTTTTTTGGCGCCCAAAAAAGGTGCGGGGGGCGAAAACGGAAGCCGCACATCTATTTTTTGTGGAGCGCTAAGCTAATTTATCAGGGAAATGGTGCAACTGCGCAACATTTCACCATCTGATGATAACCCTGGTATACACACCCCGTAACACGCGCGATCGAAGTAGCACACGCAGCTTGCGAAGCTGAGTCTTGATCCTTTGTGGTACGATCTCACAGCTGAAGCGTATTTTTTTCTTCATTTTTTTGAAATAAAATAGATATCGTAAGACAGCATCGCTACTAGTACACTTCGCCAGACTACAGCAGCGGCACCCGCACTAAAGCGGGACCCCGAACTATCCCTGGAAAGTGCGGTACCCTATACTCGATCAGGACCAGGCCGTGACGAGCGGTTATCACCGCCTTACACTGGAGTCATGCACGAAAGCGTACTGCACGATTGCGATTGCACTACATCGTTTTCCCGTAAATGTCAGCCTGGCTTTCTTATTGCAGTCGTGGTCCCGCGTTAGTGCGGTACCTTCTAGTGCGGTGCCCCTACTTAGTGCGGTGAAAATCGCTTGTCATGACCCTGCTCGTCAACGTACTACTAATACTGTACTGCACCATCCCGGGATAGTGCTGCCTCCCACTTTAGTGCGTGTATCGTCGTCCGACAAGGCACCGCACTAATAAGAGACCATGGCTCTGTGTCCTGTTTCTTGTTTGTGTCCTGTGTTGCTCTGTAGCAGCAAAGCATGGCATTGGACAAGGGGCAAGGCGAGCCTACGGAGGTGGACGACGAAACGGCTTTTCAACAAGGTCCCTGCGGGTACGGACCGAGGGTTTTTGCCAAGGTGCGTCACTCCTTCTTATTTCCCCCCCCAACACTGCTAAGATGTTACGTACGTACCTAGTACTTATGACTGCTGTACGTTACCTAGTACAGGGCACCCAATGAGAAACAGGAATGCTGGCTCAGGCTGGATTCCTTATTTTGATACAGCGTGAGTTCTACACTATCCCCGGCTCCCGAATTTCTTACGTTCTTGTCATTCTCTACTTGGTTTTCTTATTATCATGTTTCTTGTTATACACCTGCTACCAGTTGGGCGTCTTATACCCTGGTACTGTGTATAATATAGGGTTTAAGGTTTGTTTGGTGAACGAGCTACACCCGGGCTACCAGGTGTGCCTGATTGATGCTTGCACGTCTCAAGAGACTTAAAGTAGTAGTACAGGAAACAAGGCCACAGGAAGGGCAGGGTGATAATTTGCAGATAGTTTTCAGGAACAACTTAAATCCCGGAGCCGTTACGCTCAAGTTAGTGTAGGAACGCACCCCCTCCCAAACAAGAAACGCAGCTAGGGTCTTCTGTTTCTTATTGTAATTGGTGCCATGTACTAGTAGCGTTGCTGTGTGTGACAGTTATATATTTTGGATATACTTACAAATACCTCGGTAAGTAATTCGTCTCGGAATCACTCAATTGTAAGGCCCTGCTTTGCTCTGAGCGCTCCCACCCGGAACACGCATGGGGGGTGCTCGTGAATAAACCCTCTTCTCGGATAACCTTCCCGGCGGCTTTCTTTGCGTTCCTTGCTTTCTTCGCCTCCTGCCGTGTTATTCGGGACCGCCATAAAATTACCTTTAAAGCAAAATCTCCCGCACTACTTCAATACAGATCCCCTCACCAATGCTCAGTGTGTTTATTGTTTTTTTTTTTTTGTCAAAAAGTCGAAAAAAAGGTTTTGTTCAAACCTTGAGTCAGAATCAAAAAGGGATATACATGATCAAACGGGGGTATATCCCCTTTTTTCCAGTAATTGGGTGGTGTAGGGAAAACACGCCCGCGGAATGTACCACGTTTAATATGTACGCGGTAGTCTTTTCTGGGTGGCCAGCAGTGTAGTCGTTTTTTTTAGGCGCGAGTAGTGAGACGTATGTACCAGTATGGACTTGGCGCATCGTAAGCTGACTCCCGATCTCACTTTTTTTTTCGGGCGGAGGCATGAATTGTGTCAGCTATGATATATGAGTGTTCCACTTTTGGTTTGTTTGTATTTTTCCCTGGGGTATTCCTCAGCTCCAGAGTGACTGGAGCCTGTCCTGTGAACACGGACTTGATTATGCGAGTTGATGTGAGAACAGCAACAACGACAACAACAACAACAACAACAACAACAACAACAAAAACAACAACGTGGTGCCTGGTACGTGGCTCTGTTTTTTTTTACAGCAAAAGGAGGTGGACAGGGAGACCAATGAGATGGAGTCAAATTTAACCACTCTTGTTTGCCCTCGTGTCGTGGTATATCATCATAGCGGGTGTCCCCTACCCCCTTGGAAACTGCTGTCACGTTTTTCAGGATGCAGTACTTGGAGTTGTTTTGAGATCATTTTTGCACACTGGTACGTAAAATGATTAATCATTGTCGTTTGTACTCGTATCGTGTCCGCACCGTGCGCAGGTTGTCGAGAGGGTCACCGCTCGGCTGGAGGCTCGTTTGGCCGAGGACGGGGAGAGCACCGCCGCTGCCACCGAGTTGACCTGCAAGGTCGATATGGTGAGAAGGGTTAGGCGCGCGCTATCACGGAGGACGATAGTAAATAGGACCAAATATTGTTGGTAAAAATAGATGAATATATAGGTTTTGGTGTCCACCGTAGGTCCTATTTACTAGGGTCCCCCGTAATAGCTAGCGTTGCGCGCTGCGTTTGGTGCTCGAAAATGGTGGAATGTGATGCCGTGGGCAGCCTCCGCAATGGTTCAAACGTGCTATCAATACTCGTATATACGGTAGAGGTCCCTCTATTGTGCCGGTCGAAATAGTGCCGGTTGCCCGCTATAATGCTTGTGAAATCGCTTGGCACATATGGAAACAAAGAGGAGTGGCAGTATGCGGAGTAGTGCCGGTTGCCGTATAGTGCCGGTATTTACGGGTATTTACCTCTATGGTGCACATACCGGCAGTGTTGAGGGACCGCCACTGTAGTTGGAGGCCGGTCGTCTTGAGCGCGTCAAGGCCTGAGCTGGCGTTAGTGTGCTAGCTTCAGTGTTGAGGCGGTCGGTCAAGGTTAATTAAACCGCGGTCTCGCACGAGCAGTGTATTTGCAAGAGGCTGGATAAGTTGCGCATCGAATGGTAGACTACCGTATGCAACGCACGCGCAAGGTAGCGCCCCTCCCTGGGACACCGTTCGGAGACGGTTTTCTCCGAACCAAGAGGAGAAGCTAATGGAATCGTCCGACGGTAGAGGTTGCAGTTGTTAATGTTAATGTTAGTGTTAATTTTGCGAGTACAGTGGTTGTTTTTTGGACTGGCGCATGGAGATGCTGGTCGGGTTGCGTGAACGGATGTCTTCAAAGCCGCGTTTCGTATGTTGATGTGGAAATTGAGCTCTTTCCTCGTGTTAGGGAGCTCAGGAAATTCTTAGATTTTTTGCTGCAATGCTTCGCAGCGTGAGTTGACTCGCGCAGACAACGGTTGTCTGCACTGCTGTATGAGCAACCGTTTCTCGAGCTGAGAAGCTTGTGCTGAACCGCTAGCGTGGGTTGACTCCCACAGACAACGGCTGTCTACGCTGTATGTGTAGCTATTTCTTGATATTTTGAAGCACAACGGGCTTCCCCGTTACGCGGACAGTAGTGAGGTGGACAAGGTTACCGGCGGATGGTCGAATGTATCGTGTATATTTCAAGCTCCTTTGTCGGGCATCCATGTAGTCCTCAAATGAGCCAGGCTGCATAAACCCAGCAGTAGTGAAAAATGCCGCCCAACCGGGGATATTCCGCAACGAATTTCCCACCACAATGAAGCCAGATACTATTGTGAACTCCCTGCTATCATCAGTCATCGTCATCGCCGTGTTATAGGCAATCACAATCAACAATGACTCCTCTTAACATCTTTGTTGCTAGAATTTCCCCTAGAGGTCGGGGTCGCGGTTTGGGTTATGGTTAGGGTTTGCAGTCAAGTACTGTGCCAATTATGCTTGAAATTACTGTGCAGAAGCTGGGCCAAAATCTGTGTAATCCTCGTCGCTTTTGGCTAGGCCAACATCCTTTGTCCCCGCCGCCGCCTCCGCCGCTGCTGACGGCAGCAACGGAAGCGCTTGCCCCCCCGACGAGCGGCTGACGGCAGCAACGGAAGCGCTTGCCCCCTTCCGACGAGCGGCTGAGAATCAGAACCCAGGGTGCGCGTGCAGCCGACCGCAGCACCCACCTCCCCCGAAGCATTTATGTTTACAACAAGGAGGTCGTCCAAGGTTACACTTCACCCCTTTGTCCGCACTTTTTCGTTTTCTCACACTGCAAAAACACCTACGTCGTACCTGGTATCACACACCTCTTGTTAGAAACAACACTCCCCGCCCAGTACCCCTGTCACCCCCCTTACCCCCTCCCCTCCCCTCCCCTCCCATCCCATCCCCACCCACTCCCCGGCCCCTACCCCTCCGTTCCCTTCCCCTCCCACTCCCCCCCCCCCCACGCCCCAGAGATGTCGGATTGCCGACAAAATAGCTGTGCTTACCCGAATTACCGCAAAAAAGCAAATTTGAACTGCTTCGGATAATTCCCAAAGTCCAACGTGGCAATGTGACATCCAGCGGAACTGCTCGCGGGACAAAATGGAGGGATTCTCTGTAGAAATGGGCGGCGTTAGTGGATAGGGGGCAGGGGATGTTGCGTGATTACGGCGGGCCATACCAGTTTTTAACCGCTAAAGTAACCTCGTTGTAACGCCATAATGCGGTGATCCGACATGTTTGCTCACGGCATTGAAGATATTTTGAGGGTCTTATGGTCTTACAAACTACGACCGTACGTGATAGTGATTCCCCCCCCCGCGCCTCCCTCCAACTCACGGCATTGAAGATATTTTGAGGGTCTTATGGTCTTACAAACTACGACCATACGTGATGATGTTTCCCCCCCCCCCGCGCCTCCCTCCAATCCGGCGCAGACATGGCGCGAGATGTACGGGAGGTCGTTACCGTCTGCCGCAAGAGCGGCGGAACAGCGGCAGCAGTTTTTTCAACAGAGGATTGCCCAACGCGTAAGACAGCAGCGCATAGAATCGCGGCAAGCGGCGGCTGCGGCTGCGGCTGCGACGTTGCGGAGGCGAGCGGTAGAGGACGGAAGGGTGGCGAAGTTTGGGGCTCCCCCCTCGTCGGTGGTGAGATTTAGCTTGCACAAATTGGGCAGACCACGATCTGCTGGTAGATAATTTAGATCGTGAAATTGCCGTTTTGAGATGTTTGCAGACTTTAGGCAGATCGCGACATGTTATTTGATCGTCTGGGTCCTACATTTGTCGTTATGATACGTTGCATAAGAGGCAGGCGGTAAGAGAACGGGAGAGCGGCGAGGTTTTCCCCCCCCCTCGTCGATGCTAAGGACCGTGGCTACCCTAGGGGGTCATTTGTGCGGGCCTCGCAGTCGCTCGGGATCTCGCGAGAGTGGCACACTTAGTTCTTTGCGGTCTTGAGCTTGCGTACTGTTTTTTTTGTTTGCCTTATGAAACTGCCAAGAAATTGTTATCTACGCGGCGCCAAACAGATCGCCTGCAGTATTTTGTCGTGGAGGTGGTGCAGAGTAACTCGGGCGGGTGGTTGAAAAACCCACTGGTGAACCAGAGGGTACCCCCGCCCCTACCGTAGCTATGGTCTAAGCTTAACGCCTTTTACAACTGGAAACCCTTTTGGGAGACAATTTTACTTGAGCTTAGTATAGGGAGGGATTTGGGGGCTCCAAAGGGGTTGAGCTTGCACGCATCTGGTAGATCACGATCTAGATCACCCATTCAACATATTAGATCACCCATTCAACATATTCTGCATTTACCGTTGTGAGCTGTTGTTGGGCAAAAGGCGTATGGTGTCACATAGATCCTATCTGGCGAGTTTGTGCGCAAGAACCGTGCGATACAGATCCCACCCAGCAAACCCGTATAGTAGATGTTGCAAGATCATCATGGTGAATTAGGAATTTTCGAAATATCTGGAGCATTTGGTTCCACAGATTTTTCCGTGGTCTCTAGAACGGAAACTGTTTTCTTGTCTGCCTGAAACTCCTTTTTCTTTACTCACAGATAGGTCTCCTCAACGGTGTCTTTGCCCAAACTTCTAGAGCTGTGAGTCGGCACGGCTTAAGTAACCAACTAGCTTTTTATCGGACGAATAGTTAATTGGTTCCCGGAAGTGCCGACTATCCGACTTGTTAGGTTCTCATACTCGTGGGAAGGATTGTTCAATGCGGAGTGCGTTTTTCCTTTTTTTAGCGGGGCCCGCTCGGCCGGGGGGGGGGGGGCTGACTTGGCCCGCTTCGCTTTCCCGACTCATGTCGGCAAATCGGCTGACCATCGGCTGGTTTAGCCAGCCGACTTGCCGACTAAAGTCACTTAGTTGGCCAACGGCACCTACCGATTAGTTTGTAGTCGTGAAATCTTGCCGACTTACAGCTCTATGAATTCCATTTTTATTTTTTGCCTCCTAAACGATAAACATAGCTGCTGCTATAAATAGGAACTCGCGCGACATGGTATTCGAAACTGTCGTCAACTTGAAGGCGTTGGTGAAAGATGGAAGGTAATTCCTGGCAGCGGTCGGTGGTCGCAGCAAACAACGGTCTCGAAAAGGATTCCCTTTACGTTTTTTGTTGGCATGGTCTAGATTCGAAACTCGCTTTCGCTCATAATTTGCTTTCTTTTACGCACCTGTTTAGGGTTCCTCGTCCAAGCTGCGCAAGCGCAACAAGCGGTTCGTGCTGAAGGCCGCCACTGGAGCAAGAGGTGGCAACGGCGGCGGCGGCGGCAGCGGCAGCAGCGGCGGCAGCAGCAGCAGCAGCAAGAGTGGGACAAACAAGAAGCGCCGCAGGGTTGACGAAAATGCCACCGGGAAGGCTTCCACTTGGGAGGGCGACGCCGAGGGGTCAGAGGGCGGGAGCCGGAACGGGAATAAGAGTGGGAGCGGGAGCGGGAACGAGAACGAGAACGGGAACGAGAACGGTACTACTAACGAAAACGGTATCGGGAATGAACCAGAGAGCGAAGAAAATGCGGGCGATCGACACAGGCGGCACGAAAACCAAACCGAAAACGCTTCAGAAGAGGGTGTGGGTGGGAGTAAGGGTGGAGGTGAAGGTGTCGCGGGTGCGGTTGGGGGCGGGATTGGAGAAGATAGGGGCCGTGAAGGCGGGGTGGGTGGCGAACAAGGAGAGGAAGAGAAGGGGGACGACGGTGACGCCGCGGCGCCCGACGTAGTGTTGACGGCTAACCACGTGGGAAAATTGCGGAAGATTCAGAAAACGAAGAAGTGGAGGTTAGACTTGGAAGGTGGCGCGATTGAGGGGCACGGGCAGGTGTTCGTGTTCGACCGGTGCGTGGCGCAGCTGCAGGAGCCTCGGTAATCACCCAGCAGTTATTAGTGACAGTTGTAAGTTAGATTTCTGCAAAGGCGGAGCATAATGGAAGGTTTCCTATACGGAACGAGTGCTTTTTCCGGGGGAGCGGGAGTTGGGGGGAGGGGGGGACAATTGCCCGTACCGTGCGCCCCGGAGGCGAGCATGCGAGCAGAGTGGCCATCTCCGCGGCACACAACAGTAGACAGGATGCGTTCCGGCCTGAGCATGGATCGTGTTTTTTTTTCACGGTTATCCCAGGCAAGCAACAAACGAAACCAAACAAAAATTCGGTCGGGCTACCTGGATGACGACAGGTTCCATGACCGATTATTCGTCGCCTCAGCAACAGCCGTAAATGTGACTAGCTGCAGTTTATCTGCGCTGAAGCTGGGCAGATTGTACGAACTTTTTTTTTATAGACTTTTACTCTTCGGTGCTCCCTCGCGGGAATTATCAATGCCAGGTATTATTTTAGAAGCAAGTTTTCAAGCACATTTTCTCTTCGATTTTTTGAAGCACCTGTTCGTACAACCACTCTCCGCTACCAACCCTCGCGGTTTTTCTCCCCCTCACTCTGCCACCTCCACCGCGCCAGCACCTGTACACCTCGCACACACCCCCACGCGATATATCGCATTGACTCTTCTTCCAACTCCTGGCGTGCATTATATATAACCTTCAAACCAATTATCATCATCACGTGTGTGTGCCGGTTGTCGTGTACCATCAAAGTCCCATTCGCTGTTTCTAATTCGGTCGACGCGTTCACAACACGTCGCCTTACGGCCCTAGTTGCGACCATGACCGGCGTCATCGCACGGCAGAGGTTTCACTTTACGGACCAAACGTTTGTGGCCGGTTGATTTTGAGTTCCTCACGTGAGGAACTGTTCTACCGGCCGGGTAGTCCGACGCTTCTACGAGAGAGTTCGTTTTGTTCTCTAGGACTAAGGCGTAGAACAGGCGCTGGGTCGTGTAGTGCGAACGAATGCCTTCGAAGTCATGTATGGGGTGAGATGTTGAGCTAGCTCCTTTCATGGTAGGGGCTCAGAAATTTCGGCTGCACCGCTTGCGCGGGATGACTCGACGGGTCTGGCTTTTTCTCCTCGCCCTGGTCTCGCGTTTGTTTGCCCAAAAACAGCGACGGCATCGAAAAAAAAGGCACACCCTCTCGGCGCGGACAGTCTTTTATTTTCTGCGCGAGTTCCTCCTGGCCTCCCGACGACCTTCAGGTATATATGTGGCGCTACAAAGGTTGGCGCGGTCCCGGCTGATCGGACGCCTACCGCTGCTGTTGTTTGTTGGCACTTCACGTTCGTCACCCGCGAGCAAACGCTTTTTTCGTCCTTCTACTTTTTTTTCTGCTCCTCCTCGTGTTCCACCCTTCTGAAATCGACTGTCTTGCGACACGCGATAGATGGCCTCCACGGATCCAACCATTGCGAGTCTCGTGGCGCCATCATCGCCCCACAAACCGAGCTTGCACGTTCCTGGTGTACAGATGCGATTGATATTTCTGCCGCGCTTCGTTGCGATACCTCCTCCAATAAATGCTCACTCACGGTGTTTTCGCGGGAGGATGCGAATTACCGTGTATTCGCAAAACCTTCTGTCAAAAAATTGCTACATTGTGCATTAGTATTGCTTCGCGCTGCCGCCGAATATTGAATGTAAGGCGCGTGCTTACGATCATAGGTGTGTGCAGCACCGCTTTTTTTCTGCGAGGTTCCTCAATTTCGGGGCTTAAGACCTCTCCCAAAAACTGGTTTGAGAGAAAAAATGAAACTGCTACCGGATGGATGAACAATTCCATGGCCGAGGTACACAACGAGAACCATGCACAATAAACGGGGCGTGTTTCCGACGATTTTGGTTTAAGAAGCCCCGGCAGTCAGAAAACATTTCAGACGAAACTGCTACCTCTGTCGTGGCACGCGTCGTAAGTATTGGGTTGGATGGGGCCTCCTGCCCCGAGGGAGGTGGTTCTCGACCGGGATAAACCCCGCGCTGCATGCGCCCTCAGCGCGGTGCCCGTCGCTGGGATTGAATCGACCACGAAGACTCCTATAACAATAGTGATTCGCACCAAATGCTAGAAGAACCAATTTTATTGTCACCGGTATGGGTTCGTCTGATTGGGTAGCGTTTACTGACCGGATCTGAATGGCGATCGAACGGTTGCCGTGTGGGCTCGGCTTGGAGAGCGACTATTTACAGTCAATGGACTGCAGCTCTGTCTATGGACTGCATGAAGCTCTCGACCGCAGTCCATACGCTATTCCACTAACCTTGAGTCTTCAACAACTTCAACCCTAGCACACAAAAACACAGTTACAGGGTGTGGAAATTGTTCTTGATAAGCTACGCAGTTCATAGGTGTTGTAATTAGGCGCCGCCATCAGCTTGGTGTGGGATGAGGATTCCAAGCGCGAGCAGGGAGGCTGTCAAAACTTGCAAACGGCGGACAAATCACCGTCCCCCACTTGATGAGCTACATAAATCGGGGAAGATCTGTATGGTACATAGCTCATGTTACCGGGTGGGAGCCGTGCGATCTGCATGATCTAGCAAACGTTTCCAGGGTGGTTGGAGCAGTGTTCTCTACATACAGATCCTGCACAACATCTCATAACGGCATATACATGATCTATGACTGTAGATAATCTAGATTATCCGATGATCTAGATCATGATCTGTCCAGGGTGTGGAAGCTTGGCGTGGGATCAGGGTAGCTAGCGCGGGAGCAATAAAAAGGGCGGTCGAGACGACAGGGCTCCACAATGAAATACCTTGTGAAACACTGGATTGAATATATCATTGCATATCATTCAAATTTCCTGGATTCTTGCTGGTTTACCTGGTATTTACTACTGGTACCTTGACCTCGCCGCCAATTGGCTCGATCGAGTGTTGGTGCGGACGTTTCGCAACCGCCTCGGTAGGCGCGATATAAAAGGCAGCATCTCGACCGATTGGCTTTGAGTGCCACCCCGCGCACAGTCCATGAAAAAACTGTTTGCCTCCCCTCGATTCCACTCCACACTTCGCATGGGTACCCTCCGATTCACCCAATAATAATGATTGTTACTTTATTTTTGTGTTACTACCTCCCGTAACGGTACAATGCGTTTCTTTGCAGTCAGTGCGAACGCGCCCCCTCCCCCCCCCCCCCTCACATCACTTTCGTCAGCTGCAGTGGACGGAGGGAGCAGGGGGACAACTACTAACGTTGTTGCTTTATCGACAAAAAGCTTTTACATGCCCCTGCGTGCCTACATGGCGAGTCGTGTGCGTGTCACGCCTAACCCAGTCAGTCGTCGAACACAAAACACAAAAGACAGGCAAAAAACAAAACAAAAAAACAAACACGACGCAACACTCTTCGTGCTCGTATCTACGCACCAGGTATACCGGTGCGTAGTCGATCCTGCCTGTTTTTCCCAGTACCACATCAAAAGAAAGAGAGCAACTCAGGAATGCGCGGGCGGGCGTTTAGATAGAGAATTCTACACACGCCATGAGACGTATAGTCTGCACATGGCACTACCCCGCCGTTCTTCCATTATCCACGGGCGTCGAAGGCGGTCAACCCGGAATCTCCGACGCTTTTTTTCCCCTCCCCTCCTTGCCCGAACCATTCTTCTCCCTCCACTTTTTCAGTCGTCTAGATTCTTAATATAGTTACGCTTCCTGCCCATCGTTCGGTCTTCTCCCAACGCCTCTTTCGTTCTTAAACACCCCCACCCTGCCGCCCACCCATCCATCCACTCGTGGAAAAGCGAAATGAACTAAAGGTTCGCATCACAAATCTGCCCACGTCTGCCCTCCCCTTCCTCCTGCGTCAACGACAAGAGCCCCAGCCTAGCCCAACCAAGCTTAACGCCAACACTGCCACTGCCGCTAACGCCGACACAAACGCCAACACCATGCTAACGTTGATGCCAACGCTACCTCAAACAAAAAACGCCAACACTGACACTGACGCTAGCGCTTACGCGGACTCTAACGCTGACGCTGACGCTGATGCTGATGCTGACGCTGACGCTGACGCTGACACTGACGATAACGCCAACGCTAACGCCAACGCTAACGCCAACGTTGGCGCTAACGCTAACGCTAACGCTAACGCCAACGCTGAGGCTAGTGCTACGCTAACGCCAACGCTAACACTAACGCAAACGCATACGCTAACGCTAACGCTAACGCTATGGCTAACGCTAACGCTAACGCTAACGCTAACGCTGACGCTAACGCTAACGCTAACGCTAACGCTAACGCTAACGCTAACGCTAACGCTAATGCCAACCCTAATGATAACGCCAACACCTTGTCAACGCCAACGCCAACGCTCACTAACGCCAACGCCAACGCCAACGCTAACGCCAACGCTAACGCCAACGCTAACGCTACCGCTAACGTCGACGCCCACGCTAACGTTTTTTTGTCTGCCCGGCCTGGCGTGCCGTGGTCTGGACCTCTTCTACATTTACATTCGACGAATTACGACAGCTGATCGGTGGTGGCGCGTTGCCGCTGCTGTTGTTGTCAAGCCTTGGCTTTCATTCTGATCAACCCTCCACACACACGCACGCACGCACGCACACACGCACGCTACGGCCCGCTTGGTCTTTGATCACCACCGCCCATCACCTCCACCAACCACACGACATGCGACACAGGGCCTACAAACCTACAGAACGTACCGATTTATATACCAGTCTGACCGAAAAATACACCTATTAATAGTAAGGGATAATTATCGCCTTCTGCGGCACATCAAAAGGTCCCTTATAGTTGCGATCAGACTACTGGCACAGTCGGAAGTCCCCCTCATAGTGCCGGTTGAATAGTGCCTATTGCCGGTATAGTGCAGGTGAACTCGCGTTGGCACGACCGGCACCTCCTTAAAGTGCCGGTTGAGTAGTGTCTACTGCCGTAATAGTGCCGGTGAAGTCGCTTTGACACGACTGGAACCCCCTTATAGTGCCGGTTGAATAGTGCCTACTGCAAGTATAATGCCGGTGAACTCGCATTTGACACCACTGGAACCCCTTTATAGTGCCGGTTGAGTGGTGCCTACTTGGTATTGCCGGAATAGTGACGGTGAAATCACTTGGCACGACTGGAACCCACTCGTACTAGTACCAGAATCGGCACTATACCCAATAGTGCCGGTGTCCTGTATAGTGCAGGTGTTGTTAGCCGGCACTTACCGGCACTAAAGAAAGGGAGAACATGACTACTGTACCTACTTATAGGCGGACGCAGCGCACGCCCGGTGATTTACTGCTAGCTTTTTTGCTCGGCAGCATAGACCAGAGTAGAAACAAGGAGCGCTAGAGAGGCAACTGCAATCATTCTCACCGCTACCGATCGACTGCGGGCGGCGTAATAGGAACCAAATCACCGCGCAGCAGAAAGTAAAAAACTGAAACTGCCGAAACAAGAAGAAAGCAACAACAGCAAAAAAATACAACCAAAACAATTAAAGTAGAAAACACTGCCGAAACAAAACAAGGCTGCTGGCGTTACGCTTCTTTCATAAAACACCTGCCGAAGCAAAACAACTGCCGGAACAAACAGAATACAAAAAAATGTCGTTGAACTAATAAATGTCATAATTCAGTCAATTTGGCGGAGAAAGGCGCAAACTCCGATACTCTGATTAGCGAATGCAACCCCCCCCATCCCCCCCTTCCTCCTCGGGGCCCCCCTCCCCTCTCCCCCAAAACCCTCCCACCCCGCCTTTCCCCTCTCCCCTCTCAGCGCCCCTCTCCCTGTATGCAGTGGCAGTCAACGAGCAAATAAATAAGGGAGACAGAGAAGCAGAAAGAACAGAAGCCAATAAATCATAAAAATAAACAAAACGGAAACTCGATTCGACCAACCACAAGTTATCGCTCGTTGAGCTGTCACGCCGCGCCGCGACGCGCTACGCCGCGCCGTCACCTACTATTTTTACTGGTTGCCGCCGTGCCACATTACGGGACCCGGGGATCTCTATATGATGCCTTCACGGCACACACACAGCCAGGCTGAATCGCCAGCCACCACATCGCCACCCCGTCAAGGGAAAACATAAAGAGGGGATGGGAGGGGAGGGGAGATAAAAGAGGACACTATTAATAATAGAAAAACCTCTCAAAAACAAGCAACAACCCTTAATATAATACTTCTCAAGAGTTTACTCTTTTTGGTAGACAAATAGAGATAACTGTAGGTTGCAGCAGTAAAAGGGATAAGCTGTCACCGCCATATCCCCACTAAAAAGCCCGGCCGAGCGCATTCCCCTGCATGGTGTATCCCCCCGATACCCGTAACTACGAGTTCGTGCCGGCATTCCTGTAGAGTTCGCGCGGGGGGGGTTAGCCCCCCCGCCCCCCCCCTCACAGTTTCCTTTCCATCCCCCACACTCAATCAAATTATCCTCGCCGAGGAAAAATTTCCTGTTTCTTGATTGATGCCCACCCGCTTAAACCTTCCCTCAGAACATCAAGCAACGGTAATGGGGGGGGGGGGGGGGGGGGGGGGCTCGACAACGAGTTGACGGACGTAATTCCCGATCATACTCGAGTGCACCACAATAGCGGGGGGGGGGAAGGGGGGGGGGGGGGTGTTCGACAACGATTAACTCAAGCAAACACCGAAATAACTCAGGTACTGCATAACGGGAGGTGAGGTGCTGGACAACGAGTTAACGCAACCAAACGATGAATAAACTCAGGTATTCCATGGCGCCGTCGGGTGGGTGCTCGGCAGCAAGCTGGCGCAAGCAAACACTGAACAAACTCTTGTGCTCGGGTCCGGTCACCATCGCGGTTTCGTCATCAGCTTCAAAAACAAAAAAGCGCTTCCTCTTAAAATTTGAACGAAGAACGAGCCATACAAAGCCCTTCTACAAATGCATCGGCATTTCCGGATAAAATCTAAAAATACATCGAACGAGCGAGCTGAATATCGATCGTTTACCGTTATGTAAAAACAAAAAAAGGGAACAAAGCAAGCGTGAAAACGCACAACGAGAGACAGCCTTCCTTCCTTCCTTCCTTCCTACATGTTACCCCCGTCCGCCCGCCCCATGCAAACAACCCCCCTTCTGCCCCCCCCCACCCCCCACCATCCTCCCTCCTTTACCACCTTACCCCCCTTCCCCCTCCCAATCTCTATGTAAAACGCTAACGTATCACCTGCCTTGCGAACGCGCTTTGTCATTAAAGGACCCCCCCCCCCCCCCCCCCAGCGCGCGGGCGATTCGCCGGCACTCTACCCCTTGTGCCCGGGAGCGTCTGTTGCGCCCCCCCCCCCCGCCCCCCCCGGTTCTCGGTCGCGTCCACAGCGAGGTGGAGGCGCCGCCAAACAAAATAAAACAAAAAGAGCCTGCAAGCCAGGCTCGCAAGCGAGCAACAAGCTAGCTAGCAAGCTGACAAGCGCGCAAGCCGCAAGCCCGCAAGCCGGCAAACCAGCAGCAAAGCCCGCAATACGCAGCGGGCAAAGCATAGGAGGAAGCAACGATTCGCTGGGTCCCTTTCACTCCAATAGCAGCGCCGCCACAAGTGCCCGCAAATCAACCACGGCCCACCGCCCCCACCGCCACCACCGCCAAGTTAAAAACACAGGGAACGTGCGTGCGTGCTTGCACGCGTGACCAGCCAGCGAGCGAGAGGCTCACGCGTCGTATTGCGAGATGGCGTGCTTGCATGCGTGCGTAGCGAGCGAGCGAAAGGCTCACGCATTAAACTACGACGTAGCCGTGGTCGTGGCCGTCGCCGCAACCGTAGCCGCCCTCACGGCATCTTGCCGCCGGCGCTTGTGTGCGACGCCGATCAGAACACCACCAGCGCCAACGCCCACGCCCACCACGCCGCCCTTCACGGAGGCCGGAACAGAGGAAGAAAGCTTCCTTTTTTCGCCGCCGCCGCCGCCGATGCCGGTGGGACCGGTGGCACCCGTGCCACCGGTGCCATCACCGCCTCCACCCGCGCCACCGCTTGCATCAGTGTCTCCGCTGGCACCGTTACAACCACCGCCACCACCTCCACCACCACCACCACCACCACCACCACCACCGCTACCACCACCACCACCACCACCACCACCACCACCACCACCACCTCCACCGCTACCACTCCGCCCACCCCCCCCCCTCCCCCCCCCTCCCTTTCTTCCCCTACCACCGGGAGCGCCACCGCCGCCGCCCGCGCCCGACCCACCCCCATCACGGTCACGGCCCCTTTTTCCCGTAGAAAGGTCGGAAGCCGCCGTGCTGGAGTCCACCATAACCATGGGCTGCTCGGAGCGCTCAGCGAGGGCCGAGAGCGCCTTCCTCAAGAGCGCAACCTCAGGAATAGCCACGACGGACCCAAGGCAGGGCTCGACCAGCGCCGCAGCCGCAGCCTGGTGCACCGGCCAGAGCCTCCACGGCTGCAACTTCCAAGTACCACGCTCCGCCGCGAGAGTCCCCGTCGGGAGAGACACATTAGTGCGCGTGCGGAATCGCGCGGACGCCGCCCGAGACGACCCCACGGCAACTTCGCTCACCGGCCGAGGGTTAACCCCCACGACGGCCTCCGCGGGTGATTCCTGTCCCCCGCAAGAAGATGCCACAGAAGTAGCGGTCGTCCCTCCTTCGCCGGCACCCCCCGCCGCCCCCAGACCTTTGCTGGGAGAGCCGCCCCTAAACCCACCCACCACGGAGTCTCCTGACCCGGAGGTCATGCCGGCGCCGGGTTTTGGCTCTAACGAGGAGGCGGTTGATCTCGCGCCGCCGCCGCTACCGCTACCGCCACCACCGCTGCTGTCTGGAAGCTTCACCGAGGTGGACGCGAGTTCGACGGGCGAAGCCTCCCGCCCGGCTTCTTGCATGGCCAGGCACATGGCCCTCGCGGCCAAGATGTGCTGTGGTTTTGAACATTCGGAATGCAGCGTGCGAAGGACGATAGCGGGTCGGGGTGCGGGTGGGGGGTGTACTCATGGCATGCATGGCCGCCGCCTTGATAACATAGACCCTCCCGCCCCTACTATGCCCGGGAGGAGCACATTGGGTTTCCACCGACCAGACAGGCATTGCTTGCACCAAGCGCCAAGCGCGTGAGGTGATCGGCGAGTTCGCATTAATGGTGAGCCGCGAGTCGCATAAATTGTGAGCTGCATCCTACTAAAAACCGCTTGTGAGGCGGGGGAGGGGGTACGGGTGGAGGTGGGGGGGGGGGGTGGATGTAAGCGCTGTCGCGTGCGTACTTGTATACGATATGCGCAACGCCACGAAGAAGGCGGAAGATTACAAAAATCTCACAGTACCTGTACCAGAGGGAGAGAAGGTCAAAAGCACGAAGAGTCGAGCGCACAGAACGTACGAACAGTCGCTTACACTACACAAACAGCCGAACTAATCCCAAATAAAAGCCCCTCGAAGCACGCGCACACGTACGCACGCACGCAAACGCGCGCGCCCCGACACGCATACCGCAAAACATCGGCGTACCAACTAATCCTAATTAAATCGCTCAACGCGCGCAGGCAAACGCACACGCTATAATCCTAAATAAACCCCTCGACACACGCCCACACGCGCGCGACAAAACGCGCATACCGAAAAAAAAAGGCGCACCTCATCCTCCCCAAGGCCGAGGAGCGACCGAACCTGCCCGCGCAAGACGCAAGCCGCCATCATCGCGGCGCAGAGCCTCCCCGCGGTCTCCGCAGGCCTGCCGGGCAGCTTAGCCTCCGTGCTCAGCAAATTAATGGCCTTGTGAAACGGCACCTGCTCCCGCCGCTTCGTCGGCCCCTCCGCCTTCACGCCGACACCACCCCCCCTTAAGCTTCCATCCCGAGATCCCCTCCCTCTCCCCCCCCCCCTGCCGCCGCCCCTCCCGCCCCTTCCTCGCCTCCCGGTAGAGGCACCGGCTTCACCGGCGGCAGCGGCGGTAGCGCCGACAATAGCCGCGGCCGCAGCCGCGGCAGAGCTCATCGAAGTGGCGCGCTTGGTGGTCCCAAAGCTGATCGCGGCGGCAGCGGTAGTGGCCGCGGAGGGGTCGGACGCGCACGGACCAAGGAGGACCTCGATCGTCTTGACCCACCCCGCGCAGGCGTCCACGACCTGCCGGAGGTCGGCGAGGATCGGCTCGGCCGCCCCCAGCTCTTCTCCGACACGGATAAGGTCGCCGATGTACCGAAGCGACGGACGCTCGTGCCAGCCGGGGGGGAGGAGGGAGGACGGAACTGTGTCTGATTCGACGGACACATCCATCTCGTCGTCTTCCGCCTTGGTAGCAGCTGCTGCTGCGGAGATGGTAGCTTCCGCCGGGGCACTAGCTCCTGCCGCGGCGGTGCTTCCCACCGAAGCTCCAACCCTCACGTCACCAGCGGCTGCAGCAGCCGGTTCCACCTTAGCGACCTCACCGCTAGCTCCACCCACGGCCACCTCAGGCGGGGTCGATCCAGGGGTCAGCGCTTGCTGCTGCGGTGGCGACACCATCTCCACATCCGGAGCAGGGCCAACGCTGCTAGGCTCGGTCACAAGCTCTTCCTTTACATTACCCGCAGCCGCCGCCGCCGCCACCACCACCTCCTCCGCCGCTGAGTCCCCCCCAAAGACACCCTTCGCGCTAGCAGAGCGGAAACTACTAGCGCTGCCGCCGCCGGCGCCCCTAGCCGCGGCAAGCGCATTTCGCGCCTCCTCTGTCCACATCGCGAGATGCTCCTCATTGCTGGTCAAACCTTTCGCCGCGGACCGTAGCTGCGCCGCGTCCTTCCTCTGAAAGTACGTGTACTCCGAGGCGGAGCACGCACACAGCTCTTCCAGGTGGTGCGCGCACGCGAACCGGTACCGCGCATGCCTCCGCCGCGCTGACGCCGGCGAGGACGGTGACGACAACCCCACCCCGACTCCCCCGTCACCCCCGCCTCCGCCGGGGTTTCCAGCACCACCATTGCCAGTACCACCACTACCACTGCTGCTACTACCACGAGCGTTACCGCGCCCCACCCCGTCACAGTTATCGCAAGCGACCGCGGCTAAGAAGCAGTACTGCTCGCAGACCGCGCACTGGGGGCCTCTGACCGCGCTGCCGGACTCTAGCCCCTGGACAATGGCTTCCACCTCCGCGCTGCTGGAGGAACCCCAGCAGTTGGTGCTGTCGTCGTTGGAGTTGCGCCTGCTGGAGAAGGAAATAGGGGTGCCTTCCGCCGATGTGGATGCGTTTGCTCCACCACCGCGAAGACGTTCCACCAACTAAAGGCGATCGTGTCGTGTTGTCATGTGTTGTGGGTTTTTGCGTGTTTTGTGCATGGTGTGTTTGAGGCAGGAAGGAGGGAGGGAAGGAGGTATGGCGGAGTGAGGTAGGGAGGGAGGGAGGGAGGGAGGGCAGGAGGGAGGGAAGGAGCATGAAACATTAAAACAGCAGCAGCAACAACAACAACAACAACAACGACAACAACGACAACAACTAAAACAACAACAACAACAACAACCACAACAACAACCACAATAACAACAACAACAACAACAACAACAACAACAACAACAACAACAACAACAACAACAACAACAACAACAACGACAACCTACCCAGCCAATCCAACGGACTCTCTCAGGGGGGTGCACTGGCGTATCTAGCCACCCGACCTTTGATCGCTCCGCCCCTTTCCACACAACGTCAACGTCCAGCGGCCACCCCGAGCCTCACCTTCTCCATAGGCTGGAATCGTGCGCAGCCCAAGCGCTGGGCCTTGGTTTCCCCTAGCTTCTGCGCCGCCGCCAACGCTTCCAGCTCATTTCGGAGGAACCTGGTCGGGGTTGTCATGACGGAGGGAGGCACGCATACAAAACAGTATGCGACACCACTTAAGAAACTATTTTTGTTGGTCACGCCCAACTTCGTTTGCGGAAATGTAGGGTGTGTCTAATGCGCTAATTTTATTAGTGGCATGAAAAACAATTTTTTTTCATCACCCCTAAGGGTTCGCTCAAAGTGTCGAGAGCCAAACAAAAGCGTATAACTCCCCCAAGATGTCACTTTGCTGCCGAGCACCATGCGTTATTAACGACCAATTTTGTTCAAGCGCTGCCGAGTACCGAAACCTTCGTAACTCTCGATTTGTTACCTGCCTGTCGCGTACTGCTGCTTGACCCCTGCGGAGGGTTGATTATATCTTGATTATAGCATAGCGACAAAAAAAGCAAAAAGTGGCAGCTGGACATATATTGATTATAGTATAGAGACAAAAAAAGCAAAAAGTGGCAGCTGGACACATATGGCCCGGGAGTGCTTAAAGCGAGTACACCCGTGGCTCGCGCACAAACCACTATCCTCGAATAACATCGGTCTTTGCATTCATCATTAATTTTCTAGCCGCCGGAAAGCGTAGAGTTGTGGGAAAAAAAAAACACGATTTACGATATTTTCTATCGTCTAGCAATAACTAGCGTGAGCGCGCACCAGCACGAGTAGGACCATGCTGCCTGCGCCCGTCCAGTACGGTACGAGTGTTGGCATTGCTGGCGTCGTAGTTCGGACACCAATTTTATCATCGCCAACCAGCTGTGGCCGATGCCGTAATCCTACGCCTTCGCCGTCAAATTTTCCCCCTGAAGCCTCACAAGGGCGAATTGAACCCTCTTACCACTCCAAAAAAAAAAAAAAAAAAAAAAAAAACGTCAAAACAAATTCCAAGTGCTTTCTCCACGAAATGTTGGTGCAGTCAGTTCTCAAGGGGTACGGTAAGCCCGACACTCCCCCCCCCCCAAAAAAAAGCAAGCTTCGCGATGCCGCCCCTGATCGTGTCCCCTTCGGCCCGTGCGGCATATAGCAATATGGCACGGCAGCACCAACCGCACCCGACACGTGCTATACACGTACAGCAGTGGGTGACCGCGGTAGCGTCTACAGTAGTTTTTCTGGCGCTCATGACTCGAGGAGCTACTTCGCATACACCTGGTATATTATACCTGGTATATTTCAATCGTCACTTTTACTCTTCAGCCCAACACATGAGAGGTTTTAACCCTCAACGACCTTCTGGACAAGCCGGGGTCATGGGTGTCTTCCCGTCCCCCCCGGTGCAAGTCTTACTTGTTGTCGCGCATAGGGTTCTGCATTTCCACCCTTCAGTTTTTTTGGGGACGTCGATTTTCATCGAACTGTTTTTCTCACCCAGCAATCTCTTTTGAGAAAAAAAGCAACCTTAAGCCCGCGGATACACAACCCTATGGGCTCGATATCTAACGAAAAACACCACAAAAAACACGCATTGAATCCGACTACGAATACTGGTCGAACATGTCAGGATACGGCAATTTCGGCCCTTTGACAGACGTGACGGCAATTTTCCAGTTATGTACCTTGACTGACGCCAAACTACTAGGTTTTAGTGCGGAACGACCTTGACCGGCGGCAAATTTACAACATGTACCTTGACTGACGCCAAACTACCAGGTTTTAGTGCGGAACGACCTTGACCGGCGACAATCTTCCGATAATTTACCTTGGCTGACGCCAAACTACTAGGTTTTAGTGTGGAACGACCTTGACCGACGGCAATGTTCCAATAATTTACGTTGACTGACGCCAAACTACTAGGTTTTAGTGTGGAACGACCTTGACCGACGGCAATTTTCCGATAATATTACTTGACTGATGCCGAACTACTACCAAGTAGGTTTTAGTGTGGAACGACTTTGACCGACG
Organism: Undaria pinnatifida; assembly: GCA_012845835.1. Classification (NCBI taxonomy): domain Eukaryota; class Phaeophyceae; order Laminariales; family Alariaceae; genus Undaria; species Undaria pinnatifida. The sequence continues at coordinate 3,416,027 of JABAKD010000011.1, read as the reverse complement.
GAAATCCTCCAATAATTTACCTTGACGCCAAACTACTAGGGTTTAGTGGTGAACGACCTTGACCGACGGCAATCCTCCAATAAGGTAGCTTGACTGACGCCAAACTACTAGGTTTTAGCGTGGAACGCTTGGTTTGACACCCTTGACCGCTCCACGTCTTTCCTTGACTGACCGTTTCCTGATATCTGACACTGGGTGGCTCTTCAGTGGGTGAGCTCCTGTCAGCGACATCCATTTTAAGCTCGATAAGTACAATCCGCACAGTAGCACGCCTCCAACCCCCACCTGTACAAGTCCCCCGATGCGTGCACGCCATTGCTGGCCTGCTTAGAGAGCAGATCGACAAGGGACAAAACCAGACCCTCGTGGGAGAACACTGGCTTCCTCTTGTGGGCCCGGTAGCGCTCCTGGGCGGCATTTCCTGGGGTTGGGAGGGGGGAGGGGGGGGGTAAGGTAAGGTGGGTTGGGGTTGGGGTGGATGGGGAGTGTATAGGAGTGGGAGTAGGGGCGGGGCGGAGCGGAGTGGGAAGGCGGGGGGGGGGGGGGGGGCTTCGACAAAAAAGTTGAAATACACTAAATCTTAACTCCCAACCCTAACCGTAAATCCATCTGCCGGAGAAATTTCTCGGAAAAAAATCTCGGAATGAAGATGTAGTAACGAGTTAGCTAGTGCGGCCCATCAACCGTTCTGTCGAAGCTAGGCCAACTCATAAACAATACCCGGTACATCCATGGACAACTTACGCGCACTGCCAGCGCCATTTGGTAAAAGAAAACTGGAGCAACCAACCGTAAAAACTAACGAGCACTTCAGGCAATTTACATGGACTTCTACCAACCACTTTGTCTACCTGAGCTATCATGTTTACTCTATTAATGCACAGATTGGTTAACACCACCCGGTTGACCCTGGTGCAAGCTACGTCGATTACCGGCGAATCAATGTGGGGGTAGTAGCCCTAGGTGACACCACCCTGCTGACCCCGGTACAAGCTAGTTCTAAGGGGAGTCGCCGACCTAGTATCCTTAATGAGGACACACACACAAGTAATACACGCGATTGGAGTATCACACACAGCTTGCAAATAAGAGTTTCCACGATATCTTCGATCTCACAGCTTCGAGTGTATTTCAATTTTTTATAATTTATATACGGACCATATACCTGGTATGACTTACTTCTCCACGCTACAGCTACAAGGCATCCCTACGCTGCAGTAAAGTTGGGCATCTAATATTTCCATACATTGCCCAAGTTTCACGGCGCTCTCATAAACACATCGCTACTCGTATAACATAACCATCACCCACCCCACGGCAGCCAATCAGGAGGCGCGAAGTTAACAGCCTCTGCACAGTTGGTACCCATGTTGAAACCGGCGTGGTACGCCTGCCAAACAAAAAAAAGCGACAGGGAGAAAAAAACGCCGTTTCAGAGAAAGCCGGGCAGAGAGGAGGAGGACGCTGAGGGGGGGAGAGGGCTCCCAAGAACAGGTGTCGGGTGTCGGAAACTATTGGCAAGTAGGACAGGACAACGCTTTTGTTCGTCAGGAACGTGACCTTAATCAGTTTGAGACCCAATCGCATAACCCAAAAGGCGACGAGCGCGACGTAATCAAGCGCCTAGGAATTGCTTTGAGGCAATCCGAGTATCGCCATGCATCACGGCTGCCTCACAGCTTTTTTCCTTGCAGCTCGAACACATCTACACCAGATGCTCGGATTTGCTTCATGTGTCCGAGTCAAGTCTGAAATCGACATTTTTTTTCGCATTTTTTTCGTCTCAAGTCCCAAAGGGGTCATCACCTGAGGGAATGTCAGCACGAATTCCCCTTCTCTCTGGGTGGTGGCGGAGACGGGAACACCCCTGCGAGCTACCTCCGACGGGTGGGCCATGGTCACCTGGAAATAAGAAACAGGCGCCGACAAAGACGGGAGACAGGAAGGAAACGATCGACGTCAGAGCGCAAGCACACAAGAAAAACATTCAAAATGAAACGAAACGAAACGGAAACGAAAACGAAACGAAACGAAACGAAACGACACGACACGAAACGACACGAAACGAAACGAAACGAAACGAAACGAAACGAAACGAAACGAAACGAAACGAAACGAAACGAAACGAAATGAAACGAAAAATAAACGAGACGAGACGAAACGAGATGAGACGAAACGAGACGAAACGAAACGAAACGAAGCGAACAGAAACGGAACGAAGCAAAAACCAAACGTGAACGCTGCAATGAGTTTGCCTGGGTACTGTACCAGGATTTGGCGGGGATCCGGGAACAAACCTTCAGATGGTTGCGTTCACGTCGGCAGCTGAAATTACGATTCTTCCATCAAGAACGAAGCGCTGCGACACACAATACCAAACGACACGAACGAAATGAAACGAAACGATACGCAACAAACCAAAACGACATCATACAGCACACTTCGAAACGAAAAAAACCGGTTCGATAGCACGCGAAACAAAACGTTACAACAAGTAAAAAAAAACAAAGCGAAACGTAGCAGAGCGCAACAGCAGGTGATAAAACGTTGCGAAAACGTAACAAAACGTAAAGTATAGGTCGAACTCACAGCTGTTCAAATACGGGTGCTTATTATTTATTGGTGTGTGCATGAAAAATATGCTTCCGACCTATTTGAAAATAGTACCAGGTATACGAAGTAGAGTATTAATTATGTTTATTATATATTACAAGTGCCCACCGGCAAACATGTGAACAGGCGGCAGCTTAGGCCTATGACGGACGGCCGTCTAGACCGTCTACTCGTCGTTTACTAGTTTAACCCCTTTAGAGCCCCAAAACCCCTCCCGATACTATTTCCAAGTAATTTCCCCCCCCAAACGGGTTTCCACATGTAAAGGCGTTAAGTGTGGGAGCTACTAAAGGTTTGACCGACGGCGTCAAAGCCGTCCCTTCCTGACATATTTGCTCACCAGTTGCATGAGCAGGTCCGGGTGGGCCTCGAAGAGCTCGGGGAACATAAGCTGGACGTTCTCCTCAAACTTCTCCGCCATCGACCCCGGAACGCCGTACCAACGCTTGGGAGAACCCGCGTGCAGGTAATTGATCGAGTACAGGTAGTGGTCTTCGTTGTGCCAGCAGAAGGCACTAGATGGTGCGAAGCGCCAGGGGGATGGAGGGGGGGGGGGGGGTACTCATTACGTGCACCTGGGTGAGAGGGAACAATTACGGTGTGTGCAAGCCTTCGCGAAGTATGCAGGTCGGTGACTCGCCCTGCTGATGCCAGGGTCATCAGGACCAAGCCGTTCAGCCCTCGATCGTCCTGCGCACGGAAACTATACAACCCGCAATGAGGGGGACAAATGCAGACGGCTGTGGAACTCAGGATGTATACCCGTAGGGCATTCATCGCCTAGGTAGATGGGCACATGCTACGGTAGATGCGCCCCATATTCTTTCTAGGAATCCCCCTTGAGAGCCCCAAAATATCACCCTACACTAAATTCAAGTAAAATTGTCCCCAAAAAGGGTCTCCAGTTGTAAAAGGCGTTAAAAAGCTCTATACGTCACCAGAAAGCCATTTTGGAGAAAAAGAAAAGGGGATTATTTTACCTAGTGAGCAATCCCACTACCTGGGTGTGCAACCAAACATTTTTGCAAAAAGGGTCTCCAGTTGTAAAAGGCGTTAAAAAGCTCTATACGTCACCAGAAAGCCGATTTTGGAGAAAAATAAAAGAGACTTATTTTACCTAGTGAGCAATCTCACTACCTAGGTGTGCAACCAAACATTTTTGCAAAAAGCGTCTCCAGTTGTAAAAGGCGTTAAAAAGCTCTATGCGTCACCAGAAGGCCGATTTTGGAGAAAAATAAAAGGGGTTTATTTTACCTACCAGGTAGTGAGCAACCTCACTGCCTAGGTGTGCAACCAAACATTTTTGCAAAACAAGAATAAAAATTGAGACGATTCTGGGTCATGAGAAGCCCCGTCGCCCAAAAACCGTTTGTTTCAGCCAAAAATATGCTGTCTCTATCGTAGCACGCACGCGTCGGTAGAGGGCGCCCCACATTCTTTCTCAAGCCCCTCACCCAGAGAGCTCTACGCCTCACCATAGAACTGATTTCCGAGTAAACTGAAAATACTTTATTTTGCAAAGTGCACCTGGAGGAAAAGACTCATTCATGGCCTAGGCTTGAAAAAAAAAACGCTCATGTTGCCAAAACAAGAAAAAGACATTCCGATGATTTTTGGCTAACGCCTCACAACTGGAAACCCTTTTCGGGGAAAAAATCACTCAAGTTAGAATATGGAGGGATTTTGTGGGCTCTAAAGGGGTTGAGGAGTCCGGTCATTCAGACAAACAAAAACGAACAAAAAGTCCAATGTATATTTCTCTATCGTGGCGCGGGGCTATGAACAATCCCATGACCCAGGCACACGAAAAAAATTTCATGGTCTCTCATGGCCCAAATAGGCAAACAAGGAAAAAAAAGCTACAAACCCACAAGCAGTACTCGTAGTCCGACAAAATACCGCGTAAAAATTCCTGGCTTAAGAAGCCCCGATGACCAGAAACACTTCAGCCTAAGATGGGTGCTGCGACGGGGATAGCACTTTTTGGCCTTTTTTCTCTGAAAAATGGAGCTTCTTAACGAGAAATCCGACGGGAAAAAATCTACCGGGAAAAAACTGCCGATTACGGCATCGGCCACACGAAGCAATCCGAGCTGCTGCTGGTGTAGCAGCGGATGTGGTGCGAACCCAATAGCGCAGGAAGCTGTGAGGCAAGCCGCGAGCGAGGCACGACGATACTCTCCGACTGCCTCAAGCTTCTCCCTAGACGCTTGAATTACACATCGCGTCTCGTCGCCTTTTGGTCCGTACCAACAGGTTCAACACGGGTTCATAACCCCGAAAGCCGTCGCAATGTCACTGTTGTATTACGACACATTTTTCTTGTATAACTACCTAGGCGATGGGACTCTTCATCGGTGGGGTACAGCTTAATACTCTCTCAACATCAGCTTCAGGGAGATATATTGGGAGATACAGAGCTCAAGCGACGCGCCTCAAAAAACAAATAAATGGTGCATCCCGCTACTGTACATGCATCCTAAAAGCGCTACGAAAAACCCTCCCCTATCATCTCTTTCGTAAAAGCTTCCAACTGTTTCTATCTCACCTGAATGCCATGCCCACGTACAGCCACGGCACCATGACCCCCTGAATCTGAGTGCCCAAGAACTGCAGCAGGGACCCGTCAGAAGTTGGCAGGCAGTTGAGATTCCACGCGTCCTCCTCGTAAGAGTGGTCCTTACCATGAAGGTTGGAGGAGGTGAAGTTGACGCAGGCCGCGGCGGCAGGAGAGGGGGGGGAGGGAGGGCGTACTCATTAGTTGCTTGCCTTAGTCATTTGGCCATGAGCCACGCATCCCTTTCGAGACGGAGCGCCATTGCTACTGCTGTCAATAAAAGACACACCTCCAACATGTGGCCGACAGGAGGCAGGGAAGAGTAAACGGGGGTGGCGGCAGGAGGGGGGGCGTTACAGCTTACCGCAAGAGCAAGAACAAGAACTTCAACAAGAACGAGAACAAAAACAAGGGTAAATCACAAGAACCAAGAGCAATACTGTACCTACAACAAGAACAAAACGAGGGCGGAGACGAAGACAAAAAAATATACACGAACATACGATGAAGGAAAAATAAAAAAAGGGGAAAAAAAGCAAGAAATAAAAACATTTAAAATAAGGCAAATATAGATGCAACGACGAAAAAAGAAGCGAGAAACACAAGTACAAAATAACAGATAGAAAACTGCTCCAACACAGAGTCCAACACCGGTATAGGCGGCGACGACCGACATGCAACAGTAGATGGTCGGCTCCTGAGGTGGTTTCCGGCGCGATAACACCACATATCTCCCCTGCCTTCTTGTTTCAAGCTGGACGGGGGGGGGGGGAGGTACTCATTGGTTGCTTCAACCATTTGACCATTGCCCACGGATCCCTTTCGCGACGGAGCTTCTTTGGGGGAGGGGGTTACACAACTTGCGAAGGCCACACCGCTCGTCGGTGCGTCGCAGACACGGGTTGCTGTTTTTTGCTATGCTTTCATGACACTCAAAGCAAGAAAAGCAAAAAAGCAGCAACCTCTGTCCACCACACACAGAGGCGATCGACGAGGCCTTCATCAGATTTGTCCCCCCCCTCCCCCCCCCCCCCCCCGCGCGCTTCCAACCTGGTCGGTGAAAACCCGACGGGTTCCGTTCCATCATTGTAGGGATGCGCGAGGGTCAACGGTCCTAAGGACTGCGGCCATGCACGATATTATTACACCCTCGGTCCTACCCCGTCGGAGAAACCCGACGTGCTCCGTCCCGGTAATGTAGGGATGCACGGGTCTCATGGTCTTAAACGCCTTTACAATTGGAAACCCGTTTTGGGAACCAAATTACTTGGAACTACTGTAGCATACAAAGGGGTTTCGGGGCTCTAAAGGGGGTAAGGGACTACGGCCATTGCATGATGCGACTGCACCCTCCCCCCTGCTGGTCGGTAACCACCCGGCGCGATCCATCTCGGCAGCGTAAGAGAGATGCGAGGGTGTCAGATCCTCAGGACTACGACCACGCATGATATGATTACATCCCCCTCCTTCTCCACCCCTACCCCCCCCCCACTCTACCACCGCCTTCGCTTTGAAGCATGCACACCTCGTAGCTGGACGGGTCTGCTACGTAGTCCCACCCCTTCCCTGGTCGGCGCTCCGGCGTTCGCTTGGAGGTCTTCGTGGCACCCTGTTACACGCAAAAGGCCATATAACCCGAATGGCATTGCCGACGGCAACGGCCGCGATAACCATGGGGACTAAGTTGGGACGGTCGGTATGTCCGTCTGTCGGTCAACATCTCCTACCTGTCGGTGTATATTTGCCGGTGTCTATCTGTCAGTCTGTATGTATGTTAGTCTGCTTGGCGTCAGCGGTGACGGAGTCGGTCAAGAACGCGCCAGGTCGGTCGGTATGTCCGTAAGTCGGTCAGTCGATACGTCTGTCTGTTTGTTCGTCTGTCTGTCCACCCGTCTTCCCTGCTCGGCGGCGGCGGCGGCGGCGTGACGGGGCCGACCAAGGACGCGTCTGGGCGGTCGGTATGTCAGTCGGTCGGTCCATATACTGCTTTGTCTGTCTGTTCGCCTTTGTGCCTGTCCATCATCACTGTGGCCACCTATTGACTCGTCGGTCGGTCGGTCTGAGTGCTTGTCCGTTTGACTTATTATTTCTGTAGAACGAGCAACTTTTCTATTGTAAATAAAAAAAGTAAAATTCACCTGCTCCGCCGCCGGCTTTCCCGGCGCCGCCATTGCGCCACGCGTCCATGGGAACCCGCTGCCCACCGCCCCGGTGTCCAGGTCGCTCCCGTAAAGCACCTGCCGAGAGGACGGCAAAGTAGTTGATGGCGTCAGCGCGAGGCGGGTCGTACTGGCCAACGCCTCGGAAAAAACTCCCCGAGCTCCAATCACACCCCCACTCCCACCCGGCCTCACCCAACCCCACCCCACCCCACCGAACCCAACACTACCTTACCCGTCCCCCATCCCGCCTCTCCTCCACCCCACCTGCACTCCTCCCCACACCCCCCCGACCCAACCGTCACCGCCACCTCCACCCCCACCCCCACCCCTACCCACGCCCACCCCCACCCCTACCCACGCCCACCCCCGCCCACCCCCACCCTCATCCCGCCTCCGCTCCACCCCACCCACACATTCGCATCCCCCTCGCCCCAATACCCCAATCTTTATCCTTCCCCCCCGACCCCACCCCCCAACCACCCAACCGTCACCGCCATCCCCACCCCTACCTCCATCCCTACCTTACCTCGCCCCCACCCTCGCCCACCCCTACCCCCATCCCCACCCTTGGTGCTAGCAGTGTATGCCTGGTCGGTGCAAAACCGACGTGCTCCGTCCCGGCATTGTAGGATGCGAGGTGCTGTGGCCGGCCATGCATGGTACCATTACACCCCACCGCCACCCCCACTCGCCTTGACGTCATCCTCAGGAGGGTCGGACCCCACCAATTTCCAAAACTCCTGCTCTATTTCCGCTTCGGAGGCCTCATCCCCCAAACCCCGCCGGGCGAGGTAGCTAGACCGCCAGCCGTCCGCCATCAGCGCGAACTCCTGTTGATACCAATAAAATCAACATCAGCAAAAACCAACATCAATAAAATCAGCATCAACGCAAGTTAGCGATAAACACAATCAGCACCAGCAAAATCATCATCAATAAAACCAACGTCGATGAAATCAGCACCAATCGAATGAACATCGATCAAACATCAACAAAAACAGCATCAGAATAAAACGTCAACACAAGTTAGCATCAATACAATCAGCATCCGCAAAATCGGCATCAACAAAATCAACGTGGACAGTATCAACATCACAAATCAATAGAAGGACGCCACGGACAGAGGTAGAGCGGGGCGGTGCGGCGTGGGGTGCGGGGAACCGGCAAAACAAAGCACAGCGGTAACAAAAAAGAAAAAAACTACAACAACAGCATGCCGACGGGGAAAAATTCCGCTCGAATCCCTCAGCACAACTACACCCAAGGTACATCGCCCTTTCTGCCCCCAACCCCTCCCCCCCCCTCCTCCCTGGACCGGCCACCCAAGGTATGAAAACCAGGGTCCACGGAGCCGGCCAACGCACAGTATAACAGCTCCGCAAATACTCGCAAAGCCTCGCCCCCCCCCCCCCTTTACAACGGCCGGGTCGATCTAAGGGATCTAGGCCCTTCAACAGGGGCCAATAATAAGGGATGTCGATATAGATAAGGGCCTCTATCATCCTCATTCCAGAGGTTACCCACCCCTCCCACCCCCCCCTGACCAAGAAGAGGGACTATCGATAGAAAAGTTTGGAGGGTACAAGACAGAAGTCAAATAAAGAATAGAGGAAAGTGAAAGGCTAGCGCTAATAAATAAGGTGAAAGAGGAGAAGCGCTTAGAGATATACCAGGTATGGGGGTTAAAGGGAAGATATTGGAATGAAAATGTATCCGCACAGCCCAATGGACCAGGCGAAAAAGCTGAAACTGCGATTTCGTGTAGGGGACCTGGACCTACCAGAAAGAAGAGAGATACCAGTAGTCGGGAGGAGGAGGAGGACGTGCCTACACACATGTGCCCGTGTGGCACAACAATAGAGAGTAGGGCTCACATAGTAGGAGAATGTGAAATGTACAAGGAGGAACGGCATGCGTTTGAGAAGATGAGGAAAATAGACGTATGTGACATGGAAGAGTTTGGTAGACTAGAGAGTAGCGAGAAAACGATCGCTATCCTAGGAGGTAGATGGTTGCCGCAGACGGCGAAATAGGACGGGGATAGGATAAGCAAACAGTTTCTATGTAGTACATGGAACAAACGTAATGAGCGCTCAAATGTTGGAGGTGTCTCTATTAGGAGTAGGAACGGTGCTCCGACTCGAAAGGGATGCGTGGTCAATGAATGGTCAAATGACTAAGGCAAGCAACAAATGAGTGCCCCCTCCCCCCCCCCCCCCCCCCCTGCACCCCTTCCCGAGACTCGCCTTCAAGGTATAGACCCCTCCATTGCCAAAGCCGTACTTAAGCGCGCGTCCTTTCATGCGCGACACCCCTCGCATTCGGGACGCCGACGCGCTCGTACAGCGGCCCCGACCCCTCCCCCTGCCCGCAATAACGCCCTCTCCGCTAGCGCTGCCGCTCTCGCTTGAGCTATCATCATCGCCCTCCTCCTCTTCCCCGTCCCCCTCCCCTCCTCCTTCTCCCGCTTCTATCTCCAAATCCATGTCCTCCCCGGTATCTTCTGCGTCGTCCTTCTTAACGGAGGTCACCACGTCAGTGTCACTGCCGCTCGCACCATCGCTTGCGCTAGGCAAACCTCCCCCCTTTCCCCCAGCGGACGGAGGGGCAACTCCACCGCCAACCACCGGCCCCTTGCCCGCGTCCACCGTCGCCGAAGGGGTACAGATCTTCCCGCTCTTTTCAACGGCACCCGCGGCACCAACAGCTCCCACGCCGTCACTACCACCACCGTCCACACCACCACCACCGCCGCCATCGACCGCCTCCTTCGCTCCTGGTTGCTCCGTCTTACGCGCAGCAGGACCCCCCCCCCCTTCTCCGCCTCCTTCTGTAACTCCCGAAGTCGCAGTGGTGCTATCATCGGGAGAAGTTGGCTTCGGGACGGAGGAAGCCGGCGCATGCGCCGGGGCGGGAGCCGCCGCGCCGACAGTCAGGTCGCCTCTATCTGCGCCCTTTTTCGTGCTCTCGCCAACTGCTTCGCCCACTGCTGATGCTGCCGCTTCTGCTGCTGACGTTGCGGTTACTTCCACCACCGCCAACGTTGCTGCAGCTGCTTTCGCCGGTGCTGCTGCTGCTGTTGCTGTTGCTGCCGCTGCTGCCGCTGGAGCTGCTACCGTCGCTGCTGCTGCTGCTGCTGCTGCCGCTGGCGGTGCTGCTGCTGGCGCTGTCACCGACTTCCCCGTTGCTTTCGCGGCTTTCGCTGCTGGTGCTGGGGTGGGGGACGAGCGGGGTCTCCCACGGCCCCTCGTTGGCACAGAAGTGGAAGAGGGAGAGGAGGAGGGGGAGGAGGAGGAGGTCGAGGAGGCCGCGGAGGAGGAGAACGAGGAGAGGACGGAGAAGAGTCCCGACGGTCCGCGGGCTAGATCCTCCGCCGTGTTTCCGTCCTGATTGTTTGAGAATCGCAGCAACAAAAAAGGAAAAAATGACAAAAACGGAAGACGAAAAAGCAGCAGCAGCAGAAGCAGCAGCAACAGCAAATACGAACACCACAACAACAGCAGCAGCGAAAAGTCAGCGGCAAGGCGAGGCGAGGGGAAAGCTGGCAACGTTACTCCCCGCGCGCGTGTCACACATTTCGTGCAGCGCAGTTCTTAAGGAGGGGGTGGGAGATGGGGGTGCAGGGGGGGGGTGTACTCAAATAATGCACAGCCGTGCAACCCCACAATGCCGGGACGGAGCGCGTCGGGTTTCCACCAACAAGGGAGGCATCGCGTGCACCAAGCGCGAAGCGCCGGGGGGAGGATAAACCGAAGTCGTTCACAACTCCCGCACCCTCTCTTCGCTCTCCTCTCCCTCTCCCCCCTCCTGCTGCCCCCCTCTCCCCCATCCCCCCCCCCCCCCCCCTTCCCGCTTCCACCCCTCCTCCCTCCTCCTCTCTCCCCTCCTTCCCCTTGCCCTTCCCCCCCCTTCAACTCCTCCTGAGGCCCCCTCCCCCTACTCCCCCCTCTTTCTCCCCCCCCTCCCCCCCCCCCCGCCCGTTGCCCTCCTGCTATCGTAGCACGTGCGCCTCCTCCTTGCGCGTGGGAAAACAGGGCAATCTCCCTCCCCCTTCCCCCGTGCCGCCTCCTGGAGGGTTTCGGTTTCATCTCACCTGGGCACAATCACCGCAGAACCAGTCGTGGAAGGGCACCCTCGGCAGCGCAGGCTCGACACACCCCAAGTGGTAGGCGCTGTCACACGAGACGCAAACGGCCAGCACCTTGTTCGAGGCCGCCGCGACGCTGCACACCTGGGCAAGCACAAGGGGCCACGCGAGAGAGGGCTGTGTATCAACACAATCACCAGCACCAACATCGCGAACATCAACATCGCAAACACCAACACCGCTACCACCACCATCGCCAACACCACACCACCAACACCACCACCATCAACAACAACAAACCACCACCATCACACGCGTCCCCCCCGCTCCCCCGCCAACACCAAAAACATCCCCAACATCGACAACCCTGCCCTCACCAACACCACTAAACCCACCAACACCAACACCACCCACACCACCAACAGCACCAGCATCACCCGCACCACCGCACCAAACACCACCAACACCACCAGTAACGCCACCAACATCGCCACCACCACCACCGCCGCCAACACCACCGCCGCCAACACCACCCCCGGCTACTCAACCCACACCTCCATCACCACCACCACCACCGCCACCCACCCACCTCCACCACAATCATCAACACCAATACCACTACCCCCCCCCCCTCCGACCTCTCTCCGACCCGTCCCCGTCCCCTAGACACATCTCGCAGATCATCCCATGCGCCGCAAGCTTAGCTGCGGCCGGCGACTTCCCATTCAGCACCAAAGTCGACCACTGCGACAAAATCACCACAACACTAACACCAACACCAACACCATCAAACACACCTCACAGACCACCCCGTGCGCCGCAAGCTTAGCTGCCGCCGGCGATTTCCCATTCAGCACCAAAGTCGATAGCTGCGACCTCGGCAGCGTCACCCTGAAAGGCTCCACCTCCTCACACGACGAGGCCCGAAATCCCCCTGCCCAGCTGCCGGGCTCCCTCCCCGCGCCATTCCACCCACCATCACCACCTCGAACTCCCGCTTTGGAAGGAGATCCGGGGACGCTTCCGTTGCATCCGCTCTTTGTTTCCCACGAGGAAATCCCTCGCTGGGCTTCGGGGAAGCGTTCGGCTAGGTCGTACTCGACGATGCAGTTGGATGCGCGGAGGGCTTTGACCGTGCCGTGGTAGCAGCGGCCGGCGCCTTGGTCTTCTTCTAGGAAATGCCATAACGTGATTCCAACCCTGGTGGTGGTGGTGGTGGTGGTGGTGGTGGTGGTGAGGCGGGAATGGGAACATTGTTGGTGTCGAGTTGTTGGTTGTGGTTTGGTGGTGGTAGTATTGGTGGTCAGGGTGGAGGTGTCATGTTGGTGTTGGTGTTGGTGTTGGTTTTGGCGCTGTGGCTGTGGTTGTTGTGGTTGAGGTTGGTGGTGATGGTATTGCTGTTGTTGTGGTTGTGGTGGTGTTGATGATGTCGTTGGAGTTGCCGGTGTTGGAGTTGCTGGTGTTGGCGTTGGTGTTGTTGGTGCGATGATGGCGGTGGTGTTGGTGTTGGTGTTGGTGTCCATGTTGGTTTCAGTGTTCTGGTTGTAACTTCAGTTGTGATTGTTGTTGTCGTTATTATTGGTGGTGTATTGAGGTTGTGGTTGTGGGTTTTGTTGGTAATAATACTTGCTGTCGTCATGGTTATTCATATTGTTGCACGTAGTTGGTTTCCGCGCGATCGAAATACTAAAAAGATGGTATCAAAACATCGGCAAGAGGGGGGGAGGGGGGGTAATGATCGTAGCATGCATGGCCGTAGTCCGCAGGACCATGGGGTAAGAGGGGGGGGGGAGGGGGGGGGAGGGGAGGGGGCGGAGAGAATGAGGAAATAATAAGAGCTTGTAGCATTCACGCAAAAAAAAAAGCGAAAAACGCGGTGCTGACCTGATATCGGCCTCTACGCTAGGCTTCTCCTGGTACACCACCGGGGTGTACGCCACGCCGTCCCACTGAAGTCCTTTCCCGCTGTGGACCGCCTGATGGGAAAAGAAAACATGCAGGAACGGGCAAATAAATCAATGAATCAACAACAATGATATCAACAACGATACCTAAACAACGATATCAACAGCAATCAAAACAACTATACAAACAACAGCATCAACCGCAATAACGCCAACATAATCAAAAGAAACAATCACAACATTGAACAAAACAACCAAACGACAACATTGAAAAACACAAGAACAACCAAACAATAAACACTATTATACTAAGATCAACAATGGCAACGACAACTACAACTATACGTAACAATACCACAACAACAGCACCACCAACAACACGACTACCACCACCAAACACAACAAGCACCACCACCACCACCACCACTAACCCCCCCCCCCTCCCTCTCCTACCACCACCATCACCAAACCCACTACACCACTCTACCCATTACCTCAAAGTCACCGAGGTATCTCATAAAGGCGTGCTGCAGCCCCAGGCCGCGCGTAGGGTACCCCATTTGCTCGGCCAGCTTTGCCCACGCCTTTTCGTCGCGCGTGACAGCCTCACTCCCTCCCAGCCGCTGCACCTCCTTAAACAGCTGAAACGTGTCCACCGGTCCGCCCCTGACATCCGTCGATCAAGATTGGGGGGGGGGGGGGGGCAGGTGTAGTAAGTAGTCCTTTGTTGCTTGCCGTAGTCATTTGACCGTTGACAATGCACTCCTTTCGAGACGGAGCACTGTTCTTACTCCTGATAGAGTCACCTCCCACGTTTGGGCGCTCAATAAGTTTATTCCATATATGACATGAAAAACTTTTTGCTTATCGTACACGTATGTCCTTTCTGTTTGGCCGTCTGTGGACACCATCTATCCCCTAAGATAGCGACCGCTTACGGGGGCGGGGGGAAAGGGGAAATCACCGCACCATGCACGATCGTAGTCGTCAGACAGTAAGACCTTCGCATTCGTACAATGTCGGGACGGAGCACGTCGGGTTTTTACCGATTACAAAAACATGAGCGCGAAGCGCCGCGAGATGTTCGGTGAGGCGCATGAAGGATGAGCTGCACTCTGCTAAGAACCGATTGCGAGGCGGACTTCGGCACCTTGTGCGTATCTTCTTGCACATTCGGGCGGGAGGGGGGGGGGGGGGGGGGGGGGGGGTGAGGAGAGGGGCGGGTGCGCGAGCGGACCGACACGGGACAAAGTGTACCTGGCACATAGTAGGCTAACTATGAACTCCTTTTGGGCTGGTCAGTGTCACTTGCCGGGTTACGTGCGCGGTGGCGTAAACATTTTCTTTCTAGTGTCAAGAGCTTTTCCTGCCTTTTCAACTTGCAACACGCCCGGGATTCAAGCCAACCACATCCTAAGGGGAACCTTGTAAACAAACACGTCAGGAGACGAAACTTTCAGCCCTTGCCCGATCACACCGCAATTTTCCAATAATTGACCTTGACTGACGCCAAACTCCTAGGATTTAGTGTGGAACGATCGGTTTGACACCCTCGACTGACCGTTGGACGTTTTCCCTTGATCGACCGTCTCCTGACACAATCGCTTGTAAATACTATCACAAACCTCTTTGGGACTTGAGGGAGGAAAAGTGACTATAACAAAAAAAAGGCGACACGAAGCAGCCGAGTTACGGGTTGGGGGATAAGCTACATTTAGTGCCCAAACCAACAATGCAAGGAGCTGCACAACACTCGAGCAGCAGCGCCACCACTCTCCGCACGGCTGCGCGCTCGCTCGCACTACAAATAGAGTCCCACACACCGAACAGACCACAACCTACAGTAGATCATCTAGATAATCTAGGTCATGTGTCGTACAGACCCAACCCAGGAAACCTTTTTTTCAATTTTTTTAGATCTTCGTGGAGATCCGGGAAAAAACAGCTTAATCTCCATATTCCATACAATTTCGTTTGTGTACCAGTTTTTGTCCATCTGCAAAACACAGACTTCAGCTCGACCTCGCCCCTTCAGTTAAGTCAAAACCGTGGACTTGCCCGCCCTCTGCCCTCTTGGGCCGAAAACCTGTTGTATAAAATTCTTAATAGATAAATCAGATCATCCGGCCCTTACCCGGCAAAGTGAATATATAGGACCATGAACAGCACGTTAACCAGGGATCTATTAGCCCTGAAGACAGATAACACAGATCATAAATAATAAGTACATCTGTCGGTCTGACATGCTGTACAGGATCTGCGATAGCACATATCTATCCGTGGAAACATGTTGCGTTAAATTTTTAATAGATCATTCACATCGTCCGGCCCTCACCCGGCAAAGTGAACACATAGGATCATGATCATGCACTTCACATTAACCAGGGATCTACCCCTGAAAGACAGATCACACAGATCATAAATCAGGATCTAATCTCTCGGACGCTTGGACACATCCCCATGCTATTTGGGCCACTACATCGGGTTCCAAGAGGGTGCAACTACTTCGGGCTCCAGAGGGAACAATTTTTTAAAACAAATGACGAGCATGGGATCGACCACACGAAAGCCAGAGATATCGGATTACCGCCTGCGTAGCTTGTGCTTTTACGCGAGTTACCCCGAAAAAAACACAATTTGAGCTGTACACGGGTAATTACCAAAAGTCTTAAATGTGGCAAAGTGACAGCCAGGGGAGCTGCGGAGCTGCCCGCGGAAGAAAGTGCAGGGGTTTCCCATATAAATGTGTGGCTTTATTGAATAGGGGACAGAGGGTGTTAGGCAATTATCAAAGCAATGCCGTACTGCGTAAATTCGACATAATATCACGAAACAGCCGTGGCTGCTGGGGTGGGAGATGTGACCGAAGTGTACCGCAGCGAGTGCTCGACACGCGCACAGCATGGGTCAATGATACGTGCTGCTGCACGCGGTTCCTAAACTCTCGGTGATATCTGGGTTTATCGTGGTGATTGCGCGGCTTGTCGGGTTTTACGTCGCTATCCCTGGGTTTCCAAGGGGCTAAACGCTTTTCACAGCCTTGAACATTCCCGCAAATAATACACAGGGACGGTAAGACAAGACAAGACAACACAGTGTGGAAGGCGGACGAAGAAACAAAAAAAGAGGCGAAACGAGAAAACGGAAAGTAGAAAAATCCGGCCGACGCGCTGACTATTTAACTTACCCTCGGACAACTTACAGACAGCCTCCCGGTGCGGTGGTATTAACTGAACCACTCAGCGCCCTCTGGACACAAGAACATGAATGAACAAAAACCATTTAAGCGCTGCTGCTGGTAGCCTGGCCATAATGCAGTACAGCAGAAACACACCCTCACCCGTACAAGAAAACTTTTTTAAAGGAGCAGCAACATGGTTCAGTGATGTCAACTGAACCGCTCAGCACTCTCTGGACACCCGTAAAAACATTTTGAAAAAACCCATAAAACTCTGCTACTGCTGCGGTGGCTGTTCCTCTCGCCGCAACGTGCAGTATAGCAGAAACCCACCGTCATCCGCACAAAGAAGTACTCCACAACAGCAGCGGCGGCAGTAGCAGCAGCAGCAGCGGTCAGTTCGTAGAGGTGTTTTTCTGTGCTATCCTGACATTCATCTCAACATTATGTCGCACAACAACAGAACATATTACAGGATATGCCACATACCACGTACATAATCGGCGGTACTGCTGTATCTGGTAAAATATCATATACCACCCTGTCTGGAAGTATGATATATAGTTGACCGTGATAGCTACACTGTAGTTGTAAGGGGAGTCGCCGACCTATATTCTTAATGAGGACACACAACTCGTAATACGCGCGATCGGAGCATCACACACAGCTTGCAAAGATGAGTTTGGACGAAATCTTTGATCTTACAGCTGGAGTGTATTTTCATTTTGTATAATATAAATATATATATACTTATATGTGAGTAAGACGCGCGATCGGAGTATCACGTACAGCTTGCAAACATGAGTTTCGACGAAATCTTCGATCTTACAGCTGGAGTGTATATTAATAATACAGACCGCCTGTGTTTTCGTACTCGCACGAAATTACAGAAAAGGCCCTTGATGTTATGGTATCCCTTAGGTCCATATTGCCCAAATACTACTACATTAACCCCTTTAGAGGCCCCGAACCCCTCCCTATACTGAATCCAAGTAATTTTGTGCCCACAAACGGGTTTCCAGCTGCACAGTCGTTAATCCTGAACCCTTCTAGAGCTGCACCCGCGTTTTAAGGACAAAACACTTGATGTGGGAATATTGTTGCAGTAGAAAAAGGGGTCAATTTTTTTTTCTTCGATCCTCCGGCAAATGGGGGAAAATAAAAACCTCAATCCCTTTGCAACTGGAAACCCGTTTTTGGGCACAAAACTACTTGGATTTAGTATAGAGAGGGGTTCGGGGGGTCTAAAGGGGTTAAGCTCACCACACTTCCCCGCGAATTTTCATACATGTGTGTCAATTCAACATCTAACTCAACTGTATTCGCCATCCAGCCGGTTTGCTGGCGTATCCTTCAGGTTCCCGTGGTAGCGACAGCGCGAGATTTTTTTTGGTTACTACCCCTTTAGAGCCCCCGAACCCCTCCCTATACCAAATAAGTAATTTTGTCCCCAAAGACGGGTTTCCAGTTGTAAAGGAGTTAATTGTTTCCCCCCCCCCCCTTCCTACTTGCGACACCCCCCGCGGGATTGTACGCCAATCACATCCCGAAGGGAAAGCTTGTACTATTAATAGGATAACATCTCACTAACTGTGTTCGGAAATACAAGGACAGAATGTGCATATAAATTTTAGTACAGAAACGATCCTTGAAATTTTCAAAAGAGAGGTACCGGTACACTTTCGACGGAAAAGACGGGGAGCTGAGAGGGGAGCTGGGTTATCTTACACTACCTCGTGGCATGGGCTAGAGACTAGACTACGATCGATAAATGAGAACAACACCACCAACCACAATTAACCACGACCACTACAATATCAACAACCCCACTAGGGGGGGAGCGAGGTCATCACATCCAGTCTTACTCGTTATTGGCGAATGCATCACATATCAGTATGTTCGTAAATATAAGGGCCGTGAAAATATTAATAACAATACATGAAATATCCTTGAAATTCCGACGAGAGAGGTACCGGTACACTTTCGACGGACAAAACGTGGAGGTGAGACGGGAGCTGGGTCATCATACACTGCCTCGTGGCATGCACTAGACTACGCCGATGAGTAAATATGGGAACAGCATCACCCAACCACAACAACCACGATCACGACCACAAAAACGACAACACACAACAACAACAACAACAACAACAACGACGACAACAACAACAACAACAACAACAACAACAACAACAACAACAACAACAACAACAACAACAACAACAACAACAACAACAACAACAACAACAACAACAACAACAACAACAACAACAACAACAACAACAACAACAACAACAACAACAACAACAACAACAACAACAACAACAACAACAACAACAACAACAACAACAACAACAACAACAACAACAACAACAACAACAACAACAACAACAACAACAACAACAACAACAACAACAACAACAACAACAACAACAACAACAACAACAACAACAACAACAACAACAACAACAACAACAACAACAACAACAACAACAACAACAACAACAACAACAACAACAACAACAACAACAACAACAACAACAACAACAACAACAACAACAACAACAACAACAATAACAACTCAGTCTTACCCGCTGTTGTCGATGAAGACTTTCCCTCCAAAAGCACTCTCCATCGGCTTTCCGATCAGGAACAGAAACTTCCGGAGGTTGTCCGTGAACTTTCGCCTCAGCCGCTGCGCTCCCGCCAGCTTACCCTGCAAAGCGTTTTTGCAAACAAGAAAGCAGTACATAATACGGGGCGGATCGCACTTTTGAGCCCAAATACAAATCTCGCTGACGGAGCTCCCCACCTGTTAGTCAACTGATAGTCAACTAACATACTATACCCATTGTCTGTGGATCTGATGAGTATCGGTTTGTATTATTCGTCAGAAACCTGCCCCTTGGGATTCGCGCATACATATTCCAACAATAACAGCAACAGTGGCGGCAGCAGCAGAGCAGCAGCAGCAGCAGCACGAGCATTGTCAGCGGCAGCAGCAGCATACAGATTAGCAAAACCTTTGAACGTTGTAGATGTTAACGATGGCATGGTATGATACACGGTACAAGGCTCCCCTCCGGGATGTGGAGAGGGGAGTTGAGCAAGTACCGTGACATACGTGGTGTGTAGTTTTGTATACATGAAAGTGCTTGGCATGGTAATATTTTTCACATTTTACGATGATATTGGAGTGTATTGTAGTGCTGAACAGCGACGGGGTCGTATACATGGTATGGTAGCATCAGCATCAGCAACAGGAGCGGGACCAGCAGCAGCAGTAGGAGCAGGAGCGAGACCCCCAGCAGCCGCAGGAGGAAGCGCAGGATTAGCACCCGTGGGGAGGCGCAACGCTTGTCTTGCGTAGACAACTGAGCGAAAATTATCATACTGTGAAACGTGCTGTGCAGCCAGCCCCCTGCAGCCATTTCCGCTACAAATCGTACGACCCCTTTTGGACAGAAAGGCCCCGTTGCTATGATACGTGTAGCGGACGCTGTGATGATCATTGGCTTTCGTCCCGGTTCACATTTGAAGTCTCGAAAGCCAAAAAGGGCACGGTAATAGGGCACAAAAACAAACAAGACACAAAGACAGCCACGACAGTCACAGGAGATAAATGGCATGATAGGGGTGCTCCCGAACATTTCGAGGCTCTTGTATCCTCCCCTCAGAACCTCCGTTCCCACCCAGAAACCGACCTTCGAAAAACAAAACATACTGCAACCCGACGACCGATTCCATGGCCTACTCTAAACCATCGCACATGTAACAAGTAGAATGATGTGCTATGGACCGAAATCGCCCTACGTAAAAATGTCCTGTTGACCCTGGCAGCACCTGCGGGAGTCCTACATATCTTCAAAGCGTAATGCATCTGTAAAAGCGCGCGGCCGGAGGGAGCATCACGTAGCGTGCGAAGATGAGCATCGACCATTAAATTGACCGAACTCACAGCTGACCGTATTTGAAATAATACTATAAAATAGTATCGCAAACCGTAAATGGCAGCTCTAACGATATTGCAGTTCAGTTCCTCGGCTGAGAGGAGCCCCCCCGGCAGCTAAATATATTTCGGCCAAAAAGGGGTATACCTCTATCCTAGCATGCGTCGGAAACACAGGCACAACACGAGTAGCGAAGAGTCACGAGTCACGAGTGTCCGAGACACAAACCCGCAATCACACCCACGAGAGAGGAGGGAAAAAAAGAGAAAAAATGGTTTGGTACGCATTTAGTCTACGGTCACAACAAATACCTGATACATAGTACCTGGTACCAAGTGAACTACGAGCCCGGAATGACATGAGTAGAGTACAACGTAGAAAACCTGCTAGTTATCAGTTTATCAGATTCTACCGCCAAACAAGGAAGGGAGGGAGGAACCAAAAGAAAAGCATGGGCATTTAGTAGAGGTAGGGATACAGTATAGGCTATGCCGGTAAGTGAATATGTCGCCGCCTAAGCCCATATGGGGGAGAAAGGGCAAAGGTTGTTTCCAGAGAGGCAAAAAGTGAAACAACACTTGTTTCCAGCAAGCTCAAGACCTCCCAGCTCCTCCCCCCTCCTCCCCCTCCCCCTCCTCTTCCCCCTTCCCTTGCTCCCTCTCCTCTCTCCCCCCCGCCCTCCTGCCCCCCCGCCTCCCCCCTCCTCCTCCTTCCCCGCCTCCTTCTGCCTAAAACCCGAATAACAAGTCCTCATCCCATGCCTTGCCGTACCTCGCCCAACCCCTTTACAAATGCACTCACGTATTCAAGGATAAATTGCTTGGAGTTAGTATAGGACCAGATGTGCAAAAATATATAAAAGCGGTTAATGTGGTTTGAGTCCTACCGGAGACGGGATGAGGCTGGGCTGGGGTGTATGGGCTGGGCTTGGTGGGTCTGGGCCCCCTCAAAAGTCGGTCTATTCCGCAAGAATGGACCTTTAGATTGTACCAGGTACAACGCATCACACGCCAGATGGCACACCTCCCTGGAAGATTTTCCGGGACGTTTTATTCAAAACTAGGGGGGGGAGGGGGGCAACACGGCAAAAACATTGGCTTTCGAAATATTCACACCTCGGACAGATCATGGATTATCCCTGCTTGGTGATCTACATTTGGCTTTCGAAATATTCACACCTCGGACAGATCATGTATTATCCCTATTTGATGATCACATGTTTACATGTTTCAGGGAAGATCTGTGTGATCAAGCTCACTTTACCGGGTGGGAGCCGTACGATCTGCACTGTTTAGCACACGTTCCCCGGGTTGGATATGTACTCGACAGTTAAATATCCAGCATAACATATCATGACGGCAGATACGGGATGAACTGTAGATTATCTAGATTATCTAGATCGTGATCTGTCCTAGCTAGGTGTGGAAATGTTTCATGGAGGCCTTTCCATAGACGCAGTATTCCGCGTTTGCAAACCTCCCCGTTGCGGAGAAAATTACTTTTTGGGGGGGATTTCGACCCAGGAGGTGGGCTATCTTTGGCCGTTGTCAAGAAAATAAACTTCGGACTTCGACCGGGGGGGTAAGCTATCTTTGGCCGCTGTCGGGAAAACTAGCCCTTGGGATTTAAACAGAGGGGGTGTGCTATCTTTTGCCGACGTCAAGAAAACTAGCGTGGGATTTAGACCGAGGAGGTGAGCTATCTTGCATGTTACACGGCGGTCAACAAAGAAAGAGTCCAAAGTAAGTTCCACGAACTTTGGGTCAAAGCTCAAGGGACGCGAGTTGCAATATTACAAAGAACAACCATTATGGACGGAAATGTAAGGACCGTTGGGTTATTCATATGTATACCAAAACGGTCCTAATATTAACGTCCTGAGCGGGACAATATTATGTACTACGTGTTCTTCCAGCTAAACTGTCATTTCCACCAATCGACATCCAGTACACGCAGGGTTCGTGCGGATGCCTCATCCTTGAAGAGACAAGGGTCGGTCATAACCGGGGAACTCGACACGCCCCAAGCGCTCTTCAGGGCCCTTACCCCCCTCATGTGTGTCATACATACATTGGAGCGGCGTGCGAGGTTGCGGCCAAGACAAAATAACACGCAAGTTAACGAACCCCTGGCATGAATTCCCGTGCCAGATTTCTCGAGACCCCAGGGGGGTACACGAACGAAAAATATGGGTTTGGAACGACTTCGACGAGATGCTTCCATGGACACATCGCTCCGCGTTTGCACTCCCATTCCCCCTATCGCCGACAAAACCAACTCGGAAATTCGTCCGAAGGGGAGTCTTATCTCGCGTGTTATACGGTACTTGTGGTACCTGGAAACGATCGCGAGCGTCGTCCTCGCGGGGCGCGGAGCAGGGAGGGGGGGGGGGGGGCTCATTTCATGCAAAGCCGTAGTTACATGACCATTGACCCTCGCATCCCTACAACACCGGGACGGAGCACGTCGGAAATTCACCGACCAGGCAAACATTGTGTGGCGCTTCCGTCCGCGCAAGAGTTTTGTTTTTGCGATCGCACGGAAGGTTGAAACGGGGAGCGGGGGGGGGGGGGGGGGGGGGGTTGGTCAGACGCACACTGAAAACAACGACACCAGCACGAACGCTAACAGCAACGACAATAAACCGACGGGCTTGTTCTGGGCGATTTTCGTGTCATCGGTGATGTCTCGCAGGTTGCGATTACTAGGGCTGTGAGCTAGGGTTACTACTGCAGGCTGTAAGCAGACTATTTCACCCCTTACCCACTACGGTACGCGCCTTCATTTTTATCGCGACAAGACTCCAGCCCTTTCTTTCCTCGTCGACTCGCATCAAACGACAATGCCTAGCCAACTCATACCTAGTCGCCGACTTACTATTAGTTTTGTTTCTTTTTTTGATAGTAATAACCAGCCAACTCACAGCCCAGGTGGCCACCATATGACACATGCTGCGGTACGAGAGGCGCACCGTACTTTTGAACCTGTATTTCCAACCCCTAAAATATTCCGGTCTAACTCCGAGTGTTTTGTACCACGTCGGGACTGCGGTGCTAAAGGGGTTACGAGGCTCCTCGGTTGTGGACCTCTATACTCTCGCCCGATCACTGCTTTTGAGCAAACCGAAAGTGCAAGCCGACGGACAAACCCATGCTTCAAGTATACAAGTAATCATACCTTGGTACTGCAAAAAAAAAATGATATAATTGCGACGATTTTGGGTTAAGGAGCCTAGTCGTTCAGAAAATATTCTTGCCGAAAAGTGCTTCGTACCTTCATCGCAGCACGCGTCACATAAACTGTACACACACAAATCTATAGGATGAAAAATCAGGACGGGCACAGATTGGGCGTGCTCATGTTGAGAGCGAAAGAACGGTTTAATGCTTGAACTGCTGTCGTGAAGACAACACAACCCAGCACCAATAATACGTGTGATACGTTCGTGCAGATGATCGAGAAATCGAGTTTGTTGGTCCCAGCATGCGCGAAAGAGCGCTTCAGCCACCACCACACACGCTTATGTATATTATAAAAATAAAATTACACTCGAGCTGTGAGATCGAAGATTTTGTCGAAACTCATCTTTGCAAGTACGTGCGATACTCCGATCGCGCGTATTACGGGTTGTGTGTCCTCATTAAGGATATAGGTCGGCGACTCCCCTTGGAACTACAGCAGTGTAGTGCAGTTATCAGGGTCAACAGGGTGATGTCAGTCAGTCTGTATATACTACCTGGTACGTAAAACAAGCGTTGGTCAGCGTCTTTCGCGTACGGAGAAGAGCTAGGGATGGGGAGGGGTACGGGGGAGGGGGGCGTTGGGGGTATGATCCGGCTGCAGAGCACAGCGTGCCTTGTTCGCTCGATGTGTTAAACTAAAGACAGAAAAATCACGTACTGAGAAGGCAAGGCGGAAGGGTTATGGTTTGTACCTGGTACATATTCATGTGACAAAGCGACCATCACATCAGCCTTCCCCTGTTTGCTCTCGGTATGATTTTCTGTTTAGTCAACATTTTTTACAATCCAGCTCAACTCGTGAGAGGTTTTATTTACCCTCAGCGACCTTCTTGACAAGCCGTTGTCACAGGTGTCTTTCCTACCCCCCCACGTGCCTTCATTTTTCATCGCGCATACGTAGGATTGAGCATTCCCACTTCTTTGTCAGCTTTTCATTCTAGTCAGTTTTTTCTTCATTGAATCTGGCTAACTCACGCGCTCGCGCCATTTGCCATTTTGCACGCAAGAAGTCCCCGAGAGAACGAGTATGCACTCGGGAGGATTCGAACCAGCATCATTGGCGCTAATAGGCACGAGATTTACCTACCACTCCACAGGGAACGCCTGTCTTACGATATGCGATGCTGTTACAAAAAGATGCCCGTATCTGGTGCGCACGTGGCAGGTATTCAAGAACTCCATCCCACACTGCCGTCCGTTTCCGGTTGCCGATTCCCCAGGCTGTCCACTGTCTGTGTTCGTTTCTCGGTTTGTTTGTTCGTGTTTCTCGCCGACAGCTTGTTCAAGTCCCACCACAAGCGATATCGTTGCGAGAACTTTTGTCCGACATCACAGCAGCATTTACCCTTGCGTTTTTTTTACGATGAGTCGCGGTGAAAAAAGACTAAAAAAATAGGGACGCCCGTTCGTTCTGAGACGGGCGTGGTCTAGGTACGTAGCGGGAGGGGGCAGCCAGTCGCAACCAACAGCCGATGAAACACCAAGAAGCCAATCAATCCCACGAAAAAGTCGTCATCGCGAGCGAATGATCGGAAAGGCTTTGTGCAACGCCAGCTGCGACCCTCTAAGCCACACGAGCCAAAAAGGGTCAGGTGGTGATCTCAAAGTGGCAAGCAATGGTAGAGGACTCTCCGTATGTACTGGTAAGGCTTACCAGATCCTGCTCCTTTGTCGCAAAACGAAGCTTGTCAGGCTTATGCGCGAAGGGCGGCTTCCATCCGGGAGGGGGGCAGATACGGCAGATCCCGTATCGCTCGGCGTCAGGCCGGATGGAAGCGATGTACTCCAGGGGCTCCTCGAACTGCGCCACCGTGGGGTAGTAGCATGGAGCCTCGGCCACTCCTTCGAGCTTCGCTTGTCCTATCCCTTCCTCCTCGTCGACTTGCATCGTCTGCTCCGGCATGTCGACTCCGTGTGTGTAACTTGTGCTTGTCGCACGCTACTGCTGCTGCTCTGCTAAATGCTGCTGTTGTGTTTGCGGAACGCACAGCAGTTAGAAGGTACTCTTACAAAGCACGGTCTTGGAGGTAGCCTCTTCTCTCGCGACTGCAACCACAGCCAATCCACACCCCACTCCCCTCCTTCGGGAGTGCTCGTGGGCTGTCACGAAAAAGCTCTTGGGTGGCGGGAACGCCGGTGCCTCTGCTGTCCCTGTGAGGTGTGTGTCCGCACGCAGTAGCAAAAAATACCGTTCGTGAGGCGGGGATGCAAAAATCATCTTCAAAACGCCATATAATACTTATGAACTCTTGAATCCCAAATAAAAATAAATTAAATAATCCCCAGCGTGTAGCAGCGCAGCAGCGGCTCCCCGTCTACCTACGGAGGAGAAAATCATGCCCTCCAGAGCTGTGGCGGCGATTGTCTGCGCATTTGCGCCATGCTCAGGTTTCTTGGCCCCTGTGCAGCCCGGGACTCCTTCTGCTGGTGAGGAGCGAACTCGTGTGTGTGCAGTAAACTTATGTACCCTCATTTTTTTGCCAACAACGACGTGTCGCATACTCCTGTGTTGCCGGGCCAGACAGCTGACAGCTCTCGCCAACAACAGCTTCCTGGTAGGTAGGCAGTCCAGGTTTGCTGCGAATAGCTTTAGGGGGGTCTCCGTGTATGCTTTTCAGGTGTGGGGGGAGGATCGTGGGTGGACTTATCAAGTTGCATGGCTTTATCTCCCTTTCGGGTGCGCTATACGTGCGGCACGTCTTGAACCAAGGACCGTTATTTATTGGAGCAGGATTGCGTCGTCAGCGCACGAAACAACTGAATAAGCACAGCAGCAGCGAGCTGTGGTCTCTCGTTTGTGCGGCGCCTCGTCATACCAGATGGCAATACCCGCACGACCTTGAACCTCCAAACTATCCCAGGATAGCACGGTGCAGTACCTAGCTATGGGCTACGACGGTAAGAAAAGTTGGACGAGGACGACGAGGTCAGAGACAAGCGAATTTTCACCGCACTGTACCGGGGGGCCCGCACTAAAAGGCACGGCACTAACGCAGTACTTCAACACTCCAAAGCTGTGAGCTATTAGTTGTTGGGGCACAACCGCAGCGTGCTCTCTGCTTCTCCATTCACGCTTGATGCAGTAGGTGGTGGCACAGCTGACTATGCACGGCTTCGCCGAATTGACTCGTACATACCCGGCGTCCCGAAAAACTATCATGGGCCGCCGTTGCTATGTACGAACGAACGAGTACCCGGACGAGTACCCTGACGAGGACTACTCTCGTATCATACGCACGGTTGCTGTCTCGGTGTGCAGTATGCAGTGCAAACGTCCTGTCTTTTCGTTATACTTGGAAGTTTATAGCAACAGCACACCATGTGCTGTACGCGTATATCAAGGTATAAGCTTACATAACAATAATTTAATACCAGGTACCTGGTATGAAGTAAACCAACCTTTCCTTCACCCTCTCTACGAGTAATGGGTGCGCCTCTTGCTAACCCGCAGGTTGCCAAAACTCCACACTCGTAGCTGAAAGAGCCGAGAGACACGCCTTGACCCTATAACCCTATGCACTGCCTCTGCCCCTAGTAAAACCTCACCGCTAGCCCCCAATCCTGCCCCCAGGTAGCTGTATAGGGCATGGCTGTGGAGGGCTTCTTCCTTTGGCTTGATCAAACTCGAGGTAACTACGAGTACAGCGCGAACAGGAGCATGAGCATAAATATGACGCCTAACTCGAGGTCACTTCGAGTCCAGCGCGAACAGGAGCATGAGCGTAAATATGACGCCTATAGGGAGCTAGCGTGGTTGGGGGGTAAACCTTACCAGGTATACTCCACCACTACCCCTAGTAACCCTTGACCCTGAACCCCAATCCTGCCCCCAGGTAGCTGTATAGGGCATAGCTGTGGAGGGCTTCTCTCTTTGGCTTGATCTCTCAAACTCGAGGTAACTGCAGCCCAAACGGGAACATGAGCATAAATATGACGCCTGTTAATAGGCAGCTAGCGCGGTTGGGGGGTAGGCTTCTAGAGGTATTATCGATAATAACGTGTCATAAACCCCTTTATATAGCTGTACCCACCATTTTGGGGAAAAACTACTTGGAATTAGTGTGAAATAAAAAATTGCAGTGGAAGTGCGGTGAGCTTGAGCTTTATTTTTCCAATCCGCCGGAGGATACACCAAAAAAAAAAAAAAATGCAGTAGCGCAATTTTTCCGCGTGTTTCTCCGCTGAGTTCAGCTCTTTAGGCTATTGGTTAAATATGTACTCCGGAGTATATATGCAGTACCGGACACCTAGTAAGCACAGGGACGCTAGCGCAGGCTGGATTTATTACCTGGGAAAGGAGGCGTTCAACATTAACACCCCACCCCCCCCCCCCCTCTCCCCCCCTCCTCCCTGCCTCAACCCCCAAACCCGATTATCCGGGAACCCAATGCTCCCCGACAGACGTAACATCTCACCCCCCGCCCCGTCCGCCCCTCCTCCCTCGCTCAACTCCCCACATCCGATGGTCAGAAGCTCACTGCTCCCCGACATGCTCAACAACTCCCCTCCCACCCCCCCCCCCCTCACTCAACCCCGCAACCTCAATGCTCCTGAAACCCACCAATGCCCCGTACTCCGCAGGCGCTCCCCGGCTGGGCACACCGTGCGAGGACGCGGGGAGACCTAACTCTCGACTGCCAATGCAGCTGCGGCCGTGCCGAGTCTTGCCACAAAATGGCGGGGGCGGCGGCGGGGCGGCGGCGTTGGTTGCGGCGGGACCCCGTTCGGGCAGACGGTTGACGCGGAGTTCAATGATGATGGCGGTGGCGGGGGGGGGGGATGGGGGGTGCGAGACGGAGGGAGAGGTCGGAGAAGGGGGAGCGGGTCGCGCAGGTATTTTTTTCCATATGGGAGTAGGGGGGGGGGGTTGTGGAGGAGGGGAGTGGGGGGGGAGGGGGGCGGGGGTACTCAGTTTGTGCATAGCCGTAGTCGTATGACCATAGAGGTAGGCTGGAGGGGGGGGAGGAGGAAGGCGGGGGGAGGGATGGGAGCTTTGGTGAGGAGCGGAGGAGAGGAGAAGGACAAGAGGGGGACTGCGCGGCGTGCGTGCTTTGGTTGTGTGTTTGTTCGGGGGAATAGCTGGTGGGGGCGCGAGTGGCCAATCGATGCCCCATCTTGTTGTCTGTTGCTCTCTTCGTTTTGTAAAGAAAAAACAATCCGCTACACAAACCCACTTTAACCCTTAAACAATTGAAAATATACGTATATCCGCATTAAATCGATGTAGCTTGTCCCTAACAACATGTGGATGCAGTTCTGAGGCGGCTAAGCTTTTTGCCTTTTGAGAAAGCCGGTTGGAACGAGGGCGGTGGTCGACGGCGGACCGAGTTGAAGTACGTTTTCGAGGGTCAAAAGGTGACCAGTTGCGCTACGGCGCGATTTTAACTCGATGCGAGGAGAGGTCCGCCGCTGCTGGTAGGCGCGAGGAGTAAGTGCCAATTAGAACTGTACAAATTTCCCACATTTATTCCACACTGAATTTCAATAAGTATGTCCCCAAAAGCGTACCTGGTAGATGCAGTTCTAAAGGAGATACAGCAGTAATGGTCCCTCTATATGTGCCGGTACGGTGCCAGCCGAAAGTACCGGCACTATAGCGGCATATCGGGCGGTCCTCCGCATACTGCCACTGCTGCTGCTGGTTTGTTTCTCCCTGTGCCAAGCTATTTCGCGAGCACTGTAGCGGGCAAACCGGCACTACTCAACCGGCGCTACGGAGGAGCCATTACTATGAAAAAACGAGTAACATCAGATCCAGTCGTCGACGCAGAGTCAACACACTTGAGGGTTTTATTTTCGGATCGCCCGCGATAAGGACGGCATCGCGTCCTGGTGGCGGGTAGGGTTACACCCAGGTCATGGTTTATAGGGATACAAATACTGCAATGTACTTCGGTACCTGGTAGGTACTTGTATTTGCCATTATTCACCTTCACTGTAAGAAATGCGTCACATGTCTCCCCCACGCCCTACAACCCTGCCCCCCCTCCTCGCCCCGCACCCTCTCCTTTATCAAGAACCCCCTTATCCCATTTTAAACTGTAATAGTTTTCCCACAGTAGATCCAAAGTAGGCGTTCCCCAAGTGGGTGCAATTCTAAACGTCCCCTCCCCCCCTCCCCCCCCCTCACCCACCCCTCCCCGCCCTACCGCCTTGTCCCGCCCCCTCTCCTTCCCTCCGGGGTTTTGCTCATCAGAGTCCATGCCGGTCGCGCGAACAGAAGAGCATGACGCCCGCGATGCCGGGGGGACGGAAGAGCTGGAGGATAGGGTTTCCGTTGCTCTGGAAGGCCGGGAGGAGGAGCGGGATGGGGAGTTCCAACCCACGGCGGGGGATGTAGTAGGGGACAATATGGCGCGAATGGTGGAAGAAGGCGTGGGCGCTGATGGTGCTGCCGGTGCTTCTGCTGGTGCTGCCGGTGCTTCTGCTGGTGCTGCTGTTGTCGGGGCGATGGGAGGGTGGAGGCGGGCGGGAGGGGAGCCGCCTCTGCCCGAGCGGAAAGGGTTTGCCAAGGTGAAGAAGCTGTTACCGGGAGGGGGAGAGGGGCTGGAAATGGACGTGGATCGGCTCAGAAGCATGCGGACCGAAGTCAACCAGGTGGGTGCCACGTGCGGAGAAAGAAATTTCTGGAAAATTGTGATCGAACGGTTGTTCCCAAAAGATTCTTCTTAGAAGTTTTTTCCCCGAAATCTTGCTTGCTTCCCTCGTTGCGTCGTTGCCTGCTTGCCTGCCTGCGTGCTTACGTGCCTGCCTGCTTGCTTTCGTAGCTGAAGCGCATCATGCTTTCGCTTCCTTATTTTAGTTCGTGCCTCTTCCAATACTAAACCGCAGCATGCTTTCTTGCGTGCTTTCAAGCTGAAGTGCGCCACGCGCCGCCTCCTTTTTTCGTTAGTGTTTCTTGCTTGCTTGCTCGATTGCTCGCAAAGCTCAAGCTCACCGTATTTCTGGAATAATATTAACGAAAAGTTTTCCCCAAAAGATTCTTCATGGAAGATTTTTCCCGAAAGATCTTGCTTGCTTGCCTTCTTCCCTCCTTGCCTCCTTGCCTGCCTGCTTGCCTGCGTGCTTACGCGTCTACCTGCTGGCTTTCGTGCTTACATGCTTTCGTAGCTGAAGCGCACCATGCTTTCGCTTCCTTTTTTTAGTTCGTGCCTCTTCCAATACTAAACCGCACCATGCTTTCTTGCTTGCCTTCAAGCTGAAGCGCGCCACGCGCCGCCTCCTTTTTTCGTTAGTGTTTCATGCTTGCTTGCTTGATTGCTTGCAAAGCTTGCTCGATTGCTTCCGAAGCTCAAGCTCACCGTGCGTTACCTCATTTCTTGCTTCTTGCTTGCTTACAAATTCTGAAAAACACCATGCCCCGCGTACTTGTGGTTGTTCTTGCTTCTAGCTTGGCTTGCAAGAGGTGACACACGCACCATGCATTGCCTCCTTTTTTTTTTCGTTCCAGCTTGTTGCTCGCTTGCTAAAAGGCAAAATACACCATGCTTCGCCCTCCTTTGTATTTTCTCTCGTGTGTTTTTTGATGTTGTTGCTTGCTTTCACAGCTGAAGCGCACCATGCGTCAGGCGGCGGAGGAGGGGGACTACGTAGCCTCGCGAGGAGCGAGCAACACGATAGCCGCGATCAGGGAAAAGGTATCGCGCATCAGAAAGATGCACGATCTGTACATATAGATCCTGCATCTGTTATAGATCATATAGATCCTGTACCTGTATTTATCATTTAGATAACTGTAACAGTCGTGATGGTATCCTGTGCAGGATCTGTGCAGCACAGACAGATCCAACCCACGAAATATGTCCTTTCGTTATTATTAGTTTATTTTATTATTATTAATGTTGTTGTTGTTGTTGTTTTATTATTATTATTATTATTATTATTATTATTATTATTATTATTATTATTATTATTATTATTATTATTATTATTATTATTATTATTATTATTATTATTATTAGTACTACTACTACTATTATTATTATTATTATTATTATTATTATTATTATTATTATTATTATTATTATCATCATCATCATCATCATCATCATCATCATCATCATCATATTATTATTATTATTTTTATTATTATTATTATTATTATTATTATTATTATTATTATTATTATTATTATTATTATTATTATTATTTTTATTATTATTATTATTATTATTATTATTATTATTATTATTATTATTATTATTATTATTGTTATTTTTATTATTGCAGTAGATAAGTCAGATCATCCAGCAACATGATTTATGCGTCAATTCAGGTCATTTATACAGGGGATCTGTCTGCCCTGAATTACACGGATCACACAGATCATTGATAAGGATCTGATCTGTTTCGACTGTAAAAAGTGTACACGTCGCAAGCGCAATCCCCACCTACTAGGAGGCGTGCTGCATATGGGGTGGCATGTTTTTCTGGCCAAAAATCGTCTGGCTGACGGGGAAAAGCAACAGCATCGTTGGAACACCATTTTTATACAAAATATTTCATTTACGTCAGCTGTGAGTTTGACCGGGTTCAAGATTTACAACGTTTTCTCGTTGCATAGCCAGCTAGCTCTTCTGTCCCCGCTAAAACTGGGGGGTGATGTGGATATCGTATCTCCGGAACCAACAAGCCTACCCATTTACGTCGAAACCCCAAGCCCTACTGTGAGGAAGTAGACTTAAAATCTTGAACAAATGCTACTCGAGTTATTTCCTTCTGAACTAGTTTTTCCACCACATTCTCCCCCACTAAACTTGACGTATTTCCCTGATTATGTCAGGAACCCCGATGAGGTACGAGTACCCATTATCCAATGCGACTTTTTCGGGATTGGAGTGACTTGCAATGATCCTATACATTGCTCTCATCGTTGTTTTTAAGTGGTTGAGTTTTACAGGTTCTTGAACGTGAGAAAACCCGTTTTTTTCTTTGCCTGGGAAAGACGGTAAGAATCGAACCAGCGACCTCACTGTTCATTATCTCACATCCTGTCTGCAGCGCCATTGTGAGGAAGTAAACTAAAAATGTTGAACAACAAATGTTACTCGAGTTATTTCCTTCTAAACTCGTTTTTCCACCACACTACGATATTTTGTAGTAGTTTTCCCGTTGGGTATGTCGGGAGACCGGTTCGCCCACGCTTAGGCCGTGAAATTGTTCATCGGGTATGCACCTCCACTTATTCTCAATTAGTCAGTGTTTTGGGAGGGGCAGAGAGCTCTTATAGTTATGGTACGGCCTCGGAAGGCCGGTAATTACTTCAAACTAGGTAATTTGTATGTTTTCGTGTTGTTGGGGTGACGTTCCGTATTCGAGGCAAATATGAGATGGGAAGGGCATGGCCCCTTCCTGTTCAGATGTCACCACGACTCGTGGGATTCTTAAAGCTGCTTCTCTCCAACTTGTGAGCTTCCCAGAAGCAAGCAGCACCAAGGACATACCTAAGTGGTAGACCTGCTGGGGCATGTTCTGGTTCCCACCCAGTCTCCTGACGCTATAGGAACCCCAGAACAATTAGTTGCACCCCTACCCTGGCATGCCTTCCAGGCCTCGATCAGGTAGAGGATTCAACAGCCGGATACCGCGGTCGGTGACGGTGTTGGGCCGGGAAGGGGCTCTGGTCTGTTGGAGAAGAGAGGAGGTCCATTGGAGAACGAGAGGATATATATAGTAGGCGGAATTGACGCCCTGTTTTTATTGTTGTTGTTGTTGTTGTTGTTGTTGTTGTTGTTGTTGTTGTTGTTGTTGTTGTTGTTGTTGTTGTTGTTGTTGTTGTTGTTGTTGTTGTCGTCGTCGTCGTCGTCGTCGTCGTTGTTGTTGTTGTTGTTGTTGTTGTTGTTGTTGTTGTTGTTGTTGTTGTTGTTGTTGTTGTTGTTGTTGTTGTTGTTGTTGTCGTTGTTGTTGCCGTTGCCGTTGTTGTTGTTGTTGTTGCTGTTGTTGTTGTTGTTGTTGTTGTTGTGGTTGTTGTTGTCGTTGTCGTTGTCGTTGTCGTTGTCGTTGTCGTTGTTGTTGTATTTTTATGATTGAAAACATACACACCTCAGCTGTGCGACAAGACAATTTTTGGTCGAAAGTCATCGCTCAACATGTAACCAATTGATCAGCAGGAGCAGCACCAGACGTCCACGCGATGAGGTATTGACCCGAAAAAGTTGTGCTCCCTTTCTTAGCACGAGTCAATAGTGAAAGGGGCGATCTTAACGCCGGCAACTTTTTTGGCGCGTGCAAATTAAAAAAAAACTCGTTTTTTTTTCCCGATCGCAGAAACGCGCACGTCCCCCTCCCTGACGGCGGTGGCTCCGCCACCGTGTGTATTATTGTTTCGTGCGCGGCACTGCTGCTTTTCCTGCCTCCGCGCGCGACAGGACCCGCTCTGCGTGGTGTCGAAGCTGCTGGGCATCGCGGTGAGCAAGGAGAAGTTTAAAAGGGCGGGGAGATTGAAGGAAGCCAAGGACTGGATCATTCGAGAGAGGTGCGGCATGGGCGCGTCCGGCGTTGTTGTTTTTCTTTTCAAATTTTATTTTATCATCGCGTGTATCATCTTCGCGCTTTTTTCTTTCTCCTTTTTCTCCCTCCGAGTCGTCCCACTGTAGGGGGTTGCAGGTGTTGGGCCAGAACGTCCCTGGGCGATTGAGCTCCTCACGTGTGAGGAACTGCTGGTTAGTGAAATAATTTCACGAGTACTTGTTTTTTTTTGGGACCAAGGCATACAAGCTTGGTCGGGTTGTGCGAAAGAATGCCTCCGAAATTATTTTTTGGAGTGAGATATTCTGTTCCTCATGTGAGGAGCTCAGGGGCTGATGCTGCAACGTTACCGTGGGATGGCTCCTCCCTAGACGTACCTCAGATCCGGGCGGGGGGGGGGGCGCGAAGCAGGCTCTTCTCTCCCCGCTCCCGACTGCGGTACGCGCGTTAGTTTTTTATCGTCGCTAGGAGATGTTCAGCACTTGCTTCCCTCGTCGACTCGCGTCGAAACGATACGAAGGGGGGTGGCCTTTTCGTTGTTGACTGATTTTTAATAGGTAAACGATACGAAGGGGGGTGGCCTTTTCGTTGTTGACTGATTTTTAATAGGTAGCCCCCCCGCCCCAAAACCCAGCGATTTTCTTCTACGAACGTTTTCATGGCTGCTCGACACGAGAAATGCCGCATTTAAAAATTAGTCTCCACATGCTTTATACGGCCGGGAGCTGGTTTTTAAACCGGCGATTTCGTTAAAGAAAAGTTGGAGGGGCTACCGCAGTAAGACTCTGTTGTTGGCCAATGATGTTTCGAGCGGGCGCCGTTCTCGCTTTTTTTAGCAAGGACGTGCACCCCTGCACTTTTTTTCTCTGTTGTTTCGCACGAAAAGTCTTGGATTCTAAAAGTAATCAGGAAGGGCATGCTAGTGTTTCAACCACCGTATTAACGCCTTCCACGGTTTTGAGTTTTTAAGTTTTGCCGTTCGCTTGACGCCGTTCGCGCTTTTGGTCAGTAATATTTGTGCGTGAATGCGGCTCCTTTATCTAACGTGTTTTGGATCTGATGTTTTTTTTTTCATGCGCGGTACGATAGAGGTGCAGTAGCACCGTTTTTTTGGCCATATATTTTTTGTTCTGAACCGACAAGGTAGCAACATCGTCGGAAAAGGTCTTCCTTTTTTCTTCTTCTTGAAACGTTTTTTTTTTCGTTTAAACCTGGGTCACGTTTCGTTTTTCTTTTTTTTCCTCTCTCGTTCATCGGATTTTGGCACGTTTCAGATTTTGCTCAAACTTGGTTAATCTGGGTGAAGTATCACGGAGCTCCTCAAGTTGAAAGCTCATAAAAAGCAAAAAAGTGGAACACCTTTACGTGTTTAGCAGGTGTATCTTTGCTATTATTTTCGTTGGGTAAGGTAGCCCATGAGATTGTGTATCGACCTTAGCTTACATTTTTTTTTCGAAATCTGTTGCTGGGTGAAGTGTAGATCTCCTCAAATCAGGACGTGAGGAGCTTCACAACATGCGGTGCTACCCTCTCTACCGTGGCACGCCTCCGATGCCCACCGCCGTGTATGGCAGTTCTGCCTCCGCGCTCCGCTGCCGTTCTTGAAGCGGTCATCTTGAATCGAAACGCCTCTGTCCAAACGGGAATACCTGGTGGTCGGAGTATTGTGTTGAGCGCGGCCGCCGGTCTCCTTGCGTTTTTGCTCGAGGTTTTTTGTTTGTAGCGGTTGGAGGTTGTCTTCCGGGCCACGCGAATCGCTATCATGCTTTGGCTTAAGTTTTGTTGGTAGATATTGGGGATTTTTTTCCTTCCCCACGCGAGTCGCTTGCTTGCTGACTGAGCGTCCTGGTGGATGTCCCGCCCTTCCTGACGAGCGTCACCGGCGTTACCCTTTAGTATTCGTTTGCTCTTTTTATTGGACCGGGGCTGTTGTCGTTGTGCGTGTCCTGTTGTCGTATTTTGGGCTGTGGCTTCGTTTTAAATGGCGTGCGCCATTAGGTGTCTGTATCTGTACACCCTAGTAACTGCTTCCTCTCCGTCTGCCATCCTCCTTCTCCTTCTCCCCCTCCCTCGTCCACCCCCTTTCCCCCTCCCTGTCCCTGTCCCTGTCCTCTCCCCACATCTCGCCCCCTCCCGCTCCCTCTCCCCCTCCCTGTCCCTCTCCCTCTCCCCCTCCCTGTCCCTCTCCCTCTCCCTCTCCCTCTCCCTCTCCCTCTCCCTCTCCCTCTCCCTCTCCCCTTCCCTCTTTCCCTCTCCTTCTTCGTATTGCCCTCGCTCGCTCTCGCTCCTGCTGCCGCACGAAGCAGTGAGGGCGCGGTGGAGGTAAACCGACTGGTGTGCCTGGGCAACAAGGCCTCTAACGTCATCACCACAGACCCGGAAGGCTCTGACATCCGACGATTTCTGGACAACGACGAGGTGAGGCATTGTTGTTTCAAAACTACGTGCTACTATATGGTAGGGTGTCAGGGCATGCACTTTTGAGACTAGCCCAATCATTCGCTGTCGGAAGACGGGTGCTACGATAGAGGCATTGTACCGTTTTTTTGGCTAGAAACTTTGGTTCTGACTGAAAGAGGCTTAAATCGTCGGAATTTGTTCGTTTTTAGAAGAAACAGCAATTTAAATTTCGCTGTATATCTACAGTAGACCACGGGAGGTTGTTCATCGGGTTTGTTGTACGTGTAGCGCATTTTTTATTTCGTACAAATCAGTTTTTGGGAGAGACGTGCTGTAGGGCTAGCTAGCTCGAGCGAGGAAAAACTTCCGAAAAAATACGGTGCACCTTTACGATAGCATGGCGTCGTTGGTGGGGGAGCTTGGCTTTTCAAGTCTGAAAAGCTACCCAGCATCGTTGGATCGGATGGGAGTTTGCTACCAGGTATATGTTGCGTTAGGCACCTACCTGCCTGGTACCGCATTGGGTCGTTTATCGGAACTTTTTGCGAATAGCTTGAGATGTTTGAGATGTTTTTTTTTCCTCACAAGTTGGTTGTTGGGTGAGAGGCGTAACGCTTCGATGGGAGTCGGCGAGGGAAGAAATATCGGGAATCTTCAGGTGATGAACGTTAAGGCGCGTGCCGTAGTGGGGAGGGGGGAGAAGAGCCTGCTTGGTTGACCCCGGATCTGAGCTACGTCTAGGCAGGGAGAAGGAGAAAGGAAAAGTGCGAAGATAATCGAAGGGATGAGCAAAAATAAAATATAGTGAAATGAAGTAAGATAGTGATCTTCCAATGAGGAAGGAGCCTTGTGAAACTTAGGTGCTACCAGTACCCCTACGGTATTGGAAGGAGCCTTATGAAAATTAGGTGCTACTAGTACCCGTACGATAGCATGTGTCTTTTCCCCCTCTGCCCAGCACGTTGCCCTCCAGCCTATACGAGGGGCGAATCCAAGCTATTTATTTTCTTGTTTCGCGTCATTTCTACCATCACCACTACCAACAACAGCAACAACAACAACAACAACAGCAACAACAGCAACAACCCCGTGTGCGGTAACGCCTTCCCCAGGTGAAGGATATATCTAAGACGGGACAGATACAGCTGCCGGTGTGGTCTCCCGACGGCAAGATGGTGGCGTTTTGTGTGCTCAAGGCGGGAAGCAGAAGCAAGGCGACCAGCTGGAAGTCGTCGATAGAGTCCTCTCGCATCCTCGTTTTCCGGGAGCGCGGCGACTTGGCGGTGAGTGGAGCATGCTGCGATAGCGCTGGCACTAGCTGTTGCCTGAAAGTACTTCCGACAGACGGGGCTCCTCAATTAGTAGATCTGTGAGTCGGCAGGATGTCACGACTACTATCTAATCGGCAGGTGTCCTTAGCTGACTTGCCGACTTAAGTCAGGCGAGCGAAGCGAACCAAATTAGCTCTTTCCCTCGACCGGAGGAGGGGGGCGGGCCAAAAGAACAAATGCGTCCCGAATTAAACGATGCTTCATACAGGTATGGAAACCCAACAAGGTGGATAGGCGGCACCTTCGGGAAACGTCGATTAGTCCGACTAATAAATTTGTTGGTGACGTGAGTCGTGCCGACTCAGAGCTCTAATCAATATGCTCCTGAACAAAAATATCCATGACCTTGGCCCTCCCCGCCTCCAGCCTTCCCATGCGTTCGACGTACTAACGAGTACTCGCTGTTCCACCGTTGTACCGCATCCCCCAATCCCCTCCCGCCTCCTTCTCTTTCCGCCCGTCTTCGATATTCGGCGGTCGGATGTGTTGGTCGAATTCCTGGGACCCAAACGGTGCACAGCAGTTTTCGACGTAATACCGAGTACTCAACTCATCCATGGTTGTACCCCGTCCCCCTTTCCCATCCCGCCTCCCTCTCTTTCCGCCCTCATTTGGCTGTTGGGTGTCGCTGTACCTTGTCCTCCTTTCCTAGTCCTGTGGGCTCCCAACTGCCAGAGCTAGCACATACTTGCCCATCGCAAGTGTACTTAGGGTTCGACGACTATGCTTACGGGTGCCCACTCCACCGCTGTACCCCGTCCCCCTTCCCCGTCCCGCCCTCCTCTCTTTCCACCCTGTTGGGGCAGTTGGATGTTGCTGTCCCTTTCCCTCCTTT
Source organism: Undaria pinnatifida (assembly GCA_012845835.1). Lineage (NCBI taxonomy): Eukaryota > Phaeophyceae > Laminariales > Alariaceae > Undaria > Undaria pinnatifida. The sequence continues at coordinate 3,377,301 of JABAKD010000011.1, read as the reverse complement.
CCTCCTCCTTTGGGCTCCCAACAGCCAGAGCTTGACGTACTTGTCGAATGCGGCTGGACCGGGGCCGCTGACCACCCGTCTCGCGGAAGTTTTGGTGACTGCTGCGAAAACGCCGTACAAGACAAAAAGTGAGCCCTCGAACCTGCAATGACTGCCGCGGTTGCTCGTTTTCCCTTTCACTGCTGTTGTGATATTCCGCTGTCGCTTTGATTCGTACATAGTTTGGGATCAAGGAGGTTTCTTTGCTGTGATCAGTCACCCGGAGACTCTCACCCAGGGTTACTACCCCCTCGTCGTTTCGCCCCGGTTTTCAACGCGGTACCTCGTCGCAGAGGGTAGATACTCAGTAAAACACTACGCTAAAAACTGGTGACCGCTGCGAAAACTCTTTTCGAGGCAAATAAGTGGGCCCTCGAACCGGTAGTGACTGATATGCCATGCTTCTCCTTCATACTTTTGCTTCAGAGGGGTACCCTATTTAGGAGCACCTCGGAACAGGCCAGTACTTCCGCTCTTATCTCCGCGCCGCTCTTTTTCTCGGATCGGACTCCATGTAGGTGTCAGTCTAGGCATCCCAATCACGTACTGGTACGTTGTTGTATCAACGTTGGAAGGCGTGGCGAGTCGATTTGACCGCTCTTCATTCCGTTTGCTCATTGTGGAGGCTCTTAAATGGGGCATAACACAGCAGCACTGCAAAAAATGTCCCAAACGAATTCCAAGTCAGTGCGTCTTTGAAACGTGGGTGCAGAGCTTAAAGTGACCGTCAGGAGCGAACCAACTTTTTTGGGGCATAAATTGCTCGGGAATAAGTGTGGCAATAAATGGCATTGTAAAAGGGTATAACGTCGGTGTTGGTGTTGGTGTCGGTGTTGTTTTTTTGCGTATAATTTTGTCGGTGTGGCAATAAATGGCATTGGTAAAATGGTTACAACGTCGGTGTTGGTGTTGGTGTTGATGTCGGTGTTGTTTTCTTGGGCATATATTACTCGGAAATAAGTGCGGCAATGAATGGCATTGGTAAAAGGGGTATGACGTCGGTGTTGGTGTCGGTGTTGTTTTTTTGGGCGTAAATTACTAGCAGGTAGGAAAATACGTGTGGCAATAAATGACGTTGGTGAAAGGGTCATTACGTCGGTGTTGGTGCCGTGCTGTTTTTTTTGGGCGTAAATTACTCGGAAATATGTACGGCAATAAATGGCATTGTTAAAAGGGTTATAACGTCGGAGTTGGTGTCGGTGTTGGTGTCGTTGTTTTTTTGGGGCATAATTTCGCGGAAATATGTGTGACTATATATGACGTTGGTAAAAGGGTTGTAACGTCGGTGTCGGTGTCGGCGGTAGTGTCGGGTTTTTTCTTTTCGGGCATAAATTACTCGGAAGTAATCGTGTCAATAAATGACATTGGTAAAAGGGTTACAACGTCGGCGTTGTTGTCGGTGTTAGTGTTCGTGCTGTTTCTCGGGGCATAGCTTACTCGGAAATACGTGTGGCAACAATGGCATTGGTAAAAAGGTGATAATGTCGGCGTTGGTGTCGGTGTCGGTTTTTCGGGCATACATTGCTCGGAAGTGCGGCAGTAAATAGCATTGGCGAAAGGGTTATAGCATCGGTGTTGGTGTCGGTGTTGATGTCGGTGTTGGTGTCGGTGTTGATGTCGGTGTTGGTGTCGGTGTTGGTTTTTTGGGCATAGATTACTCGCAAATAAGGGTGGCTATAAATGGCACTGATGAAAGTGTGATAACGTCGGCGTTGGTGTCGTTGTCGGTGTTGGTGTTGGTGTTAAGACACTGCTGTGTGATAGGGGTCGCACGTTTTGGCTAAAGACAACACGAATGGCGGGGCTCCTTGACCCAGTATCGTCGGAATGTAATTCGTTATTGTTTTTCTTTCAGTTTTAATTCGTTGAGCACCTCGGTCAAGGCAGTGTTGATCGGGATGCTCTTTCATGCAGTGTTGATCGGGATGCTCTTTCATTTTTTCACGAAAGGTTTTGGGCGAGAGGTTATAGAGCTCCTCAAAAGAGAAACCTCAGACAATGTTTTGGTGCGCCTCCACCGTAATGTTTTTGTTTATGTCAGGGTTGGTGTCGGTGTGTTGGTGTTGGTGTCGGGGTCGGTGTTGGTGTCAGTGTTGGTGTTGGTGTCGGTGTCAGTGTCGGTGTCGGTGTCGGTGTCGGTGTCGGTGTTGGTGTTGGTGGTGTTGGTGTTGGTGGTTTGGGCGTTGGTGGTGTTGGTGTTGGTGGTGTTGGTGCTGGTGGCGTTGGTGTTGCTGGTGTCGGCCGTAGTGTTGGTGGTGTTAATGTTGGTGGTGTTGGTGTTTGTTGGTGTTGGTGTTGGTGTTGGTGGTGGTGTTGGTGTTTGTGGTTGCCGTTGGTAGTGGCGTTGGCGCCTGTGTCGGTGTTGGTGTTGACATTGATGATGGCGTTGATGGTGGTGTTACTGTTGGTGTCGGAGTTGGCTTGACGTTGTCATTGACGTGGTGTTGGCGTTGGAGTTGGGGCTGAGGTTGGTGTAGGTGTTGTGCTGATATCGGTGTTGGCGTTGGTGCCTGTGTCGGTGTTGCTGTAGGCGTTGATGGTGGTGTCGGTGTTGGTGTCGGTGTTGGTGTCGGTGTTGATGGTCTTAGTGTTTGGTGTTGGCGTTGGTGCTTGTGCCAGTGTTGGTGTTGGCGTTGATGGTAGCATCACTGGTGGTTTGTGGTGTTGGTGTTGGCGTTGATGGTGCTGTTGGTTTTGGTGTTGGTGTTGATGTCGGAGTTGGGGTTGGTGTTTGTGTCGGGTTTGCATTGGTGCTTGTGTCGATCAGTGTTGGCGATGATGATGTTGGCGTTGGTGTTGATGTTGGTGTTGGTGCTTGCGTTGGTGTTGGTGTTGGCGTTAATGTGTTGGTGTTGATGTCGGTGTTGCTGTCGGTGTTGCTGTCAGCGTTGGGGTTTGGTGTTGATTGTTAGAGTTGGCGTTGGTGTTTGTGTCGGTGTTGGTGTTTGTGGCAGCGTTGGGAATGGTGTTGATGTCGAGTTGGTGCAGGTGCTTTTGTGTCGGTGTCGGTGTTGACGTTGGTGTTGGTGTCGATGGTAGTGTTGATGGTGTTGGTGTTGGTGTCGGTGTTGATGTCGGAGTTGGGGTGGGTGTTGATGTCGGAGTTGGCGTTGGTGTTTGTTTCGGTGTTGGTGTTGGGGTTAATGGTGGTGTTGGTGTCGAGTTGGTGTTGGTGTGGGGGTTGGTGCTGGGGTGGGTGTTGGTATCGGCGTCGGTGTTGATGTCGAAGTTGGGGTTGGTGCTGATGTTGGAGTTGGCGTCGGTTCTTGAATTGGTCCTGGCGTTGGCATTAGTGTTGGTGTCTGGGTTGGTGTTGGTGCTTGCGCTGGTGTTGGTGTTGGTGGTGTTGGTGTCGGGTAATTGGCGTTAGTAGTGTAGTCGGTGTTGGTGTTGAAGTGGATGGTGGCGTTGGTGGTGGTGTTGATATCGGAGTTGGTGTTGGCGCTGGCGTTGGTGTTGGTGTCGGAGTTGGTGTTGGCGCTGGCGTTGGTGTCGGTGTCGGTGTCGGTGGCAGTGTTGGTGTCGGAATTGCGTTGGTGTTGGTGCCGGAGATGGCGTTGGTCTCGGTGTTGATGTCGGTGTTGGCGTCCGTGTTGGGCGTGGTTGTCGGTGTTGGTGGTAGCGGGGGTGGTGGTGATGGTTGTGGTAGGGTCGCTCATGTCGAAATTGGCGTCGTTGATCCTAGTATCCGTGAGGTTGCGGATGTTGAAAACGGCGTTTGATTGTGCTGTCGAGTTTGGAGTTTGTGTTAGTGTTGATATCGGTGCTGATGCTGTATCTGGCACCAAAGACGACAAAATAATGGCTCAATGTATGTCTAGTGTACTGCTTGCAAACCGTCGCCTGGTTTGTCTGATCGGTGTGTCCCTGGCGCACGTTATTACCGCCGTGGCACTTTTTTATGGTGGGGGGGGAGGGTCGGGTAATGATGCGCTGCACGTATTTCACAACGTAGTTAAGGGGGTCGTTACATATGCACCATAAGTACTGGGCTAACAGTCAGCGCTCGCTGCCATAGTAGCTTAGTGATTATGGTGCAGCTGTCGCTGAAAAAGGATCGAGAAAGAGGGCAGAATTTTAATTGAAACCAGACAAACGTCACGGTTTGTCCGTTTCTTTGCATTTCGTCTCGCTATCGCCTTAGCCTACCCTTTTCCCACGGCAAGAATTGTCCAGCTCTAGTTCCAAGCAACTTTGTCCCCATAGTGTGAGGTGCAGTTTGACAAGGGTCAACTCACGCCGCCCCGCCATTTTTTCCATTCTATAGTCTGACGGATTATGACCACGCATGACAGTGATTTCCCACCCCGCTCCCCCCAACCCGTCTGCGTTTTTCCCGTTCTGCTGCGGTCGTCGCTCGCACAGCCCGCGCTTTGGCGCAAGGAAACCCAGTGTTTTACTCCTACACGAAGAAGAACGTGGATAACGCGGACATGGTGGTACACACCTCCAACAGGTAAGAGGGTGAAGTCGTGGGAACATCGTTTCGTTTTTTTGGTATATTTTTTTTCGTCGCCGCTACGCACCACCAGCGAGAAACAACCTCCTCGTGCTTGTTTCTATTTTCTTTTCTTGGTGCTTTTTTTCTTGACTCTTTTTTTTTTCAAATAGTTTTTTCGTCGCCGCTAAGCCGCCCGCGAGACGTGTGGCGTTTTCTTTCTCCTCGTGATCTTTCTTCTTTTATTGTTCTCTCGTTTATTTGGTTTTTGTTTTTTGGTTCGCCGCTGCGCCGCCCGCGAGACCTCTCCTCCCTTCTTTTCGTATTTAATATCTTATTTTCGTCCTCTTTTCTTCTCCCGAATGCTTTGCATATTTTTCCTCTCATCGCTGCCCGCGATTACATAGAGTGTACTTCCTGAACATGTCTACGGGAAAAGAGGTTGACATGACCTCCACAGCCGCCGATCTGTTCATGGCCCCTAGCACTCACTGCGAGGGGGGGGAAGACGCGGCTATCCTGGTAGAGGTCGGCAGCGGCGACGAAGGGCAGCATCTGATCTCGGCTAGGGTGGACGGCTCGGCGAAGAAAAGGCTGTGCCCGGTAAGTTCCATGTCCACGTGCGTGCGCGTGTTTGTTCGCATTCGTCGTTCGTGTTTGTCTCCCTCTTTCGTGGGTGAATGGGTCAGCCATGAAGAGACCTTGCCCGGCAGGTGTCCCTGCGCGTGCGTATGGTTTGTGTGTATGTTGTGCCCCGCTTTTGTATCCGTTTTTCGTGGGTATACTTACTCATGCCCCGTCATAAACCACCAAACAGTATAGCTGTTGTCAACGCTTGTGCCGAAAAAGTAAACCGGGTGTCGCGGATATTAGTGTCTTTCGTGGGTATCCGTGTGCCGTGGGCTCTGCTTTCGAGGCGGGCCGTGGTTCATGGAAAGCATGCACGTGCTTGTCCGTATTTGTGCCCCGTGTTCGTGGCCGTCTTTCTTGAGTATCCGTCTTTTGTGACGTCAACGCCCGCTTCCAGTACTGTTAATACAGGACAGTACAAGCGGTGTATCCTAAAGTCTAGTGTACCAGCCACGGACCACGAGTGTGCGCGGTGTTGGAGACGAGGGTATTCCACCCTCCGAGCCTCAGGCGCTATAATACCTATTATACCACTCTCGTTCCGGAAATGTAAGGACCGTTTCGTACCCATAACAGTACCACAACGGCACTTAAATTTCGGGTTTTTCATTTGGTAGGGATTTATTTTGCTCAACCCTTCCACTACTGCAAAAGGTATCGCACACAATTTCCAAGTAGTTTGTTTCAAAAAGTGTGGGTATAATTTTAAAGGGGTCACATCTCTGTTGGTACTATCAAGATCATTTTTCAAACGAAAAAAGCATGTATTCCAGGTATTTTTTAAAACTATTTTTATGTACGGCAGCTGTGGGTTCGAAACATTTTGAAGGTCTATACTCGTATTTTCAAGCTGCGTTATACACTGACGGCTCGTTTTTACAGATGTACTTGTTTGGGGGGGGGGTAGGCGTCTCTTGAGGTTGAACGGTGCGACACGCCTGACGCTTTGCTGTGAGCGCTTGTGATAATCTTCTGGTGGTTCTCCTCCTTCGCGTAGGCGCTCATACATGGAGGGGTTCACGTATGGTGCTCAGGCACCGGAGGGGTTCGTTTACGGCTGTCTGCAGCAGTCTGGTGATGATGACGATGGTGATGATGATCGTCGTCATCATCATTTTCATCATTATCGCAATGATGATCATGATGAAGGATGATGACGATCACCATGTTCTCACATTAGATGATGACGATCGTCATCATGACCATCACAATCGTGCTGATGGTGATGAATGATGATATTATAGCTCATTTTCCTGAAATCTAGTCCGTGGTTATAATAAAAAACTGAAAAAGCGTTCGGTGGAAGAAAAGCGAACAAAACATTAAGTGCACGGCGGCACTATCAATAGGCATAGGGAGCGGCACTGCAAACTGCGGTGGATACCATCCCACTGTCACTTGCAAAGCGAACGTTGCAAAGTTACGTTTCCGTCGTGTTGCGGGAGCTAGAATGCCATTTTGGTGTTTTGTTGTATGCAGTGCGGATACGATGATAAGTCAGCCTGTCTGTGGTGTGTGGAGGGAGAACCCGCTGGAACGACACGCATACCGCGGCCATCCACTTTAGGTGTTGTTCTTGTTCTTGTTCTTGTTCTTGTTCTTGTTCTTGTTCTTGTTCTTGTTGCTGTTGCTGTTGCTGTTGCTGTTGCTGTTGCTGTTGTTGCTGTTGTTGTTGCCGTTGCCGTTGCTGTTGCCGTTGCTGTTGCCGTTGCTGTTGTTGCTGTTGTTGCTGTTGTTGTTCTCACATTCGCTCATCTCCCATAGTCAAGCCCGTGGTCACGGGACAGGCTCCAAGGTCTACGGTACATCAGGTACCCATCAGCACTCCACGTTGGTACATGCTGAATTCTACCATCACTCCCTTGAGTATGTTCGACACAGCTATACATATTCGGATCTGGCCGAGCCCCCAATACTGTTATGAGTAAAAAATACCGCACAGATTCGGATCTGGTGGAACGCCCAACATTCTTATGATACGACTTCGAAGTAAAGAATACAGCAGTAGTATTAATAGTAGATAGTACAAGTACAATCCGTGTTCCATTTAGTTCCGAGTAAAAAAGACTACAGATTCGGATTTGGTCGAGTCCCCAGCATTGTTTTGATTCGAGTTCGAAGTAAAAAGTAAAGCAGTAGCACAACAATAGTACAACCCTTGTGCCATTTAGTTCCGCCGGCCTGTCCCAAACCAGCCATGCACAAGAATGGTGTAGCCGCCTCAAATATTGATCGAATATTGACGGTGACTGCTATATTTAGTAGGATATACCACGGCACAAATAAATGTGGTCCATGCCATGGGCTGAACGTTGTTGAAAAGGTAGTATTTCGACGCCAGCAAAGGACCGTTTTCATGTAAAGTGTATCACAGACAACCATAAAATCGGAACTACTGTTGTAGCTGTAGGCTCTTTTGATGGCATTTACCCGTGACGGCTCTGGTGTCGTTCGACGACCCGCGTTACTGCATGCAGTTGTTGCGCTTTCGAGCACTAGCCTTGTTGGATATATTTCACACCTAGGACCGATCACGACCTATACATAATAGATCATCTGAATCCCGTGTCTGTCCTTATGAGATGTGCGGGATGTTTTTTGTTGTTGTTATTTTCGCTCATCCCTTTTTGTTATCTTCTCCTTCTCCCTACCTATAGCAGTAACTCAGATCCAGGTTCACTACTATCAACAAGCAGGCTCTTCTTCCCCCTCCCCACTATGTATGGTATGCGCCTTCTTTTTTTTTTCGCGAGATGACTCCAGCCCTTTCTGCCCTCGTTGACTCGCATCGAATATTGGGTGTGCAGGCCCAACTACTGTAGACACGCTTGTTTACTATATGGTGCAGATATTACGGATCCCACCGGGTAACATGATCTAGACCGTACAGATCTTCTCTGAAAGATCTAGATCAAGTGTGAATAATACATCAATACATGATCTGTCCGATGTGTGACGTCTTTGGAACTTGCTTCAAGATGTTAACGTTTCTCGCCGGTGGAGCTCCTCATTTGCTCAATTGAGGATCTACCCAATCCATTTGGATCCGATGCGAAATTACGTAATTTGCAAGGTTAGTCGAGATATGCCTACGTACCCCATTCGTCCGCCATGATCCTGGACGAAGGCGAACGGGCAGGATGGGAAGACAAGAGGGGGCGAGGCGTAGAGGAAAGCGTCACTTTCAACACGAGAGAATGACAACTGTTTTGCTGTGTTATTGTTAATGGTGATGTTGGAAACACAGCTGTCATTCGGGTGAAATTACGTAGTTTTACCATGTTAGTCGAGATATGCCTACGTAACCCATGGGGTTGTTTGTGAAATTTCGTAGTTTTACCATGTTAGTCGAGATATGCCTACGTAACCCATGGGGTTGTTTGTGAAATTGCGTAGTTTTACCGTATTTTTAGTCGAGATATGCCTACGAAACCCATGGGATTGTTTGTGAAATTGCGTAGTTTTACCATGTTAGTCGAGATATGCCTACGTAACCCATGGTGTTGTTCGTGAAATTACGTAGTTTTACCATTTTAGTTGAGATATGCCTACGTAATCCACGGGATTGCTCGTGAAATTACAGGGGTTCTTACGGTTCGATTTTTCCTATCGGTTCGGTGCGGATCGGTGCGGTTAACCGCACCGAACCGCACCGTATGATTTTTGCCCTCTTCAAAACCGCACCGCACCGCACCGCACCGCACCGTGGCTTTTACGATTTTTGAAAACCGCACCTAACCGCACCGTAGGGTTTTCTATTTTTCAAAGCCGCACCGAACCACACCGTAGGGTATATCACAGCACCGAACCGCACCGTAGGATATATACAATATCCAAAAACCGCATCGAACCGCACGGTAAGATTCCCGATTTCTTAAATCCGCACCGAGCCGCACCGTAGGAATGCCATCGAAACCGCACCGCACCGTGTGCATCAAGCCAACAACCGTTAGACCGGCTATTTGACGGTGCGGTTAACTTGAAACGGTAGAAAACCCGCGGTTCTATCGGTCGCGGAATGGTGCTATAGGGTAACGGTTTGGCACGGTTCACGACGTTTTCTGCACGGTTTCGTGTGTAAAAGTCAAAAGTGTCCCCGCTAGTTTGGTTGGTCTAATGGTATTTCATATTTTAACCATTTCGTTGTTATTATCTGGTTATTATTTATGCATATAAAAATATGAACTTTAATACTCCGGAGTATTTATTACTCATATTCTATAATCATATACGTAGTATATTTTATACTCCAGGAGTATTTTATAATTGTATACTCGGAGTGATTAGTACTATTTTTATACATTATCAGCTGATTATTCATAGGTTAGTCATTTATATTTATTGCGTTTTTTTTTTCTTTGCTGTTTGTTGTTGCTCTCTTGACTTGGCTTAGGAACGTACGAACCAAACAAGATGTATACGTATGTTGTTGTTGTTGTTGTTGTTGTTGTTGCTGTTGTGTCACATTAACTCTTGTCAAACATCTAGAGTCCGTGGTCACACAAAGGTGCTGGAGCCCTAGGAGGATCCGAAAACCCAAATGAAATCATAATTCGTCCGGGAAATACTACGCTTTCCCGCCTAAAACGCACGATACGAAGAAGGCGCACAATTGAAATGATCCAAGGTGCGAACTGAACTCACATGGCCGCGGGTATCCACTCAACTACTGCGTAGAGTTCCCCCGTTCCCAAAACTAACCAACTCGCGACTACAAATTACAGCGGTTGGGCTGCCTGCACCGTACGAACCGCACGGTAATCGTGAGCACAGACGAACGCGCCTGCTGTCTGGAGTGCTGTCAGAGTGACGACTCGCGGGCATGCAGTGAAAGAAGCCGGTCGCCCCGGTGGCCTATCAGGTTATCCTCGAGCCTGGTATAGGTCAGTTTCGTGAGTTCGAATCCCCCCGAGTGCATACTCACTCGTATGAATTCGTGGGGACTTTTTCTTCCGCATATAAATTGACTCGCGGAAAGCGCGAGAGTTTGAGTTAGCAACACTCGATGAAAAATGACGAGCAGTGGGATTGCTGAACCCTGTGCGCGATAAAAATTGAAGCCGAGAATCGGGGGGGAGAAGGGACGACACCTGTGACCACGGCTTGTCCAGAAGCTGGAAAGTAGATGTGTGTGTGGAAAAAAAAAAGTTAATAAAGAGCAATCAAACCAAAAACCACCATACAAATATCAATGATCGCCCCGTCTTCCCGAGTTATCTGACAGGTTGCGGCGCAGCTACGACGCCCGTGCCTGAAAATTGAAAATTGCGCAGGGTCGTTCCCAATGAAGGGTATACAACTCTTCTGCCAACTCTACAAAAATCCGTGACATAAGTAACATGTTGTACTACTGCCTCGTAACAAAATCCTGAAAAAAAGACGATCGCTGCTCTCGTGATGATGGTGTGCGTGCGGGTCGTGGGTCTCCGTGTGCCATCCTCCTGATGCCGTTCTCCATGGCCGCCTCATCGCCCCAGCTCACTCGGCTCGCTCCTTCGCACTCGCTCTCGTTAACAATTCCTATTGGTTCCCCTTCTCCCCCGTCCCAAAAAACAAAATACTCTTCGCAGCTTGCGGTGCTGATCTGAAAAACAAAAATTCTCGTTCAGGGAGAGTTCAATCCGTCTCTTCCCCGCCCGCCGACGCTCAGTCGCCCTCCTCCTTCGTCGTCGAATCCACCCTCCTGCCGGCGTAGTTCCCTCCACGCAAACCGAGTCCGCGCCGTGGTGTGGCTCGTGGTGGCGCCTGCCTCCGCGCACGAGCATCGCGATTAAGCATTGCTGCTCCGCCACTGCTGCCTAAAACGACGCGCGAATCGTAGGTGACCATGCCTAACGCACCACGTACGACCCAACTCTACCGCCACGCCTGAGCCTCGCGGCCACACGCAGCAGCAAGAAGGTATTACTCCTTGAGGGTGAGTCCGGCCTTACACCCGCCAGAGAGACCCCCCCCACTCGCTACAAGCCTGCTAGGGCATACCTCGCAGCATGCCTTACCGAGGCGGCAAGGGGAACGGAGGTATATGTATATACGTGTCTGGCACGAATTACGCTGCCTACGAAACACCCCGAGCATTTATTCGTCCGACGCAGCTCCAATCACTTATCACGGAGCATCTTCCTTGCCAGGCACGCACCACCAGCTACCTGCTGCTTGCTCAGTGCAGTGAGTGGTGCATCGACACAGCACGAAACAACCGCTGAGAGCACGGACTCGAGATAGTCGAGAGGTGTAGCTAGAGTATGACGCGGCTGGGCGGTGTTGGGGTGTGCCCGCGGGCCGCTGCTACGATGGTGCTCTCTCGTCCGCTTGGTCTCGTGGAGAATGCGTTGGCTGCTCGCCGTACTCGCGCTCGTGCGGTATGCATGCTGGTATCGTCATAGACCGTGAGAACAGGACAGCTCGTGTATAATTTCAATTCCAGCTCACCATGATAGCAGCAGCAGCAGCAGCAGCGCAATGTGAGGCCCCCGCGGTCTAAGTGTCGGGCACCAGGTGTGCTCAAGAGCGGAGAGCGCTTGCGCGGCGGCGACGTACGCTGAGCGCAGCAGCAGCATCACAGCAGCAGCATCACACGACGAGTAGAAATGCGAAGTTGGTGCCAAAATTGAAAAAAGCAAAAACAGAAGCTGTTGTTTTGCCGGTGCTGGTGCTGGTGCTGCTTTTGTTTTTGTGGCTGAAGCGGATGCTGCCGCTTGCTGCTGCTAGCTGTGCTGCTGCTTGCTGTGGTGGGATAGCTGCGGCGGCACTGCGGTGACGTTTGCCACCGCCGCCGTTGCTTGGCTGCCGTCGGTACTTGTACGTGGTACCCTGTGTTGGACAATGCGTCAGAAACCGTACCAAACCGCGGTTTGTACGGTTTACTCATACGGTGCACCTCAGAGAAACAGCGATCTCGTTAATGCACCGAGAAAAACTCGAGAACCGTACTAGACCGCGGGTTTGTACGGATTATTCATACGGTTCACCGTAGAAAAAACACGATTTTGTACGGTTTTCTCTACGGGGATTGGCCCCGCACCGTGGCAAAAACCGTTCAATGGGGAACCGCACCGAACCGCACCGTAGGATATATCACAGCACTGAACCGCACCGTAGGATTCATCACAGCACTGAACCGCACCGTAGGAATCGCTGTATACAAAAGCCGCACCGAATCGTACCGTGGGATTCCTGATTTCTGAAAACCGCACCGAACCGCACGGTAGGATACATGAGAACACCAAACCGCACCGTGGCATTTACGATTTTTGAAAACCGCATCGAACCGCACCGTAGGATTTTCTATTTTTGAAAACCGCGCCGAACCGCGCCGTAGGATATATTACAGCACCGAACCGCACCATAGGATTTACAATATCCAAAAACCGCACCGAACCGCACCGCAGGATACATGAAAACACCGAACCGCACCGTAGCTTTTACGATTTTTGAAAACCGCACCGAACCGCACCGTGTTACGATTTTTGAAAACCGCACCGAGCCGCACCGTAGGATTTTCTATATTTTCAAACCGCACGGAACCGCACCGTAGGGTATATCACAGCACCAAACCGCACCGTAGGATTTACAATATCCGAAAACCGCGAACCGCACCGTAAGATTTCCGCTTTCTTAAAACCGCACCGAACCGGACCGTAGGATTTTGGATTTTGAACAAACCGCACCGTGCACGGACAGATAACTGTATAGAACCCTGGGAATCGCGTAGTTTTACCATGTTAGTCGAGATATGCCTACGTAACCCATGGGGTTGTGTGTGAAATTTCGTAGTTTTACCATGTTAGTCGAGATATGCCTACGTAACCCATAGGGTTGTTCGTGAAATTACGTAGTTGTACCATGTTAGTCGAGATATGCCTACGTAACCCATAGGGTTGTTCGTGAAATTTCGTAGTTGTACCATGTTAGTCGAGATATGCCTACGTAACCCATGGGATTGTGTGTGATAATACGTAGTTGTACCATGTTAGTCGAGATATGCCTGCGTGACCCTTGGGGTTGTTCGTGAAATTACGTAGTTTTAACATGTTAGTCGAGATATACCTACGTAACCCATGGGACTGTTAGTGAAATTTTGTATCAATAGTTTTACCATGTTTGTCGAGATATGCCTACGTAACCCATGGGACTGTGTGTGAAATTTTGTATTAGTAGTTTTACCGTGTTTTTAGTCGAGATATGCCTACGTAACCCATGGGATTGTTCGTAAAATTTCGTAGTTTTACCATGTTAGTCGATATATGCCTACGTAACCCATGGGGTTGTGTGTGAAAATACGTAGTTGTACCATGTTAGTCGAGATATATATGCCTACGTAACCCATGGGGTTGTTCGTGAAATTACGTAGTTTACCATGTTAGTCGAGATATGCCGACGTAACCGACGGGCTTGCGCACACGGGTTTATGAAAGCTTGCAATGTTGTATCAAGATCGGTTGCTGTACAGGGTATGGAGCCCCTCGAGAATAAGCTTCAGGAAATTTAGATGCTACCCCCCCCATGCCTTTTTTTTTCTGTCTGGGGTCATCGACAAGAAGAGCTCCGTGGGTAACGATAGGTCTAGATGGGCCATACGCTTCTTTATGCCAGCCCAGCAGAGGCGTGCTGCGACGGGGGATGTCACGAGGAGGGACTACCCAAGACCATTGGACTGCCATTGTTTGTTCTTAATATATGTGTCGTTAAATACCTAGGCCATGGTAATGCTGATCGGGTTACGCTCTCATTTCCTCTCAAAAGTCAGTTGTGGATGACGTATGACACGGGAACCTCCTTTACCCATTTCCAACCCCTTATAAAATTATATCCTATTTCAACTCCCAAGTGTTTTGTTGCCATGATCGTGGGACGAGTGATACGCAAGCTCAGAAAGACGTTTTCCCGACAACTACAATAGTACCCCCTTTCGTGCTTATCAGTAGTGTCGTGCAGTATTTAAACTATGACCACATATTATGCAGAACTTGACGTCGCCACGTTTCTGCCATATGTTCCAACACTTTCGGCCGTAACTTTTGCCCAAATTATTACTTTTAATACGTCGCTTGTTCGTGTTCGATTTCTACCGACGTTCATGGGGACCGTGTCGGTATGATACCAAAAGTGTGACGTTCGGGTAGATGTTAGTAGCGGCATTCAATTGGGAGAAAAAAATGGAGGGTTCAACGATCGGGGAAATACTGGTAAGGGCATTCTTTTCTGTTGCTACGACGTAGCGGCAGTCGTGTACAGTGGGTACCCCGGTTTAAGAGCGCCCCGTGACAAGCAAGCCGAAACAAGCGCTCTTAACTACAAAGCGCTCTTATCTATAGTGGGAAATATGTAACCTTTAGTGTGGCGGAACATGCCAAGTTGACCGCTCTTAACTCCCAAATGCTCTGAACTCGGGCGCTCTAAAATCGGGGTGCTAGGGGAAATAGTGGGGCGTTCAACTTGAACCACGTAACCGGTAGCAGTTCTTCCCGCACCTCAGTCAGCTTCTGCACCTCTCCAGGTGTGGCCTTCAGACCGCCAATATGTGCCAATGTTGTGGTGTTTCTCTCGGGAAGTATAGGACATTTCAGCAGGTTCGGGAACCATCGAAGCATCTACAGAACGCTGCAACCACGAGAACCCGACAACATTGTGGCGCTTTTCTCTGTGAAACAATTGAGTTGGCTTTTCAGCGAATTTCGTAGCCACCGAAGCAACGGCTTGCTCCACCTTCACTCTCGCTACCGTCTTTTCCACTTTGCCATGCTAATTTTAAGTAGGTCGTCCCCATTTACGTGGATGCAGTTGTGAAAGGGGCTAAGTTTGAACCGGGACCCATAATCATTATGGCGTTGTTACTTAACTTGGTCCCCTTATCTTGCGCCGGTAACTACGTCGTCCCTTTTGTTCGTGGCTGATGTATAGTTTGAGGCCTCTCTGCTGACATCAGCCGTGGACTCTCAGTCGGGATTGATGCCCCCGATTTGTTCTTCAGTAATCATCGCGGCACCTCGAATAAAATGCTACGCTCCTCGGGGTAACAGGCTCCATGCCCATGCCGCTCTTGCATACTAATACTTCGTCCGCGCGCGTGGATCGAAACGAATCGAAGTGCATCAGGTACGAATCTTCGAACAAACCACAACCATAAAATTCTCCCACTATGCCCTCAACGGCGGTACCAGGTCTTCGCCTATTCAGCAGCATTAGTGAAAAAGTGTATGTTCCCCCGAGTAGCGAGCACCACGCCAATGTCAACTCGTGAATACGTTATCCGCGCGCAAAACATGAATCGAAAAAAGACGGGAAAATGCCAAGTACGAATCTTTGCACGAAACACAACAACACACAACCAGAGGACCCGCCCGACACATGCTACTGCTGTAGAGGTGGACCATTTGCCTTCTGAGGCTCGTAACCTCTTGAGGAGCTCTATGCCTCACCCCAAAACCGACTTGATCGCGAACGGAAAGTGCAACCCGATGAACAATCCCATTGCTTAGGTACACCTCCCCCGAAAAAAATTATTTGCGAAACAATGATCTGTACAGCGTACCCCAGGTACCGGGCACAGCATGTATGGCATGCTGGCTTTTAGATCACACCTCTGAGCACTGAGCGATCTACTGTAGAAGTGCATGCTACAGGCAGCAGTGCAGGTAGCTCGGTAGCTTTGGTCTGTAAAACTGCGGTCACCGTTTAGATGCTCTTGTTAGTTCCAACGATTTCGGGTTAAGGAGCCCCGTCGTCATCCTGCCTAAAATTTCGCCAAAAATACCACCTCTGTTTTTCACGCGTGTCCCGCTGTTGTACCTTTTGACGCCGTTATAGCTGCGCGCACGAGTTTGGGGACAAACGACTTGAAATTGAGGGTGAAGCAATGACTCGTCTCGAGGCTCTTTCTCTTTGTGATAGGAGCTGCTGAGGTGGCACCGAAGTGTCTGTGAAGACTACTTGTGCAGAAGAAAGAAGATGGTTTTGAAGGAAAGTAGGCGCTTGGGGCCAAAAGATGGAAACGAAAAGAGATTAACGTCCATACTTTTTGCACGCACGAATTTGGGGACAAACTGCTTGAAACTATTGTGGGATCATTTTTGAGATGGTAAAACGTAGGGTTACGGATGGGCACCAGGCTTCCCTTTTTTTTCGGTAGTATGATGCATGCATGACGCCGGGGCGCCATCGGCGCTTCTTCGCGCTGGGCCGGCGCATCGCAAGCATTTTTCTTCAAGCAGGCAAGCCATTTTCGACAGAAGCCTCACGTGGTACTTGTCGCTTGTGAGTGCGAAAGAGAGTTGCTCTACTCGGGGCGCCATCACGACTCGACAACAGCACGACAGTCTGTGATAGCGAATCTATGTATGGCTTTTTTTCCCCCCCTCTTGCCTGCCCGCACGCCAACCAGACGAGGGGTTTCAGCACGTTCGGCGTTTCGCCCGACGGGCGTAGGGTGTGCCTGATGCAACAAGACGTGGCGGCCGGTTTCTACACCATCAGCGTTTTGGAGGGCGGGGAAGGGGCGCTAGACCCGCTCAGCACAGCCACGATGGAACAGGCGAGATGCTGTTTTGTTTTGTTACAATTTTAACACAATTTTAAATCCCCGTTCTGTATTTTTTACCGGTATCCCTTTTAGCGCTTCACCCTCGTTTCTTACTACAGACCACTTGATAAATGATATACGAGGTACCCGGTAGGGTTTTCCTTCACCCAGTTTGTTACAAGGGGTGCACGCCAGAAGTCACTTTTTCGAAGGGGAGGAGGGTGGTCCTCGGGCGTACTGTTGAAAGGGTGTTGCTGTAGTTTTTGTTGAGGTGTTAGGTCTCGGTGTCGCCGCGTTTGAAGATTGGCTTGAAGACGGGGTTTGCGACACTATATTGGGCGTGTTACGACTTGTGTTGTTCCAAGGCTTGCGTAGAAAGTTCTTGGTATCGCGGCGCTTGAAGATTGGCCTGAAGACGGGTTTTGCACCACCATATTTGGCGTTTTTATTTTTTGTTATCTGTACGGCGTAAGACGAAGCTTTTCACACATCGGACAGATTACTATCTATTAATAGATAGATCATTTAGATCATGTAGATCGTCTGCAGTAGATTCTGTACCGGCCGTTTATGAGATGTTGTGCAGGATCTGTATATAGAGAGTACAGCTCCATCTACCCTGGAAACGTTTGCTAGATCATGCAGATCGCACGGCTCCTACCCGGTAACATGTGCTAGACCCATGCCTTGTCTATGCTTACTTTCTCCGCCATTCTCAATGTTGCAGGTGGAGATCCCTCTCGACCGCGTGATCATGGGGTTTTTCTTCAGTCCGGACTCGAGGAAGCTTCTTTGCCTCGTCACCGAGGTGGGTGCACCCAACCCACCCCGCATCCTGATCTCCGAATTTGTGTTTAGTCGAATTCGCGTTTAGTGAGTTGTTTTCTATTCCCACGTGTGATTCTTGTGGTATGATTTTCTGATTTTTGACTTCGCTTTTAGTTTTTTGCCTGGGTTTCTGATGATCGCACTTTAGCTCTTGTGTGATTCGTGATTTCTCTTTAATCTCTTGTCTGAGGCGTATCATACGAATTGCTTCAGCCATTTGTACGAGATATAGGTTGTTTGTTCATTTGTTTTTTTCCTGATGTCGAGAGATGTTCTTCGACTCCAGAGTGATTGGAGCCCATCCTGTTCCCACTGATTTCTGAATTCACTTTTCTTTTCGTTTCTGACCCGTACGAGTTGCTTTAGTCATGTGTGTTATTTGTTTTATTTTTTATTGAAAACTATAATTCGACTATTAATAACTGGACCATGCCCGTCTGTTGCCGGCACCGCGAGATTCGAGCGTGTTCGCCTGGCTAACATTCCAACGCTGCTTCACTTGCCTCAACTTTTTGTAACGCTGCGTCGCGCGTGGCAGCTGTCGAAGGACGAAGTGGCCATGGCGCAGAATACCAAGAGACTTGGTTTCGAGCTCAAGGTATGTATGTCCTTGCGCGTTATTGGCTTGGTGTTGATGTTGGTGTTGGTGTTGTTAGTGCTAGTCTTGGTGTTGGTGTTAGCGTTGGTGTTGGTGTTGGTGTTGGTGGTGGTGGTGGTGGTGTTGATGTCGGTGTTTGTGCTTTTTGTGTGGGAAAAGCGTAGTGCATCCTGACCCGACCCACGGGTCGGGTCGGGTCACGACCCGTGAATAGCCCTGCTAATTTGCTACCTGGTATTGTTTGTCGCAAGCATGAGGCGATACTTCCGTTGTATGATGCTCCCAGGTGCAAAGCCTCCCCCCTACCGCCTTCGCGCGTCCTCACTCATGCCAACGTGCGCATGCCTATCTCCCAAAACTCTGTCGTTCTGTCGTTCGTTTTCGTTTGTTGGTGATTTTCTGCAACCGTTTTTGTTCGTTTATACAGTCTTACACGAGATTTTCCGTTCTTACATTGATGAAATACATTTATTTGTGTTTTTTTCTGTAACTTTTTTTTGTTTGCCGACCGTTTTCTCATCATTTTTTTTTACGGGATTTTTTGCTACAATTGCTGTGTTGGACAGTTCCAATGGGCAGTTTACGACTGCAATGCGAGAAAGGTGCAGATGCTGTCGGAGTTCACCCCCCGCCAGTTCTTCCTCAAGATGTACATCCCCTACTTCGACATGTTCGCGCAAGGGTTCACCCCCTGGGCTCCGGACTCAAAGTCGTTCACCTACGTTACTGAAGAGGCCGCGTTCGTTCAAGAGGTGAGGCATGTCTACAGCTGAAGGCGGGGGGCAGGGGTGGGGGGGAGTGGGGGGACGGGAGGAGGGGGTGAGGGGGAGTGGGGGGACGGGAGGAGCGGGAGGGGGGGGTTGGGGGGATGGGGGGGCGGGGGTCACGCCGTGGGCCCCGTATTCGAAGTCGTTCACGCAACTTACGAAGGAGTCTGCGTTCGGTCAAGAGGTAAGGCATGTTCCATCGTACGTGTTGTAGGAGTAGTTCTAGAATGTCAACTGTGAGTTATACCAATTGAGTGGTTGGTACTTAACTGTGGAAGCTGCGTGATTTTAAGGCGAGTGGACTAGGGGGAGGGGGCGGGGACGAGCGGGGAGGGGGGGTGGACTGGTGTACTCAGTTTGTGCATAGCCGTAGTCGTATGACCATAGACCCTCGCATCCCTACTATGCCGGGACGGAGCACGCCGGGTTTTCACTAACCCGGCAGACATTGCTTGCACCAACCGCGAAGCGCCGTGAGGTGTTCGGCTAGTCGCATGAAGGGTGAACTGCATTCTTCCAAGAACCGCTCGTAAGACGGACTTCGGCACCTTGTGCCTACTTTCTTGCTTATGGATGACAGCGCCATTGAGTTACTTGGTTTTCTGGTGTGGCCACTCCAGAGACAGCAATGGGTATTAGTATGTAACTGCCTCGTGGATGCCTTACCATATTCGCACTACGTGATGGGATCATTCCTCTTGTGCGGAGTTAGGGCCCTTCACCCCGCACAATATGATCTAACTCGATAACCATCATGGTGACCGCCAATAAAAAAAACGGTACCTTGGTTGTCTGGCTCACGTAGTGATTGGCGTGTCTTACGGTGTCGTTGCCATCCAACGCCAACCCCAATATACTTTGATGTTTCACAGCGTCGGTGCCAACCGAGGCCAACTAATATATATATTTTATGGGGAGGGGAGAGGGGTGTACCCAGGGGAGGGGGGAGGGGGGGGGTAACCCCTTGGCCACAAGTGTGAATCTTGAACGGCACCACTGCTGTACATGCATTGGTCTTGCTTCGAACTGATCTATGATCGGCGGTGGAAGCATCTCAACGGCTGGGCCGCACATGGCAATAGCCCCGGCGTACTGCCGTAAACACTCCCCGACGACATATATATATGTGTTATCCCTTTTACTCTTTTGCAATTGGACAAATTATCTCGCCGTAGTTTCGATTAGCTCAACCCCAAAAAGATAGGTGCAGGTATAACCGATAGGCGTTCATGCGGCGCATTTCTTGGCCTGATCGCACGTGTTTTCCGGCGCGATAATTTAGCCCCCCCCCCCTCCGCCCCCCGCCCCCCCTCCTGGCCGTCTCCAGGTACCAGACGAGGGTTCCGCGAAGTCGGCGCAAGCGCTTGGGCCGAACATGGAATTCGTTTCTTGGTCGTTCTGCTGATAATGGGATCGTTGTGCATACATGATCATTTGGAGGCCTAGTTAGACCGCCCGTCTGGCCGTCCTTTTTAAAGTATGGAAACCCGATCAATCCATTCACCCGTTTTTGTCCTTTTAGCATGGGGAGACCTGATCAACCTATGGGCCCGTTTTCCGTACTTTTGTAGGATGTAGTGATCTGATCATCCCGTTGGCGTGTTATCATCCTTTTCGTTTTGGAAACGTGGACGGTCCATAGGTTCGTTGTCGTTCTATTAGGATGTGGAAATTTTCATCAGCCTGTTTGGCCCTTTTTCGTAATCCTTTTTAGAGCTCGGAGCTGCCGTTTTTTTGCCCTTTTCGTTATCCTTTTCCCAGTTTGGAGCTGTCGTTTTGGCCTTTTCGTCATCTTTTTTTAGCATTTTGGGGCTGAATGAGCTGCCGGAACGCAGCGCACCCATCCGGTGGCGAGCAATCCGCAAAGAACGAACTCCTGGAGGGTGTCAGAGGGGGAAAACGAAAATCGAAAAAAACGATTGTAGCATCGGCAACGCACACGAGGCAGCCAGGACTGCTTGCTGGGTTTGACGATGATGCATTCGGTGTCATTTGCCTTGATGGCCTTGTTGTCACTAGCCTATATGATACGTGCGTTGCGGGAAACTGCTCGAAGTAAAGCTCGCGCGCGACGTAGAAGAGGGTCCTTCTACGGTAGCCCCCCCAACTTTTCTTCAACGAAATCGTCGGTTTTGAAACCAGCTCCCGGCCGTGTCTCCTGAAATACGATGCCCTTTGCCACCCCGACGCCATCGTTCGATAGTCCTTCGCAAACAAGAAATACATGGAGATATTCGTTTCAGAGCATCCTTCCCCGTGTCGAGCAGCCATGAAACGTTCGTCGAAGTAAATCTCTGGTTTTTGGGAGGGCTTTGGTAAAATCAGTCAAGGATGGTATATATACGATCGTACTCCTTTATACCTCCCCTGTCGCTTTCCGTAGGTCCTAATGGGCTAAACCCCGTGCCATCGCTTTTGGTATGCCGGCGTGGGCTTGCCTCTGTGGACATCGCTTGAGTTCGGGTCGTGAGCGTGAATGAGTGCATGCTAAACCTGGTTGCTTGTGCGCCCGCGGCTATCGTTGCTGGCTGCATTTAGTGGAAATTGACATGTAACTCGTCGATCGACAACTAGTGCTTGAGCTCTTCTTTTTTTGGCTGGCCGTGTCGAGCGGAGGTAAGCAGAAGAGCCGTATCATGCTTTTCTTAACAACATCTGCCACGTGATATCTGCTGCTGCTGCTTCCTTTTATAGGCTGGACGTATTGAGGGCAGATTGGCAGGTAGGCGCGTGGGCGAGAAGCCGGATCATATGTATTTTTTCAGAACTACAACGTAGATTTGTTTGTGCTGTCTACGTCGAGCGAGGACGGGTAGGCAAGCAGACGGGGTGGGGCACCGTACTTATTTGCCTGTGCTAAATATTGAGAAGATATGATGTCCGGGCCAGGTTAGGGGCGGAGAAGATTGTGCGGACTTTGGGGGCGGCACGAGGGGGGAACGCATAAAGTTCGGTCTATGCAGTAGTGACTTTGTTTGATGGTGGGTGCTTGATGCTTGTTGCTCCAAAAAGGAGAACTGCAAACATTCCGGCCTCGTCGTCGTCGTCGTCGTTGTCGTCTTTGCCGTTGTAGTGTAAAGAAACATTGTTGGAGAGGTGCGATGTGTATCGCTCTCAGAAAGCGGGATGATGCCATGCCGTCTAATTACTAACGATGATAAGCAAGAGAACGAGTTCTGAAATTTGTAAGTACGAGCGAAATCGAGCCCCCGCTGCTACTACCAGTGATGGATGCTAATTGGATGCTGGTTGGATGCTGGCGAAGCTCGTCCTGAAAACCGAGACCCGGGTCATGAGATGCGTGTGCGACGCATCCGCGTGGTAAACGCGTCGAGTGGCACCTGCTGTTATCAGTGTGCCGTGGCTTTACCTCGTTATAGGCGCTTTCTTAGGACGGGACGCAGCGTAATTCGCCGGCCAATTCGTATCACTCAACCCAAAAACTGCTCGCCGTAAGGGCGTAATGACGTAATCCGACATTCACTGGTCATTAGAGAGAGAAAATTAGTGCTATTAGTCCTGCTTTACGGAAGGATATCCAATTTACAAGGTTCCTCTGCGGGGTGTGGATGGCCTTCGCAGTCGAAAAGGGCGTACCTGTGAGCGATACCAGGTACGATAACAATACAAATCAGCCTTCGAAAACTGAAGAAAACATGTTTGCCCCTCCACCGCGCAAGCAAGTAACCCGGCAAGTGGCAACGACCAGCTCCCAACGAGTTTATAGCTTGAGTCTATATCGGAACGGCATTGTCTACGCTATGTTTTCGGAGGGCAAAGACAAATGGTAGTAATAATGATATTAAATATTGTATTCAGGGGTTTGGCCGTCATTGCAGTAAAGGGAGGTCTTTTGGGGCCTCAGCCTGCTTAGATTCAGTCAGCTCGCTCGATCCAGTTTCATATTTTACAACCAAACAGATATCCTACCAGTAGTATAGTAGTAGTAGTAGCAGTAGTAGTTGACTTTCCCATTTATTAAAAGCTACTTCTTACCCGGTATCGTTGACGGACACTGAGAGCCGGTCGCCCCGCGGTGGTCTATCTTGTGGTTACCCTCGAATGCTACTACAGTAGTAGTGTAGTAGACAGATATTTGTTGATTCTGGAGTTGAAATCACAAGTGCGTCAGACGTTTTGAGTTTAGTTGCATGAACAAAAAATCGAAGGAATCAACTGTTGAGAGCGCCTAGCAGCGTGGGTATATGATAGGCGCAATTCGATGCTCGAGTCGACGAGGAGAGAAGAAAGGGCTGATGAAGCCTTGACTCGCGACAAAAATGAAGGCGAACACCGTCGTGGGGAGGGGGAAGAAGAGCCTACTCATTGATAGGAACCCCGAATCTGAGTTGCGAGGAGGAGACAGAAGAAGTGCGAAGATAATAACCGGGATGAACGAGCAACAAAAAAGGAAAAAAAAAAACAGTGTTGCGGACAAGACGAAGAGGGCCAGCTCCGATCTGGTTGGTTGGGTTGGGGTTGGTTTGCGAGGTTTTTATAGGGTACCCTTGTTCAAAGTCGAAGTACAATTCACCATTCACCCATGTCGCTGGGGGCCTTCCAGCCCTACATCACTCTGTACTGTTAGCACTGATGGTATCACAATTACTATTTTAGCTGTTATTTGCGGAGGGCCATAGTAATCAGGACCCAATATTTTGCTCGCATCCACCTCCATTTCCTCCTCCCCCACCCCCCCCCCACGACACACACCCCTCCCCCGCCGCCCCACGAAAAATCCCTTCCCGCCCCCCCCCTACACACACACAAAAACACCCTTCCCCTCCCCCTCCGCCCCACCAAGAAACAAAATCTGCCAGAATAATAAACACTACCCGACAGGTGATATCGCCTCCTTACCTTTCGAGCCATCCATGCGGCAGCTCCAAATCATGTATTGTCTTCACGTTCAAATTAACCCCCCCCCCGCCCCCTTCTTTCCCGCCACCATCGCCTGGACCTAGCACCACGCGTACAGTAAACCCTTACACACTTATGCGACGTAAAACTATTGGACCCCCCCCCCCCCTCCCCCCGCTCCCTTCCTTTTCAACCCCCCCCCCTCCCCTTTAACACCCCGCCTTCCCCTCGGTTATACTACTTACCGGTTATACATGATAAAGTGATGCATTCCTTCCACAGTCGTCAGATTTTGCCCCCATGCAAAATAAGTTTTATAGCGTCCGCGCACAGATTGATTAACAGCAAAAAAAATGGAAAACTATCGAGACGCGGCCGTGGCTGGTTGAGTTTCAAACCGCCGCCGCTTCTCGATAGTTTTCCTTCTTTCTTTTTATTAGGCTATGCAAGGTTTGAAGTTCTTATCCTTGGGTTATTCGTGGTGTTTCGAGCGTTTTGACTTGATGTGGGGCAGTTCTTACAATTTTTGTTTTTAGTCCTGCCGACCCCCCCCGTTCAGTGTCCGGCCAGTGTCTGGATAATGAGGTCGCTACTTGAGGCACAGGACTATCGTTTTTCGTGTTTGTTCATATTCGCCCTGCCGACGCCCTCCTCAGCCCAGAGCCGGGGGGCGACCAGGGTACCTTGGTCACGCATAACGTGGCACAGGACGGTGTATTATTTTTTTCTGTGTTGTATTTGTTCTCCTTTTTCGGCTAGACACTTCTCCCCCTCGCGGGGCTAGGTAGTGTCACCTTCCGCTAACGGTGTTTGTCGTTTCCTCACCCCCCCCCCCCCCCCGGCGTGCCGGTGGGACTGTGGGTGGGAGGTTTTTGGTATGACTTTTCCTTGTCTTAGTGCCTGTGTTTCCCTTCAATTCGCTTTTCTTCGTCTCGCCCCCCCTCACCACACCGACGGTACGCGGGAGGCTTTCGACGATGGTTCCTCGTAGCGCCTTCTTCGGTGGTTTGCTTTGCCGCGGTGCCTTTTTTGTTTCGCCGCCCCCCGCCACACCGGCGGTACGCGGCAGGGTTTCGGTCGGTGGCTTAACTTTCTTGAAGGGTCTGCGTTTCCTTCAATTGCTTTTCTTTGCGTTTTCCTGGCTTCATAGCCAGGCCGTTTAGAGGTGTGGGAGTGGGTTTCGAGTAGCCGCATCTTCGACGCATGGTCTAGTTCGTAGAACTGGATTTTCTCCGAATCTCTCATAATTATGCACATGCCACTCATCGGGGTGGGCTAGTGTTAAGGTACGGCCTTGAAGGGTCGGTAATTACCTGATTTAGGTAGGTAATTTGCCGTTTTCATATGATTATAGGATGGCGTTTCATATTCGGAGTATTCCGGAGACGGAGAGACTCGTGCCTCCCTTTGTCACCATCGGTTCGAGGAATTTTTGCATAATACAAGCTGCTTCTCGCCCGCTTTGAGCTACGAAGAAAGCGAGTAACACCCGAGAACGTGCCCACTTGGTCGACCTGTAGGGATACTCTGTGTCTCGCCCCTATCCACGTGGCATCACCCTGTTGACAAGGTGCTTACAAGCAACACTGTAGTGCTAAGGGGAGTCGCCGACCTACATCCTTCATGAGGATGCACACCAAGTAACACGCGCGATCGGAGTATACGTATCACACACAGCTTTTTTTTGCGAAGATGAGATTCGACCAAATCTTCGATCTCACAGCTGGAGTGTATTTTTAATTTTTTAATATTTTATCTAAAATCTAACTTAACAGCCCTGACCCTGAACCAACCAACCAATCTAATCAGTGGTATTGCGCAAAATAGTAACATTAACAACAATAATATAGGGATCACCCCTCCTTTTGTTTCTTCAGAATCTCCTGTAGATTCGGGCAAAAAAAAAAGCAGCATAATCGCCGGTTGTTCACTTTCGTTTGTGTACCAATTTTTGTCCAGCTGCAAAACGCAGACCTGATTTGACCTCACCCCCCTTCGGCGACGACGCACCGTGTGGACTTAATCCCGGCCTTTTTGGGTCGATTTCGTGCCGTGCACAGTAGCAGCGTGCGTTAAAACCCATTTTCTCCAAGAAATGGCACGAACAATTTAATAACAACCTCTTCAAGCGGTATACCAGGTATTCAATGCCCGCCGCAACGCATTGTACCCGCCGGGGTGGGAGGCGGAGGAACTTGTCGGCCACGGCTATGATAGCTCCTCTTACAGCAGTCCACGGGTAATTTCCCGCGGGCAGGGGAACACGCCGCAAATTGTTTAACATTTTGCGCTAGTCCCACGACGGTTTGATTCCACCCGCGGACCTGAGTCCTCCAGAAGACCCTGTGGGTATGTATATATACATGATTGAAACGGTAGTGGGGGCTGAGAGCCGAGTGACTGGTGCGAACACTGACTGAAATCTCTGTCACAGCCACAGCCTCCAAACAATAAACCCGACGCAAACTCGTTACAAGGAAACTTGGTCTCTCAATAATTAAGCGCAAAAAGATCGCCCCAAAGAAAGTTCTTTTTGATAGAATGTAGCTTGCGGTCCGAACCCGCCCGAGGACCCGTCGTTACAAGGGCGGTGAGTAGGTGGTGATAACTGCAGAGAAAGGGTTTTTCGCACGAAAGTTTTTTGCGGTTACACCGCCAACTTTTTACTTCCTCTTCCATCACATTGCCGCGGGTTTCCTGTCGCAGGAAGGCGTGCAGGGGAACAAGCAACAAGAACAAAAACTGCTTGATTGGATGCGTGCTACGATAAAAGTTTACACTTTTTCGTCTGAAAATTGTTTCGGAATGACGGGGCTCCTTAACCCAAAATCGTCGGAAAAACGATTTTTTTTTTTTTGTCGTGATGTTCTCGTTGTGTACCTAGGCCGTGGGATTTTTTCATCCGGTATCATAGCAGTTTTTTTTTTTTCTCTAATAAATCAGTTTTTCGCCTTGGAGAGGTCTTAAGCTCCCAAATTGAGGGGTAGTATTAAGAAAAAAAAGGTGGTGCACCTCCATCGTAGCAGGCGTTCTTGAACGTTTTCTTACCGCAGGGTCCCTCCCGCGACCACTTGACCCCACCCGGAGCTGAGCTCTCCAAAAACGTTGACCCTGGACACTGACTGAAGTGCCGGGGGGCGGGGGCGGGGGCGGAGTTCACTCGACTGGTTTTGTACCGCCAGCCATCAAACTGGCGAAAGATCGATCCAACTAAAGGTTTTTCACATACAGGCGCGTCCTACACGATAGAAGTACACTGGTAGTACTTTTGGGCCAAAACGTGTTGTTTATTAATAATGACGGAACTCCTACTGCTACTACTGCCGACTACTACCGACCGAAAAAACCGTCGGATTGCCATTTCTTACCTTTTTTGCAAAGTGATTGAAACTGATTTGAGACTGATTGGAATTGTTTCGTGTACCTAGGCGATGGGTTCGTGCATGGATGATGGGGTTGCACTTTCGGTTTGCTCAAAATCAGTTATCAGTAGTAGTAGTAGCAGTAGTAGTAGTAGTAGCAGTAGTAGCAGTAGTAGCAGTAGTAGCAGTAGTAGCAGTAGTAGCAGTAGTAGTAGTAGTGGTAGTAGTAGTAATAACAGTAGTAGGGATCTTCTCTGGTTTATGGCCCTGCTGATGTGTTTCTGGTTGTCGTAAACGTTTCCCGGGACACTTTTTATGTCTTATTGACCTCGGATTCAGGGCTATAAAAACTTGGAATGATGCGGGCTATAAAAACTCGAAATGATGCGGCCTCTCTCTATTACTTACTTACCTGGTATATCTAGTAGACGCGTGCTACGATAGAGTCTTTAAGTTATATAACACTACTTGGCCAAAATGAATTTATTAGTAGCACGAAGGTTGTATCATGCCACAGTCACGTTTGTTGCACGCAGTTATTTTCTGAATAACTGGGCTACTTATTCCCAAAATCGTCCGAATTTCGTTCTTGTTTCGCAATAATTATATATCTATATATATTAAGATCTTCTAAACGCGTCAGCTGTGAGTTCGACAAATTTAGGATCGAAACTCATCTTTACAAAGCTGCGTGATACACCGAGCGGTCTCTCGTTTGTCCTATGTATACATACGGAGTGTGAGGGTGAATATCAACAACAGGAGCAAACAGTAATTATATTACAGTAGGGTACTACACGTCCCAAGGTATGAAGTTGCTGTTATGCTTCGTCAGTAGTTTTTGATGGATGAACCCAGGTGTTAAGGGCACAGGCTGGCTCGCGGAGACGGGAGTCACGAAATCCGGAGCGCCATCGGGCTGGGAAGAGAGAAGAAGTAGAAAATATGTATCGAAGTACTGAAAAGAAGGAAGGAAAGTGCAGTGCCACTCAGGGGCTTTTCTCACTCCCTCACGTGGTCACCCTAATCATGGGACTAGGGACCACTTATTTTTTTTATTATATCCGTTCGGGAAACCACAGGTTCCCCCGCATCTCCGAAGATGCTACACCAAAATACCACATGTTAATAGTAAATCAGATTTGTGCACAGGCATAAACCAACGTTCCCCCTGCCTGTGTGCACGTCATGGTAACGATCAACTCGAGCATATCGAAGATTGGGAGCGCCAATCATATCAATAGTTCTACTCTACCATCTCCGTAGATTCCATGCAGTCATTCACATCATACATCAGGGTTGTGAACAGGCATAAACCAACACATAAACCAACAGTTTATGCCTTGGCCATGGGATTGGTTGCACTTTCAGTTCACGATCAAGTCGGTTTTTGACTCGGAAGCACCTCAAGTGGTTACGAGCCTCGGAAGCCCCTCAAGCGGTTACGAGCCTGAGAAGTAAACAAATGGTGCACCTTTTCCCGTAGCATGCGTCAATACCGCGTATATCATGTGTGCATGTATATGCGCTTGCTTGGTGCACCCGAGTGGAGGCATAGCGCTGGTGCTTGCTGCGCTTATAGATTGCTACAAGATCTACTTCGAAATGTATATTTAATCATCTGCGATGGACGGGGTGCATAGATATACTGCCAATCTCCGATCACACTTGCCAACCATGAACACGCGTTATCCAACGCCGGGTCTATGAGATCTTCCATCAATAGTGGTATCTTCATATTGATTGACGTTCGGCAACACCAGCCCCGAACACAACCGGGAGCCCAGAGTCTTCTACGAAAACGACCCATGCTCCCTCAGATCACTAACATCTCCCCTCGCTTAACGCAAGATATCATAGTTTTGCGAAGGCCCTTCCTTGCCACATGCGCGATAGAACAAGTGAGTCTCAGCTTCGGCCAACACCCGTCCAAGACGAAGCCAAGGCCGACATCGTCGAGGCCGACATCGTCGGAGGAGCGACCTTCACAATGGCGTCGACGATGATAAACGCGCAGACGAGGTACCACATCTCAGCGTCGCGCTTGAAAAGCCGCGTGTAGAACCAAAAATGGTTTATTTAACACGTCGCGTCTCCCACAAACACCACGCCCCCCGCGGCGTCAAAAAGAAGAACGAAAAAGTGGTGAGGATTGAATATGGCAACAACATATCATACGAGCGCTCCATCACCAAAAGAAACAAATTACATTATGTAACACTGTCATTCGCATGTTGTGCCGCGGCCATAAAATATAACTCGAGCGCGGAGGTAACAAAAAGGGTATCACCTACATGGTAGGAAAAAATAGGGATATCATCACGGTGACGAGAGTAGCAACTCGTCAGAGCGCACTCTATCAGCAAATTGTTTGGCGCTTGCTGGCAAGGAGACTGCCTCGCAATGTAGCCTCGGTCTCAGGATGTCCGATAGTAAGGAAACGATAGCTTCCAGGAATCCACAAACAAGAGGAGACAGGCAATAACCACGAGTACGCCACCGTTTTACCCGAGTACGTACAGTAGTTCGAAGGGACCCGCTTCGGTCGCAGAAATCTCGGCGAGATTATGTAGTCGAAACGAGTCCATTCCCCAAGCGGTCCGGTCGCGCGAACCTGTAACCCGTGCAAACCGAGGTGTAGGCGTGCACGCCTAACAAACACATCAATTCGACACTTGCACCATGGCAAGGCACTACCTGTCCGAGCAATTAGAAACGGACCCGACACTTGCTTGCACCGTGAAAAGGCAACACCAGCGCGAGCAAGTACATAACGGGAACATTCGCCCGTGTCGAAAAAAAAAAGGCAGCCGACTGATTCTACGATAGCCCCCGCCCAAAACCAGCTATTTTGTTTAACGAACGTATTAAGGCTACTCGGCACGAAAAAAGATACCATGAAAACCTTATCTTCATGTGCTTTCTTGTATGTAAAGGACTATCGAACGGTGACGTCGGGGTGGCAAGGGGCACCACATTTCAGGAGATACCGCCGGGAGCGATTTCGTTAAGATATGTTGGGGGGGGTATCGTAGAACGACTCATCCGTCACGAGGAATGCCGTCTTAGTATGGCCACACTCGGCAGATAACGTTGAGTTCAATGAAAATGGAGGGCGGCCAGTGTAACTCCGAACTGTTGATGCTGCCGGCATGCAAACCAACTGTGTGCGAATCCTAACACTTATCAGTCGTGTTTTGCTCAATACGAAGTGTGCTGCCATAGACAGTCGGAGGGGGCTAAGCGGTACAGAACGTGAGTAGTGAGCTGAGAAAACGATACGCCCCCCTGTCAAGACTCCACCTACCAATATCATTCCCGCCGGAAATGATCTCCTCAAAGTCGCACGCATCCTTCTTAGCAAAGATGGCCTTGAGGCGCATGAAGGATGGGGCGATGTGGAGGACAGGGTAGTGTGTAGATACCGTCAATCTCCAAGCACACATGCCAACCACGAAGACGCGTTAACCAACGCCGGATCTATGAGATCTTCCATCGATAACGGATCTTCATAATGGTTGACGTTCGGCGACACCGGTTGACCCCGAATGCAATCGAGAGCCCAGAGTCCTCTACGAGAACGACCCACGCTCCCTCAGATCACTCTGCAAAATACCCCCCCCGCGCTTAACGCGAGAGAGGTTTGTGAAAAGGCACCTCCTTGCCTACACATGCACTAAAGAACAAGTGAGTCTCGGCCTCGGCCTACACCCGTCCAAGACCAAGACAAGGCCGACATCATCGGGAGGAGGAGGCAACCTTCATGCATCACTTTTTTTCTGCAGCTCAACTCGTAGGACAGAGGTTTTACCCAGGGATGCAGACCGAACACGCCAGGGGAGGTCACTCTCGGGTCCTTCGCTTGCGAGTGGCCAGGGCGCCACTCGCACGAGTAGCCCCCCCTTCTCCTTTGCAGATCTTAAGGCTTCATTCTGCTATACCTTTGCCATATCAATCCGCCACGGAATGGTAAAAGGCTACGCTGCGCCGAAAACAAATCCGTAAGTTTATTTATTTATTTTTTTCCCCGTGAGGTACGGAGTCACTCGTGCGACTCGTGGAAACCCGGAAGTGACGATAGGGGTATGATACTACTATGCCGTGGTCTTGATTATCAACGGCCTTCTGGACAAAGCCGGGGTCACAGGGTGTCTTGCCTTTTTTCATCCCGCCCCACAATACCGGCTTTCATTTTTATCCCGCATAGAGTCCAGCGTTGCCACTGTTTTTTTTTTTTAGTTCTTTTACGCTCGCTCGTCGATTTTAGCATCGAATTTCACCAGCTCGCTCTCTCGCGCTCGCTTGCGGCCTGTCGATTTGTAAGAAAAAACGTCACTTGTGAAAGATTCGAACCTACGACCTCGACTCAATAGTTGCGCGGCTTGCCATGGGACCAAGGGGACGCCGATGGTGGCGCTTAATCGCTATACCGAGTATATTGAAAAAAAATGAAAAATGCACTTCAGCTGTGAGATTCACCAAAAAAGTATTTTGATCAAAACTCATCTTTGTATGTGTATGCGTCATAAAAAATTAAAATACCCTACCGGGCACAAAACAGCTGTGAGATCGAAATTTTCGGCGAAACTCATTTTTGCAAGCTGTGTGTGACATGTACTCCGATCGCGCATGTTACTTGGTGTGTACGTATAGGTCGGCGACTCCCCTTAGAGCTACAGTGTAGCTTATACCAAGGCCAACAGGGTGATGTTATTCAATCCGTTCACGAAAACTATAAAAACCGTTTTTGAGGGGGACAAAATCTGACGGCTGTGGAACGCACCAGTGTATTATGTCTATAGTCGTATGACCGGTGAGGGGAGGGCGGATGGGACCGTGGGGGGAGGGGCGGGGGTACTCATTTGTTGCTTGCCTTAGTCATTTGACCATTGACCACGCATGCCTTTCGAGACGGAGCAACGTTCCTACTCCTAATAATGGAGACACCTCCGGTGTTTTGGCGCTCATTGCGCTCTTTCCATAGATTACATAGAAACTATTTGCTTGGTGGTGAGGGGAGGTGAATTGGAACTTGAAGACCATATAGTAAAATAGTTGGAGGTACTGTATGTATGGCTCGAACGGTAAAGCGATGACATCACCTGTCGGGTAGTGTCTATATAGCTCTGGCGGTTTTGATTTTGGGTGGGGCGGCGGCGGAGGGAGGGGAGGGGGGAAACGGAGGTGGATGGGAGCAAAATGTTGTACGATCTGCATGCCAAGTACAGACACCCCACAATTTCAAGATGTGCTCTATGATGACGTGGATGAGAGCGAAATATACGTGGTTAGTGCTCTTACGCAGTGAGTGGTGTATATATATAGCAGTAGTCGTTATTGATGTTCTCACATTAACTCGCACATTGTTAATCAAGTCTGTGGTCACAGGACAGGCTCTCCTCCAGTCGCTCTGGAGTGGAACACCAAGGACATGCCCACTTGGTCGTTCTGTAAAGATACTCTGCGTCTCGCCCCAAGCAACTTAACACAATCTACTCTAAACCCCCCCTTTTCGGTGCAAGGATTGTTTCGTCCTATCTTTCTTTTTTTTTTTATCCTCCGACGGATGGGGAAAAATAAAGCTTAATTTAAGCTCACCACACTTCCACGCGTTTTCATACGCGTCGTGTGTCGGTTTAACTCAGACCAATCGTACATCATCATCGGTACATATCTGATATACCATATAAATATGCCTGAAAACGCCGCAGAAAGCAGCGTCGTCGGAGAACGAACCGTGCGGTGCCTAAATTTTTTTTTTGCCTATTTCCGCCCTTTTTTGTATCTCTTTGTAATACCAGGTAGTATTGCAAATTGTAAGATCTTAGAGTTGCCTCGCGAAACCAAATCGACGACGACGGTGAATAGCAAAACAAAATAATAAAAAACGCCTATTGTATATAATACGATACGGCGAATACCCAAAAACGTGCCAAAACCAAACATTTTTTATACCGCGAATAATACCGAAAAAGCCTTTTGATTTTACTTTTGGCTACTACGACGTTCGGCGAACAAAAAAAGGTTCCTAAAAAAGGATAAAAGCTTGCGTACTCTACGACGAATTGTTATAAGGCTTGGATTGGGTAAGCTATCGGTTAACCTTTTGCAAGTGGACAAACGGACGAATACCCCACTAATACCTTAACAAATGGCGCCGTCGACAGACCATGGGTTTTTGGGTCGTGGGTTCGATCCCCACCATCCACAATAATAAACTTTTCAGATTTTCCCCATGTCGAACTTGAAAAATACTCTCCATGGTATGCCCAGGAAATGAAACGGCTTGGATAGTTGACAGGTCCGCCCGTATATCCGGCCGACCTGCTATCCCGCCGTTTCAGGGGGGGAGAGTGTTATAAGTATTGATAATTCTTATAACCTTTTGAACTTTAGGTGGCATGTGGCGTGTATCAGCTCTTAGCTGGTGTACGATCGTAGGCTCGCTTTCGGATGACCCGATGATGACACAGCCTATATATATATGATTTGAGGCAAACGAAGGCCACGGTTAGGTGAGCCTGTAAGAGCAAAGAGCTCTGGCAGAGAAGATGTTGTTCGGCGACCCCAGGCCGATATGTTGATCGATGATTTATTTGCTCAGCAGATGAGAGCTGATCGTGAGCAAAAAGGAGTGATCGAGGTGGGTCTGGCCATCACCTGATCGAGACAGCACAATGCGTATACTACGGACAGATGTACTTTACGGGTAGTTGTCTGATCCACCTACAGCAACGTTTCCTGAGGCTTGCTCGTGGTCTACCGTACTTATGGCAATGTTCCCTGAGGTTTGCATCTGGGAGCTTAGCTACGTGAACGTCTCGGCGGTCAACCTAAAATCATATTCCATGAACGTTGCTAATCATACGTTATTGCGCCGCATTATATTTCGTACTAACATTACTCGTACGTACTACATGTACCAGCTTTTGGATATGACTAACCAGCAAGCTGCTGTGCATCATGTATCCAAGATATTGCTGCTGAGACTTGTGCTTGCTACGTACTGCATCGATAAACGACAACTAACAGACTTATTATAACTGTCTGTTGTACGAACAACTCGCAATGTATACCAGATGACTTTTAAGTGTTGTCAAGTAACGACATGATGGTTACTGACAAGTAGCACCTCTAATACCTCCTCCCGTTAAGTTAACACTTTCTCACTCTGCGTTACATGCTCAAAAACTCCATAACAGGAATGCATGCAGCAACAATGATAGATTTTGGGGAAAATGTTTTGCGTAGAGCATACTCATCATCTTGCTAAACTACCCGCGGGGTGAACACAAAATAAGCGGACACGAAAAATCCTGCTCTGACACTATACGTGCTTATGCATGTGTATGCAAGTGAAACTCACTATTATTAGCTCACAATACTAGTATCATCAGACGTGAACTATATTCCAATCGGTTAATCAACCAAGGAATAGAAGTTGTTTGCAGTAGTCTAAAACAGTGAATGTGTTTATATTTCCGCAACAACAATAGGAGTGAACAGCCTACCAATGTTCCTGCCGCCCTCAAACAAAGGAACAAAGGGGCACTGCCAGCGATTTACAGATGGATCAGACCACTTACTATAGAGAGACATCACCTCTCGTGTATCTTAACCTTCCGTGTGTACTTGTCCAGGTGGCGGGTTTTCCCGGTCATATGTATCCTGAAGTACCAGAGGTGGCGTAGTCAAATGTAAGATTCAACTATCCAGTCGAAATACCTATTCGACTTGTACTCTTACTTGGTACTAACTGCGATATTTCGCAATTTCCAAACCATGCGCAATACCGGTCGTTGTCTCTGCTCGCCCCGTACAAAGATAACATACGACACTCTACGTACAGCTTTGGTAAAGAGATAACGCATTTCACACTTCCAGTGGCTTGACCTTGATGGTGTAGACGTTGTCGGTGTAGACGTTGTTGATGTAGACGTCGTTAGATGTGCTTCGTCTGTTGTCCGTCGCTTGGACTTAGAGGCTTAACTTCATCTTGAAGTTGGAGAGGTAGATAGATTTATTTCTCTCAAAACTTATTGCCGTCATCGGCTCCGCCTGGAGTGTTAATTATGCAGCCAGTCTCTGCGTCTTGGCCTCGATGTTGATGGGCTCGTCGTTCAGGATGGAGAGGAAGCTTGAGGTTGGCTTGCGGGTGTACAAGAAGGCCGGAGATGTCGCCAGTGGCTCTTGATCTTCCTGTCTGTGTTGATTCAGCAGATCCTGTCTCGGGGTTTGCCCGTGGCTGTCCTTTTGCTGTTGTGAGCGTGTGAACCTCCTCCTGACGGTCTGTTTCGTTGTTGAGCTTGGCTCCAAGGCTTGGCTCAAAAGTAGCTGGTGTGGTCCCGGGTGTAGCGGACATTGTCGATCCGTCGACCCTTGGCTCAGCTGATGGTCCGGTAGTCCCAGATGGCGATGATCCAGCGACTCCAATGGTCCCATGTGATGCTGTTGTTCCAGCTGATGCTCCGGTGATCCAATATGAAGTTAATCCAGCGATCCCGGATGCAGTTGCTCCGATGTGCGATGGTGATCCAGATGACGTTGCTCCGAAGATCCTATGCGAAGATGCGTTGGAGATCCCAGCTCTAGTAATCCCGGTTCCAGTGATTCCAGGCGATGCTGATCCGTTAAGTGGATGGCATCTTAGTATGTTGTTGGAAATTTCAATCACCCGGTTTTCCTCCTCCGAGATCCGAAACGGGTCTGTCTCGGTGCAGGTGAAGTTTACACACGTGGTCGGTGGGGTTGTCCCCGATGCTCCTGTTGCGTGCGTGTTGTCGGAGGTATCCTTGACTCTTGAATTTGATCTTATACTGGCGGTCTCGTAATGCGGTACATCCGGTGCGGCCCCAGTTGTAGTAGAGTGTGCGTCCCCGGACGTAATAGCAGGTGTAGTTCCTGTCAAGGACACTCCAACTTCTTGCGGTAGTGCTCCAGTCCTTGATGACGATTCTCCAATCTCTGGTGATGATGACGCTTCGGCTATTGTCGATAACTTTTCTTCTTCCAGAAGGTTGTTGTTGTAGTATTAATAGTGTAGCATGACCTGGACTAGCGCATAAAAGCGCTCCGTCTCAGTGACAATGGCTTTCTCGGGCTTGTCCGGGATTTGCGCATGTTGGCGCTCAGTCTCCGTGACAGTAGCCTCTTCAGGCGTGTTGTTTCCGCCTGTTGGTGTGCACTTCTTGTGGGTCGCATGATTCTGTCCATGCCGCGCGGATACCCTCTTCCGTTGGGGCGTTGCCGTCGTGGTGTGCTCCATGGCTATGCTGGAGTTGGTGCAGAATTTTTGGATCTCTTCGAAGGTGCAAACGCGTCGATTGGCGTCGTAGCTTGCTTGTGCTGCAGGAACTACAGCAGGCGTTGATGACGTATCAGCCGTATCGCCCAGGGTGCGAAGAAATACGTCGTAAGAGCATACGCCCTTGTCCTCTGGGTGTTGGGTGAGCGGAAGCGAAGTGCTGCTGTCGAACTGCAAGTGGGGGTTTCCCGTCTCGAGGATAGTGCGTACCCCTGATTGCATTGCTTCGATGGAGGAGAAGACGTTGCGTCCCAGTCCAGGTACGAACATGGCCGAGATGCGAACAGGAACACGCTTGCCAGCCTGGTCGATGATGTAGCCCCAGATGGTGCCTGTTGCTGTTGCGAATACGTTCTTCCCGTTGGTTATAATGGTCTTCGGATCCTTTAGCTTCTTTTAATCCCTCATGCTTTTCGGCAGTCTTGGAATCAGCTCCTCGTCTATCAGGTGGTCCGACGCGCCGCTGTCCACAATCATCGTGAACCTGTCGCTGTTGGGGTGAAAACCCCTGTTGCCGCTACCATTGGGGTGAAAACCCCTGGGGTGAAAACCCCTGTTGCCGCTATCAGCTAGCAGCCCTGTAAACGCGAATCCCTCTTCGAAATCATCGTCGAAGTTGAGGGCCGGCATTTTGTCATCGTTGGGGCGTGTGCTCGCGTCTTGTACAGCAGAGGCAGTGTGAGCGCGTCCACTCTGCGGTGGGCGTGGCACTCCTTGCTTGTAGCATTCTGTGTCGTCGTGCGAGGCAGTTTTGTGTATAGAACACCACTTGCGCTCAGCTCCAACGTTGGATGCTGCCTTGCCGTTTGAAGATTCCTTGTTCTTCTGCTTGTTGTGGGCGCCAGTAGACTTGCTGTCGGTGTCGCCCTTCCTTTTTCAGCAGCTGCGGGCGTATTGCCCTTGCTTTCCGCAATGACTGCAAGTCGATGCCGCAGTCATGGCTACGCCACGACCAGCGATCCTGGTGTCGCTGTTGCGCGAAAGATCATCCAAGTAAAGATGGCGCATCGTGCTTTGTATCTGATCGATGTCGAAAGTCGGATCTCGATGCATTATCATCTTGATGTCCTTGTACTCCGCCGTGAATCCTTGTACACAGATGTCCTTGAATCTGCGGTCGGAAATAATCTCGCCCATCTTCTCGAGCTCAGAGCGCGCGAGCGTCTTTTCCATAAAGTAGGAGTCCGGATCTTCTCCTTGCTCCATGTTGGTGTAGACGAGCTTGTCCATTTTCGCCCGGATCACTTCGTCAGTTACCTTGTTGTACTTCGAGGCAAGCTCTTGTAGGGTCTTTTGTCCGTCACCGGTTGTCCCAGTCTCATCCTCGTGCTTGAGTACCAGTAGAGATGCTGGTTTCTCCGTTAATAGAAAAAACATGGCGTACAGATCTTGACTTGCCCTTTCATAAGCTGCGATTTCTTGTGCGAGTGCTGGTGGTGTAGATCCCGTACCGGCCGTCGCTTCGGTCGGTCGAGGATGCCCTTTAATGAGGTCGGCGATATCGCGTCTGGATACTCCAATTACAACTGCTAATCGTTTATACCAATGTCGAAAATCAGCTGGGCTGCGCCCATCGAACGTCCTTAGTCCTTTAATGGCGTTGGCGAATGAAGTGCTGCTGCTGTTGGATTCCCCCATGGTGATGATGAGTACGTACCAGAGAGCAGTTCACTCAGATGTCTTGTATGATATGGGTACTGGTGCAGCAGTGTAGTAGTACCAGTAATCCCGCCGCACGTATGATACGAGCTGCTGTAATAAACAACAACCGTTTCAAGTGCAGCAGTGATGCTTGTGTAGAAATCGAAGGCGATGTGGAGATTTCCGAAAAAAAAATCGGAATTCCAAAAAATACAGCAGTAAAGTAGTAGTACCTGATGCTGCTGGTTGCTGGCTTGCACTGGTCGTCTTGATGATAAGAGTCTCCTTTAACAGACAGCTACTTTACTGCCGGGAGTGCTCTAGATAAAGCTTGTCCCTTGGAGTTTGGCGAGTCCTTACTGAGAAGTCACGCCTTTGGCCCGCACTCTCAACGAGGTACGTTGGGCAGCTTTGGTCGGTCTATCTATCACGATGATCACACGTGAAGCCTATGGCCCGCACTCAACGGGAGGTGCGTCGGGCTCGAATTTTGGTCGGTCTATCACAATGATCACACGTGAAGTCCTTGAACTAGAGGTCAGAGCTCTATTAACAGACAGTAACTTGTACCGACGAGAGTTGCCTCTGTACCGCTGTTGCTCAGAACGACCCGCTTATTTCGAGTCGAGGCAACGTTCAGCAGTTTTTTACTCGAGTATATCGAGGTTTTGCTTTGGGGTCCTTGACGATGCAAAGATGGGTCCCGTGCGCATGGATACGGTTGATTTGGTACAACCTGTGATGTGGTGGCGTTCTATACCTCTGGGTACCTCTATCACAGCTTTGGCATCAATTGCTCTGATTGAGTGCGTAGGGTCCTCTAGATATGCTCACTCACTCACCGCGCGTTTCCAACGAAGTACTCGTAGTCCTCCGTCTGATACTTCTCGTCGTACTCGTGTAGAGATGTAGAAGCTCCCGTAAGCAGCAGTAGGTTTCTTGACCAGCCGTCGTCAGTGATGACGATTGTGAATCCGTGCTGCCGCTCTCTTCGTTTACGCGTGCGAGGGTCGAAACCTATCGAGGCTCATAACCTATTGATAATCCTTATAACCTTGTGGAATAGGTTGGTACGTGTGGCGCCCCGGTGGTGGTGTAGGTGGAGGAGAAAGGTGGCGTAATAGCCGGTGATCGGTAAACTACAAACTACTAACTAAGGCGGGTGTGATAACCCGATTTACCCGGTACGTGTGTGGTGAAGCGTGATAGCTCAGGTGTGATAACCCGGAAATGGAACTCGGTGCTGTGGCGTGATAGCCGGGATGTAAATACACAGGCGTGGTAGCCGTGCAGTGGTGAAGGCGTGATAGCCCTTGCAATATAGATGGGTCGTGGTAGCCCTTGGCGTGGTAGCCGTAGAAGAGACACAGAGAAGACACAAGGTAGAGGCAAATATAGAGTCGAAAATGAAGTGATATTATTCGGGCACATAAAAACCCACAACACAAAATCCCGTTGTGGAGATCCATCCCACACATATACGAAACCCCCAAAATTCTCCGATCCATCTTTTCGACGGATTCTCGTTTGCAATCTGACAATGGAGTGAGTACGTCCAACAGCCCCCCTACTCGCAACATTGTCATGATTTATCCAGACTACCTTTTTAAAACGTACATTCCCAGATACCAAAATACTGCAGAGTTTTTCTTTACTCAAGTCCAAGAAACAAAAAATGTTGCATTTGCAAAAACATTCAAATCCGTTCTCATCACATCCATGACCATTAAAACTCAAACACTATTCAGTATTTTCCATCGATCAATTTGGATGCAAGTCCTTGAACCCTCATAAAGATACATCAGAAAACAAAAAAAAGGTACATGTAAGAAATAGAAAGTCAGAAATCAAGCACTATCCGAGAGAGAAATCACGTCAAATTCATCACTATCCCCCGGTGAAATTCAAACTCCCTCTCAGGTGACGCCATGGTGGTGAGGAAGTCAGCATGCTGGTACTGCGACGCTACGTGGATAATTTCGACCTCCTTCCTTTCTACCAGTTCCCTCAAAAAGTGATCCCTCGCGTCAATGTGCTTCGAGTTCGAGTTCGAAATCGGGTGCTTTGCGATTTGGATGGCACCCTCGTTATCCTCATACATGGCAATACATGGCATCCTTGCCTTCGGCAACATAAAACACCAAACCTGCCTCCAAAATAGAATATATTTCCCCATGTCCGACATAGCCACATACTCCGCCTGAGTAGTCGAGAGAGTCACACACTTCTGCGTCTTGGAGTACCACGAAATAGGTCCCCCCGCACACATCATTACCCCCCCCGACACGCTTCTCCTGTCCGTACTGCGCGAAGCATAGTCGGCATCTGCATACGAAATCAAACTAATCCCCGTCAACGTCCCCTTCTGAAAGGAAATCCCAAAATAACTCGTCCTCATTGCATACCCTAGTATGCTACGTACCGCTTTCCAGTGGATCAGCTTCGGCGCACTGCAATACTTTACTACTGCCCTCACTGAATTCGCGATATTCGGCCTGGTCTACAAGGCAATCCACAAAAGCGCACCGATCAACTCTCGGAAAGGAAACAGAAGATTCGGCTCGTCAACATCAAAATCCCAAAGCCTCCAAGTTGTAAGAAATCGGGATAGCGTTGCCCCATTCCA
This sequence comes from Undaria pinnatifida, assembly GCA_012845835.1. Classification (NCBI taxonomy): domain Eukaryota; class Phaeophyceae; order Laminariales; family Alariaceae; genus Undaria; species Undaria pinnatifida. The sequence continues at coordinate 3,336,687 of JABAKD010000011.1, read as the reverse complement.
CACCATACTTCTCTCCCAATTCTTCCGTGTACGTCTGTTGCGAAATAGTCAACCTCCTTGCCTCCCTGTCTCTCTCGTAATAGCAACCCGATTACTACTTGAGCTCGCCCAACGACTTAACTGGAACGAAAGCGGCACTCCCCGCCCCGACGGCCCAAGCGACCAATAGCTACCCCCGCTCTCCTCCCCGCCCGTGGTATCGTATGGCGGTGCACCTTTGCTCTCCTCCACGCCCCCCGACCCCGCATGCTGCTTGCCTCCGCCCCCCAGCTCACCAGATCCGTGCCCCTGCAGGAGCACCCGTTTCGCGTTCAGGGCCCGCCGGTTGGCCAGCAGCGACAGCAGCACATCCTCCCCCGCATGAGATAGGAGCCTCACCCCGTGGTCGAACGACGTCGCCTCCGGCAGCGGCGTAGAGACCGCTTCTTCCGGCACGCCTGAAAGCTGACGGCCCTCCGGCCTGGTCCTTCCCGACACGCGCTCGCCGCCCCTCTCGCCCAGCATCCTCGTTGCATGTGGGGTGAGCGGAGTCGAATATCCTGCGGCGACCGGCGGCGGCTGCCTCCTTCTGTACGTCCGCGGGGCCGGTGTCGCCGCCGGTGATGGTGATGACGATGTCGTCGAGCCGGCGTCCTCGATGGAAGAGGGAGACCACTCCGGCATCGGCGAACATGCGGCAGGCGGTGTGAGAGCGCTGGGCGAGTGCGCAGGCGGCGGACCGGCAACAGCGGGCGAAATAGTAGCCGGTCCGGGCGGCGGCGAGGTGTGAGCGCTGGGTGAGTGCGCGGACGGCGGTGATGACGATCGCAGCGGTGGTGGCGGCCAGGTGGCTGCTGCAGGCGGTGTACCTGCAGTAGCAGGCGGGCTCGAGCAAGTGGTGTGAGCGCTGGGTGAGTGCGCGGGCGGCGGACCGGCAGCGGCGGGCGGCATAGCAGTCGGTCCGATCGGCGGCGAGGTGTGAGCGCTGGGTGAGTGCGCGGACGGCGGACCGGCAGCGGCGGGCGGCATAGCAGTCGGTCCGGTCGGCGGCGAGATGTGAGCGCTGGGTGAGTGCGCGGGCGGCGGACCGGCAGCGGAGGGCGGCATAGCAGTCGGTCCGGGTGGCGGCGAGGTGTGAGCGCTGGGTGAGTGCGCGGGCAGCGGACCGGCAGCGGCGGGCGGCGTCGAGGCAATCTCGAATGACACCCCCGGCGGCGTGGGCGGTGCTGGCGCGGAAGGGGCAGCACTGAATCCCCCCCCCCCGACTGTGGCAGCGGCGCCCATGTAACGTTGAGTCGGGTGGTGTAAAGGGAGTCGTTCGCCGATCCCCGAATGAAGCGGAGCCTTCCCGCCTATTTTGACACTACGTGCGATGAAGAGCTGCAGGGGAGCTCCGCTGGCTTGAGCTGCGCCGGGAGCCGGAGAAGAGAGAGTTGTAGTAGCAGAGGTAGACGTGGCAGGAGGCGTGCCCTCTTGCTGTTGTTGGAGCTGCTGCTGCTGCTCGGGGGTCCCCGACTCCGTCGTCGGTGGTGGTGACCAGTGCCCCGCTGCTGCCCCCCACCCCGAGTACCCCATGTATTTGTTCTCGTAGGGATAATCTGCTGCAAAAGCGTGCCGCGGTGCGTTGGGAAATTTTCCAGGCGGCAAATTAGGCGAAAGATTCGGCGGCGAATTAGACGGAAAATTAGGCGGTTGTACCTGCCCGAATCCCTCGCCCCTGCCTCGGCCGCGCCCGCCCAAAGGATGATTCCAGTTCTCGTGGCCATGTCCTCCGGGGTAGGTGTTCGCATATCCGTCAGGCCCGGGTCCGTATCCTGGCGGCGGCGTTCTTTGCTGCTCCGGCAGGAGGCCCCGACTCCAACGCGCACCCGAGTCGTTGGGGTACGGTTGATGGTAGGTGTTCGCATACCCCCCAGGCCCGGGTCCGTGTCCTGGCGGCGGCGTTCTCTGCTGCTCCGGCGGGTGTCCCCGACTCCAACGCGCACCCGAGTCGTTTGGGTACGGTTGCTGTCGATATTTACCTTCCGCCCCGCGCCCTCCTCCGCGTCCGCCGTACGGCCCGAGTCCCCGCGACTGCAGGTATTCGTGGAAATCACCGTAGTATCTGTCGAATTCTCGACGCATGACGATGCATTCGGGGGTGTTGTGGCCTTGACCCTCGCCGTGGAGCGCGCAGTAGGTGTACGTTCGGTCGCGCTCCCCATACCCCCGATCACCAGCATTCCTCCCACTCCGGTCGCCCCGACCTACGCCGGCTGCGGTCAGGGCATGCCTTGTCTCCTCTCTCTCTTCTCCTGATCTCCCATTGCGCTCCAGCTCGTGAGCAGCTCTCCTGAGCAAATCTTCCATGGTACGACTCGAAAGATCGGGAAGGAGAAGCACGTGGTCACTACAGAGCTTAAAAGATGGTAGAATTCTACGGGCAATATGTTTGCACATAGATGCGTCTGGTCGCTTATCTCCGCATGATTCCAGCTTCATCCTAATGGCCTTTGCCCTACCGTAAAATGACATGATGCTCTCTCCCTCCTTCTGCCTCAGTTCGTTCCACTCATCCTCTACTATCTCCCTCTCATGTTCACTTTTGACAGCGTAGTGAGGCTCAAACACCCTCCACGCTTCTTGGGGTGACCCCGCAGCAAAAACCATTTCTTGGACTGGTTGGGCTGTGATTTTTGCGATAAGTTGTGACCATAGCTTGAGCGACTCATCTACTCTCTCCTTCCCAAAGTAACTGCTGAGTCGTGACAGGTCTACATCCGGAACCCCCACTGGTATCGATTCTCCCCTCAATACGTCCATCAACCCTTCAGCCGAGACCCAGGAAAGAACAGAACCTCGGAAAACACGGAAAGCTGATCCAACACTTTGCCCGCTCTCAAACTTTCCAGACCAAGCAAGCATTTCATTTTTCTGACGAATTTCTATGGGTCTAGACTCGTACGTGCCTGCTGTTGGGGCGGTTGGCCCTCTCTCGTTGGTCATCTGCAGTACTTGGCGAAGGGCGTTGGCTAGGTCCGCGATCATGTTCGATGAAGTTGCTGATGGAGCTACCGCTGCTGTTGTTGTTTCATGGTGTTGTTCATTGGCGGGGAAGGACTCGCGTCCGTCTCCTCCATGGTGTTGTGCATTGGCGGAGGAGGACTCGCGTCCCTCTCCCCCGTTGCCTACTCCGCCGGGAGGGGTGCTCAACCTTTCCCCCGACGAAGGTCTTGTGTCGGTTCTCCTCATTGGCGCTTAGCAACGCACAACCCACTCGTTCGTTGAAGATCGTTGACGCTAGCGTGTGGAGTAGGTTGGTACGTGTGGCGCCCCGGTGGTGGTGTAGGTGGAGGAGAAAGGTGGCGTAATAGCCGGTGATCGGTAAACTACAAACTACTAACTAAGGCGGGTGTGATAACCCGATTTACCCGGTACGTGTGTGGTGAAGCGTGATAGCTCAGGTGTGATAACCCGGAAATGGAACTCGGTGCTGTGGCGTGATAGCCGGGATGTAAATACACAGGCGTGGTAGCCGTGCAATGGTGAAGGCGTGATAGCCCTTGCAATATAGATGGGTCGTGGTAGCCCTTGGCGTGGTAGCCGTAGAAGAGACACAGAGAAGACACAAGGTAGAGGCAAATATAGAGTCGAAAATGGAGTGATATTTTTATGATATTATTCGGGCACATAAAAACCCACAACACAAAATCCCGTTGTGGAGATCCATCCCACACATATACGAAACCCCCAAAATTCTCCGATCCATCTTTTCGACGGATTCTCGTTTGCAATCTGACAATGGAGTGAGTACGTCCAACAAACCTATTGAACTTTAGGTGGCATGTGGCGTGTATAAGCTCTTAGCTGGTGTACGCTCGTAGGCTCGCTTTCGGATGACCCGATGATGACACAGCCTATATATATGATTTGAGGCAAACGAAGGCCACGGTTAGGTGAGCCTGTAAGACTTATAAAGAGTTTTCGGAAAAATGGGAACGGAGCCTAAAATGAGAACGGACGGTTTTTTTCAGAAAGCAAACCAATTGTGCACAACTCCAAGAAAAAAAGTTGACAGTCCTGTGGGGCTCAGGCTGGAAGTCCTCGGCATCGCCACAGTAGCCAGCATCTAGCGAAATCACAATAGAGCCAGCGTATATCGCTTTTTTTGCCCACCCGAAGAAACGAGATGGAGCATGGCCGTTCTGACAAGCTCCTCTCACAGGGTTGGCCAAGGAGCTTCGCAGGATCATTTTTGTTCTCTGATACACCACATGGTTCTGGAGATGACGCTTGGTTCTCATTTTAGGCTCCGTTCCCATTTTCCCGAAAACTCAGAGAGCTCTGGCAGAGAAGATGTTGTTCGGCGACCCCAGGCCGATATGTTGATTGATGATTTATTTGCTCAGCAGATGAGAGCTGATCGTGAGCAAAAAGCAGTGATCGAGGTGGGTCTGGCCATCACCTGATCGAGACGCCACAATGCGTATACTACGGACAGATAGATGTACTCTACGGGTAGTTGTCTGATCCACCTACAGCAACGTTTCCTGAGGCTTGCTCGTGGTCTACCGTACCTATGGCAATGTTCCCTGAGGTTTGCTTGTGGGAGCTTAGCTACGTGAACGTCCCGGCGGTCAACCTAAAATCATATTCCATGAACGCTGCTAATCATACGTTATTGCGCCGCATTGTATTTCGTACTAACATTACTCGTACGTACTACATGTACCAGCTTTTGGATATGACTAACCAGCAAGCTGCTGTGCATCATGTATCCAAGATATTGCTGCTGAGACTTGTGCTTGCTACGTACTGCATCGATAAACGACAACTAACAGACTTATTATAACTGTTTGTTGTACGAACAGCTCGCAATGTATACCAGATGACTTTTAAGTGTTGTCAATTAACGACATGATGGTTACTGACAAGTAGCATCTCTATTAATAAGGCTAAGTTTGGGTAAGCTATCGGTTAACCTTTCGCAAGTGGTCAAGCGGACTACTAATACCCCACTAATACCTTGACAGAATAGCAAAAAAACGGTGCCTAGTGCCTATAGCCTACCTAGTAGTGCCTAGTGCCAATATTTGTTTTCGACTCATTCGACTATGTATTACGGCGAAGAGGAAAATGGGCCTACAAAATGTTCAACTACGTAGCGTGCTACCTACGTGTTAATAGTACGGCCAACTGGACAGCAAGTACTAAGTGTTTCTACAAAGAAATCGCCTACGGCGATTCAGAAATAAGCACCCCCCCCCCAAAAAGAACACCTCCGGCGAACAGAAGACCCTTTTTTTTTTACTCGCCTGCGGCGAAACAACGATCCTTCGGCGAAAAAATGGTGCAACATTTTTTTTCGGCTGCTGCAGCGAAAAACGTTGCGCGCCCAAAATCGCGTGTTGTGCTGCAAGCAACCAGCCTCGCGGCGACTGTTGTAACAGTTGTTAGTTGTTGCTGTTGCGCAAAACGGGTTTTCGACCCAAGCGTTGCGCGCGCGCAACAACAACAACAACAACAACAACAACAACAACAACAACAAAAACGGAAAAGCAAACGGAAAGAGGGAAGAAAAGGACGGCACGACAAACAATTAGTACGGTCTTCATACTCCTGATATAAACCGCCATTATAGTGAAAAATAAAATAAATAATAATAATATAAAACCACCCGCAGGCAGAAAAATACTTACTTACGCAAGTACCAACAACCATGACCAAGCCATCCATCCGTAAACCATCCACCACACACATGGTGTGTGTGTGTGTTCTTCACATTAAACCGTTCTTCTACTCGTCGACATCCAGCACACCCAGTGTCCGTACTGATTCTTCACCCTAGAAAGATCAGCTCTGTGGTCACAAGCTACGACACAGAGATAATGCATCGTAATGCATTCGACAACGCAATGTCATGCCCTAGTACTGGGTACGAGAGGCACAACATACATACGTCAGCAACAGAAATACATTGGAAGAGAGAAATACGAAATAAACAAAAACAAAAACAAAAACAAAAAACAAAAACAAAATAAGAAAACAAATAAAAACAAAGATAAAAATAAAACAAAAAATGAAACAAACAAAATGAAGGGGAAATCGAAGAAACAACCCAACCGGAAAGGAGAGCCAAAGCTCGGAAAAGAAACATAATAATATGAAATAAAATAAAGTAAAGTAAAACCAAAATAAGATACTCCGAACACGAGCCAAAAACCTGGACACGGAAGGAGGGAACAAAGGGGAAAAAAATACCCCAGAAAAAGACGAAAAGTGCTATGTACCTACTAGTCGGCCTGGTACCTTGCTACCCTGTCTGCCATCTCCTTCCTGCCTTCGTCCACCGCGGTCTCCCTTCTATTCCTCCTGTTGCCCCCCCTGCCCCCATTCCCTTGGACGGCTTTCCTTCTACTCCTCCTGTTTTCCCCCCTCCCCCCTTTGTGTTCTTCTCATTAAGCCAAAATACCTGAGCAAAAAACTTGGTATCCAGCTGCACTGAATCTCGTGTTGCCGGGCCGTCGAGTTTCCTGCAGGCCAATGAAGTCACAGCCGAGTTGCTGGCCTTTCGCCAGTACACGCTCGTCATGCCCATACCCGTTCTTCCCCTTTACGGCCAGGGTACGCACGTTGTAGGTCGCTACCGCCACAAGTGCCGCCTTCCGTCTCTTACGAGTCTCGCGTGCTGCTTTCTCAGCCAGCCTGCGAGAGGCTCGTCCCCTCCTCCGTTTCTGTTTCTGTTGTTTCTTTTTTCTCTCTATTAATGTGATGATTGTGGCTCTCCGTTTCGTAGCCCGGTTCGCGCCTTGGTTTCCGCTGGCTGGGTGCAGCCGTCCCAGCCAACGCCGACACTCCCATCCTTCCTGTCGTGCATGCGTACCCACGCGGTGGCCAGCCTCTCCACTCCCCAAGCTGACCACGCTGCGCTCTCTGCTGTGGTGATGTACCCGTCCTGCCCCGGGGATGAACTCCTCGGCGTCGGGGTTAAAAAGAAAACCCATCACCACCACCCCACGCGGTCCTTAGAGTGAGCAGTTCACTAGCCAGACCGCGCAAGGTTCCCTCTCTACCCAGCCCGAGGCTCGATGCCCGTGTGACTGCCGCTAGACCGCTGCAGGTCCTCGCGGGCTTCCTCGGCCCACTGTTATAAGGCTTAGTTTGGGTAAGCTCTTGGTTAACCAGTTGCAAGTGGTCAAACGGACTAATACCCCACTAATTCCTTAACAAATGGCGTCGTCGACAGACCATGGGTTTTTGGGTCGTGGGTTCGATCCCCACATCCACCATAATAAACTTTTTCAGATTTCCCCATGGCGAACTTGAAAAATACTCTCCCCGGTATCCCCAGGAAATGAAACGGCTTGGATATTGACAGAGGTCCGCCGTATATCCGGCCGACCTGCTATCCCGCCGTTTCAGGGGGGGAGAGTGTTATAAGGCTTAGTTTGGGTAAGCTCTTGGTTAACCTGTGCAAGTGGTCAAACGGACTAACACCCTACTAATAACCTTAACACCACCCCAAGGACGGGGCAGGCCGAAGGAGAACGGTACGAAAGCTGGTAGAGCAATATAGTGGAAATTGCAGAAATAAATTTAAATTTATAAATAAAGTAGACATGATAGATTACTTCAAAATTCCCCACCTAAAAAAGTAAAAATACTAACACCAATTGACATTTGTTTATAAAAGAAAAGAACCCCCCCCAAAAAACATTTCACCCACACAGCATAGATAGTACAAGTATCAGTAAGCAGGTTCAAAATTCGTCGAACTCACACCTGATGTCCTGAAAATATATACATGTATGTAAATATTAGAGTCACAGCGTATCAATTTGGAACCGTGGGTTCGTGTCCCACACCTTTTGGGGGTGGGAGTTTGGGGGTGGGAGTAGCTGACTTTAATTCTTGAATGCTGTATTAAGAGCAACTTATAGATAACTTATAATATTCTGTATTCGTACTCTTCCCGATATAAAAGCCCGGGGGAAGAAAAACGAAACAAACCGCCTACCATACGTATGATAAAGCAGTATTATAGTGGAAACTAGAGTAATAAATTTATTAAATAGACGTGATGTTTTACCTAGCTCAAAATTCCCCACCTAAAAAAGTATCATTACCGATACTTACCATTATAGTGGACAAAAAATGAGACACCTCCCATTAAAAACTCACTCATATATTATAAAAATTAAACTCATATATTTAGTATATTACGAGTACCAACAACGCAGCTTGCAAAGCTGAGTATTGACCTGAAATTCGTCAAACTCACGGCTGACGTCCTTGAAAATTCGTTATAAAATAGGTCTAATGAAAAACAGCCATTCCACAGATATATATATATGTGCACACAAGCAGACAAAGCGCCGTGTAGTGCCGTGCCCTGCCGTGCCCTGCCGTGCCCTGCCGTGCCCTGCCGTGCCCTGCCGTGCCCTGCCCGTTCGGTACTGTGCGATGCTGCGCGGTGTTGTTGTGTGGTGCTGGGCCGTGCTGGGCCGTGCTGCCTATCCAATTTAATTCCTTGCGCTGATACGACACGAAAAGGCAAACAGAACAAAATCTCTCTCGGAAAAAAAAAAAAATGTTGCTACCTGGTACGTATAATAAAATAAATGAAAAATTACCCCGGGCATATGAATTCGAGTATAACAACTTTTTCCTCAGAGAAGGGGGTGGGTGGGTTATCTCTGTTGTACAACTGCTGTGTCATACCTGCCTGGTACGTTCGCCATCAAAGGAAAATAAAACGCCCACGCCACGCGTACTTCATCCGCCAATTCCCCGCTCAACGAACGCACTTACTTCGATGTAGTAGTGTTTTTTTTGCACTTACCAGGTACATCTAATAGATACGTAGTCTAGTCTAGTCTTATTATCATGACTTTTTTTGCCCTCCGACCATGAAGCGTAGATGCCTTTCCTATATATTATAAAAAATGAAAATACACTCCATCCAGCTGTGAGATCGAAGATTTCGTCGAAACTCATCTTTGCAAGCTGTTATATATATATATTTTATAATATAATATATCCTTCCATAGAGCAGCAGTAGTAGCACCAAATAATACGAAGTCGAATTATCGCACTATTTTGATGGAGCGTGGTAATTACATAAATAACGGTAAATTTTAACACGTCAAGAGGTATGTATAGATGTAGTCTATACTTGTTAGACTAGACCTAGACTATATGTACAAGCATATTATATACAAAAAATATAAAATACACTCCTCCATCCAGTTGGACTACCAGCAGTGAGATCGAAGATTTTGTCGAAACTCATATTTATTTGCAAACAACCCAAGACTTGAGCAAAAAAGCTCAAGGGGCAGAACTACATTGTATCGAGGGCAGACGAGTGATACGAAGTGCATCAAATGAGTATGTATGGGAGAAACAATAAAGACGCCCATTTCCAAGCCAGAGGCCTGAAATATACACACTACTACTACAAGGGCCTCTCATCGGGGAAACGATCGCAGAAAAGTAAGGGAGGGTTGGCAACACCGGCCGCGGGAGGTGATGATGCCATTGTTTTGCGACCCACACTATACCGAAGGAAGAACAGGCGCGAAGATACTGCTGAGTTCACCCCTCCCTACGAAGCTCACAACCAATGAACCCGAAATTCCCCACGAAAAAGACGAAAGAAAGGGGCACTCGACTAAGTCACCACCCACCCACCCACCCAATCACGAAGGGTCAGTCTACAGAGTCTCTAGACGCCTCTTCTTACTCTTCTTCGCCGTCGGTATAGTTCCTTTTGAGTGTCGGCGCAGCAAGCAGCACAGGAAACAGGACACTCACAAACAGTCCTATTCGCGACGGGATGGCAACACCGCCCGCCGCAGGAGGTGATGCTATTTTTTCGACCCCACACTATCTATACCGGAGGAAGAACAGGCGCGAAGATACTGCTGTTTTTTTGCACTTACATAATAATGATTGAGCGTGGTAATTACACAACGAACGGTAATTTCTAACATGCATGTCAAGGTATGTAGTCTAGTCTATTCTTGTTATTGATATGTATATTATAAAAAATGTAAATACAATTCCTCCATCCAGCTGTTAGATCGAAGATTTCGTCGAAACTCGTCTTTGCAGAGCTGTGTGCGTGTGGTACTCCGATCGCGCGTATTACTGAGTGTTGTGTGTCCTCATCAAGGATAAAGGTCGGCGACTCCCCTTGAAACTACTACACGCAGCACAGTGCTGTAGCTTGTACCAGAGTCCACAGGATGATGTTAATCAATCTATCTGCTGTGCGCGAAAACTATAAAAAAAAACATCATTGAGGGGGACAAAATTTGACAGCTAGCTGTGGAATGCACCCATCCAGTTTACTATGTACTGGTATGTAGTTTGATTTATATCCCTTCCTGTATGTATGTGTTGGAGTCGTTCAACGGTAGCCCCCCCAACTTTTCTTTAACGAAACTGCCGGTTTCAAAACCAGTTCCCGGCCGTATCTCCTGAAATACCGTGTCCCTCTCGACACCCCGATGATGTCGTCGATCGTTAAGACCTTTGCACACAAGGAAATATATGGATACTTTTCTCTCGATGGCATCCTTCCTTGTGTCGAGCAGCCATGAAACGTATGTTGAATAAAATCTTTGGTTTCGGGGGGGGGGGCTATCAGAGTCGTTCTACCGTAGCCCCCCCAGCTTTTCTTTAACGAAATCACCGGTTTTGAAACCAGCCCACGGCCGTATCTACTGAAATACGGTGCCCCTTGGCAACCCGATGCCATCGGTCGATAGTCCTTCCTTTGCAAACAAACGTGAAAATGTGTGAGGAAGGTTTTTTTATAGCATCCGGGCCCTCGTGTCGACCAGCCGTGAAACGTTCGTCAAACAAAATCGCCGGTTTTGGGGGGGCTATCATCGTAGAATCAGTCGTAGAATCAGTCGTGGAATCAGTCGTAGAATGAGTCGTGGAATCAGTCGTAGAATCAGTCGTAGTCGTATGACTTGTAACGGGAGGTGGGTGGGTATTATAGGAGGATACCAGGTAGTAGGTCGCATAAATGAACAGGAGGAGCTTACTGACGCAAAAAAAATGCTAAGTAGTAGTAGGTGATGGTGGGGGCGGCGGGGAAGCGGGTGCTAATTAAAACTTGAAGGACTCAAATAAATGAATTGGAGCTACTGCATGGATGGGTGGTTCGAAAGGTAAATAGATGATATCACCTGTCGGATAGTAGTGTTTATAACTCTTGTCTGGTGGTGGGTTTTGATTTTTTGTGGGGTGGAGGCAGAGGTATGAGGGAGGGAAGGGGGAGGGGGGGGCGGGGGGGGGGTTGGAGGGGTTGTTAAGGGGGGGGAAGAGAAGATGCTAAGAGGGGGGGGGTGTTAGCGGGGGGGGGGGGGGGCGGAGGCGGATATAGTCTATATAGTATATAAAAAAAGTACACTCCATCCAACTGTGTGATCAAAGATTTTGTCGAAACTCATCTTTGCAAGCTGTGTGTTAAGATACGGCCACGAAAGGCCTATAAATATCTGAATTTGAGATCATTTGGATGGGTTTCGTATGATAAGGTTGGCGTTTTATATTCGGGAAAGTTAGGAAATAGATCGGAGGCACGAGCTTCCGATCTCGGAAGCTATCCGGGGCTCTGGTGGAAACGAATAAAGCTACGTCTCTACGAAGGAAACGAAAGTGAGTACTCTCCGAGGACCTGCTCAATTAGCAGACCTGAAGGGGGCATTATTTGTCCCCGCCTTTCACTTCACATGTGGCGTCGACGGCAGGACAAAAAGTTTTTTTTATACGGTTAGAGGTGTGGGAATGGGTTTTCAGGAGCCGCATCCTCATGGTCTAGTTCGTAGAACCGGAGTTTCCCCGAATCTCCCATATTTCTGCATATATATGCGACTCATCAGGGTGGGCTAGTGTTAAGATACGGCCACGAAAGGCCTATCAATATCCGAAGTTGAGATCATTGAGATTGGTTTCGTATGATAAGTTTGGCGTCTTATACTCGGGAAAGTTAGGAAATAGATCGGAGGCACGAGCTTCCGATCTCGGAAGCTATCCGGGGCTCCGGTGGAAACGAACAAAGCTACGTCTCCACGAGGGAAACGAAAGTGAGTACTCTCCGAGGACCTGCTCAATTGGCAGACCTGAAGGGGGCATTCTGTGCCCCCACCTTGAACTTCACATGTGTGTGATACTCCGATCGCGCGTATTGCTGGGTGTGTGTGTCCTCATCAAGAATACAGGTCGGCGACTCTCCTTGAAACTACAGTGTAGCTTGTACCAGGGTCAACAGAGTGATCTGATGTCAAGTCAGTCTGTGCGCGGAAACTATAAAAAAAAACGTTTCTGAGGGGGAAAAAATCTGACAGCTGTGTGTGGAAGGAAATGCATCAGTTTATCTTGTAAGTTTATCCCGTAAGTCGTATAACCGGTGAGGGGAGGGCGTAGTTTTTAAGGGCGTGGTTTACGTACCTGGTATAATATGGCCGCTGGCAGGAGGGGTGCAGCTTTCTGTCAAATTATCGAACGCGAATATTCAGTGACAGACAGTGTCCGAATAACCATGATCATGCACGATATGTACAGTGTGGGGCCGTCAACAAGAAGAAGCTCCTACTACGTACGGGTATTCGGTGTAAGCCTCCTCGATTCTCATTGTGACGCCACCCTTGAACAACCTTGAGCATAATTAGATAGGCTATTATTGTATGTGGAGGGAGGTGATGATTGAGTGTGTATACTACAGCGCTCGCCGCTGAGCACGATTTCTTAGCCCAATTTTCTTTTCATGAGTCCACCCACAAGTAAGCATCACTTCCTTATTGGGCACTTTCTTGTTATTGGCGGGCCTATCCTGTGATGATAATGATGTATGCGGGACTAAAAACTGGTACCTGGTACAGAGTATTACAGCTACCCAGAGGTATTATATGTAGTCTAGAGGTGAGACGCATTATAGGCGTTTGGCTATACTACAACACGGTACGGGCGGGCTATTTCACTCTTGCCTTGTACAGAGTATTGTATGGCTACCAGGTATGTATGTGAGATAATATAAGACTTGACAGCAGTACAGACGTTTTGTTACTACTACTGCAGTAGCTTTTTTTTTTTTGTCATCCTCCGGCGGTTGATGGGGGAAAAATAAAGCTCAAGCTCAACACACTTTCACGTATTTTTATACGCATCGTGTGTCGATTTAACTCAAGTTGTTTTCGCAACCCAGCGCTAGCTGGCGGCGCGCCCTTCGGATCCCACTTTCAAGCGATAGCGTGAGCTGTCCCTATCAGCGGTACGTAGTACGGTGCGGTAATACTCTGCTGGTACTCATACTACTTTTCAACATTTTGTTATTATGCAGCACGTTATGCAGTACCCACCGACCAAAAATAATTTTATTAATAACCTACCGGGTATTTCCGTGTCGGGTCGCGCGATCATGAGAGTGAATTGAGATGAATGGGATAGAGGAGAACGGCACGCGAAATAACAGATAGGAAATGTGCATCCGACCTTTTCGTTGGCGCCATCAATACAACAACTGACAAGCATTAACACCAGCTGCTTAATATCGTTAAACAGCGCGGGCGGACAAAAATAAAATATGACCAGCACCCTGCGAATGCACAACATCGGCGTGCGAATATATGCTCGTCAATGATTGGCGTTCAATATACCAGGACGTGTGATAAAATATTCAGTAGTCACAACGTCAAAAAAAGCAGCCTTGCTGTGCTACCAGGTATATACGAATGTATGCTCGCCAATGATTGGCGCTCAGTATGCCGGTACGTGTGACCAAAAAATATTCAGCCCTCACAGTGTTAAAAAGTAGCCTTGCTGTGCTACCAGGTATACCTATACCTGCTTCTATAGCATAGAGCACTGCTGCCGGCATTTAGTAGTAGCAATAACGCACTCGGGAGGAACTCCCGACGCACATCCACCACAACTAGATCAGACACTTACCAAAGCGTCATATTTTCATACAAATGCATGGGAAAAACAAAATGATATCAATTAGTATGTAAATATATGCTGTTCAAATTTGTTACATTACATCGTTCAACGGCGGCCGGCCGCACTCAAATCACCACACCTTGTGCCACACCAACCAGCCCACAACTTCTTGCGCACCACCTACTATTATCATCTCTTGCCACGTCCGCAACAACTACGGCAAGTTTCCAAACTACGCGTCAAATACCACCCTTGGGTGATAATATTCGTTACCACCCCGGACTGATTCTACGATAGCCTCCACGCGAAACCAGCGGTTTTCTTTAACAAACGTTTCGTTCTTGCTCGATACGAGGAAGGGTGCTATGAAAAGGACATCTTCACATATTTTCTTGTCTGCGAAGGACTATCGACTCATGCCGTCCCGGTGGCAAAGGGCATCGTATTTCAGGAGAAGATACGGCCGTGGGCTGGTTTCGAAACCGACGATTTTGTCAAGAAAAGTTGGGGGGGCTACCTACCGTAAAACGACTCCCCGGGTGATAATATTCGAACCACCCCGGGTGATATTATTATTGTCTCTATGCTGCCGACATTATTTATCTGACTCAAAACGGGGCTGGATACTCTCACTGGATGTGCCAGACCTTTTTTTTTCCCCCAGCCCCCACACCCCCCCACACATCTAACCACGTGTCTTAAAGCCAAGTATCAACAAACTTTCACACGCCGCCAATGTCCCCCGGATAAACAACGTCCCCTTACAAAGAACGCTTCTTTTACCACTACTGGAAAAAAATCCCGCAGGAATTCCAAGAAGTTTTACCCCCAAACACGTAGGCCAAGGGGAGGGGGGGCGGGGGCGGGGTGGAGGGGGGGTGGACGAAGGCAGCTAGCGATCTATCTTCCAGTACCTTTCTTGTACGTACTGACTAGCCGAAAACAGGCCCCGCTTCCTGCGCTCGCCAGCAAAAACACCAAGACACAACCTAGCAATGGCAACCTAACCCCCAACAAAATGGCAAAACCAATCACACGAACACATAATGCTTCCCGATCGAAGATGAGAGGGGGCGGGGACACTAGCGACTGAACCCCGTGCCGACGTATGCACTGAATGAAGTGAACCCACAAGCATCGACCAGCGATTGAGGCAAGCAAGCCGTGCCGGGTGCTCTACGCCAGAGAGCATACAAAAAAATAAACCATTCACGCGGCACTGGGTCAGGCCCGGCCCAGCCAAAGCCGCCGAAACAAATTTGACAATACTACAACCAAATGCATGCAGTCATTTAATCGACTCTGGTTGCACGACTTGTTAGCCTCTGGGGAGGGCAATGAGAAAGAACCCTTGACAAAAACATTTTTTCAAGTTTTCAGCGCCAACAAAAAAAATGTTTCTCAAGTTTTCCGGGCTAGCAAAAACAAAATTTTCAAAGTTTTCAAGGGCCAACAAAGAAAACTTTTTCCTTACTCTTTTTTCAAGGCCACGAAAACCAGTTTTTACGTGTTCCAGGACACGCAAGAAACAACTCCCTTCGCGACCTCTCTCTCTACCCTTGAGGCTTAAAAAACACCAAAGAGGAAACCCAAAGAAGTGAAGCTAACGTGCAAATGCCAAATTCGGGCGTGCAAGGTATTCGATAACCTTGTGCAAGCAATGTCAACCATCGCCGCCGTGTTTTTGTTTTGGTTAGATAGCGTGAGGATTTACACATTTTCCCAAGGGACACTCATCAATCAACTCATCAATCAGCTCAGAAAACGCTTGCTGCACTGGGATCGGATCCGCCTTCTCTCAACAAGGGAAAAACAAATCTTAGATTCTTCGATTTTCTTTCTTTAAACCAAAAAAAGAAAAAAAGCTCCGTAACCGAACGTCTCCAAGGAAAAAGCCAAAAAACAAACAAGCAAAGGCATCAACAACGTTAATTTTATGCTGTCGAAAGAAAAAAAGGGCAAAAGATATTTTGACGCAGAAATTCCCCAACGATCTTACGCTGTCCAAAGAGGGAAAAAAACAACAACAAAAAAACATCTCAGTAAGAAAAGAGTGTGTAATATTTTTGCCTAACATTCCCTTCAAGCACAAAAAAAATAACCCGCGCCAGCTAACACCGAACAATCGGCGCAACGCTTTTTTTTGCCTCAAGTTTCCGCCCGTCACGAATACAACGCCCACCCCAACCCTGAACCCCACCCCCGCCTGACACAAAACCACAAAAACAAATACGGATCGTAGAAAGCGTTGATCTTGTCTCAGCCACTACAGTCAGCGCATACACCGCTCTCCCCCCCCCCCCTTCCATGTCCTAGGAAACACAGACGGCCTGTAATAGGTACCCCCAGACGAGCTCGGCTCTCTTATCCCGCGTGCAATTTTTCGATGTTCATCTCGCTCTCGAAAGCCAGTCACCGAAAAAGTAGCTTCCATTTTTTTCAGGAAACACAACGAGGCGCGCTACAGACTAGAATACTCGTAGAGTCAATTCCGTTTCTCAGCCTCCCTCCCATCTCCGCCTCGCCCTAATTAAGCCCGAAAAAAAAAGTTTTCTTTCGCAGGGCGTTTTTTGGCATTCAAACGCCAGATGAAAGAGTCTTGGTCATGCTGAACATCTCGCTCGTGACGTTCTCTGGGGTGGTGTGTGCCATCACTGCACGGACAGAAAGAAGGCATTCCCGTAGGGCGGCGGGGGGGGGGGGGGGGAGAGTGGAGAGGGGCAGGGGCGGAGGAAGTTTCAATGAGTGAAAAATTGCGTGCAAATTGATGAACGGCCAAGAAAGAGAGACGACAGGGTGATGAAAGTGAAAAAAAGAGACGACAGTGTCAACGAAGCATCATACGCAGATATCCAACGTAAAAAAACAACAAAGGAGAACATGAAAACGCGTGAGTCAAGGAGTGAAGACAGGGAGCAAAGTATCACACATGCAGCAAGCTCTCAAAACACGAGTTTCGACGAAGCTCTCGATCTCACATGCAGTACACAGCAGTAAAAACTAAAGATTGTGTTCGACTAACATTAGCATGGAGAACGTACGCTGACGTATTTAAAATATTTTTCAAACAACTCGTATAAAATACCGCAAAAACACGCATCGTATTATACATCTCACATGTATACTCGTACGGCAGTTGCGGGTTCGAACAGATTAGTGATCGATACTCATCTTTGAAAGCTGCGCAACACGGCGGCACCTCGGCGTCGCGTTTGACAATTACACGTGCATTCCTCCTACGAATAAATAGGTCAACGACTCCAGTAAGTAGTAAGGGTCTACCAGCTGGTATTTACGTCAGCGCTCACCGTCAAGGTAGATGGGGAAGAGCACGAAGCCGACCACATTCGCCAGGAAGATCCCCGGGCCGGGTGCGTCGTTCAGGGCGACCTGGCCGATAACCTGGCACCCCACGCTCACGAGGAACACAAACCACGCGGCGCACTGGAAAGAAAACAACCCCTGGTCCTTGTTGCCCGTGGAAGGGCCCACTCCAGGCGTGGTTGAACGGTACAAGATGAAGCATCCGAGCAAGAACTGGCAAACACCCACAGTGATGCTGAGCTCCGGCCAGAGGATAAAGAAGGGGCCGGTTACCACGGGTGCCGGCAGCTGTCCGTCTCCGAACTTGTCCGACACAAAGGCGCCTGTGGCGGAAAACACGGAGGGAATATGACATTAAACCAAAGCCGCTGCTGCGCGCATGCATCCATCCGGTCGCCCCAGTGGCGTGTTAGGTTCTTCTCGAGCCTGGTATATAGGTCAGTTTCGTCAGATCGAGTCCCCCCCGAGTGCGTACACTACTCGATTATATTCGTGGGTACATTTTCTCGTGCACAAACTGACTTGCGGAAAGCGCGAGAGCGTAGCATGATTCAGCAACATGCGATAAAAATCGACAAAGCAGTGGGATTGCCGAACCCTATGCGCGATAAAAATTGAAGGCAACAACCGGGGGGGTCGAAGAGACGACAACTGCTGTGACCACGGCTTTGTCCAGAAGCTGAAAAGTAAAAGTGTGCAAAAAAAATAAAAAAATCATGGGTCCGGGTCCTATCAACCAACGCCTTTACAACTGGAGACCCTTATTTTCTTACAATTTTACTTGAGGTTAGTATAGGGAGGGATTTGGGGGCTCGAAAGGGGATAACTACCGCCAGTGTAAGCCCCTGTAGTGCATGCCCGGCACTATCCTATATCGAGGAGGGGGGAGGGGGGAGGGCGGGCGAGGGAGGGTCGGCGGATGCAACGGAAGGAAACACACAAAGCCGAACATCCATTGTTGCGCGGTACGTTACGTACTGCGAGTGCTGCTGTTTGTTACACCAGTCCCTGTGTGACACAAGGAAACAAAACAAAAACACACGCCGCTGCTGCTCCATACGTGTTGCTGTACCAGCTACAAGATACCTGGTATTCATGTACCTGGGACCGGAAACAGACACCTGGTAGGCAGGTATTGCCACTCTGAGCTGCATGTTACCTGACCCTGCTATTAAAAGGAAAAATTAACGGATGACCCGCACAACTCCCTGCTGTATAAGGGATGACCTGCACAACTTATACAGCAGGGATCACCTACCGGCACGGGCATGGATGGATGGGCACAAGGGCCTGAACTAAAAACAAGAAGAAACGCGACACAACGCTCCGTCTACTACTGTAGTAGGTGGAAACCCTCGACTTCACCGCATAATACGTATACCAGGGTAAATACTTTCCTGCAAATAGTGAGGAGTGCTGGCTTGCATATTTTTCCTTTTTGCCCGCGTGCTCATTGCGGTTGACATTACATGGCCTAATCACCTTGCTGTATTTGCAATGTACACGCACGAGTATCTGTCTCGTAGTTTGTGACCACAGAGCTCGTCTCTATGAGGCATCAATCTGCACGGGCACTGGTCGTGACGGATGTAGATGGGTAGAAAATACCAGCCTAATCTGAAGAAAACACACATGTCTAACGCTCATCGAAGTCACAGCTGGAGTATTTAAAACAGTTCTTCGTTAAGTACCGCATATCTACGGCTACTTCAACGACAATTCGTAACTCCACCGCTGCTATACAAGTACATACCGGTACCCGATACAAGCCGACCGACCGCACATCTACCCCTCGTTGAACAATAAATCGCAATCGCACGCACACGCAACACACGCGGCCAGCAGCAAATACCGTAAAAGAGATCGAAAAAAAAAGCCGCCAGACCTGGACTGCGGACTGCGGTGCAGTACGTACGACCAAAAAAAGGAGTTCTAACTACTCAACAGGCAACAGAGGGAGGGGTGACTCACCGAGAGCAACCTGTACGGCGCCGACCATAACGGTGAGGAATCCGTAGTATCCGAGGCGGCTGCGGTAGTAGGAGGCGGTGTAGGTGTCGGCGTAGCCAGCGAAGTAACGGTACATCTTCCAGTGGAGGAACGTAAGGGCGCCTGAAGCAACATAAACAAAAACCAGAAGAGAAAACACGAGGGAAAAGGGAAAACCATGTCGGTGGGTGTGAGGTTGGTCCTGGTCAACAACAAATCGTCAAGTACCAGGCATATATTTAAAAAATGGAAATTTTAAAATACAATTTAAGCTGTGAGATCTGCCGAAAGAGATTCTTGATCGAAACTCGGCTTCGCAAGCTGCGTGTGATACTTCGATCGCGCGTGTTACGGGGGGACGTATACCCTCGTGAAGGATACAGGTATACATACACCGATTTTAGCACCCTACAAAAACTGAAGCACTCTTTTAATTCGTCTGTCCACGAAAAAGCGGGTCAGGGTGCTTTTGAAGGGGTACCACTGCGAACATGATCCAACACTACCTCCGAATAGTTTGCCCCTAATGCTGCGCTTCCTAGTCTAACGGGGCATCGCGAGCTCAGAGCTCATCGGGCTTGCTTGTCACGGGAAAAATCGCGAAAGTACAACGAACAGTTAATGAAACGCGCACGATCAAGCAAGCACGCGGCAGGCTCGGCACTCGGCACACACCTGCTGCTGTCAAAACCAGGTATCATTCTGTGAACCCAACAGATTTTTTCATCCGGTACTTTTAGACGTTTTGATTATTTATTGTTCTACGAGAGATGTCAAGTAGCTTGCTTGCCAGGCCGGCGTTTGTTTACACCACCAGCGGATGTGCCCACGCCGCACACGGCATGATACGAGCACTCGCAGCTCAAGCCCAAGGCATACATTGAAGTTACGAGCACTTACGAGCACTCGCATGCTCTTCAGCCTATGATTCCCAAGGCATACATTGAAGCTGCGAGCACTCGCATACTGCTGTGGTAGCCTACGGAATCGTAGTCTAGTTTTTCACGACAAGAGAGACCTCAGGCGTGATGAGATCGAGATATTCGTCCAACTCATCCTGCAAGCTGCTTGTGGTGATACTTTCGTTCGTGAGATGAGATCGCTTGTGCTCCAGCAGTAGCAACTCGTACCCAACAGAACGCTATGCTACCAACAGCAGGGCAAACAAACACGGACAGGGAATGTGTACAAGGTACAAGTAGGGTTTCTTGACTTTTGGTTTCTTGACTTCGTCAAGCTTTTCGGTTGACCAGCTGATCCAAGGGGTATTGAAGTTTCCAAACATGTATCATATACCGTACACCACAGGTACGAATATACCAGTTTGTAATCAATTGTGATTGCGGTTGGCGACCATGTTGATGACACGACTAGTCGCCGCAGTGTCGAGAGCTGACGACCAAAAACGAAAAAGCGAGCTGAAGTATATAGAAAATTCGAGCGAGCGCGCATCGCTTTCACCATCTTACAGCTACCCCCTACTTTCGGTACAGCAGCACCGCTCTATTCTAGTCGCAAGCAAACAGTCCCAAGTAACCACGGGTACATGCTCCTGTACTGGTGCTGCTGCTGTGAATGCGACACGAAGGGTCCTGTACAAAAAACACGAACGATATCAAAAAGCCGATCCCTACATGCCGGGTGCACACTTCAACACCTGACCAAGCCTGCCCGCCCAATCGGACGCATCAGCATCAAAGCAACTGACCAACACTACATCAATTCAACGCCAACACGGCAACTATTTACCTGGTATTCTGGTTTCATCACTGCAGCAGCATCACGGCAACCACAACCACAGGACCAGGTCTCGCCCACCAAGTGTTCTATTAAATAAAAAATGTATTATATGCAAGTAATGGAGTTTTAATATAGCGCCCAGACTCACCGATAACCTATGTTGACATTGTTGAAGATGATATGTACAGCGAAATTCCAGCCAAAGGCAGCAAGCAGCCGCGTCCATATCACAAGAGGGCAGGGAAGACGAAAAGGCCGCGAGGACGAGAAGGAGGGTGCAGATATAAGGGTGGATGCAGCGGCAGGACTGATGGGCAAGCCAGAAAAGGCGGCGGCAAAAGGACTGCAGGGGCTCTGGAGTGGAACACGTTGGGGTATACCAGGTACCTGGTTCGTGGAGACCACGAGTAAATATACCAGGTACAGAAAAGAACACAGAAAAAGGCGCCAACCTACAAGTAGGATCATGCAGACAACTACTCGAACCTCGCCGACGTAGAAGAACAATTTTTGAAAATAGCACCAACAAAAAACCGAACACCGACACACCGACACGCCGACACGCCGACCGACTACTGCTGTTGGGATCTAACTGCTCTATGCCAGATGGCAACAGCAGTGACGAACGCGTCCGCGACCACTCACAGTTCCTGCGTAGCCATAGAAGCCGATGATACCCATGGCGGCAACGGAATTTATCTGGGAACAAATGAATAAACCAAGGGAAACGGAGGCGGACAGCGGGAAGAGGTGAAAAACCAGGATGAGCAAACACGAACGGGATGTTCTTTGGAGGAAAGAAAACAGCGGAGAGGGACGGGAGACTACTTGAAAATAGGGTACGAAGCTAAAAAAATATGGTGGGGATTGTGTGTAATAATCCCGCCGCCAACACAACATGCAAGCGAAGTGTGAAGTGCAAAACTGGGGTAAAATATACCACCAGCTGCTATTGCTGCTTTCGTCGATGCGACCAACCACAGTCGAGAAAGGACAAGCACGCGTGGTGGTATTTGCACGCTTGTCGGCGGTGCAAGACGAAGGATCGCATCGCCGGACACGAGTTTGCATTGTAAGAACCAACCGGAGCAAAAAAAGGAAAATCTCGCGCCGAAAAACAGATGTAAAGTGTTGTCGCGCAGCGGCAGCAGCAGCGGTGCATCCACACAATAATTTGTACTGGAATTTACTCGACAAAAACAAGACACGCGCCCATTGGGATGCCCTCGTTTACGTGCAGGGTAATTGGTCAATGGTCGGCAGGGGAATATAGCTTCAACAACGGTACGAGTGCTGCTGCTGCTGCAGTTGACGCCAACACCATCGTATATGTACTGAAATTGAGAAAAAACCAATAAAAAGGATCCGCCATCCCAACAGCCACACGACCAAAAGCTTCTGCAAAAGCAAGGCCAGACAAAAAAAAAAAGATCGCAACTGCAGGGCGCACAAGCAGTCTCATGCAGCACCGGGTGCCATCCCACACATTACACACAAGTAGGAACAATTAACTTGAGTTCAACACAAACAACGCGCGTTCTCTACACCAACCCATCCCACCAACCCAACACCTACCTCGCTAGTGGAGACGTCGTACGGGATAAACAGAGGTGCACCAGTGCTGATGTTCTTGTGGTGTGCCTGGAAAGCGATGAGCGCGATGGTCACCGAAAAAGGAAACCATGCGGCCAGCGTGATGCCCAGGCCGAACAAAGAGCCAGCCTTTGACCCCCATCTGCATGACAGATATTGAAACCCTAAAAAGACAGAGGACATCCCGAACAGAGTGACCACGAGGTTCGCCAGCAGGCCAAGGATGGGGGGGAACACTCCGTCTGCGCCATTCCAGTCGACGTTTTCGGCCGACGCTCCGATGAGGTCCATGGTACCGGGAATGAACACAAGAAGCCCGTAAGCTAGGACCAAGCCGGAAACTGTGGTCAAATCATCGACCAAGTTTGCTCGAGGTGCGCTGGTTAAGCGCGCTTCTCCGTAGCTCGTCATGCCGAGGGACTCTTGTTGGCGGTAGCTGGGGTTGGGATAGGTTGGTAGGTATAGCCTTGGCTTGATGGGTGGTAGCAGTGGTTGCTGTAGAGTTGTGGGGGCGTGGGTTATGTTTGCGTGAGCGCAAGATGGGCGAAAAAACTATTTTGGCGGTTTTTGTGGAACTCGGGACGTCGGCATAAAAGCGGCTGTTGTTGTTGTTGCTGCTGCTCGGATAAACGGGGACACAATTTATCGGTATCATCCCGCAACCACGATGGGCCGCATATATTTTTCTTTTTACTGTAATTATCAGTGAAGAAATATATTTCTACGGGAAACGGAGAACCGGGGACATGAAGCGCCCATACCATCTCACAGCTCACGAAACTAGAAACGACAAGACCAGTTGGACGTTGACCACAAGCTGTTGCGAGCATTATTAGTAGCAAGGATGTGACGCTCTACCCGCCTTCCTCTGGAATCCTCGCATTTTTGTCGGGATTTGGATTAGTCCTGTGTGGCCAAAACCGGCCACGGGATTTGAACTAAAACCGTATTCGACGGGACTGTGCGGAGAAATGGTTGGTACATTTTAAAACGTTTGGAAACAAGAAACGACCCATCAAAGAACCCGATACGGGATATACGGGACAAATCCTAGGGATTCAAGCCGAAAAACTCTCAGTACGTACGTAATAGACGGTGTTCAATGTAAGCACATTTTTGATTTTAATATCAACATTAACAATAACTTATATTGAAGTCCATATGGGTGCGTATCAAGGTACCCAAGTACCTGGTATGATGGGGTCCTCGTCATTGGCGAATGAGGATTGCCATACCATGCAGGCAGGACCGGACACGAAGAGATGCGTTGGGTGACAGCGTGTCGCCCAACCACTGATGGCTCACGTATTGTTGTTGTTGCTGTTGTTGTTGTTCTCACATTAACTCGCATATTATCCCATGGTCGGTTCCATAACATTAACATTTGTACGAGCGAGGTTGGTGTGATAATCGCGATGGGTTACTGGACGGAGAACGCGTATCAACCTCAGCACCTCCTCAAGTATCATTCTTTTCACGACGTAGATGTGATTGTTCTCAGATTATAACTCGCACACGCATAATCATGACCGGACGCCCTGGTGGCGTATCAGGTTATCCTCGAGCCTGTGGTATAGGGCAGTTTCGTGAGTTTGAATCCCCCTGAGCGCATACATACTCGTATAAATTCGTGGGGACTTTTTCTTGTGTTCAACTTGACTTACTTGCGGAAAGCGCGTGAGCGTGAGTTAGCAACACTCGATGAAAAATCGACAAGCAGTGGGATTGCTTAACCCTGTGCGCGACAAAAATTGAAGGTAAGAACCGGGGGGCAGAAGGGACGACACCTGAGACCACGGCTTGTCCAGAAGCTGGAAAGTAGATAGATGTGTGTGAAAAAAGAGAGAAAAAATCAATTCCGTCCGTGGTCACACAGGTCACAGGACACACACTGGAGCATTTGTGTGTTGATAGTTCCACCCATCCAGCCATCTACATTCAGCCGCACACCAACCAGCAGTGTCGATGCTGATCGGTGCTGATGATGATGCCAGACATGAACTACCTGGTATTTCATTTTTTTATACAACAACAAACACCGCCGTGCCTTGTGGGCCTGGTGGTACGATAAAATAGGAGAGATACGTATAATACGTACGGACGTATCACACCACCACCACCAACCAGTAGTATTAATAATAATACAAAAATGCACGAGGTAGTCTATCGCATACCACACAAACAGCACTACTACTAGGAGTAGTAAGTAGCAGTACAATATACATACGGAGCTGGCTCGAATCACTACAGTATACTGCTGTAACAGGAGCGCCCCCCAGAGCAGACCAGAAAACTAGGAGTACCTCGCACCTGTGAGAACATTTCTTCTGTGCCTTCTTTACATTTTCGTGCTGGTCCTCGGCATGATTTACTCGTCTGCACTTTTTATTTTCATTTTCTGGCGGAGGCATGAATTGCGTCAGCTACGAATGTAGTCTAGACTACCACCTTTGGTTTTGTTTGTGTTTTTTTTCCTGGGGGAGGTATTCCTCCACCCCAGATTGACTGGAGCCTCTGTCCTGTGAACACGGACTTGATTACGCGCGTCAATTTGAGAACAACAACAACAACAACAACAACACTGCAACAACTAAATCGACTCTTCTTCTAGATCGCTGTACGCCACGCGGCAAGCAATCGAAAAGTCCTCAGATGTTCCTGTTCGTTGCATGATTATTTACCAGCAGCATCACATACATACATGTCATACAAAATGCCATCATCATGTTCTTCGGTGAAAAAAGGGGCTTATTTATTTCCTATGTCCCGCCCCATGCACACTCCACGCGCTGCGCGCGCACCTATTTTGTACCGTACCAGCCAGGTAGTATGTGGTTCGGGCTATGTGACGGTAAAGAGATGGACTTCTTCTGCCGTCACATAATATATTGAGTCGCCAACCTGTCTGTATGGAATGAAGATTGAAGGTTGGCGAAAGGCTGCTCAGAAGGCCGACAGATGGTTTCGACGGGTAGAAGAGGAGGGAGCCGAGCTATTCACGCGGAAATGGCATATATATGATGAGGCGGAGAGACGCAGAGCTGCAGAGAGCGACACGCAAAGGTGACGTGCTACGATAGATATATTATACCTTTTTTTTGCTATTTTGTTTTTTGAACGATGAGGTTCCTTAACCCAAAATCGTCGGGAATACAGCTAATTTTTTATTTCGTGATTCTCGTCGCGTACCTAGGCCATGGGATTTTTCATCAGGTACGTAGCAGTTTTGTTTTACTAAAAAAATCAGTGTTTGGGAGAGGTTTAGAGCCCCCAAGCCCCTCCCTATACTAACTTCAAGCAATATTGTCCCCAAAAAGGGTTTCCAGTTCTAAAGGCGTTAAGCTCAGAAATCGAGGAAACTTCAGAAAAACAAGTGGTGCACCTCTATCGTAGCACGCGTCAAACGCCGCGGCAGTGCCATCCACCCTCGACATCTCTAAACGGCCGGGGGGAGGTGGGGGGGGGAGGGGGGGAGTAGGGAGGGGGGGGGGCGGGATGGGGGGGGGGGGAGGGATGGGGGGGGGGGGGAGGGGGGGCGTCTTGACCAAAAGACTGAAGTCTGGGTCTGGCCATCATCGTTTTGAAGTTTTTGGGCCTTCCAATGGCCGTCTCAAGCCAGCGTAACGCCGCCCTGACTTCTTCGCCTTGTTGCGTTCTTCCCCCAGTGCTATTGATGCACTTAATATACCCTCTAGACTATTATTATAAAAATTAAAATACACTCCAGCTGTGAGATCGAAGATTTCGTCGAAACTCATCTTTGCAAGCTGTGTGTGATACTCCGATCGCGCGCATTACGAGTTGTGTGACCTCATTAAGGATATAGGTCGGCGACTCCCCTTACAGCTACAGTGTAGCTATCAGGGTCAACAGGATGATTTTAGTCAGTCTGTGCGCGGAAACTATAAAACCCGTTTCTGAGGGGGACAAAGACAGCTGTGAAGGGAAAGGGGGGGCCTGGTTTAGATCAAAAGCGAGCGGGTTTGGAGGGGGGCGGGGGCGGGGGGGGGGGGGGGAGGGGCAATTTGTGCATGTAAGGTATAAATCCTTTCGAGGGGATAAATCTGACGGTTTTGGCACCAGTATATTATTGAGGCCGGGGGGGGGGGGGGCAGCTCGATATGTGCCTGGAAACTATACATTATTTAGACTACCTAGACTATTATATATGAGCCCAATGCCGTCGTGAGTTAGTTCCCAATAATATTAGTGTCTGCTATCATATTAGTCTATCTAGTCTAATACTTTAACGTTTTTTCCCTTTTTTCCTTTCCTTGCTTAGTTTCCTCTTCTTGTTGTTGTGTTGTTGTCTTTTTTTGTCTTTTTCTTAGCTTTCCCAACTTTCCTTTCCTTTTTTTGCGCTTTCTCTTCTCTTCTTTTCTTTCTTTTCCTTTCCTTTCTCTTCTTTTCTTCTTTTCTTCTCTTTGTTTTTTTTTTCCAATTGACTTGAGTCTGACGTGCGTATGCGTCGTGATAGGTACTATTAATACGTGTAATATGTATACAAGTACCTGGCACGTGGTAGTCTTTCCTGGGCGGCAAGCGGTATTATAGTCGGTTTTTCAGGCAGGCGCAAGTAGTGAGACGTGTGCACCAGTCAGTATGGACCTGCCACATCGTAGGCTGACTCCCGATTTCACATTTTAATGTTTCTGGCGGAGGCTTGAATTGCGTCAGCGGTCATTATATGCGTGTACCACCTTTGGTTTGTTTGCGTTTTTACTCTTCTTCTTCTGGGGTATTCCTCACCTACCTACATCCAGAGTGACTGGAGCCTGTCCTGTGACCACGGACTTGGTTATTATGCGAGTTAATGTGAGAACACCAACAACAACAAACAGCAAACCTTCACGAGGGTATACACCCCCCCCCCCCGAAACACACGCGATCGAAGTATCACACACACGCCGCTCGGAAAGCTGAGTTTAGATCAAAATCCTTCTTGGTCGATCTCACAGCAAGCAGCTGCAGCTTGCTGCTGAAGAAGTGAAGTGTATTTTTTCATTTTTCAAATATGTCTAGCGCTCACAGCAGTGCTGACTGGCCCTACGAGGTAGCCTGAGCGTCCCGAGAAAACGGATGGCCACATGTATGTACGGCTCACGCTTTTAGTGACGCCCGTTCTAACACGTCGACTCGCTGGAGGATCGACCCATCCGGGAATTTCTTGTTTGCTGTAGCCCCGATCAACATTCAAACGGTTTAATTTTCTTGAATTGTAGAGGAAGCCGTTCCGGTGTTTTCACGATATGAATTCCGACTTTCCCCAACATCTTTACACAGGTGAGCTAACACTTGCGGCCTGCGAGTGCTCCGCCCGGAAATGACGGCGGAGGCTCTCTGGATTAGCAAAAACAATCGGCTTTTCGGCGATACGCACCTTTGATCATTCAGTATTAGCGCAAGAGCTTCCATCTGTTGTAGGAACGCAGGGGTCTGGCGTCTTGGATCCACGTTTAAGTTTCTGTATTCCCTCTGGTAGAGTGTGTGAGATGGGCGTTCGAACAGCTTTGTTTAAGATCAAGTGTGCACCGCCCAACGCCGGATGCAAAACGCCACGTCTCATTCGCCGGTCTTCATTCGATCAATACAGGTAGGCGTGTGTGAGTGTGCCTTTGCATTACATCAAGAAGAGCAGAGAAGAGAGATCGCTTCGGAACAGCAGCGATCGATTTTCAAGGGGACATATTATATACCTGGTATCTGTATCATCATCTAGCTCTGACTGAATGAAGCAACAATTCATGCATCCGCCAACAAACATAATGAACAAATCAAATCGGAAGTCAGCCTGCGTACTACGTGCCATGCCCATACTGACTTGTACATATATACCTTGTACGTCTCAAGACCCCGCCCCTACCCGCGCGCCACAGACAGACCACCAGCCACGCCAAAGACCGGGCAGCCGACATGCTCAGAACGAACGGCGGACGGATCAACATCGATAATAATAACACCCCCCCCCCACTTATGAACCATAATAATGTAAAACAACTAACTACTACAGTAGTTACTATAATACAACAACAACAACAACAACAACAACAACAACAACAACAACAACAACAACAACAACAACAACAACAACAACAACAACAACAACAACAACAACAACAACAACAACAACAACAAACAATGTTACTGCGTACGTACGTGATTCATAATGAAAGGTGGTGATTATGGAGGTGATTTGGGGTGATGGCAACCTGTTCTTGTAATGATGAGTTTTCGAGGAATCCTTTTCCTAATCGGACGCTCCACCACCACACGTCGCAGAAGGGTCATTTTTCACAGTAGCAATAGCGGCGACGACCGATCGCTGATGATGGCAAGATTTTTCTTGTATACTTGTGGGGGATTATAATACGTACGTACGCACGTCGAAGAAGGGTCATTTTTCACAATAACAGTAAGTAGTGGCGGCGACCGATCGCTGATGATGGCAAGATTTTTCTTGTATACTGAGATTGTGGCGACTGCTGTTGTATTGTTACAGGATATTACTACCATTATACTACGTACTGCTTACTGGCGGTGAAAAATACGATTGGTCTCGCTCTGTCTCTCCGCCAGGTTGACTTTCTTTGTGGTCTACTGGGCTAGGGCCTCGACCAGTGTATGGTATGTATGTAAAATGGCGACGATAGACGGTGAGTGTGCAGGGTAAACTTTTTCTTGTAAAATTAGACGGTGTGTCACAGCATCATTATTGTAGTATAATGGGATGATGGTGGTGGTGGTGGTGAACAGTAACAATAATAACCGTAACAAGGTAAGGTGGCTCTCTGGCTCTACTCCGCCAGGCTTGTTTGGGTCCAGCGCCCACAGTCTAGAAGAAGAGCCTCGAAAATACGCACGTACGTATGTATGTACTACGTAAAATATTGCCGACGGTCGACGCTTATTATGTTAACCGGGATAACCGGTCGCCCCGGTGGCGTATCAGGTTATCCTCGAGCCTGGTATAGGTCAGTTTCGTGAGTTCGAGCCCCGCCGAGTGCATACTCGTATAAATTCGTTGGGACTTTTTCTTGTGGACAAATTGACTTGCGGAAAGCGCGAGAGCGTGAGTTAGCAACACTCGATGAACAGTCGACGAGCAGTGGGATAGCTGAACCCTCTGCGCGATAAAAATTGAAGGCAAGAACCGGGGGGGAGAAGGGACGACACCTGTGACCACGGCTTGTCCAGAGGCTGGAAAGTAAAAGTGTGCAAAAAAAAAAAAAAAATGTTAGCCGGTCGCCCCGGTGGCATATCAGGTTATCTTCGAGCCTGGTATATAAAAATATGTCACGCGCGATCGGAGTATCACACACAGCTTGCAAAGATGAGTTTCGACAAAATCTTCGATCTCACAGCTGGAGTGTATTTTTTTTTTAATAATATAATAATAGGTCAGTTTTAATAATAATAGGTCAGTTTTGCGAGTTCGAGCCCCCCCGAGTGCATACTCGTATAAATTCGGGGGAACTTTTTCTTGCGCACACATTGATTTGCGGAAAGCGCGAGAGCGTGAGTTAGCGACACTCACCCGATCGATGAACAATCGACGAGCAGTGGGATTGCTGAACCCTATTCGCGATAAAAATTGAAGGCAAGAACAGGGGGGAAGAATGGACGACACCTGTGGCCATGGCTTGTCGAGAAGCTGGAAAGTAGAAGTGTGCAAAAAAAAATATGTTAATAAGCGTTTTCTTGTAAAATTAGTTGGGGTGGTGTCGTTGCGAGGACGCTGCTGGTAAAAATGATACACTCCCATTATTCGCTCTCTTGCCTGGGAAAAAGCTCTAACCCTCTAGACTACCGGTAAACCTCTAATCCCTCTCGCTCTCGTACCGTGTTTCTCTCGGCTAAAAACAAACGTTTTTGCTTGTTCTTATGGTTTGTTGTGTTGTCAAGAAGAAGAGCTTTTGCCAGGCAGTACACAAACAACGCAACAACAACAACAACAACAACAACACGGCGGTGTTGTTGCGTTTCGCGAGTGTAGTACGTAATAAGCACATGCATGCATACGTACGCAGCAAGACAGTAATACGTGGACAAAAAAAGCATGTTGTGGCCATTACTATTAATACTACTAATAATAATAACTCGTAAAATTTAGGATTATTGGACGGACTGGGTGGGTGGGTGGGTGATGTTGCAGGTTGCTGGTAGAAATGAGAAGACGCTCGCATAATCCGCTCGTTCCCCTCCAGCCTCCAACGCTGAGCTTCTTACTGCTCGCTTGCTTGTGGTCTAGAGCTTTTTCCAGGAATAATACCGCAACCACAAAAAAAAACATCAACCATCTACTGCTTGCCAACTACTGTACCCCGAGCAACCAGCAAGTGGAACAAGTGTGGTGCCGTAGGCAATGCTGGAAATAGAAGGGAGGAGAGGAGAGTAACTTTGTTTTATAATAATGGATCATTTCGTGTTACTATTAATATTGACACTACGTACTATTATCACACACAGCGCGCAAAGAAAGGTGAGTTTCAACAAAATAATCGATCTCACAGCTGGAGTGTATTTTCATTTTTTTTCAAATATACTACTGCTTACTGCTCCTGTATTATCGTAACACTACTGCTAATTTAATACTACTACTGCTGTTATTTTTAGTAGTAGTGCTTAGTGTGTTTTATGTATCGAGTGTGGCGTGTTATACCAAGGATCGAGGGGTATAGTATTACCAGGTAGGTGCAAAAAAGTACTCTTCCAGGAATAGGCTTTTTCGTGCTGTGTTGTATATGGCACCTGGTACGTAGCTAGCTGTTGTTTCGGTTTTTGTTTGGAGTGTGAGAGAGAGGTACGGTGTGTTGTTTTTGATCCACAGAAAAGAGAGAGGAAAGAGAGAGGGGCTAGAGCTTTCGTACGGCATGACGGTGAGAGATCGAAGATAGCTTCATGGTAAGCATTCGTGAATGAATACAACAGAAAGGACAAATACAACCACATCAGGCCGTTAATTCAGTTTCGAAAGAAAAATCAAGTAAACGCAACCAAAATGGTCAATCATATCTACCTAGTACTTAGAAGTTCCTAATTGACTTGCGGAAAGCGCGAGAGCGTGAGTTAGCAACATTCGATGAAAAATCGACTAGCAGTGGGATTGCTGAACCCTATGCGCGATAAATATTAAAGGCAAGAACCTGGGGGGGAGAAGGGACGACACCTGTGACCACGGCTTGTCCAAGAGCTGGAAAGTAAAAGAAGTGTGCGAAAAGAAAAAAAAAAAAAAAAAAAAAAAAAACTGTTAATACATTAAATTTATTTATTACTCTGGCATCATCTCCTGGTGGCAAGTGAGTGATGTTGATGCTACTATAATTAATTGATGATGTTCTCAAATCTCAAAATCTCAAACTACTATTATTTCTAGTCCGTGTGATCTGTGATCACAGGCATACCCCATGTACATGCCTGGTACATATTACCAGGTATGCATCTTCTCTGTGTTGACCCCTCGGTAATACCCAGGGATGTTATACGAGTATACGGGATGTATGTTATATACACCGGGGCGGGGTTTTTACCTTACCCATCATGTCGGCATCTACATCCATATCTATCTATCTCTATATCTGCCTGGCATACTCCATATGTATGTCTGTGGGGTGGGGTGTGGTATGCTTTTTTTGTTGCTGGCGACGAAATTGCATAGCTCTCGGCCCTTCCCTTGCCGCCTCCGACGGCGCGACGAGCACAGGGGGCCCGCGCGGCACAAGGCGTCCCCCGTTGTGTGCCCAAGCCGCCAGACCCACATCGAAACCCGGGGCCGAAACGCCCAAGCAAGGGTGGCAAATCCGCGAGGCCATCTCCGACAGACGCAGACGTCGTCGACGACGACGACGACAACAACAACGTTGTTACAGCAGCAACAACTACTGTTTGGTTTTACATACATTTACAGTGGTGGGTAGTCCGATTTTAAGAGCACCCCGTGACAAGCCGCAACAAAAGCGCTCTCAACCCATTTCCAACCCCCCCCCGAAAAACTAATGTTAATAGTATAAATCCAAGAGTTTTGTTCCCATGTCGGGAGTGCGGTGCTTGAAGGGCATTATTGAGCTCTTCTGACCTCTAGAGGGATATTAAGAAAACAACAACAGGCGTTTTTTTTTGGGGGGGGGGGCTGAGATTTAAAGCGTTCACACTGCAGTTGTTTCAGAATTTATTTTTTTTATGCTCGCGGGAGACGATGCATGTGGGTGTTAGTCGTAGGCGAGACGTGTTTAGTCGACCGTGTGCTCTTATCGTGGGCGCTCTTTAACCCTTTCCATCGCGACAGAACAACTCTGCCGCCCCCCCCCTTCAACGCGACCGGTTTCCACGGAACACCTCTGTCCCGGCCCCCTCCATCACCACCGAGGCGCACCTGCCGAATCCCCCAAGCCGTTCTCCACCCCGACGTGTTACCGCAGAGCCGCCTTGCTCCGGTCTCCGCCGACCATCTGGAGGAAACAACCGCCCTTCTCCTCACGGTCTGGTTAGTTCTCACTTCGACAAACGTTGGACCCCCTACCGCCCCCCTTTTCACGGCTACCCTGACCCAAACCATCCCACCTATACCAGGCCTACAACGGTACCTCCCGGCCAGCTTTTCCGTTAGCCCACCAGCGTGCCCTGGTTCCCCCAACCACAACAAACCCGCGGTTTATCGCTCCCGACCCAGCTCTTTAGCTACTCCTTCATTAACCGGATCCTTGCCACCAACGGCCCTTCAGCTTTCCTCCACGACACAACCACGGACGACCCCGACTGATTCTGCTTCCGTTGCCAGTGAACACCGAACAGTTCCCCTCCAATCCAACGGCCAAGGGCCTGTGTTGTCTGTCTTTTAGAGTCCAATGAAGAGGAAATAATGTATAAGCTTTTGAGTCTATCCAGCGAGCCATGAGGAGAGACCAAACAAGGGCACCGGAACCCATGAGGAGCACGCTTCCCAACACCGACCAACCACGCATCCCCCACTCGGAGTACCACCACACTGTAGAGCCCAAAAATCCGTCTCTATACTAACTTCAAGTAAATTTGTCCCCAAAAAGGGTTTCCAGTTGTAAAGGCCAAAAATCCCTCTCTATGCTAACTTCAAGTAAATTTGTCCCCAAAAAGGGTTTCCAGTTGTAAAGGCCCAAAATCCATCTCTATACTAACTTCAACTAAATTTGTCCCCAAAAAGGTTTTCCAGTTGTAAAGGCGTTAATCGGGGTACCTATCATTGCTGTACACAGATTGTCGACGTATATCTCTATCTCTATCTAGCATATTTTGCTGGTGTGAGGGGTGGCATAACACTCAGTTTGTGGCGAACGGCTGCAAGACCTCCAGTTAGCTGACTTTGCGTGATGTTACGTTCCGGTACTGAGAATACCTGGTATGTGTACAAAACAATATAGGCAAACATGCATAGCGCCAACAAGACGGCGAGCCGAGCAGCACCAGCAGCAAATAAGCAGAGAACAGTACAGCCCATCACTTTTTTTTTTATCGGAAACAACGAAGAATTAAACAGAGATGTTCCATGTATGAGTTAGTTCTCCATTCTGTCTTATTTCTCACGTATTTCCGATTAAAAGTAATGACACGTGCAGACAAGCTGATCAAAATGTCGAACACCTGCGGACGACTAAAGCGACAGTACTGTATTACCATATATCCCCTAATAATTCCTAGATTATCAGACAAACGAAAATACTTCTAAGCGACGTGAGGAGGACAATAAGATGCCCCCCCCCTCGCCCCGCCCCGCCCCGCCTAGGCCATGCCCTGGCACCCGCCCACGCTCTGCCCTCTCTCATGCCGCCCCCGCCCCCCCCCCCCTCCAACTCAAGTGAGCTGATCACACCATCATCGTCATCATCGGTAGTATTGTCCCCGTCGTCGTAATTACGGACCCCCTACAACCCCCCCCCCCCCGAAACGCCGTGCCCACACCATGCCCATGCCCACACGCCCCTGCCTGCCGAAACGCTCTGCTTTTTACCTCATGGCGTACTCTCCTTTTCCCCCCCAGGCGTGTGACCTCCCTGATCACAGCCTCATTCTCACCGAGGTCAGCAGTGTCACAATCGCAATCAACGCACGCACGCGATGTCTGTCTGGTCTGCGAAAACCCGACGTGCTCCGTCCCGACGTTGTAGGCGTGCGAGGGTCCATGGTCATACGACTACGGCCATGCACAAACTGAGTACACCCCCCACCCCCCCCCCGTCCTCCACCGTGCCCGCGCAATGCTCATGCCCACACGCCCCCACCCACGCTCTGCTCTCGGCCTCTTCTTGCGCCCCGCCGCCCCCCCTCCCTTCACTCGAGTGAGCCCCTTACCGCGCACAAATTCCAACCTTGAAAAAAAATGGCCAGTCAGAAAACTGCGAGCACGAAACGTCTTTCTCACACGCCACCATCGCCATCATCATTTTGTCTGTTTGACCTTGCTTGCTTTCCGTTTTTGCCGACCCCCCCCCCCCCCCCCGCTCAGAGCCGCGGGGCAAGCTGGATAATAACCTGGAGGCTCATGGTACGGCACGCGTGAACCTGTTTCGCTGTTACGTTTTCGTGCCGTCCCGCCGACTCCCCCCTCGGCCCTGATTAGCGTTGGGGGACGATCGGGGAAAGGAGTAGTTGTTCCGTTTCGAAGCGGCAAATACGTGGTCAATGGTCAAATCACTAAGACAAACAACAACTGAGTACGCCCCTCCCCCCCGCGCGCTCAGAGCACGGGGGTGGTCCGGGAAATCTGGCCGCTCATACCGCGGCACGGGACCGTGTGTTTTCGTTTTGTTTTCTCGTTCGTCGGCCGGCTCCCCTCCCCCGCTCAGAGCAGTACAATGCCTACTGCCTAGATATGCGGAGCAACCAATGTCGTTCAGTAGATTCATTTCGGAAGGACTCCGACTGTTCACAAACTACGATCAGTGAAAACTGACGATCAGGGTCCGGGGTTTTGGAGTTTCTTTTTTGTTTTATCCAGGGTGGTCGAGCTGGGACAAGCTATCGTGCCCCACGCAAACTAGCACTCTCTCCTCGCTCCTCCTATTCTCCTCTCGGACAACATTGACAAGCAATACAACAGGCCTGAGCGCCTTTCTTTCATTATATGTTCTTCGGAGCTTGAGTTTACACGCCAACCGGTTGGTTAACTCGGACTGAGTGCTTTGCCCCTCTCCTGTGGGCTGCCTGACGTAACTCGGGAACCGCGCACACCACGCCTGTGCGGAGATCCCACCATGAATTCACGGGTCGAATCACTTCTCGCCGGTTAGGTCCGACCCGACTCGACCCAACCCGACCCGACCCGACCCGACCCGACCCGACCCGACCCGACCCGACCCGACCCGACCCGACCCGACCCGACCCGACCCGACCCGACCCGACCCGACCCGACCCGACCCGACCCGACCCGACCCGACCCGACCCGACCCGACCCGACCCGACCCGACCCGACCCGACCCGACCCGACCCGACCCGACCCGACCCGACCCGACCCGACCCAACCCGACCGGACCCGACCCGACCCGACCCGACCCGACCTGACCCGACCCGACCCGACCCGACCCGATCCGACCCAACCCGTGAGATTTTGGACACTTCTTGACCCGACCGGACCCGACCCTCGAGATTCTAAAACCTCCTAGCCCAACCCGCGGGTCGGGTCACGACCGGTGAAATCCCTCGTGATTTTCGTGTTCTGCCTGTTCAGCGATATATATTCTCGCCCCTCACCCCCGCTGCGGCGGTGAATGTATTGCGTGATTTTGCTGTTTTTCATCGGCACATTCTCGTGCCACCCCGCCCCCCCTGCTGGCATTGGGGCGGTGGATTTTGACGTTGGTCGTTATTCTTGCTCCTTACGGGTAATTTTTCCATCCTTTTCCTTTTTCCTTGGCACTTTTCGCGCGTTCGTACTTTTTCGCCGTTCGAATATGTGGGATTGGATTTTGAGAACCAGCATCCAGCCTTTTCGACTCATCATGTTCTAGTTCGCGAAACCGGCGCTTCCCGAATCTGTTTCTGCTGAAAATGTACCGCTGTTAATCAGGGTGGGCTAGTGTTATGGTTTCACCCTTGAGGGCCGGTAAAGCAATAGACTCGGTGTCCCCGTACCAGTTACCGTAACACGAGCCCACAACAACGTCGTTGTGTGTTCGATATGATAATTATAGGGAGTGTTGTGATGATAACTTCTGGAAGTATTTAGCAGCCGAGGGGTCGTCGTCGTACTCGCTCCGAATCCACTGATCCCATCTGTCTGACGACATCATCATCCTCATCATCATCATTCGGTATCATCATCAGAACGAATCATCATACAGATTGCAGTCTCTCAGCAGTCTCCTTAATCCAAAATTATTTCGTAGTACCTTGCGGCATATATGTAGCTGTCATTCCCATTGCTAGTATTGTGACGGTTACAAAGCGTTTGCACAAATTGGTACTGCACAAAGACACCTATTTGTAATAGAAAGAAAACAAGTACTCAAAAATGCAGACTGGTGTTTAAAGGGAAACAGGAAGTTCGGGATCCACTACAATATACTGAATGCAGCGTAGAACCAACAACGCAGCTTGCAAAATATGAGTATCGGCACTAAATTCGTCGAACTCACAGCTGACCTCGTTAGAATAATTTTATAAAACACAAGGGCTCCGTATGCGTAGGGCAGAGCAGCACTTCGACTTGTTCGATTCAATATCCGATATAGAGAGTAAAAACCGTTACTACGCAACACATAGTGTACGCGTGTAGAAGGTGAAGTAATGCAAGAGATCGATATAGACTAACAGTGGACTACTTACTTCTGCCGTTCCTTGCGTTAATCCGATTCCGAACTTCATAATATTTCGAAAGGATAAATCCGAGCCCACGCAGACTGACCCTCTAGTCTAGCCACGACGAGACGTTTCGAGGGCGTTTCTTGATGTTTTGACTCAACCTAGCATCCAGGGCCAGCAAGGGGGTGGCCATGTATGCTGCATGTTCTCTACGTACCATCCACTGAGAGGCGCGCACTGAACCAGCTTCTGCTACACCATGCATGACAATATCTAGATCCGAGGCTCGCAGACCGACTGTCTGTGTGTATAGTCTGATGGTGGAGAGACTTACTGACGGTATTCTAGGCGTGAAACACGGTGTCGCTGTCTTCGTCATTCAATTCTTCGAATGCTATTTTAATAATAATGCTGCTACTTGTTGCTACCTGGTATATAGAGAATTAGTAGTACGCAATAGCACTAAACTAAGAATTTGGCAGTTGAGAATTTCAGGCCTGAGTTTTACACGAAAAGAAAATATATATATACTACTACCTGGTATGGCCTTTTATCTGATCGCTGGTCGCTCAGTGGCCGGGGATCGTACATAAGGGAACCGTCATCTGGGGACGATAGGGTCCCATCCCAGGATCATAATCAGTACGCACATACATATACAACTCCGACATCCCGGGAACAAACACGGATGGATATCACCAGGATTGATATCTCCCCGCACAGTGTGAAAATTCCCAACCCCACCGACCGGCCGATCTCTGGCTGGGGGTCGTATATTGTAGAGCCAGCCCCACCCGGGGAAGATAGGGTCCCATCCCCGGTCCAGAGATCATTTTATATATCTAAAACTTACGCAAACCGGGGAACAAAGCCGATTTCTCTCCCGTCGTCACCGCCCCTAACGGTGTGGAAGCCCCGACTCCATTGGCTAAATCGCTGGTCGGTTCGAGCCCCACAGCGCCGCCCCACCCTAGGAGGATGATAGAGGATCACCAACCAATGGAGGGCAGCTCCGTCGCACACGGGGGAGACAGGTCTCCATCCCCGGTTAAGAAATCCTCCGAATCTCTAGACCTACAGCTCCAACAACTCTGGAACTATAACGATGATCTTTCGGGTCGATACCTCCCCGCACGGCGTGTCAATCCCGACCCCATTGGCTTATTCGTGATTTGCTGGTAGGCTTTGACCCAATAAGCTTACAATTATCTCGACCGACCTGGGTTTTCTCGCATACTTCCGTATACGGCAAACATTTGCAATGCGATCGCAATTCGACCAGCTATTTGCATGGTAGGTCGCACAAAAAAGCGATTTTAAGCCCATATCAGGTTGACGTGCTGTGGACAGTGGAGCACCAGAGAGTGTGTAGTGTTGTTGGTAAGACACGACAGTTGACCTTCTTGTTGGTGATTGACTGTTGAGAATTTGATGTGGTGTGTGAACGTTATCTAGATCTGAAGACAACTGCTGTAGTAGGGGTTTCTACTTATCCTCTTCTGGATTCTGATATGGGGATTCGGGTATGAAGTTTAGGCGTGTCTACAGTGCCGAGCAAGCACGCTCAAAATGAGGGTGATAAACACTTCAACAGCAACAACAGCACCAAACGCAATATACAAGTGAACGAATTAGAGCGATTTGTATCCAGGATTCAGGGCCCCCCGGTTATAAACATATTTTCAAACACGAAATAGCGGTTGTTCAAAGCAAAACGACATAATAAATAGAACTAACACTGGCACAACACGAGCATAACAACCGTGGAAAAAAGCCTGAAATGAGGCCAAAACAGTGCGTATTTGACCCGCGTATAATAGTGGTCGAATAGTCATTGAATACTATAATCACCTCTTTGTCGCTTGTGCGACACCGAAATGTACCTACCCACGCTGCTAGGCGTTCTCGGCAGTTAGTTGATCCTATTGCATTTCTGCAAATAAAATAATATCTCACAACAGTTGGAATCAAACTCAAGGACCAACGCTAGTAGTATTCGAAGGTAACCACCAGATAAACCACCGGGGCGACCGGCTCTATATATAATCACTAGAGATGGTCAATCAGCAATCAGCAGCAAGGAACACGTCAAGTACGAAGGAACACAAAACTATTTGTCAGTTACGTACCGACACGACCGCTCGTTTTAAAAAATCCGCGACAAACGGCCAAAACAGCAACGGAGGCAGAGGCACCACAGCAACAACAAAGCACGCCATCCACATTGTCTATACTTACCCATAGAGTATTCTCCGGGAAAAGAACCACCAAACGATGCGATACCGGAACGAATGCATGCCACTGGTTTCTTCCGTGGATACCGTCTATACTACTTACTCTACGACCTTCGCGTGGCGCAGCTTAACAACAGGAACGATTTTTCCCCTTGTTTTTATGTCAAAAAGTGATTCCCTGTTTTTTGGTACACCCTCCCCCTTGCTACAAGTCAGACAAACAGCGAGTGAGTGTGTAATAGAGCGCATAAGTGTGTGTGTGCTCTTACTCGTATCTATATTACTTGCACGAGTACAAACTATGTGATGTGCCCGAACTACCACACCCTCGAGGCCGGGGACGCAGCCACTCGTAATGCTGCTGTGTGGCTTTTTCTGGCGCAGTAATCGTAATCACTACCTCCTCGTTTTAGTCATGCGTGCGCTTGCCATGTCTATCCATGTACATACGTACCTACCGAAATTTAATAGTGAAATGCACTGCTACTACAATATACTATGATATCATACCTACCGCGGTACCATGGGAATTGTTGTTACAGTAAATATTACATCATGGGAATTGTTGTTACAGTAAATATTATTTGTTTGGGACGAAATATGACGCAAATTTGAAAATAATGTCTGACCAACTTTTATGTTATCAACCTCTCCATACAAATGTACATCAAGATCCGAAGAATAACTGGGGAGTACCGTTCAAATACGTTTTTTGCGCGCTCCTCGCTTGTCTCGCTCAGCATCCATCCGCGTTCACGTCGAGGTGCCGAACGGATAAGGCAGAGCGAGGGGCGTTGGAGCCGCCCCCCGAAGACGGCGCTCGAACGAAGCGATTTGACCGAGAAATTCCAGTTCCGAGCATCCCATACTGATGCCGAGACGAAAAAAAACTCATGACCGAATAGAAGAAAAAAATCATCATATATATTATTGTTATTACTTTTGCCCTCCGACAATACGGCGTAGATGCCTTTCCGATGTAAATCGAATATCCTTCCATAAAGCAGCAGTAGTACCTAATATGAAGTCGAATGATCGCACCATAATGCAGTGGTGGTATCTTCCGCCAACTATATAGTCTATATATTTACCTGAAACCCGGCTGGGTGTCAATGAATCTGCCTTCGTATTAGGACTTAGGTGTCGTGCGTTGTCGTGAGGCTGATTGATGTGGGATGCTGTTTTCTTTTGTTA
The DNA here is from genome assembly GCA_012845835.1 of Undaria pinnatifida. Classification (NCBI taxonomy): domain Eukaryota; class Phaeophyceae; order Laminariales; family Alariaceae; genus Undaria; species Undaria pinnatifida. The sequence continues at coordinate 3,295,933 of JABAKD010000011.1, read as the reverse complement.
TTGTTTAGGTCGAAATAAAGACACATACTTCGAAGTACAGGTGCTATACGATAAAGGTGCACCAGGTCGTTTTCTAAGGCTCTCCTCACCTGAGAGCAGCTTCTCTTCAGCGACCTACCTCACCCAGCCGAAAGTGAAACCTGGTGAACTAACCCATCTATGGCCTCGATAGTATACGTAAAAGTTTCGAGGACCAACGCCCGAATGGGTCGGGTGGACCGCAACTGGACCAAGTCCAGCGGAAGGCTGTTCTCTCATGACCCGGGGGTTTTGTTAGTGGGTGAGCTTGCGCAAGTCCCACACTACCCGGAGTGGTGCCGTTCCGGGTGGCTATCTCCACCGCACCTGACCCTCAGGGGTGTCAGGCCGGGTCGACATACTCGTGCATCCGTATACAACTACAGCTTGCGCCGCCGGAGTAGTAACGAGGACCGCCGATAGGGACAATTCACGCTATTGCTAGTGGGAACCGAAGGACACCCCAGCCAGCGCTGGGTTTCGAATGCAATTGAGTTAAATCGACACACGACGTGTATGAAAATACGTGGAAGTGTGGCGAGCTTAATAAGTTTTATTTCTCCCCATCCGCCGGAGGATAATAACAATGAAAAAAAAAAAATCAGTTTGAAAAACGGCAACACGACTTCCGACGATTTTCTGTTACAATAACCCTTTTGCTCGAAAGAGGCCCGCTTGTATCGACGACCTAAAACAAGAAGAGTCTTTGCCATGATATCAAAACCGTCTGTTCATACGAGGAGGAGGCTGCAGCACAGTGCTGTTGGTAGCAGTGTCAGAATGCGGTTCTCCCCGTCGCGCACCTTCTACCGCAACCGTTTCGCGTTGAACACGCGCCCTACCCGGCGCCCTGGGCTGCTTCGTGGTGACTGATTCTGCTTTCGTCAACCTATTTATTATCGGCGATTTTTCCCTCTCAAGCACCTAAGAAGTTAAGGAGGCCCGTTGTTCAGAAACAAGAAAACGTAAAAATGAAAGCGCTGCGACCCCTCTATCTTAGCACTCGTCATAATCTGGATCTGTATGGTGCCTGTGTGTAGCTGCCGGCAGAGACCCTTCCAAGGGCCGCAGTAGAACAGATAAGGCGAAGCACGTCGCAATCGCAGGGAGGGCGGACGTAAGAACTAAGCAAAGAGTATCCGACCACGGACTCAATACTCGCGGGTTTCTCGGTAGATATACGTTGCGCAGAGAAAACAAAAGCGGTGCGACGTGAGATATTGCGATGCACCACCGGTAACCTAAACCAACAAGCTTCAACAAATTTAGAGAAACTGTCAAAAACGTTTAAAAAAAACGTTAAAAATATGTCCCCTTACGCGATAGGGGGAGGGGGGGGCATCACAGGCGGTAAAAAAACAAGCAAACACAAGAAGTTTTTAGAGCAAGGTCTTATTCGTCGCCGTTGTTACCCTTCAAGCTTCTCGACTATACCAAAAACAGATGCATGCAGTAGTGTTAATAGTACGCTACGCCTCAAGTATCCCGAAGTTTTTTTTTTGCTTGCCTTGAACTCCTTTCCCGTGTCATCTTTCCGCTGAACTCTCTGTCAGTTTTTCTTTTATTTGTTTGAAACTTTTTGTTCCCCGCTCTTTGCTGTTCCGCTGCCACGTCAGTCAAGCTACCTTCCGCAGGATTTTGCGAGTATTATTGTAGCGTGTGCGTTCGAGATACAGCATCGTGACACATTCTCCAGGTAAAGGTGAACCAGTTTGTTTTCTTAGGCTGACCACGGCTGAGGTAGGGGAGGTATCCCTTTTCTCGCTGCCGGATTTGAGCCACGCTCCCGAGTGACTCTGTGTGCCTCACTGCTATAATAGACGTTCGGCAACTTGTTTGGCGCAGCTTGTAGCTAACCGTTCCCTTGCGGATTCTATATCCCGAAATCAAAACAGCTCGAAAGGTTGTGGATCACCCGCGCGACTCACGCCGAACCACTGCAAAAAAGAAACAAAAAAATAAGACGACCGTCCCCTACCGTGCGTAGCTTTCTTTCGTCAGCTCCTCGGTTGAGGACTTCTATGTACCTCTCCCAAACAAACCGATTTTGAGGAAAAATAAGCAAAAAAAAGTACTACCCGATCAAACCAGAAATCCCATGCTCTAGGTACACAACGAAAAAGGCCATTAAACAGAAAAGCAATGAAATCGCGACAAACTTGGGTCAAGAACCCCCGTCATTTCAACACAAAAAATAACCTTTCTGCCAAAAAACGGTACACCCTCTATCGTGGCATGCGTCCCATATCAAGGAGAATGACCTGCTTGCCCTACTCGGCTGCTCCATCCAACGCAGTTAAACCGCGAAGGGATTGGGTGAGGGCGGTGGTAATATTCGGTTTATCATTATTCTTATAAAATTAGTCAAACAAATTCAGCTGTGAGTTCGACAAATCCAGGGTCCATACTCATCTTTGCAAGCCACGTAGTCAAGTTGCGTAGTACACCGTTACTATTATTTTTTGCCCTCCGACAATATAGCGTAGATGCCGTTCCGATGTAAATCGAAATGTCCTTCCATGAAAACAGCAGTATATCTATGACCTTCTGCTCGCCAATCGTTTTCTCCCCATTTCCTCTCCCCGCATCTTTTGATTTTTTGTCTACTGCTTCGTTTCCCTACACGCTACACCGTTTTTAGCTATTAGTCTACCTTAATCCTCATTCACCCCTTTACAACTGGAAACCCGTTTTTGGGGACAAAATTGCTTGGATTTAGTATGGGGAGGGGTTCGGGGGCTCTAAAGGGGTTAACATACACACCCCAGGCGGTTTGTCGAGTCATTTTTTTTTTGCAACATGCTACGGTAGAATTGTACGCATTTTTTTTTTTTAATCCCCACATAAGGAGCCTCTAATACCTCTCACCCAAAAAATGATCCTTCAAGCAAACCGAGAGTGCGATCCGATGAAAGGAAACCCCATGTTCCAGGTGCATGCAAAACAGTAATTGTGCTAAACAAGCATATATGTATATATATATGTGTGTGTATTTATTCCGACGATTTTGGGTTAAGGAGTCTCGTCATTCAGAAAAACAAAATGGCTAAAATGTGGTATGCCCTAATGCCTTTATCGTAGCATGCTACGATAAAGGGTGGACCTTTTTTTTGTCCGAGGCTCGTAACCACTTGAGGTGCTTCTGAGGCTCGTAACCACTTGAGGTGCTTCCAAAGGCTCCCAACCGCTTGAGGTGCTTCCGAGGCTCCTAACCGCTTGAGGTGCTTCCGAGGCTCCTAACCGTTTGAGGTGCTTCCGAGGCTCTTGACCATTTGAGGTGCTTCCAAGGCTCTTAACCATTTGAGATGCTCCCGAGGCTCGTAACCACTGAAGGTGCTTCGGAGGCTCGTAACCACTTGAGATGCTTCCGAGGCTCGTAACCGCTTCAGGGGTTTCTGAGGCTCCTAACCACTTGAGGTGCTTCCGAGGCTCCTAACTGCTTGAGGGGCTTCCGAAGCTCCTAACTGCTTGAGGGGCTTCCGAAGCTCCTAACCACTTGAGGTGCTTCCGAGGCTCGTAACCACTTGAGGAGCTCTATATCATTTATGCCTTCTGAGGCAAAGACCAACTTGATCGTGAGCTGACAGTGTACAACCCGATAAAGGAAATCCATGATGCCCTAGACGTATTAAAAAACAATGGAAATTGCCAAACAAGAAATGACTTCTCGATGACGATTTTCGGATAAATGAGCCCCCACGTCTTTTGTCGGACACTAAAAAAAATGCGAAAAAAAAAGTGTCACTCCTACGGGAGCATGCTTCTTACCGCCGAAAAAGGGCTGAAATCGGGGCTCATTAACCCCTTTAGAGCCCCCGAACCCCTCCCTATAATAAATTCAAGTCAATTTGTCCCCATAAAGGGTTTCCAGTTCTAAAGGCGTTAACCTCAAAGGAAATACGCCATTTCTCTTTCATGTTGATTCTCGTTGCATGCCTAGGCCGTGAGATTTTTCTCAACCGGCGCATCAGCCCAAATCCGTTTTTGGGAGAGATCTTAACGCCTTTACAACTCGAAACCCGTTTCTGGGACAAACTTACTTGGAATTAGTGTAGGGAGGCGTTTTGGGGGTCCTAAGGTGATGGACCTCAGACATAAAGTGGTTCACCTCTATCGTAGCACGCGTCAATGAGTTGGAATGAAGCATGCACTGCACCTGCGTTAAGAATAGGTGCCATCAAAAAACGGTTGGCCACCTGAGTGTATCCTATACATTTTCTTAATAAAACATGATCGGAAGGCAAGTGAAATAACACTGGCGGTCCCAAAAAAACGGCCAGCTGTGCTCGCGGAAGACGGATTGCTAACTTGCGGGCGGGCGCTCACGCCGGTGCCGTCGCTCGAGTGGTGTATATGTTCGGTGATAAATTCCCGCCTCCCGTTCTCTTTCCAGGCGGACTCGGGTGTAGCAAAATAGTCAACCTTGGCATAGTTTTTCCCCTGCGCCAACCAAGAAAAAGTGCGTTTGTGATTAAAGTGAGGTACAGCGTCACTCACGCGCGGACCCAGGCTACGGCGTTGTATTAGTAGGGGGGATGTTACGACGGTGTTGTGATAATGCTATGATGATGTTATGATATACCCCCCATTTGCACTACGGGGTTTGAGCCAGTCGCACGAGTCACCCTGTACCTCACGGATAAAACATCTTCAGGCGTTTTTTTTGTTGTTGTTGCTGTTGTCTGAGCGTGGCTTACCATTCCATTGCAGATTCGTATCGCGAAGTTAAGACAGCACGAAAGCTTGAGGCCGCGAAGGAACGGAGGGGGGTCGCTCACGCGAGTGACCTCGACCCACTGCAAAAAAAAAACAAAAAAAAAAGACCCCCGCTATCGGAGTGGTGTACAAGTATCTAAACTCGGCAATGAACCGCGGGGCACAAAAAGCTACATATAGCACTATATGATACTATATAAGGCTGTGATATCACGATCTTGGTCTGGTGCTGAATCGGATCGGATACAACGTGTGGAGGCGTTTTCCTCCGTGACCGAACCATCAGCATCAATCGGCATGGCGGAGGTTGCATCGAACGCTGCTGTGGAGATGATCTCTTCCGAAGGGCTACGTGCGTACGCCGCAGGGGATTTTGCCCTTCTGGAAGGCATCGGCGTCCATATCGCAGTGGAGCGGGAGGGGTAGGGGCATCCGCATAGTGGAGGGGGGGGTGTATACCTGATACTCATCGTCATGCGTGGCCGTAGTCTTCAGACGATATATCCTCGCAGCCCTACAATACCGGGACGAAGCACGTCCGATTTTCACCAACTCTGCATCGTGGAGAGGGGGGGGGGTACTCATTTTATGCATAGCTATAGTCGTATGACTGTAGACACTCGCATCACTGCAAGGCCGGGACGGAGCACGTCGGGTTTCCACCAACTATGGGTCGTGGGGGGGATGGGGGGGGGGGGGGGTGTACTCACTTCATGCATAGCCGTGGTTGTATGCCTATACACCCTCGCATCCCTCCAATGGCGGGACGGAGCATGTCGGGTTTTCACCGACTAGGGAGACGTAGCTTACACCAAGCTCGAAGCGACGCGAAGCGTTCGGCTAATCGCATTAAGGGTAAACTTCGGCACCTCGTGCGTGCTTTTTTACCTATTGGATGACGGCTTCGAATCGATTTACTTGTTCTCTGGTGTGACCACTTCCAGAGACAACAACGCAGATGCTATGTAGCAACCTCGTAGGTGCCTTACCGTATGCGCATTACGTGATACCATCCCCTTTGCGCGGAGTTAAGGTTCTCCACTCCGCGCAATATGACCTAACTCGACCACCATCTCGGTTACTGCCAAAACACAAACACGAGAAGAAAAACAAATATGGCACCCTGGTGCTCTATCTCACGTAGTGAGAGGCGTATTCGACAGCGTCTTTGCCAACCGGCGACAACCCCAGCAAGGGGGTGGGGGGTGTACTCGATATTCATACATGGCCGTAGTCGTATGACCATGAGCCCTCGCATCCCTACTATGCCGGGACGGAGCACGTCGGATTTCCACCAACAAGGCATGCATTGCTTGCACCGAGCGCGAAGCGCCGTGAGGTGTTCGACGAGTCGTATCAAGGGTGAACTGCATCCTACTAAGAATCGCTTTGCTTGCACCAAGCACGAAGCGCCGTGAGGTGTTCGACGAGCGCATGAAGGGTGAACTGCATCCTATTAAGAACCGCTTGTGAGGCGGACTTACATATGGATGACGGCTTCAAGGAGTTAATTTAATTTTCGGTATAGCCACTTCCGGAAACAGCAATGGGAGTACTATGTAACTGCCTCGTGCATGCCTTGCCATAAGCACACTACGTGATACGATCATTCCCCCTGTGCGGAGTTAGGGTTTTCCATCCCGCACAAATGATCTAACTCGACTGCCGGCTGTGATCGACCGCCGAAAACAAAAACGGTACTCTCGTGGTCTACAGCAGTAGCTCATGCAGTGAGCGGCATGTATTACAGTGTCGTTGCCAACCGACGCCAACCCAAGCTATATAATAAAGGCTAGGAGATGGGGGGGGTGTACCCAGTTTGTCCATGGCCGTGGTCGTATGACGATAGACCCTCGCATCCCTACTATGCCGGGACGGAGCACGTCGAGTTTTCACCAAATAGACAGACATTGCTTGCACCAAGCGCAAAGCGCCGTAAGTTGCTCGGCGAGTCGCATGAAGGGTGAACTGCATCATTCCAAGAACCTTTCGTAAGACGGACTTCGGCACCATGTGCCTACTTTCTTGCTTATGGATGAGAGCGCCAATGAGTTATACTTTGTTTTCTGGTGTGACCACTCCAGAGACAGCAATGGGTATTACTATGTAACTGCCTCGCGGGTGCCTTGCCATTTTCACATTACGTGATGCGATCATTCCCCTTTTGCGGAGTTAGGGTTTTCCACCCCGCACAATACGATCTAACTCGACAACCATTATGGTGACCGCCAAAAATAAAAAAACGGTACCCTGGTTGTCTAGCTCACGCATTGAATGGCATGTTTTACAGTGTCGTTGTTAACCAACGCCAACCCCAATATACATATAATGTTTTACAGCGTCGGTGCCAACCGAGGCCAACTATTATTTGTATATTTACGGGCGGGGGGAAGGGGGGGTATATTAATTTCATGCATAGCCGTCGTCTTAAGACCATAGACCCTCACATCCCTACTGCGACGGGTTGGAGCACGTCGGGTTTTCACCAACCAGGCAGGCGTCGCACGCGTTCACCTATCGCAAAGCGCCGTGAGCAGGGGAGGGGGGACGGAGGGGGTAAAGGCGGCTGGCGTGTCCATTGGCATATGATGAGGGCGCGGCCGAAAGCGCTATGAGGACAGCAGTGCGAAGCGGGTGGAGCTGAACGACCCTCGCGCATATGCTACCGCAAGGAACGCCGGACAACAAACACAGCACGCGCAACTGGGCAAAGATTGAGTTCGACGGAAGTTCTCAATCCCACAGCTGAGGTGTCATCGTTTTATGTTTTAAGAGGAAAAGCCGACCACTCTTGATCCCTACCGACTCCGCTCGTGGTACGGCGAACCGGGTACATTGAGCCGGGGGGGGCAGACCCGGAGCTGCCCCTCCCCGCGTGTTAATGTGACATAATAGACACATGCTACAACAGCGGTAGCCTCAGCTTAATTTCTGAGGCTCTGTCTGTTGGATTGTATCGTCACAGCACGACGGTTACAAAAGTTGTAGAGGGTTGAGTATATGTTCGTAGGCATTTTTACGCTATTTTTCTCACGAGCGGAGAGCTCCAGCACTCCGCTTTCTGCTCCTTCTCTCCTCTCTGTCCTCTAATACAACGAAGATGAGAACACTCGTCGGACCGCGAGGCAGTCAGGGCATCCGGGCTCGGACTCTACGAACACTGTCTGCACTTGAGAATCTCCATGGCGAAGCATGTGTAGTAGTACTGGGGCAGCATGGTCCTAGGGGGCGACTACTGCTATGCAGGGGTGCCTCTGGCTCTGTAATGGTCACTCACACGACGGTTGCTTGGATGTTACATCTCTGGCATTAGTTGCTCGCTGTCCCCCTCACCCCTTCTGACAGAAGGAGGGGCGGAGCCGTTCGTTCAGGCAGGCGATAACGCCTGCCAACTACACAGGGGAGAACTGCTACAAATCATAGCGTCCCAACGGGGTAGAGGGGGATACCACAACACATGCTACGCTCGAGGTGCGAACTGTTTTTTTTTCTGAGGCTTCTCGACGGTTTTCTCCAAAACAAGAAAGGGGGGGGCTACACGAAACGAAATATGTGGGCTTCGGAAATATATCACCGAGACCTTTTTTTCATTAGATAAAATCGCTGGAGGCGTTTTTTTTTCCTTTTGGCTCCCATCGTTTTCCTGGAAACCAGCTAGGAAAAATCTCGACCCCAAGGGGACTAGACGCGCGCTATCATACGACAACGGTGGCTGCACTTTTTAGCAGAACCATTTGCTGGATGATGACGGGGCTCCTTCACCCAACATCGCTGGAATTGTCGAAAATCTTGTTTTGCAGTATTCTTTCGTTTTTACGACGCACGCCACGGTCAAGGTGCTCCGTTTTTCCTCACGGACAAACCGACTTGTTCGCGAACTGATAGTGCAACCCGATTTTGGGTTAAGAAGCCCCCGTCATTCAGAAAAAAAAAAGCCCAAAAAAGGTATACCTCTATCGTTACACCCGTCAATAGTCCATCGGGATTGTCCATCGGGTTTTGTAGTTCATTTTTTGTAAATCATAATGTCCTCAGGCGAGGAAGCCGCAGAAAGACCAAATCGAGCACCTCCACCTTATAGCATTACTTGATATAATGTATGTCATGTCGTGCGGGATTACACGGCATCAACGGCGGGAGCCGTAGGTGTTCGACGATCCTCGGCTGAAGCGCGAAACCTCTATTTTTTTTTACCCGTCAACAGCTTGCGTGGTGGCGGTGGTGGTGCCGGAGGTGCAGACGACGTCTCTTTCTCTGGGTGTGTGTGTTCTCTCTCTCTCTGTCTTTCTCCGGCATTCTTGCGGGGAAAAAACAGGAGGAGGCTCCCCAAGTCAGAGCCAGTCCACCGCCGCGTCTGGGAGTAGTGTGTGAGAGATCTCCAGACCGTGGCTACGGCGTGGGGGGGGGGTAACTGCTAGGGTCCTTTTTTGCAGTGGCTCAGGGGCTCACTCGCGCGGGTGACCCTCCCCTGTGCCTTTGCGGTTTTAAGCCTTCGCGCTGGTTTAATTTGACGATATGAACCCGCGATGGAATGGGTCGGTACGATGCGCGAAGCAAATCGTGTAATCTCTTTTTTGTCAGTGAAGTGCAGAGTCACTCGTGCGAGTGGTGAGAAAACCCGGTAGGGCAGAAAGGGGGGAGGGTATCCACGCCTACCGTATCCCTCGCCGAGAGATGTGTCTTGTGCATGAAGATGTCTCGTGCGAGATGAAAATATCTCAACGAGACGACAGTAGCTGGACGAGATAAAAATATACCGACGAGATGACAATACATATGTTATACGAAATGAAAATAGCACGTACGAGATGAAATATATATCGACGAGAGATGAAAGAAAAACAGTTAAACGGTATTTCGACAAGATATCTTTGAAGACATCATTTTCGCTACTGGTGTCCTCCTTGTTTTGGATAAGACCGTTCAGAAGAATGATCCCAGGGGGGGTGTTATCAGACGTGTTATATGGTATGTCACCGAGTAGGGGCGCACCTGAACCGGCACCAGGCGCTGGTCTACGAGCTCTCCCGAATCTGCAAGCGGCCATCCATCCGCAGTGAAGCAGGATGCGGATCGCCTTTCAACTGCCGACAGGGGCTTCCTCATGATGTTAAATGTACGCCCACAACAACTGGCTGCGCTAGCAGTTCACGCTCTGACTACGCCGTAACCTCTGAGCTAGCAGTCCGCACTGACCATAACCACTGAGCCAGCAGAACGCACTGAGCACGAACGAGCTCAGCGATTGCAGTGACGTAGATGCTGTGGAAGCCTCCCAAACACCAGCGTATTACAGCAAAGCGGGTATATATCCCTCGACGTCACGTACGTGCCTAGATCCCACACGCGGGGGTTCCAATGCGCGCAGCAGGCAGCACTGATCGAAGTGGACCAGAGTCATCCCACGGAAGTAGGAGTTGCAGTTGTTAATGTTAATGTTGATGTTACGGTTGAACTCCTCAAGTGCGGAACTATCGATTAGTAGGACAATTTTACGGGTATACTTGGTTTAGGACTAGCGCCTAGGAATGTGTTGGTCGGGTTGCTGGCGAACGAATGCCTTCAAAGGCATGTTTAGGTCGGGTAGTGATGATGATATTGAGCTAGCTGCTCATGTTAGGAGCTCAGAAAAATGTTAGAATCTGCTTCCCCTAGCGTAGGATGGCTCACTTGCCTATTGTTTTCCACTTCTAAGCCGCGCTAACACAACCTTACTACGGCTCGTCCGAGACAGGTGTCCTTCGACGAGCGCGGCCATATACTCGCCACCCTCGCGACAGAAACCTTGGGATATAAACCACAGCGAATAAACCCCATTTGGCGGGGAGAGGGGAGGGGAGGGGCAGATGTGGCGACCAACTAAAATAAACAGTGCGCACCGTTTTCAGATGTAACCGCAAACAACCGGACGAGTTGTGCCAGGCTGTGCACAATGTCGTAGCTGTCCGTTTGAATTGCGGTTCGGGCACTAACATGGCCATCGCTTGGCCACGTTCAAGATTGCTTCGTGTGGCTGAAGCTGAAATCGCCGGATTGCTTTCAACCCAGAGGGGTTAACCGACCAGCTGGCCGCGAGCACGGACGGGCGGACGGACGGACTGGCGGACGGACCGGGTGACGAACGGACAGGGCGACGGACGGCCCGAGGGATGGACGGACGAACCGACGGACGGGGGGAGGGTCCATTTTTTGACCAGGAGAGGCATTTTTGAGAAACGTCTCCACCACGCGCCAAGCCATAACTCACCATCCTCACGATGGAAAGCTGTGGGCGTCTCGGAAAGAAAGGCAGCGAAATAATCGATCGTGTTAGGGTAAGGCAGCGAACTGTTCGATCAGCTTACGGCAACGTAGCGGCAAATTCTACCAGCTGACCGTAGCGCAGTTGGCAGTTGAACGGAAGGACGAACGGGGGGAAGGTCTGTTCCTTGACCAGGACAGGCATTTTTGAGGAACGCCTGTACCACGGCCCAGGCCATATACTCGACATCCTCATGACCAAAGGCTTTGGGCGTCTCGGAAAGAAAGGCATCGAATCGATCGATCGTGTTCGGGTAAGACAGCGAATTATTCGATTAGCAAGGTAGCGACATATTCCACCAGCTGGCTGCGAGCGCAGTCGGACGGACGGACGGACGGACGGACGGGGGTAGGGTCGGTTCCTTGACGAGTACTGGTGCTGTTGAGGAACGCCTGTACCGCGAGCGAAGCCATAATATCACCACCCTCACGATTGTTTTTTTTTTTCACACACTTCTACTTTCCAGCTTCTGGACAAGCCGTGGTCACAGGTGTCGTCCCTTCTCCCCCCCGGTCCTTGCCTTCAATTTTTATCGCGCATAGGGTTCAGCAATCCCACTGCTCGTCGATATTTCATCGAGTGTTGCTAACTCACGCTCTCGCGCTTTCCGCAAGTCATTAGTGCACAAGAAAAAGTACCAACGAATTTTTACGAGTGTGCACTCGGCGGGCTCGAACCCACGAAACTGACCTATACCAGGCTCGAGGATAACCTGGTACGCCACCGGGGCGACCGGATCTATGGAAAGCACTGGCCGTCTCAGTCGCCACCCTCACGATTGAAATCATCGGCCGCCTCAGGAAGAAAGTAAGCGAGCAAATCGACCAGGAAAAAAAAACGCGAGTTGATAGAGCAGCTGGCCGCGAGCATGGTTGAATGGATGGACGAAAAATACACTATTAATACTGCCTTACGGAAGGATATTCGACTTACACCGGAACGGCATCTACGCCATATTGTGGGAGGGCAAGAAATAGTAAGAATAATAATAGTAAAAATGATAGTGGACGAAGAATTGATCCTTCCTTGGCCAGTACCGACGTTTGTAAGGATCGCTTGTACCAAACGTTCTCGGTTACTACCAAAGTCTTGTCGCGATTCGCGTCGGGTGCACCGATACAAGCTTGCGCTGAGGGGCCGTCAGGCGGGGGTAAGGAAGCAGGAGGGCTCCCAACAATGGCGTGGGGGTGGGTGACACGCAAAATGCGTAGTAGGACATACTAAGCTTGGGGCATAGCAGTGGGGGTAGTGGGAAATGATGGAGAACAAAATGATCATGAGAAAATTGATAGTTGACGGCGCTTTTAAGTAGATGTGATACAAGAGGGAAGAACAGGAAGCGGAGTGGCTGAGAGTGATGGTATTCGAAATCCTGGGTCGCTTTCGAGATATATACCTCCAAAAGATGCGAGTACTAGCATCCAACTGATAAGGTCTCCCAAAAAAAAGAAAGGTACACCCCCCCCCCCCGCCAACTACTACTTTTAGTCTCACCCAAAAACCGACTCTGAGAAAGAACGGACCGAAATGTGCTCTGCACGTGGTCGTATGTCAGACGAAATATCATGTACTACCCTGGTGCGGATGTAAGGTTCTCCAACCCGTACGGTATGATCTAACTCAACCAACCATCCATGCTTACCTCAAAACAAGAACCGGCAGTGGCGTGATTAACAGCGTCGTCGCCAACCTATGGGTAACCCCGAGCAGAGAGAATAGCGGGAATAGGGGGGAGATTGCAAGCACCGCCTCTTCGTGCACCCCCCCCCCCCCTCCTCCTCCACTGCGTCCCCCATCTCGTATTAGTTTTCGCACCTGACCTGCCCACGAGAGGTGTACCGACGAGGTGACTGAGTCATTCTGGCCCTCTTGTAATTTCACCACCTCCAACGTCTTACGAGCGGTTCATGGAAGGATGCAGCTCACCCTTCATGTGACTCGCCGAAAACTTCACGGCGCTTCGCGCTTGGTGCAAGCAATGTCTGCCTGGTTGGTGAAAACCAGACGTGCTCCATCCCGGCATGGTAGGGATGCAAGGGTCTATGGTCATACGAGACTACGACCATGTACAAACTGAGCACACTCCCCCCCCCCCCCCTCCCCTCCGTACTACATGAAAACTCGCAGTTCGTGACGGATCGAAGGGGGGCTGGTGTGTGTGTTCTCAATTCATGCGTAACCTTCGCCTCAAGCCCATAGACCATCGTATGCCTACGATAGAACGCCCGGACGGGGCCACATTTTCCCCGGCTGCAGAGTCTATCCATTCAGAGGTGTGGGAGTGGGTTTTGAGTGGATTTTGAGGAGCCGTATCTTCCAATTGGCATTTTCGACTCATGTTCTAGTTCGTAGAACCGGGGTTTCTCCGAATTTCCCACACTTCTGCAGATGCGGCTCATCGGTGCGGGCTAGTGTTATGGTACGGCCTTGGAATGGCAGATAGTTGCCTCACCAAAGGGCAATTGACCCGTTTTTGTGTTGTTATGATAGCGTTTCGTATTTTCGACTCATGTTCTAGTTCGTAGAACCGGGGTTTCTCCGAATTTCCCACACTTCTGCAGATGCGGCTCATCGGTGCGGGCTAGTGTTATGGTACGGCCTTGGAATGGCAGATAGTTGCCTCACCAATGGGCAATTGACCCGTTTTTGTGTTGTTATGATAGCGTTTCGTATTCAGGATAATCAGGAGACGGAAAGGGCACAGACGGAAAGGGCACGCACCTTTCCGTCTCAGAGGCCATCACGATTCTGAGGGAACAATATCAAGCTGCAATATCAAGCTGCTTCTTCTGTTATTATAGCTGCCATTTCAGGGGGGGAAAGTGTTATAAGGCTGGTTTGGGTAAGCAACTGGTCAACCTTTTGCAAGTGGCCAAACGGACTAATACCCTACTACTCCCTTAAGAAAGTGAGCAACACCTAAGACATGCTTACTTGGCATACCCAGCGGGGTTACTCTATGCCCCACTCCATCAACTTAATAGCACGACGTCGTGTTTTCACCGACCAGGCAGATATTAGATATTGCTTGCACAAAATTGCGAAGCTCGGGGTGGACGGGAAAGGGGTTCGTGTTATACCATCCCCTTTCCCCTGTTGCGGCGTTATTATTCGTAGCGAAGGTGTCGTATAATAATATGTGGAATGCGTTGTCGCCTCTGCCTGTCGACGGTGGTTTATTTGGTTCTCTGCATGACCCCTTTCTTTTCCTTTCTGTCAGCCATTTGTGACCGATCGAGGGGGGGGGGGTGGTAGTGTTATTGTATCTTTCCTCCCCTGTTGCGGCGTTATGGTTCGGTAACAAAAGTATCTCCTCATCATGCATACCTGGCAAACGTTATCACCTGCTGGTTGAGGGTGGGTAGCTTTGTTGGTTCTCTGTGTCCCTCCTCTCCTCTCCTTTCTTTCCCGTCATATATTACCACACCCGCGTATCCGATTTATCTCCCGATCTCCACGGCAGAAGAAACGTTGACTTTTCGGCGTTGCATTTTTTTTTTTTTTTTGGTATCTCCTGTCTCAAATATGAATTTTGCATCGTTTTTTTTCTTCTTTTTCGTCGTTGTTGCTTCTTACTATATATTACTATTACTACTATTATCATTTCGTTCGCTATCCGACAATGTGCAGCGTTTTTACGTCAACGAAAAAAAAAAATGGAGGGGGAAAAAAAAGTAAAATCCAGACCGCGAAAAAGAGTGAAAAGGGCAAAAAACGTGTTTTCATGGTTCCCACATTATTCTTTGGTCCTGCGTCGAGCGGTTCCAGGGACAAACAAAAAAACTAACATCCAGCCCACGAAAAAAAAAAGTAGAAAAAAAGCGCAATAAGCGTGTTTTTTTTATTGTTCCACTTATTGTTCCATTTGGTTCTGCCTCGAGCGGTTCCACGTCAGAACGCCTGACAACGGAGATCCGCGTGTGCAAACTCCCTCGCTCCTCCTACATGTAGAGGCCCTGTAGGCCACCACGAGAAGTAGACGTAGGGATGCGGGCGGTGGGTATCTTGTTCGCTAAATCTAACGGAACAGAGACGGCGTGCTAAACAAACCCATCCAAGTACGATAATTTTTTCTTTTCTTTTTCACACACATCTACTTTTCAACTTCTTCTGGACAGGCCGTGGCCACAGGTGTCATCCCTTCTTCCCCACGGTTCTCGCGTTCAATTTTCATCGCGCATAGGGTTCAGCAGTTCCACTGCTCGTCGCTTTTTCGTCGAGTGTCGCTAACTCACGCTCTCGCGCTTTCCGCTTGCAAGTCAATTTGTGCCCAAGAAAAAGTCCCAACGGATTTATACGAGTATGCACTCGGCAGGGCTCGAACTCACGAAACTGACCTATACCAGGCTCGAGGATAACCTGATACGCCACCGGGGCGACCATATGTGGTGCCAGGTGCACGTTTTTATACATGGGGTATAATGGTAATAAGTACGATTGTATTATATAAACTGTTCTGTTTTTGGACGTTGGACGATGGGGCCAACGTACAAAAATATGAAATATCAAATGTATTTACCTGTGTCGTGCTCCTCCGGTTTTTGCCCTCGTGTTGATGGCATCACAACGACGACGTACTGCTTGTGTAGAATTGTCCTTTCCTTCAAGTAGAGTGTGCGGTACGTAAATGATACGAAGCATATATATATGATATGTGAAGTAAAATACATGCAGAGACACACCCGCAGCCAGCCTTGAATGGCATGCCACGGAAAACAAAAAAAGCATCATCACGCACGGATTTTTTTCTTCCTCTACCCATTTTCTACCGTCTAACCACACGTTCGTTGCACACCATTACCACCACCTAAACCTCTTTTTGTCGCTGCTGCCCCCCCAAATTGTGCTGTAGTTACAGAGATATACGCCCGAATAATGTGGATGAGATCTTTAATAACAGTCATCGCTGATTGATAGTGCAGTGGCTATGGGGTATTTCAACAGCTGGCGTTCATGTACTGGTTGGTATGAATAACGGTATAACACACACCGGAAATGAAAGCTTCGCTGACCTCTGCAGCGCGGTGGACTAGTAATAGCTGGTAGATTTTTCCATAAGCGGCATATATGCGGACTTGAGTACGAATATGCCACGAGAAGCCACCACACACACCGAAAAAGTTTTTCTTCCACATGTATTTCCGAGCATTTTTCTCTTTATTTCCGCATTCCGCACGCAACACCCACACACCAAATAAATGTAGGGAACAATGGTGACGCTCCAAGCATCGTCTCCCCCTCTCCTCTCTTACCCTTGCATAGTCTAGATAGACCATAATATAATGTTGCTTGCAAGTCTTGTCTTGAGCTGCTTCGTGCCAACCCAGAAATGAAGAAAGGTACGCCATGAACCATGCAAGGAGAGCGCCTTCCAACATCGACACCCCTCCGCCCCCCTCGAGGCCCGCACGACAACCCAACCCATGTACCACCCATCGTACCACCGCCTATCTCTGTTACTGGCGGCACAGCCGATCAAACAGAGGACCTTGCTAGGTGTAACGAGGGCTCGAACGGGCACAGCAGTCGAAACCTTTGTACATAGGGTCACAGAGGAGACTAGTCAGGGTTAATCTGCGTACTACCAAAATTCCCTACCCAAATTAAGCTGCTGGTTATTGACACATAACACGCAAGACACAACACAACCCCTGGGGCGAACTTCATGGTCGATTTGTTCGAAAACAAAGGGGAGCACAACCAATGGACGACGAAAATGGTGGCTTTGGAAGAAGATCTCGTCGATAACACATCCCTCCGATGATTGTCACGGCTGTTATTTTTCCGAAACCAGAGGGGTGCACACGACTGTGAGTACGGTATATATATTTGCCCTGGGAGCCTAGCTGCTCATTATATACAACGGAAATGGTGTGTCTTTGGAAGAAGATCGTCTCGTCGATAACAACACGCACGCCCTGCGGTGATTTTTCAGCGATGATTTTTTTCCTTGAAACTAAGGAAAGGGACACACGCGCCGCGCGACAAAACTGGTGGCTTCTTTGGATGAAGATTTCGTCGATAATACACCTCCTCCTTCCCTCCCTGCCTCCCTCCCTCCCTCCCTCCCTGCGATGATTTTTTCACAGTCGATTAATCTCCAAAAACCAAAGGAGGAGGGGCACGCGCGTGCGGAAAAACATATTTGTTATTATGCTCGAACTGCTGGGCTTTGACACTGACTGTAACTGTTGCGCAAGATGACACATTATATCATACTTTGAAAAACATGATTTTGCGTAGGCTGCCACGACACGAAGCGAGCACAGCCGAGGCCATCCCCGGCAGGGGCGAGAGGGGCGAGCAAGCTGAGGCACGTGCAGGAATCAGCGCAGCGAGATGTGGACCTCAGCTCGATCGAGTCACCTCGAAGACGGCTCAAAACCTGGTCTAAATCGGAGCCTTCGGCCACTCTCGTGCAAACACCAATATTTTTGTCCTTGTAATTATGAAACCCCTAGGGCGAATTTCAGAACAGGTTTCCCCCATGAGACAAGGGGGGGACACAAAAAACGAAAATAACGGTGGCTTGATCTTTGGAAAAAAAAGGGTCGTTGAGACTTGTCCGTAAATCCTAAACCGGTGTCTCTTCTTATGTTTTTCGCTGTAGCCATCACCTGCCCGTTGGGATGTCCCCGCGTCTTGTGTCAGATGTTAGCCCAAATAGCTAAATAAAAAATCGGGCCTGGAGACAAGAAGCAACGTGAATGAGTAGCGAATGAGTGCTACTCGTTCGTTTTTGCACTAGTAACTAGCCCCAACGAAGCAGATATCGTCAAGATATTTCCAGATGATCTCGCCGAGATCTTTCCATAAAAAACGCGTTGATCAACGGTTTATACAGCCTAATCCAATGGAAACCGATCTCGTAGAGATTTTGCCAGATCTCGTCCAGATTTTTCCTTCGTACGCCGTCTTCCTCATCGCCCCCCCCTGTCTAAACCAATGGAACCAGATCTCATCGAGATGTTGAGATCTTTCAAGATCTCGTCGAGATCGTCCCATAAAAAACGCATCGCTCGGCGGTTTGTACAGTTGTCAATCTCCTTTCCCCCCTATCGACGAAAAATCGGCTTCGAAAATCGTCCGAGGGAGCGTGGTGTTTTTTGTTTTATTTCCTGGTATATTTTTTTTTGTCTGCTCGTCCCTTCTATTATCTTTTCACATTGCCTTTCTTCTTCTCCCTCTCTACTACTGTAGATGTAACTCAGACCCGGGGTCACTAGGTTGGTCCTTCTCCCCCCTCTACCCACTAGGTACGCGCCTGGGCCTTCCTTATTTTTGGCGGGAAGATTCCAGCGGTTTCTTCCCCCCCCGTCGACTGGCATCGAATTGTTTTACGATGATAACGTCATCAGCCGTCGACGCATATAATCATTAACAGTTGTATTTTTATTCGAGCGAATCGAGTTTCTAATCTACACCTGGGCCTCGCAATATAGGCTCCCACGAAGAAAAAATAGTTTGCGTGCGTGTTTTCGACTAAACTTGATTTTAGTGTGGGATCATTTGATTTTAGACTGCAGGTGGAGGCAGACCACCACGGAGCGACAAAACACACACAGCAGACCACACGGGCAAAACCAGCAGCACACACCGCTCACACAGCCGGCACACAGCGCTCACACAGCGGGCAGCACACAGACAACGGGCGCAGCGGGCGACAATAGTGGCCAGCGGAGAGCGGGCATGGAGAGTGTGTGCCCGCTAGGGGTGTGTCCGCTGAGTGTATCTACTGCTGTCTCGTGGTGAGAGTAGGTCATCATGGAGAGACGTCCGTTGGGGGCGATTGACCCAAACTCGGTCCGTGCGCCAACGCCAGAAGGGCGACAGCAGACACGGCGGAGGGGCTTGAGAGGGACCTCTACCTAGCTAAGGGAGCCAAGGTCATGCTCACGAAGAACCTGTAACAACAAGTTGGACTCATGAGCGGCATTCGAGGCAAGTCGTCGAGTTGGTGTTTGCAGACGACACGCCCCCGCCGAACCTCCCCCTTGACGTTGTCGTTAAGTTGAGAGGGTATTCAGGGGGGAAATGGTCGTCTCAGGAGAGATATAGAGGGGGTGTGCCGATTTCTCCCGTAGACACTGCTTGGCAGGACGGGGGAACGCAGGTCAGGACGCAACTGCCGCTGAGGCTCTGCTGGGCTATCACTATGCACAAATCACAGGGGCAGACGTTAGAGAAGGCCGTCATAGACTTGGGGCCGAAGGAGGCCTGCACGGGGCTTACTTTCGTCTGTCTCAGTAGGGCTAAAAGACTAGCGGACCTCATGGTAGAGCCAATGAGTTTCGACAGGATAGGCAAGCTTGGAAACTCCGACACCATGAAGGCTAGGTTGCGGGAAGAAGTTAAGCTGGTGGACTTAGCACAAAGCACGCGAGGTAGGTACACAGGCATGGGCGTCTTCAACGCCGTCGCGGCTAACTAATGACCACATCAATTGCAATACAACAAACGTCACATCGGCTCTATTCCACCTGTGGTGCCCCTCGCAATCACACGAACCAATGGCCCGTGGACGCACACGTCTGACGACGGTTACATCTATCAGCTGTCGCTCGTTTTAGCGACAGCTATTGTATCTTTTTCGGGTCGCCTGCTGTGATAGACGTAGGATTTTTTTTGTTTTTTTGAAAGACGGTTCTTCTGTTTTTCAATATTTGGTTTCATGTGTTACAGTACGGCCTTGGACGGCCGGTAAAATTACC
Organism: Undaria pinnatifida; assembly: GCA_012845835.1. Classification (NCBI taxonomy): domain Eukaryota; class Phaeophyceae; order Laminariales; family Alariaceae; genus Undaria; species Undaria pinnatifida. The sequence continues at coordinate 3,276,187 of JABAKD010000011.1, read as the reverse complement.
TCGAAATTAGGAAATAAATGTGTCGCTTTTTTATTGACAGGATCGCGTTTTGTATTTGGGAGATATTCATTCAAATGAGACGGACGAGAGCCCCACACCGTTAGATGCCATCGGGCTCTGATGGGACTAATAAAGTTGATTCCTCTCTATCTACTACGCCCTCAGAAGTTAAAAAAGTGAGTAGTCACCATGAGGACTAGCTAAACAGTCAGACCTGCAAGGGGATACTCCGTCTCTCCGCGCACGCACCTTCCAAAAATGGCGTCCGCAGCAGGACTAACAGAAAAATCTCCGCACAAAATCAGATGCCACTTACACCTGACCTGTATACGATATCGGGTCGCACTTTCAATTCGCGATCAAGTTGGTTTTGGGGGTGAGGTATAAAGCTCGCCCTCGTCATCATGTGAAGAGCCCCTGAAAAAGATCTGCGTACCTCTCTCTCTCTACCGTAACCTGCGTCTCCATGACATCTTGGTATTAATATATATAGTGGATAGGGATACACCCAAGTCGTGGTGGGGATACATACACTGAAAATATACCTGGTATCTTAATGCGACAAAATGTTCTGCGGTTACATACATCCACAGGTCGTGGTAGGGATGCATATACTAAAAATATACAATATACAAGTACCTGGTATATAGTGCCACAAAATGTTCTGGGGTCACAGATCCTTCGTATATTGCTACCTCGGCGGCGAAAACCATCGGCCTCCCCCACCGCGCTACTGAAGTCAGTATAGTGTTACCTCAGAGGGGCGAAAACTGTCGGCCTCCCCCACCGGTCGGTGGGGGAGGTGGCCGGCATTTTTCGGCCCTGATTTAACGCTACCTGTGTGCGGTCGCTGGGGACCGCGGGTCACGCGAAATGAATACTATAACATGTTCACCGGTGGGGGAGGCCAAAAGATTTCGCCCTTGAGGTAACAACCTATGTCTTCGGTCGCTGTGGGGGCCGGGTGGCGAGCGGTAGAGCGGGTGTCACGCGAATGAATACCAAAACCGAGTGTTTTTAAAGATCCGCAATGAGACTACCACGACGTTAGCGTATATAAAACTATATACCTAGACCTCGCCCCCGTCGGACGTCTCGCTCGGCATATCCTCCCCCCTCTCAGCCCTTCTCAGCCCGTAATTGCCGAAAAGAAAATTAGTTGCTGGGGAAAAGAACCGTCCCGAAGTTCCTTGCCTTCCTTGCTTTCCCTAGTCTCATTCTTACTTAGCTCTCATTCTCTCATCTTTACTGCTTGCTCTGATATTTTTATTTTGCTTTTTCAGCAACTTCTTTTTTGTACTTTTACTTTTGAAGTTGGCCAATTGCTGGCGGTTGGGAGGGAATTGCCGTTGACGGCTGCAAACAATTTGAATTTGAAATTTGCCGGATCGGCAATAACAATTTGAAGTTGAAATTTGCGAAGCGGACCAAGGCTAGTGCGGGAGAAGGCTCCGCCAACAGTGGGGGTGGTGGAGGTTCAGGATCAGGCGTGTGGAAGCTGGTCGGGCAAGAACGGGACTCAGCTTCTTCTGGCACTCCTGATTGGCCGTGCCCGAGCAAGGGTTGTGACGGCTTCCTCATCGCACGAAATAGGAAAAACAGGAGTTCCCAGTAAGCTGTCTGCGACACCTGCAGGAGTGACGAGCCTTCCACGTGCCAAGCTTTTCATGTAACCTTAACAAGAAGCACTGGGGAAGCGGCGACAACCCTCGTGTGTGTGACTGGTGTGACGCGGACACCTGTGATTCACCTTCGATCGGCGTCCCTAACGAAGGAGCTGAGAGCTTGACGAAACGTGAGTTTCATTTCTTCGTGTTGTTGGAATTTGATGTTTGCTGTCAGCTACTATACTACTGAATCTGCCTACAATGGGACTCGAAGGGTGCGCCAGCTAGCGTTGGGCTGCGAAAGCAACTGAGTTAAATCGACACACGACGCGTATGAAAACACGCGGAAGTGTGGTGAGCTAAAGCTTTATTTTTCCCCATCCGCCGGAGGATAAAAAAAAAAAAAAAAAAAAAATCTGATGACTTGGATGATGTTGAGAGTTTCCCGTTGTCAGTGTGTTCAGCGCCGTGCGACATAGGTAAGACACCAGATGTCAACACCCTGTATTTTCGGTAGTGCTGCGTTGAGTGTTGGTTGAGTGTGCTGCAAGTTGTGCGCAATAGACTACCAGTATGTGGTTTTGGGTGTTGGTGAACTCAAGCGAATCCTGTTTCCAATAATGATGCACATTGAAATTTACATTGTTTGATCTTGTGTGTCTGTCTGCAACGTCTGCTGTAGCATGTGTGTGCTACACCAGCGTGGTCGAACTACCACACAGTGTGGAAGCTGTGCTTGGGGACGCGTAGCCTGAACAAACTCAAGTTCGCCTTGGTGGTCACGGAGGGCAGTCCCGTCGTCGGGGTAAGCATGTTGTACTAGTTGTCTACGCAGTTGTGTGCTGTGATTTCTTTTTCATGCGTACAAACACACTTTTGCATGTACGAGTACGTGTACGGGGCAGTCCCGTCATCGGGGTATAAGCGGGAATTGTACAAGTACTCAGGTCTACGAGTAGACCTATGCAGTGACGCTGCTGTGTGATGCGATTTCTTTTTCATACGTACAGCCAAACACACTTCATGTATGTACGACTACGAGTACGGGGCAGTCCCGTCATCGGGGTAAGCGGGTGTTGGACAAGTGGTCCATGCAGTGACGCTTTGTGCTGTGATATAAACACACGTTTTGGATGTGCGACTACGACTACGTGGTATCTATACATGTAAGACGCAATGAAAACGGGAAAGTCTCATCACAGGGGTCAGCCAGGGTTGTAAAAATGGTCCATGCAGTGATAAATAACACAGCAGCATGATAACTCAGCACCAGTCGCAGTACACACTGGAGGTTGATATATAGCAGTAAACAGAAGCTGAAGTTAACCTGGGTGATGCTGGAGAGCAGTCCCGTGATTGGGGTTAGCGAGTTGTTCATGTAATGACGCGGTGTACTACTACTGTTACTCATTTTTCATACAACCACATGAGCTCTTTGTATTAACGAGTACAAGTAGGGTGCGCAACCTCTTCAGGAATCGCAGTACACGTCGGTCGCAATAGTGTTGATAGCAGCAGTAATAGAGTAGTACCGAACAATATATACAGCAGGTACTGTCTCTTACCCTTCGTTGTCGGTATTTCGCCGGTAGGCCTTATATAGCAGTGTACCGGGGCTTACGCTTACCAGTTGCGACTGTGAATCCCGTTCGTTCCTGTCCCAGTGGTGGTTTCATAGGTGTTAGCAACGTTGTGGTACCAGGCAGGGCTTTGCCCATAAACGACCGCTTTCATTACAACAGTGTTAAATTGTACGACTTCCTTTCAAACTTTGGAAATCGACGACAGCTACGTGGCCTTACTATTTTGAACATTCACTGAACGCAAGGTATTCCCATCCGTTGTTGTCGTTTGCAGAAGCCCTGCGAAGCAGCCGCCGAGGGCCGCCAAGTCGGCGAGGACATAAACACGAAGTGCACCGGCGACATCAAGGTCGGTGACCTCCTGAAGAAGGCAGGCGACCACTTGCTCGATATACATCCCGCATTCCATTCCCACGGTGCCACGAGGGTGTTCGACATCGAGGTACGTTCTACTCTTATCTTGCGTCCTGTGTGTCACGAGTCGAGACATCCATGTCTCTTGCTCAAGACTAGGGGATGGCGTGCGGATATAGTCTATGAAGTGCGGCTCTTTTTCCGAGTACCAAGAGCAAGTACAACAATACCACAACAATTACTAACAACGAAAGGAGCTCCAATAATTTGGATGGTTACGACGTCTGCTGGAGAGAAGTACCAATACTTTTTTACGCATACTTATCGACGTCCTCCCGCCATGCTTCAACGTTTGTGGACAGATCCACAAGATCATCGACAAAAAACAAGAGTGCAAGGTGCTGGGTACCTCCGCTGAGGAGGAAGAGTCCAAGCAAGCCTACATGCTCCTTCGGAAGCAATGTTGACAGCACGTTCTTTATAGAACGTTAAGTTGTGGTTTATTATACCAGCATCGTTTTTTGAGAACTATGCCTAAATGCGTGCTCTTCGTCTTTCAGGAATACAAATGTACTTCACATGTTTGCGGTGTGTGCGTCCAAGTTCCTGCTTCCAGCATGTTTTTTTTGGCACTGCGCTCCTTTACATCTTAAGTAGTAGTTTTCCTGTCTCTATCCTTGACAAGCGCGTGCCTGGTGTTTAGGGTCTGCGATAATTTATTATTGATGATCGACTTAGAGAGAGCTATTAATAAGAAGTATACAGGTGCCACCTGAGAGGTGGAAGGATATGCCAAGCAAGTCCTCCGACGTGCCCATCATGGACTGGGCGAATGGATGGTAATAACAAACTCATAATCATAATCGTCTCTATCCTGTACCGTTGTACTATATATGGACCTCTTGGCATTTTCAAGTCGCCAGTTGCGCCATTTGTGCTTCTTTTCCGCCTTTCTACTGAATGTCCATTCCTCCTTCCGCAAGCGTAGCGGGCGGCGCCCAGCCGCCCGCGAGCGAAGCCCTTGTATAATATAAAAATTAAAATACACTCCAGCTGTAAGATCGAAGATTTTGTCGAAACTCATCTTTGCAAGCTGTGTGTGATACTCCGATCGCGCGTATTACGGGTTGTGTGTCCTCATTAAGGATATAGGTCGGCGACTCCCGTTGCAACTACAGTGTAGCTATCAGGGTCAACAGGGTGGTGTTAGGCAGTCTGTGCGCGGAAACTATAAAACCCGTTTCTGAGGGGGACAAAATCTGACAGCTGTGGAAGGATTTAATACCTGGTATATAATAAGGATGTGGGGAGACTCAAAAAGGAGTAGACTAGACGGGTCAAAGTCCCGAGGAGTTGCGTGCTGCTTTCATGCACGCTAACTTCGCGCACATACGCACGGACGTTTAGCCACTGAATGGTGGTCAGGCGAGATCCAACACGGAGGAAACAGGCAGGGGGAGGGCTTTTATCGAGGACTTCCCTTTCATGGCTCCTGTGCTTCCGGTTTGTTAGCCTATCCTCGACGTGAACATTTCAGTACAGAGCTTTGCCACCCGTTACCCCTCTTGACAATAGTCACAAGATTGTTGTAACATATTGCTCTGTCATCGCTTTATGCTAGGGGGGATGTTACGAATCTGTGTGAGTTACACGCTTTATGGTTACAGTATCAGAGACGTTTCGTAATAGCAGGGGACGCCTCTGATGCGGCCTCTTCTTGGTTGTTTCGTGGTATATTTTGACTCACAACAAAAACCAACCAATCTGCCTACCTCCATCCAACTGCCTTGGTCATCGTTTACAGGCCTCGGGAATAAGCAATCAGCTACCATCTATACCTTTCCTTGCTGGGAGACCTGTGCACCTTGCTCCAGAAAAGCCCGCTGGGCTTCTTCTACGAGACGCATGCAAGCGCACATCCGAACTTCGGTCGGATCATCGACTATCCTGAGGTTATAGTCTATTGCTCGTCATGTATCACATACATGATGCAGGCATCTCACCGTGCCAGGCTGCTAGTAGACTACGCATGTGTGCCACATCTTGACCTCAGCTCTCAACACTTGGGTTCCGATCCGTTGCAGACGCTATATATAGCTGCCGTTATGGTAGGTGTGCGGGATCTGTATATATATGTGGAGTACAACATGTGGAGTTTAGATGTTGGCCAGGATACAGATCGTACGATTCCCACCCGGCTACATGAGCTATTGACCGTACAGATCTTTCCCGAAATATCTAGATCATCGAAAGCGGGTATAATAGATTATCTGCCCCCACGCGTGCAAACTTCCCCAGAAAGAGGGAAAAACGATTGGCATTATGTATGAGTGAACGTATCATACGCATTCTTCACGTGTAAAAATATTGTACCGGGAGGTACACATCAGTTGGTACTGCTGCCGTGACCTCACCACTCCGCCCGAAACGAGGAAAAAAAGCCGAAGAACGACGGGAGGCGGGTGGCCGCCCCATGAAGTCCACTGCTACAACTACCACCACTTACTTGCTGTGCGTTCTGTCATCGTAAAACCAAAGACACATACGCGCGCGGGGCTAGCATACCGAGCGGAGCAGCAGCAGCAGCAACACCCACTACGAGAAAAAAAATGACCGCATCATTATTACTCCACGTACATTCATTCCCCTACGTATCCGCGAGTTTTACGCCCGCGGTGTCACGGCAAAACCCGCAATAGCATGCACGATACACAAAAACTACGCGTAAATAAACCGTACCGCGTCAAGGTATTCGGGTATCTGTTCAGTCAAAAGATGATTTCCAAGTGGAACGCCTAATCTCGAATATTTTTTCCTCCGAGACGGGATTTTTTTCTATGTACAGAGAGCTCCACACCGGCAACGAGGATAACACGCCAAGAAATCAGCCATTCACAAATCAGACAGGTCAGTATCTAGATCATCTAGATTATAGATGTGTCGTTTTTGTGGTATGCTGTGCGTCGTCTGTGCGGTACAGATCATCACCCAGGAAACACATGCTAGATCACCAGGTCATACGGCCCCGACCTCGTGACACGATCTAGATCATGCAGAACATAGGGATCTGCCCCCTCCTGAAAGACACAGATCGTGAGACGGGATCTGATCTTGTCTAACGATGCACAGCCACTGTCCGCACATGTGGTCGAGGCTTGCACCGCTCATGTCACGCGTGCACGATTTCAACCTTCAAAAATTGCCATCCTGTGTATATACCAATCAACCTTTAAGAACGTCATCCTACATCCACACGTGACATACATACTTGCGCCGACCAAAAGACGAAAAGCAGCGGAACAACGACATCGAGCATCGAGCCGAGGCTTGTGCTTTTTCGAAAAAAAAAGAAAAAATATCAAACCAAAAAACAAGCAAACACAACATGAAAACCTTTACCAGGTATATCTATTGTTACGAAAAAAAAAGCACAACATAAACCTTGTATCTATTTTCATCTATTAAGTCTATAAAAGGGAAAGAACCAATGAAGGACGGAATAAATGTCTGGGCGCTGCAATCAACACACACGCCGCGACGCACTGAAAACCGTACCAGCTACGACCCCCGGCGGTGCCATCAGGAGTTCAATACAAGGACCGGCGTTTTTTCTTCAGCCTTGCACGCCTCACCCCCCCCCCCCCTCCCCAACGACGCAGCATGCACCTTTTTTCACAGAGATATCACCCGGGCACCAGACCTCAGCAACCCACCCCCTTGCCTCTCCCCAACTCAGCCATTTTTTTCTATATATATTTTTTATCCCTGAGGATAAAAAAACTATTAGCCGCCTCCACTTCAACAACCTTATGCAAAGAAAATTCACGTCCCTTTTTCCCTTGAGTTGGTGGTATATGGATATATGGGTGTCGCATCGCATCCAAAAGTTTTCGATACAGCAATAACAGAAAAAAAAACTCACTTTTTTAATGAGTCTGGGCACCGGGCACGGCAATTGTATTCGCTCAAAACAACGCTCTTTCTACGTATACTCGTAGCTCTCTCCCTCTTTTCCTTGTACCCTTTCCATAGACGGCCCGCGCAAAAAAAGACCTGTCCCTCTCCCCCTCTCCCCCCCTTGCCTTCCCTTTCCTCCCTCTCATCCTCCTCCTCTCTACCCTTGTCTCGTCTTAGACAGCAGTTTCCCCCGCCTTGACATCCGTCTCCACGGGCGCAGCTTTAACAGCAGTGGCAGCGTCAGCGGCGGTAACACCAGCAGCAACAGCAGGCTGCTCACCCTCCACCTTCCGCTCTTCGTCGATAACCTTGCCCGCCTTCCAGGGAGCGTTGCAGTTGAAATGTCCTTGCTCAACGGTCTCGGGCGTGGTGTAGTACATAGCTGGAGGAAAGGGGGGGGGGGGGGGGGGTGAAGGGGGCGTTGGAGAAAGCGGAGAAGAAACGGAGGGGAGGGGAGAAGGGGGGGGGCAGATTGAGGAAAGGCGGGAGAAACAGGGGGGCGAGAAAGGGGAGGAAACAAAAAAGGGAGGGGGGCGAGGGGGAAGGAGGAGGGAATGGGGGAAGAGGAGTGGGGAGGGGGGAAGAGGAGGGGGGAGGGGGGGAGAGGAGGGGGGAGGGGGGGGAGAGGAGGGGGGAGGGGGGAAGAGGAGGAGGGAGGGGGGGGAGAAGAGGAGGGAGGGGGGGGAGAAGAGGAGGGAGGGGGGGGAGAAGAGGAGGGAGGGGGGGGAGAAGAGGAGGGAGGGGGGGGAGAAGAGGAGGGAGGGGGGGGAGAAGAGGAGGGAGGGGGGGAGAGGAGGGGGGAGAAGAGGAGGGAGGGGGGGAGAGGGGGGGGGAGAGGGGGGGGGAGAGGGGGGGGGAGAGGAGGGGGGAGAGGAGGGGGAGAGGGAAGAGTAATCATTGTCGTGCATGGCCGTAGTCTTGTCAGATTGTAGATACTCGCATCCCTACCATACCGGGGACGGAGGCATTATGGGTAGGGGGGAGGAGGCTTTATGGGTAAGGCGGGGGGTGGGAAAGGGGGCGGAGAGAGAAGCTAGGAGGCATACTGCAAAACCTTATATTTACTCACTGTCGACGTAGATGGGGAACAGGCCAAGCCCCACGACGTACGCGACGGCCTGGGCGGCAAAACCATGCCGAGTTGTGTTGCCGATGAGATCATGCTCCATAGATAGCTGGGTCAGCACCTGGCAGGGTGAGACAGTGTTCAAAGAGGAACGAGCAACGAGAAAAAGGCAGAAGGCCGATCACGGGTAAAACAAAAACGTTAAAAAAGTGAAATAACGTTGCCAGAAAAAGCTGAAATCTGCCGAGGTTAGTCTCTGTGCGAGATCGGCATGGCCGTAGTCTGTCAGATCTTAGATCCTCGTACCCCTGCAAAACACCGGGAGGGAGGTGGAAGGGGAAGGGGGGGAGGCTATCCACTTGAGGTCCTGTATACCCCAACAACACTCGATGAAAAATCGACGAGCAGTGGGATTGCTGAACCCTATGCGCGATAAAAAATCGAAGGCAAGAGCCGGGGGGGGAGAAGGGACGACACCTGTGACCACGGCTTGTCCAGAAGCTGGAGAGTAGAAGTGTGCAAAAAACAAAAATAAAAATAAAATAAAAATACCCCATCCAGAAACTCGAATTGAAAAAAAACGCATGTTGGAAACCCCGATGAAAAAATCTTACGGCCTAGACATATAACCGGATACACGGTGCGAACGAAAGGGGTGGCCGGAATATCAAAGCGACTTGCAAATATGAGTATCGACCCTTAAATTTATCGAACTTATATATACAGCTGGCGTAATATATATATATATATATATTTTGATAAAACGGCCCTCCAGCGCTGTTTTGATGCGCTTTCTCGGTTGATGACCTCCCGTCAAAAATCAGAAAAGAACATGACCCTTAAATTTATCGAACTTAATACAGCTGACGTAATGAAAAAAAAAAGGTTTTTTATAAAACGGCCCTCCAGCGCTGTTTTGATGCGCTTTCTCGGTTGATCGTAACCTGACAGTAAAAAATCAGAAAAAAAAGGTTACTTGGTATTTTTCTGGTTTTGGTCAACAGGTGATTCATTTAACGCCGCCATCGTGGCATTTTATTTTTCACAAAAATCAAGGACGTCAGCCGTGAGTTCGACGAACTTCCGGTCAATACTCATCTTTGCGAACTTCTAATTATATACTATGGGGTTGAGTTTTTTTCTTAATGGGAGGAGTCCTATTATTTTGTTCAAAGAAAAAAAAACATATTAGTCTATATATGTTTTGTTTTTCTCCACTATAACAATGGTTGTTGCTGGTATTTTATTAAAAAAAAATGCGGTATTTCGTCAGCTAATGCACGTCCTCACCTGGGCGCAGATGCTGAAAATGAGCACGAACCACGCGTAGGTCTGGAAGGCTTTGAGGCCCTTCGCGTCCTCCGCACCGTTGTCGGCGGGCTTCTGCGAAGACCAAGAAACAGAAACATGGGGGGGGGGGATAAGAACAACAATAGCAACAAAAAGGGGTCACAGAAAACGGAAAAAAAATGAGAAACAGTAGTAGCGGGGGGGGGGGGGAACGAGAAAAAACGATACACCATACCCACAGCTGTGCCAAACCATTTCCCAATTTCCCTTCCCCACCTTTGTTCTTTTGGTATAATCCTTATATTTTACGCTTGTCACCAAAACAGAGGGTGCAGTTTTGTTAGCTTCTTCTAGCCCTCTCCGGTCCCCGAGACGATAACAACGTGGTGCGAGGAGAGCAATAATAACCACGGCTTTTTCATGAGTCGAATAATTACTCGCGGGCCGGGACGGGTCGGGTCAGGGCCACCCGACTCGACCCGACCCGACGCGATCCTTGATCAATGTTGATAACCTTCTGACCCGACCCAACCTGACCCGTCCCGTGACATTTCGAACACCTCCTGACCCGATCCGACTCGACCCGAGAGTTTTTGACCCGACCCGACCCGACCCGACCCAACTCGACCCGATAATATTTTTACGGTTCCTGATCCGACCCGCGGGCCGAATCGCGTGACCCGTGACGAGCCCTGGCAAAAACAAAAAAGCACAGGCTTCTGGTTTTTCCGGGGGGGGGGGGGGGGGAAGGGTTTATTTCACGATTTTTTTTTTTGCCCTTTGTTTTTGTTTCTGCTTACTACTTTTTCTGGGGGTGTGCTGTTTCTATAAACCTGTTTCCAGCTCCTAAAAATAATTCATATAGTCTCAACAAACAACCCCCCTAACTAAGTGTTTTCTCTCCCATGTCGGGAAGTGCGGTGCTAAAACATGTGCTACGAGGGGGGTGCACTGGCTCTTTTTTTCTGACGCGTGCTACGACAGAGGGGCACCAACCATTGTTTTTTTCTAATACTACCCCTTAATTGGGGAGCCCCCGAACCCCTCCCTGTACTAAAACCAAGTAATGTCGTCCCCAAAACGGGGATCCAGTTGCAGAGGGGATAAGACCTCCCCGGAAAACTGCTTTGTTTGGAGAAAAAGAAAAGGCTGCATGCTGCTATCGGATGAATAATCCCATGGCCTCGGTATGGATCGAGAATCAACATGCAAGAAAAATCGTCCTGATATTTTTTTCTTTTTCCGACGATTTTGCCCAGGTTAAGGAGCGGGCCCCGTCATTCAGAAAACAAAATAGCCAAAAAAAAGGTACACCTCCATCGTACCACGCTTGGGAAAACAAAAAAAAAGAAAAGCCACCGACCGGATGAACAAATCCCATGGCCTATTAGGTGCACAACGAAAATCACGCAAAAACAACAAAAAATGGGCTGTTTCCGACGAGTTTTGGGGCAAGGAGCGGTTGTTCAGTTCAGAAACCATTTCAGACGAAAAGGGTTATTATGCAGCTCTATCTTAGCACGCGTCCAGCTGAAAGGGTTGATTTAAGAGTGTGATCGACGTGGAAGCCCATTCAAGCTGCGCATAGATCGTCGGATGGCTAAAAGAATACGAAGATGACGAGCGGCCGGTGTATGGCCGCGAAGCTTGCAAAAATGTGCATCGACGCCAAAAATCCATCGAACTCACACACACAGCGGATCACGTGACGTATGTTTCGAAATTATTTTATTTATATAAAATAAAATAAAACTAAAAAGAGCATCGGACTCACACACAGCTCGTGACGTGTGCGTTTCGAAACAATTATATTTCGTATAAAATGAAGACGCGTGCTACAATTATTAGAGGTGCACCTCGTTTTTTTTTCCTCATGTTCCAAAATTTGGGAGCTTAAAAAGACCTCTCTCTGCCAAAAACTGATACTTGGAGAGAAAAAAATAAAACCGCCACCAGTCGAAAAAAGTCCCATGGCCCAAGTACACAACAAGAATCATGCAAAAAAAAGTGGTTCTGTTTCCGACGATTTTGGGTTAACGCCTTTACTGCTGGAAACCCGGTTTGGGGACAAAATTACTTGGAATTAGTATAGAGAGGGGTTTGGGGGCTCTAAAGGGGTTGACGAGCCTCGTTATTCAGAAATCATTTTCGCCAAAAAAAGGTATACCTCTATCGTAGCATGCGTCTAAAAAAAAAAAAAAACGCTGTAAGAAGCTTGCCTGCATGGCGCGTGCCAGAATGAAGAACCCGAGGATGACCTGGAAGACGGCGAAGGTCATGGCCACCTCGGAGTAGGTGATGCGGTAAGGGCCGCTGATTTCGTCGCCCTCGATGTGGACGTCCAGTCGTTCAGTGTCCACCTGGATGAAGAAAGATGAAGAAAAAGACCACAAAAAAGAAATTGTTGGAACATGAAGAAGAAAAAAGACAAAAAAAAAAGTATTGTTCATATCATACCTCCAAGCATACGATGATACTTGACACTAATAAAAAATGGGAAAAAGAAAAAAGAAAAAATTCTGCGGGCACACGAAATGGGGAAGATAAAATAAATTGAATTGAACGAAAGGGGAAAAAAACGCTTGGCATTTTTTTCTGTGTTCTTTATTTTTTTTCGCACCCCTTCTTCTATTATTGTCTTCGCACTTTTTCTCTTTTCTCTTTCTCCCTCCCTAGGCGCAACTCAGATCCGGGGTCGCGCGAGCAGCCTCTTCTTCTCTCCCCCCCCCCCCTCTTCCCATTACGGTACGTGCCCTTCATGTTTTTCGCGAGAAGAGGAAACTTTTTATCGCCAGAGAAGGGCACACAATTTCCTTCCCTCGTCGTTGACTCGCATCCAGTTGCAGTAGCAAAAGGTAATGCCATACATAGGAGTAGCATTATCTGTGACCGCCGGCAGGGACAGCTCGCGCTGTCGCTACCTCGGGAACCGCTGAAAGACACGCCAGCTAGCAGCGCTGGATTGCGAATGCATCAAGAAGACTTAAAATTGACACACGACATGATGCACGCATGATAAAACGTGCAACAAAGCGTGGCGAGCTTAATATTAGGCGTTGTTTTTCCCCATCCGTCGGAGGACTTGGAAATAAAACAACAACACATAGTTGAGATAAGGCCATCTCAATTTTCTTGTCAAGGAAGGGGTGGTCTTAACCCCTTTAGAGCCCCCAAACCCCGCCCTATACTAACTTCAAGTAATGTTGCCCCCTAAAACGGGGTTGCAGTTAGTTGTAAACAAAGGCCTTGAAGGGGGTGCACCACCTACCTATTAATACTATAATCTACTTAGCAAACCTTGTCGTAGATGTAGGCGCCGAGCGCGAGCTGCACGGTGCCGGCGAGGAGCGTCAGGAACCCGAAGAAAGCGAGCATCTTCTGGTAGTACGCGCGGTTGAAGCCCGTCCACTTCTCAGACTGGAACTTGCACATCTATCACGAACAAAACCCAATCGGAATAGGAAACACATGTGCATACGGGGGGCGGGCGGTGGGGGGGGGGGTGGGGGGGGGAGAGGTTGGTTGTTGTTAGTTATTTTTTACCACTTGTGCCATTTGAGTTCTAACTAAGATAAATCAAAACATTCCCCAGAGAGAGGAAAAAGCCTCAGGAAACAAAAGGAACACTTATCTATGGACGAAAGTCTACCTCCCATCTATTCCTTGCTTTCCCTCTCTAAGCGTTCGCAGACAATTCATGATTGTCCGTTTTTAGAACACGCGCGCGGCCGACGTATCACGCAAGCTGGCAGACAGAGTTGATGTAAGTGTCGAGCACTCAACCGGCTGAACTTACGGATGACGTATTTGAAATAGCTCACACGTCGGACGGATCATGATCTGTGATGTAGATCATATAGATCATATAGATCCTAGTATTAATATTATTGTTGCCCTACGACAAACATAGCGTAGACGATGTCGTTCCGATGAAAATCGAATATCCTTCCATGAAGCCAGTAGTATCTGTGAAGTCGAGTAATCTCTCCATGAAGCAGTGGAATCTTCTGCCAACCATTTCCCCATCTCATTTCCCCACATATTTTCCTTTTATCTACTGCCTATGGTCTGCCGTTTATTATATGCTCTGCGGGATCCGCGCGCTGGATCATCCCACCGTAGGTGCAGTTTTTGGGCCATATGGTGTTTGTGTTCATGTTAACGTTAATGATGTTAATGTTAATGTTAATGATAATGATAATGTTAATGTTAATGTTAATGTTAATGCTAATGATAATGTTAATGTTAATGTTAATGATAATGTTAATGTTAATGTTAATGTTAATGTTAATGTTAATGTTAATGTTACGGTTGACCTCCTTAAGTGACGAAATACCGGTTTATTCTGATACTTCTACGAGCGTGTTTGTTCTAGTTGTGCTGGTAGGACTACGGCGTAGAAATCTTGGTCGGGTTGCGCGAACCAGTGTCTTCGAAGGCATGTTTAGGTCAGTTGATGATGCTGATATTGAGCTCTTCACGTTGTTGGGAGCTCAGATCAGACCCTATCATGAGATAACTGTACTGCTGTAGTGCACAGATCCAAGCCAGGAAACGTGTCCTAAGGTAATGCATATCATACGGCTCCTACCAGACAACACGATCTACAGGCCATGCAAGATCAAAATAGAATAGGGAATTGTCTTCCCCGAGAGAAACAGATCGCACAGATCATTAACAGGGATCTGATGTGCCAGACGTGTCAAAACAATTACGCGCGAAGCGAGTTTCTAGTTTAGGATTTTGGCCCCAAAACCACAGGGGGCTCCTAGCCGCCACCCTCACATGCCCCAATCTCCACGTTCCGCCCGACAACCTGGCAACTCCAAAAAATAAAAATCCTACCGTACGTAGATAAATAAAACTTTAGCTGGAAGTGGGCATAGAAAGGAGTTAGTTAGACTTAGTTAGATTGTGTGCATGGGTTTCCTTTCGTTTCCGTGGCTTCCTTCTTTCGGGAATGTTATGAGTGATCATCAAAGTTGAAACTTATCATGCAGCCTGCACCTTGTCGGATGTAAAGCACACTATAAATAATAATTAATTGAAACTAATTTTGAGCGCCAACCGTGTTGGGACGCGCATACACCAACGCCCAACGACAGCAAAGCAATTTTATTGCGTTGGGTTGGGTTGGGTTGGGTTGGGTTGGGTTGGGTTGGGTTGGGTTGGGTTGGGTTGGGTTGGGTTGGGTCGACGACAGTTCCAAAAATCCACATGCGAGAGTTCCTAGCAAAAGCTACGGTATATTCTATGCTACTACCTGGTAGGCACCATAGCACGTATTTACCTTGAAGTTGAGGTGAACAAGGGCGACGAAGTTGTTCGCCGCGTAGGCAATGTAACCAATCGCGAACAATGACGCCACCGAACGATTCTGTTAAAAAGAAACAAGGTGGGGGGGGGGGAGGGGGGGGGGGGGCGAAGAGGGGGGGGGGCGAAGGGGGGGGGGCGAGGGGGTCCGAGGGGGGGGGAGAAAGAGGGAGACGAGGGGGGCCGGAGGAGAGGGAGGGAGACGAGGGAGAGGGAGGGAGACGGGGGCGGAGGGAGGGAGACGGGGGCGGAGGGAGGGACACGAGGGAGGGGGACGAGCGGGGAGAGGGAGGGAGCGCGAGCGGGGAGAGGGAGGGAGCGCGAGCGGGGAGAGGGAGGGAGCGCGAGCGGGGAGAGGGAGGGAGCGCGAGCGGGGAGAGGGAGGGAGGGACACGGGGGTGGCGCAGGGGGGGGGCGTGGTTACACCACCACTGCCTATTATACCAGAATTGCAATAATCTTTTCAGAAGAATATCCATCAGCTTGCCTACGCGAGTAAGCTCGTTGTGTTTTGTTTATTCGGCCGTTGGCGATGACATGAAATCAACAAAAAGAAAAACCACCAGATACGTGCATGCTTCGTACGGACGTTCAGGCTATGACGTGTGGTGAGATGGTCGAGGTGGCGAACGAAAACTGATAAGTATCCGAAGCCACAAGAAACTGAGACTGGAATCAAAACGAATGAAAACAGAAGTCGGAATGTTCAGCATATTGTTTGGCGTTGACTATGGGCCGTTGGAATTATGCGGCCTTGATAGTTGTACGTACCGTCCATTTTGTGGTACGTACCGTCCAAGACAGCAATCAATCGCGTGCGGATACGCAAAAACGTGCACTAGGTACCGGTATATATAATGCATGCACAAAAACATGCAACTTCAGTTAGTTAGGTTGTTACAGTAATGAAACGCGCCTACTACTTCTGCGTACAGTGTACAGAGTGACATCAGATTGCTTCGTATTCATTGAAAAATATGGCGGTGCTCGCGGGGCGATGAGTCGCGCGAAAGATAGGTGAGTCTCGACGAAACTCTCGATACTCGCAGCTGAGATATACAGAATAGCATTACCTGTGGGTGGGGGTGGTGTCGTTTCAATTTTTGTACAAACAAACTTCTTGTATTTTAAGGGGGAATATAGCAATCAGGACCAAACATGCTTAGTAAAAAACTGGTTAATGTATTGCAGGTTGTGTATATCGTAGGTCCTGATTAATACGGCCCACTGTAAAATAGTCCATCTACCTGACGGTGGATCTCGCTACGCACAGCATCATAACTTTTGTCGTGAAACCTTCCAAAACCTTCTATTGACGCAGACGTGTTACAAACTCTGCGTGTTTTTTCCAAAGCCGTTTTGACACCTAAAAAAGATAGAGGTGTGATGCTTCGAGGTACCAACAACGTGTGGTATTGAGACTTTTTTTTTTTTTCCGATTTCGAGGTGAGACGGCATGGTACGATACGAAATACGCTAAGAGAGGGAGAGAGGACTAGAGACACCGTCAATACGTAAAAAAAGCAGCATGCCATGCATGGGGCGTGCATGACCCTGAGCTTTACGATCCCCAAGATATGACCCTTCACTTATTTATCCCTTCCAAATTTCGGAGAGAAAAACGGTCCAGAAACGCCAATAATAGTTACGACGGGGGGACGTCTTACTACTACTTACTATTAATATTGATACTACTGTATACTACTGTTGTTGTATTATTATAAAACAAAAATACACCCCAGCTGTGAGACCGAAAATTTTGTCGAAATTTATCTTTGCAAGCTGACACTGCTGTGTGTGATGCGTGTGATACTCCGATCGCGCGTACTATTACGGGCTGTGTGTCCTCATTAAGGATATAGGTCGACGACTCCCCTCGGAACGTTGTATATATAGAAATCACGACCAAAGGTGGCTACTACTACTGGATGTAGTAGTAGTAGTAGTAGTAGTAGTAGTAGTAGCAGTAGCAGTAGCAGTAGCAGTAGCAGTAGCAGTAGCAGTAGCAGTAGTAGTAGCAGTAGTAGTGGTAGTGGTAGTAGTAGTAGTAGTGGTAGTAGTAGTGGTAGTAGTAGTAGAGGTAGTAGTAGCAGCAGTAGTAGTAGAAGCAGTAGCAGCAGCAGCAGCAGTAGTAGTAGCAGTAGCAGCAGTAGCAGTAGCAGTAGCAGTAGCAGTAGTAGTAGTAGTAGTAGTAGCAGTAGTAGTAGTGTGTAGTAGTAGTAGTAGTAGTAGTAGTAGTAGTAGTAGTAGTGTGTAGTAGTAGTAGTAGTAGTAGTAGTAGTAGTAGTAGTAGTAGTAGTAGTAGTAGTAGTAGCAGTAGTAGTAGTAGTAGTAGTAGTGGTAGTAGTAGTAGTAGTAGTAGTAGTAGTAGTAGTAGTAGTAGTAGTAGTAGTAGTAGTAGTAGTAGTAGTGTGTAGTAGTAGTGGTAGTGGTAGTGGTAGTGGTAGTGGTAGTAGTAGTGGTAGTGGTAGTGGTAGTGGTAGTGGTAGTAGTAGTGGTGGTAGTGGTAATAGTAGTAGTAGTAGTAGTAGTAGTAGTGTGTAGTAGTAGTGGTAGTGGTAGTGGTAGTGGTAGTAGTAGTGGTAGTAGTAGTACTAGTAGGAGTAGTAGCAGTAGTAGTAGTAGTAGTAGTAGTAGTAGTGGTAATAGTAGTAGTAGTAGTAGTAGTAGTAGTAGTAGTAGTAGTAGTAGCAGTAGTAGCAGTAGTAGCAGTAGTAGTAGTGGTGGTAGTAGTAGTAGTAAAAAAAATAAAATGGCCATGGTATTGTCAAGGAGTAGGGGGGATGTGACGATGATGTTATGGTGGTATTATTAAATAGTAGGGGGGATGTTACGACGACGTTATGTTGATGTTATGACGATGTTATTATGATGTTATTATTATGATGTTAATATGATGTACCCCCAATTTCAGTCGTACTGGGCTTGAGCCACTCGCACGAGTCACTCTCTACCTCGCGGACAAGCGAGCGGCCGGCGTATCATGCAGCTTGCAAATAAATACGAGTAATATCGACCCTAAAATATATTTTGAAAAAAAATATTTCAAGGACGTCAGCCGTGAGTTCGACGAATTTCAGGTCAGCACTCATCTTTGCAAGCTGCGATGTTGGTACTTGAAATATACTATATGGGTGAGTTTTTATTGGGAGGGGTCCTGTTTTTTGTCTATTGTAATGGTGAGTGTTAGTTTTTTTACTCTAGGTGGGGAATTTTGAGCTAGATCTAGTATCATATCTGTTTTATAAATTTGTTTATTTGTCGAACTTACAGCTGACGACGTACTACGTACCAGGTACGTAGTATTTCGAATAATTTTACGCTTTTCGGCGCGGCGTGGCTTACCGTTCCATTGCGGATTCATATCGCAAAACTAAACCAGCACGAAAGATTTACGACCGGCCGCAAGAAAAGGAACACTGGGGGTTCACTCGCGCGAGTGACCCCGAGCCATCTGCAACAAAAGACCCAAAACTAACTCCCCCCCCCCACCCCCCCACCGTGAGAAATTGTTTTTTGTGTGTATCGTGGGTTATGTTATTCTGTTTACTCTGGTCCTCCGGAATAAAAATACATGTTACGGCACTTTTCACGCCAAGTAAGTACCGCATGCTACATACAGGCTACCTACCGTATAATTGCACGTACGTACGTACAAGGTTTTCTAGATTTGCACGTAAATTTGTTAGCGGTAGACTATGAGATATGTATAGCGGTTCCCTATGTGCAGGTCCACACAAAACGACGTTTTGTGGTGTCCAGACCAACCCGACCCCAGACCTGACTCTAATCCTACCGCTATAAACCCTAACCCTTACTCTTTGAGAGGCTCGAGGTCTGCTCGGTGTCGGCTCGAGGTCGGCAGGGGCAGTCCTGCCATACATAGATAGATTGTTTTTTTAAAAGCTTCTTGACACGTACCAGTACATACATCGCCAATGAATTTACGGGCAAATCTGAAGAACCGTGCACGTCCGTAGTAGGTGCAATTATACGGTAAGTAAGTGCGCATGCTACGGCCGCGGCAGGCAGGAGAAGTGCCCCTACACTAACACCAGGTAGTAGGTGCTCTTTTTTGAGCTTCTCAATTAATTCTCGCATGAAATAATAAACTTTTTTTTCACGAAAATAAATACCAGGTACATGTATAGTCTAGGTCTACAGCTCCATGATGAACAAGTTTACGGCCCTGCGCTGGTACATAACGAATACCTGGTAATATTTACAGCAGCAGCAGTAGTAATAGTAGTAGTAGTAGTAGTAGTAGTAGTAGTAGTAGTAGTATTTGGCTCAGGCTGGGTTTCGCATTTGGGTGTGCGTTCGTTCTATACTTCAGGATGTCGGCTCCCGGCTTTCTTGTGTTCGTGTAAATTCTCAGCCAGGCTTTCTTAACCCATTCAGAGCCCCGAAATCTCTTCCAATACTAAACTCAAGCAAACGTTGTCCCCTAGAAAGGGTTTACAGTTGTAAGGGCGTTTATTGACTTTTCTTAGCAGATGCCCTGTAGTTTTAACTGCATTAGCAGTATGATTCATGTATAATGTGCAACTCAACGTTTATGTAGCTCGATATCATAGATAGGCACAGCAGCAATAATAGTAACGTATTTAAGTGAGTACAGGCAGGGAAGGAGAATAGAATGGGCCAGAGTGGGGGGGTGTTCGGTGTACAACTAATTGTTGCAACTTTGGCGTTCAGACTGAATTACTATGCACTGCACAATCAGCGTCGAAAAGCAAACGATGCAATATTAATAGAAGTTGGTGTGTTTTAAGTCGCCTCCATCGCGGGTTGTATTGATGAGACTTTGTCACGTCTATGGCGGGATCGTATTGAGAAAAGCTACTTTTGGAATGAATTTACCTCGCTCTTGGAAGGGAACACCTGGCTCGGGATGAAGTTGAATTGTTCCTTGGAGATGTAGGATATGCTCACCACTACTAAGCAGACGAACGCGGCACTACTAGCGACAACATCGTAATATAATACGTGTGATACAAAACGCTTTTACGGATGAAAAACTGCCCGCACTTACTTGGTATTATGAAAAGTTCGGTGTTCTTTTGGAAAATTTAGCCATGAAACAGGGCTTTTTGTGCCATTTTCCGGTGGTACAGGGAAACATGTCCCAAAAAACACCGCATTATTATGCGGTGGTGTAAGGATAGTAGCATTATTACCTCGCTCGTGGAAGGGGAGAACACGTTCGGGATGAACGCGAAATTTTCTTTGGCGGCTTGGAAGGAGATGTACGAGATGGTCACCGCGAAGGTGAAGAACGACAGCAGCGAGAACATCGCGCTCATCGACGTCGTCTTGGCGCAGCCGCCGCCGCTCACGAGCCACTGGAAGCCAACGGCCATGGATATCAGGCTGAACGCCACCTGCGAAATCAAACACATGTTGCAGCAAGCATTGATATAAATGTTGGGGGGAAAGTAGCGCCGGATCATGACATCGTCGCAGAAGCGTCAGATATAATGGATTGTGAGCATGCACGTATGTTAGTTGTGGGCTGAAGGGGGGGGAAATGAATGCATTTACACGAGTGCGAGTACGTACGTACACCGAGCGCACACCGTACGTCGTAGTACTTTAGTAACTAAATACTACAGTAATGTAGTACAGGCACTTCAGGTGTACCCGCGGTAGTTTTTACTCGTACGTACCCTGGTGTGTAATTTAGTGCTGCAGATGTATGTAGTACTCGCATTTTTTGGCGGGAAAAGGAGGTCAATCGTGGGTTCTTGCACGTAGTATGTGCTTACTATTATTAGGCGCGGGCAGAGGGAAAATTACGTACCAGGTACCAGGTACCAGGTATTATTAATGGTGTTTTATTGCTTCTTATACAAGTGTAATCTATAGACTAGTCTATGGACTATATCCTTCTTCTGTTTTGTTGTGGTGGTGTTCACATTTGAATTGTTTTAGAGAACCGTTATATATTTGCTATGATACCACACCACGGCATACACCAACGAGCGGCATCCAGCACCACCCCCAGCACACCGCCAGCAGCGCCAGCGCGTACACTGATTCTGCATATAAAGACTACATACCTGCACGAGTACGCAGTATAGATAGACAGGCACAAAATTTTCTGCGGTCACAGATCGCGTTGTCAACACCACAGACAGATCCCAAATCACAAACTCTATGGAGGAGACAGAAGAACAAAAACTATCGCCAATAATCCTCTCATCATCATGTTTGCC
This sequence comes from Undaria pinnatifida, assembly GCA_012845835.1. Taxonomy (NCBI): domain Eukaryota; class Phaeophyceae; order Laminariales; family Alariaceae; genus Undaria; species Undaria pinnatifida. The sequence continues at coordinate 3,254,799 of JABAKD010000011.1, read as the reverse complement.
CTCTCTTTTCCGTTTCTGAAAGAACAATAAAATCCCCTTGACAGACGGGACAGAAAAGCCTAAAACCATGCCTTCCTTGTTGTTTGTGTCATTTTCCATCGAACGCCAAATCCAGTAAGGCCAAAACAAGGTCACACTATACTCCTCCACGCAAGGCAAACTAAGGCTAAAACAACCAATGATTATTGTATCGGTGCTATACAGCACACCACACCACCCCTCACTGTATGCAGTCGTATTATTGCACAGAGAGTAGTAGTAGTTCAGTTATCAAGTATTCTGCAACGCCTGGCGAAGGTGCGGGGAGGAAAAATGCTCGAAAGGCCATGCAGACCAGATACAGGAAGGAGGGGGAGTGATCTTCCACTTTCTTCTTCCACAAAGAGTTCGTGATCGTTCGTGATCGTTCACGTGCAACGCTAACGCTTCTTCCAATAAATTAGAACAGGACCTGGTCCTGCACGTGCGAAGACCTACTACTATTTACCTGGTGGTATGTAGTGTGTACCACGGGCACAACAACTGCTGCTGTAAAATTAGCCTAACAAAATAACACCAACACCAACAGACAGACAGCACAGACAGGCAGATCTCACGACGACAGGCACCGCCTTCTGTCACACACAGCAGTGTATGCACGAGGAGAGCCTATGAACAAGGCAATGTCCATCCTGCAACGATCCAATAATGAATGGCGGCGGTTCGGTGGTCCGGTAAAAGACGCGAACAAAAAGAACATATCCTCCTCTTAATTTCTTCAAAATGGTGTCTAAAATATAGAAACGATGGAAGAAGAAGGTCCTGCCTCTTGGTCCGAACTCATTCTACCCAAATACGATCTTAAAAATCCTACCACTTTATTCGGAAATATAACGTCCTTTTTGATGTTAATATTAAATACAAGCGGGTTTTATAATTTAGAGCAGAGTGGTGTAGAGACGAAACTATTTTCCACCCCAAGAAACAATACGGAATGTTCCTTTTAAGCCGCAACAAATCCCGCGCCCAATTTCCATTTTTGCTCTTCAACTGCAAGGAGGCAAACTGAAGAAAGGAAAGAGGAGCGGCACAGCAAAGGCACCAGATGTTGTCCAGGTATACAAGACAGTACGTGATCTCAACTGCACACGTGCGCTGCGCTGGGCCAAGCTCTGGGCCAAGCGACCTATCCACATGCCGCTTGACGAGCGGGTGTGTTGGCTTCAAACACACCTGCTGTTGGTGCAACGGCGTATCTTTGGTAGACATTCGCAGAGATAAACTCGAAGATGATGCAACTACTCTGCACGGCGGAAAAGACAGCAACCCCCATTACTGCTAAAATAACGCCAGGTCGTGCGCTCGCTGGACTGGACCAAGCGACCTACTGCAGAGTACCCGGGCAACGAGTGTTGGTCTATAGTGGCTCGATGTCAGCTCTCGTAGACACGTTTGATTGTGGTGCTGTTGATGTTGCAACGGCGTATGATGGACATACGCAAAGGAGATCGTACAACAAGGAAGCGTAGATGCGTGAAACAAAAACACCAACCCCAGCTTCGTACTGCTGTACACCCCATCCCACCGCATCCGACCGTGCGCTGCGCCGGGGCAAGAGACCTATGATACTCGACGAGCGAGAGCGAGTATCAGCAGCAGCTCAGTGTCACAAGACGTCGCACCGCCCTCTACGAGTTCTGCTGCTGCTGCTGCTTGTTGCTACGACGTACTGGTACGATACACACGCGAAAAGGAGACGCATAAACACCAACAACAAACAGCAACACGTCAAACGTATAATATACCAAGTACAGTGTACAAGAGTAGACAGTCCCGTGAGCTGAACAATTTTTACTGAGCTTTGTAAGTGAGGCAAACTCTTGGTATCATTTGTCCCACTTCGTTCAGAGCTGATGCTGCTGCTGCGTGTGCGCGTTTCGTCCCAGCTTAGCATGGCTGAGAGTAGCAAGCAAGCGTGCGTATAGGTATCATGCAACCGTGCGTTATACTTCTCCAGCCATTCATTTCTGCCGAGAGAGGCCCTTGACAGCCAGCACACGCCGAGCTTGCCCATGGGTTGATGTTGGCGAAAAAAGCGGTCCAAATTTTCGACATGGTTTTTTTGCTTGAGTTTGTATTTTGGAGGATATAGAGCGGACACGATAGCTGGTCTTTGCACTGCTACACCACCACCACCAACAGCACCAAAGCACCCAACGCATGCAAGCATCTCGCTGTGCTCTAGATGGTGGTGTTGCCCTGGGCTGCTGGGTTGCCTCCGGCTGTGCACAGTCGGGTATCATAGACACGTGGCAAATCCAAACCGAACACATTTAGTTTTTCGATGAATCGTCTAGCGATCGAACAATTATTGTTCAGAACCCTCAAATGCCAGGTATAGGTGCAAAAAAAAACGGTTCCCCCACTAATCCCAAGTAATTTGACCCAGAAAAAGTACGTGCAGCGCGTAAAAACGGATTCGACCAAGCAAAAACAGAAGCAGGAGACCCTCTCAGCCACTATAGTTTGCGTACCGCTGCCAATGATTTGGCCCAAGGGCAGAACTCAAGTTAGTCGTAAAGACGGTGAGCTCTGCAAGCTTTTTTACAAGCTTTGCAAGCTCTGCAAGCTCTGCAAGCTCTGCAAGCTCTGCATGCTCTCTGACCTGAATCAGCGCAGATAGTAGCAGCACCACGGGGGGGTACACGTCCTCGCCTCCCGACCAATCTTGTCCGTCGGTGGTCGCAAGCACAAGATCGTAGACTCCCGGTACCAAGTTGATCATGCCAAAAAGACACAGCAGGCCCGCGGTCATCGACATCTCGCGGGTGAAGCTCGGAAAGGGCTCGAAGCCCATGAATCTACTGTCACCGTACGTTGACATGGTGGTTGGTGGTGGTGGTGGTGGTGATTGATGGTCCTGGGAGTGTTGGCGGTGGTGTGGTTGTTGTTGTTGTTGCTGTTGTTCGTGCTGTTGCAGTGGTGGTGGTGGTCGTCGTGGCGGTCAGGTTGATCGCGGATTGTGTTGTGGTGTGGGTGCAGCAGGTGGATATGAACGTGAAAAAAAAGGGGGGGGGGAATCAGTTGATTTTTGGGTGTTTTTGAGTAGTCTACAAGTATTGTTCTGGAAAAAAACTTGAAAAGGCTGGAGATAGAGCGGGCGCGGCTTTTTGTGTTGTTGTCACATTGTTCTTGATGTTGAAGTTGCATGTCCCAGCCGGGGTTAGGGGACGGGGGGGGGTAGCATTGAAGAGAGCGGGCTATAGTAACTGAAACATATCTATTAGGGGGTTTCGCGACCAGTACGTAAGGGTGCAAAACAAAACAGCAGTATTCATTCGTCGAACTCACGGCTGACGTCCTTATAATATTTTTTATTCAACAGTATACCCCCGGTGTGAGCTAAATGCGTGCACAGCAGTTCGTCGTGTGGTTTTGTCACTGAGGTCTTTTTTGTTGTTTTTTTTGTGTGTTTTTCAAAGAAAGAAGCATTATTAACACTCTTCTTCACATTATTGATTGATTGATTGATGATGACCACATCACATCATTTCTCATCATCATTTTAAATTTTGTGCCATCGTCATCGTTAGCATCATTCATCCATCATCACATCTCATCATCATCATCAGCAGCAGCAGCAAGGCGTAAAATAGTTGGTGCAAAGTTGCGCTGGCGCACACGTTTTAGTCGTAGATACAGATAGATCCCGTTTTTTTCACGACGTGTGTGTGCCGAAGGCATCATCATCATCATGGTCCGGCTTGCTGCACCACGCGTTTCCTGTGCCGTACCCCGTTTTTCGTTTTTCCCGTACGTACGTACCCCGTTTTTCGTCGCAGGCTGAAAAAAATTTGCGCGGGTCTTGTAATTCGCCGCAGTCGAAAAAAATCGGTTCGGTCGATGGTTCGCAAAAAAATGGCGAGGTTTGGTCCGAGAGTCGTGTTTGTTTTGGATCCAGGAAGAGGCTTGGGCCGAGCCATTTGTTTCGAGTACAGGACGACGCTTGGCCCGAGCCGTTCGTTGTTTTCTTTTTGTTCAGGGCGAGGCCCAAGTGATGAGCAGAGTTCATCCGCGAACTGAAATTAATTGGACAACGAAAATATGCTATTCTTCTATTGCAATCATTGCTTCACGCAGTTTATATATATATATGGTGGCAACGAGGACGGACTTGTTCAATAGGCAAATCAGGCCGGTGTTAAGTCATTAGTGGGGTATTAGTCCGTTTGACCACTTGCAAAAGGTTAACCAATAGCTTACCCAAACTAAGCCTTATAACACTCTCCCCCCCTGAAACGGCGGGATAGCAGGTCGGTCGGATATACGGCGGACCTCTGTCAATATCCAAGCCGTTTCATTTCCTGGGGATACCAGGGAGAGTATTTTTCAAGTTCGACATGGGGAAAATCTGAAAACTTTATTATTGTGGATGGTGGGGATCGAACCCACGACCCAAAAAACCCATGGTCTTGCCGACGACGCCATTTATTTGTTAAGGTATTAGTGGGGTATTAGTCCGTTTGACCACTTGCAAAAGGGTAACCAATAGCTTACCCAAACTAAGCCTTATAACACCGGGGACAATGCTGTGGCCCCTATGCAAGCATCTGACAATATGTCTGATGCTTATAATTGATCAACATGTTCCCCTTGATTGTATTTCTTTGCAAAATGCGTACTATTTGGTACCACCCTAAGACAGCCGGCAGCACGTATACAAGTAAGAAGAGGATAAAACAAGTATAAAAAAGCACAATTTGAGTATATTGACGCACATATGAAAATAAACGCCCTCCAGGGGCCTTCCTAAGGCCCGCTGCCCCCCCGCTCGGGCGGCACCTCGCCTACGGCTCATGGCGCGCTGGATCGCACCACGAGCCAGACGCCTATTTTTATGCCCTGGCGGGGAGCGATCGCAAGCGGACTTGAGGCAGCCGCTGGGCTGGATCAACCAAGCTGGACGTTGGAGGACTTCATTTCCCACTCGCCACCCCCGTCTGGATATTTCGAAGCGGAGGGGGGGGGGGGAGAACGTGGTGAGCAGCCGTAAGGTAGGCGCTGGATTAATCAACCAAGCAAGAAGTTCGTACTATACTCTTTTCTTTTCCACACGCGACACCCAATGTATTACATTCGAAGGGGACGGGGCGGGGAGGGGGGGGCGGGGGGGCGGAGGAGAATGTGAGCATATACTGGGTTGGCCAAGCAAGCAAGTAAGAAGGTAGTGACTTTTCTTTTCCACTCGCCCCGTCACTTTTTGTATTTTCGAAAGGGGGGAGGGAAGAGGACGTGAAAAGATGGTCGATCTGGGTTAATCAGTCAAGCCACAGCTTTATGCCCTTTCTTTTCCACACTGCCCCCCCTATTGGTTCTTTTGGGGGGGGGGGCGGGGGGGGGGGCGGGGGGGGGGCGGGGCGGGGGGGTAGGGGGGGTATTCATTCATTGCTCTTGCTTTGCTCTTTTGGCCATCGATCACGCGCCCCCTTTTTCGAGGCGGAGAACACCGTTTATACTTCTTATAAAGACACCTCCACCACCGCTTGGTTGAGCAGCCATTTCGTTTTTTCCATACCTTAGATGACAATATTTGTTTTTGCTTATCGTATCCCATTTTCGTTTAGCACTGGCCACCATCTATCGATAGCCGCGGCTCCGTCCAAGTTTTTTGGCAGTTAATATTAACACGATCGTAATTACAGACATGCTTAACAAAATATACCTTTGACGTGTAGGTGATACTCGTAGATCGGGGCGAAGCAAAGCGTTACACTCCTTCCTATGAAAAAAAGGCCAGGATCTACAATGGGACCCGAAGGGTGTGCCAGCTAGCGTTGGGCTGCGAAAGCAACTGAGTTAAATCGACACACGACGCGTATGAAAATACGTGGAAGTGTGGTGAGCTAAAGCTTTATTTTTCCCCATCCGCCGGAGGGTGGAAAAAAAAAAAAAAAAAAAAAAGACCACAAAAAGACCACAGAAGACCAGGAGTGCATGCATTTTGTACTTGTTATCATATGCAGGAGTGGATGTTTTGCAAGCCTATTTCACATACGTCAGCAGTGAGTTCGACCAGTTGAATGGTCGATACGCAAGATTTACACCTCTTATGACAAAAAATCCAGCAATGAATGCATTTTATACCGGTATGATATAGTGTTTTGTAAAACTGTTTCAAATACATCAGCTATGAGCTCGACCAGTTGAATAGTCGATACTCATGTGTGCAAGCTGGGCACCGCTGTTGACAGTGTGCACGGCAATGCCTATTTTCAGGGACCGATCGCTAGACCGCTAATTTTAGGGACGCTCGTAAAAATTTGTTTTTGGTTTCTCTGTTTTGCAATCTGTGACCACAGCAGAATTTGAATCTCTCTAGGATGAAGATTCGGGATGAACCCTGGGTGTTCTGCTGATGATGATGATGACGTTGGGTAGAAATAACCGATTTAATGCGAAGAAAACACACTAAACACACGTAAGATGGGGGTACAGCATCATCGGCGGAAAAAAAAAAATGAGCAGTGCCTGTAGCATCTGCAACAACAGAGAAGATGGCAAGTCGGTCGGTTTTTATTTGTCACTGTTGAACAGTAGAGTCATTTAAGCAACATAGCGTAGATGCCGTTTCGACATAAATCGAATATCCTTCCGTAAAAACAGTAGTATCACTCCTATGACCCCCTGCCAACCATTTTCCAGTTTTCCTTCTCCTCATGTTATCACTTTTTGTACCTATTATGCCCGTATAGTCTATCCTGTTCCCCATTATTATTATACCTCATCGATTTTCCATCCACACGTTATTGGCCGCAGACCTCAGGCGTGTTCCTCCCTTCCACTCGCGGCCTGACGGTATGACTCCAGTGATCGATGTTGACTCAAGGTCGTTTCATGCCGCGCATTATCGAATGGCCAATATAACAGTATTGTATGGGTGTGATCGACGTCATAATATGTGCGCATGCTGCGCATCTTGTCAAGTGACACAGACAGACGCCACGTCGTAACAATAAAAAACCGAGACCGAATCGCATAGCACCTCCTGCCATCGGCGTGAAATCTACAATAACGTGTAATCCGAAACGTGTAGCACCAGCCATCGACGTAAAATCTACAACAAACTGAAGTGCACCCCCGACTGCGGCACACGAAGTTACACACGACAAAACGCCGATCGCTCATAAACAGCGGCAATACGTAGAAGGATTAGTTGTGCTCAGGACTCTTTTTTACGTAGATTTCCCTCAGTTTACTGCCACTTTTGCGGAGTGCTGAAGTGTGCCATCTACGACAATACAGACGGCACTTTTGGCTGATTTTTTTTTGTGAATGACTGTGGCTTCATAGCCCGGATTAGTCGGAATGGCATTCTTGTTTTTTCAGTATGATTTTTGTAGTTTACCTAGGCCAAGGATTTGTGTTAAGGTACGGCCTTGAAAGGCCTGTAAGTACCTGATTCGATAGGTAATTGGCCGTTTTCGTATGATAGGTTGGCGTTTTATATTCGGAATAGTCAGGAAATGAAATCGAGACATTGCGCCCCGGTTCTCAGATGCGTTCCGGGCTCTGGCGGAACTAATGAAAGCTGCTTCTCTACTACATCTCAAGAGGCTAAGAAAGTGAGTAATCACCGAAGTTTTGCTTAATTAGGCAGAAGTGCACGGGACACGCTGGTCCTCGCCCTAGAAACTTAACATTTGTGTGGTAATCAGATTGCGCTTTAATAAGTTTACTCATAGTTCTGTTTTTTGGGGTGAGCAGGCGTAGAGTTATTAAATTGAGGAGCCCCTAAGAGACAAGATGGCGCACCTTTTCCGGGGTGCCTGACGTCATTGTCCGTTTTCAACCATGCTATTTAACCCTAGCCCTAACCCTAACCCCAACCCATGGCCAAGACTACGGTCCGGGTTTTCACCACTCGCGCGGGCAACTCAGAACCTCACGGACAAAAAATATTTCGGCTGTTTGTGTAGCGCAGCGTAACTGACCAGTCCATTGCTGATTGAAAATCGCCAATTTAAAACAGCAAGAACTTTTCAACAGGGAGGTTACTCGCGCGAGTGACCCCGCAGTGCAAAATAAAAAAAATCCCAGAAGAGACTGATTCTACGATAGCCCCCCCCAAAACAAGCGATCTTATTTGACGAACGTTTCATGGCTGCGCGACACAAGGAAGGATACTATTGAAAGAAAAGTATCCACGTATGTTCTTGTGTGCAAAGGTCTATTGATCGATGACGTCGGGGTGTCGAGGGACACCGTGTCTCAGGAGATACGACCGGGAGCTGGTCTTGAAACCGGCGATTTCGTTAAAGAAAAGTTGGGGGGGCTGCTTTAGTAAGACTCAAGGGACCCCCCTTACCGTAGTCTGGGTCCCGTACGAAATACCGGTCGAAGTGCCCCCTGATGACATACGTCACTGGGGTAAAATGGTTAGACATGTCAAATAATGTGTGTCGCTGATTTACCGCAGCGGGCGTCGTCTGTGTATGAGTGATCAAAGTTGAAGCGAGTCTATTTATGCTGCACGTTGTCGGACGCCAAACACGCTGCAACTACGACGAACAGGTGGGTGTTACGATAGGAAGGGGTCGTATTAATAGTGCCTATTCACAGGTTTTTTCTTGTGCTCTTCGCTTGTGGAGAGCTCTCTAATCAAAACACTGACTTCTCGATACAACCAAAGCAAAAAAATATCATGGTCAGGGTATCCAATATCGAATAATGCTGTTGACCGCGACGGTAGTACACCAATGGTAGGGTGTTTGCGAATTTCTAATGTGTGCTAAAGTGGGACAACATTTGAAAATAGGCTTGAAACCGACGAATATCAGAATCCACAAGGCCAGCCAATTGACTCACGACAAAATTAGGTCAGAAACTTCAAAAAATGGTAGGAAAGCATTTACTTAACCTATTTTACATGCTGATTTCCGTGGGTTGGGTTGGCCTTGGATTGTGACGTTCGACGGTTTCAATGCTATCAATAGTATTATATGTCTTTCTACCCAAACCCTACCCAACCAAAGTTGGTACATCTCGCAAACACCGTAGCGTGTAGTTTATAAGCCTACTTTGAGAAGGAATCCCACGCGAGGGGTACAGCAGAAATTGCAGATCTCTTAACATGACGCAGCTCAATATCTCATTTCGCAACAAGGCTTCGAACATAATGTTTCGCGCAATCGGGTCAACCCTTTTATGCGCGCTGGTCCTGATGTAGATATGCTCGTAAAATGATCAGACTACCTGACTCGAGGAGCTCACGCGCTCAGAAAACGTTTGTTCCAAAAAGTGCAAGCCCTAGACCGTGGGATGACGCTTGGGTTGAAATAAACCCCGTCAGGCATAAATAGTTTGACCCAAAAAGCAAAAGTAAAAAAAAAAATCAATAACACTACTTTACTTTGTTTTAATATATTTTTTTAATTCTTCATCCCATATTTCATCCTCGCACTACTCTCGCCCTCCCTCCCAGTAGTAGCTCAGATCTGGGATCACATAGCCTCCCCTCCTCCCCCCTCCCCACTACGGTACGTGCCTTTTTTATCGAGAAGACTTCGGCGTTTTCTTCACTCGTCGACTCGAGTCGAATTGACCCTACCCACGCTGCTAGGCGCTCTAAGCAGTTGATATTGTTTTTTGCATTTTGCAAATAAAGCCAAAATATCACCACGGTGGGAATCGCATTCAAGGACCAACGCTAGTAGTAGTCGAGGGTAACCACTAGACCACCGGGCGACTATCGTAGCTTGAGTCAACAAGGTAAAGCACATGCCGGTGCATTACTTTCATTTAATTTTCGTTTCGACAATGTGCAGTTCACAATGCATTCTGAACGCGAAAAGGTAAAGAATACCAGGTACATATCCTTAATAGCTGCCCAGTCTTTCTACTGTATCCCCCCCAACTTTTCGGCAACGAAATCGCTGGATTTGAAACCAGCTCCCGGCCGTATCTCCAGAAAGACGGCGCCCCGTGCCACACCAACGTCATCGTTCGATAATCCATTGCAAACAAGAACATGTTTAAAGACGTTTTTTCATAGCACCCTTTCTCGTGTCGAGCAGCCATGAAACGTTCGTTAAAGAAAATCTCTGGTTTTGGGGAGGGGGCTGCCGTAGAATCAGTTTGTGGCTACGTGATAGTAGGAGTTTGCGCAGCGGGACGTTTTGCACCCGTCGTCGACTTGTTGCGTGCGTTCTTTTCGGTCGGCGGCGGTGGATGAATATTCCAGGCTTCAGGGATTTCGAAAGGGTCACTAGTTAATACTTCGTAGTGTGTTTAAGGCGCGACGTAAATTAAGAAACTCTCGCAGTCGATGGACATCATCGCCATTTCGCGGAGCGTGTGTCTTTAACTCAAACCCCAACCGCGGGATCGCCAAGGGGCTAAAAGGACCGGGGGTTCGTGGTGTGTTGGTAAACCGTTGGCAGGTAGTGACACCGGCTTGCGCTGGTAGTGGCTACAACTCGGTGGCTGGCGCTTGCCCACATATTCTGGTTTCTCGCCGAAAATGGCGCCCCCGACACGGTGAAGACTCGAAGAGAACCAGGTCAACAACGGGTCATGGGGGGGATTGGGCTGGCGCACACCCATGGCGTGTAGGGCCTTACCCAATAAGCTTTTTTTTTTCGGAATATATGCTTTTTGTTTTTAGCGGGCATAAGCTTAAAAACTGGAAATAAGCTCGCGATTTATGCCAGTTTTGCACGGATAAGCTCGACCTATGCTCGCTCTTTGTTGCATCTCTAGCTTGATTTTTGTTCGATAAAAGCGTGTTTGCTCGTCTAACACTCGTTGGGCATCCCTGCTTGTCGTCGATATGCTCGTGAAACGTGGGTTCTAAGGCTATTTGTTTCTTTTTCTACAAGCCACATGGCAGGTGCAGGTGTGTCAGTGCTGAAAAAGTAAAAATATAGACTATACGATTCGTATAGTCTATACATAATAATCTATGTTCCTATATACTTCGAAAGTGTATACTCGTATGTTTACGTATATCATACTACTACTACTGATTGATGTTGTCGTGTGTTATTGTGTTGTGTCCATATACAGCACAGTGCGCACAGCAGTCAGTGCCTTGCTGTCTTTTCCATACCACCGCCCACCATGACCTGCCCACCATGTCAATTGGAAAACTTGCTTGAACTCTCTACTCGAAACTCGACAGCAAAAAAAAACAGAGCTAGCGAGCTAGCCAAACACAGCCGACTACCCAGTACCCCCGCACCCCGCACGACGCAATGCTACCTTCCCCGCCCCCTCTTGTACTTGAGAAGAGCGGTTGCCATCACTGCAAGATCGGAAGATCGGAAGATCGGCAGCGTCCCGTGCGCTCTCCGCTTTTTTGTGCTCGCGTGGGCGCGTGGGCGCGCGCGCGTGTGTGTGCGTGTTTAAGTGTTCTACATAATATGTAGAACCGTCCAATATCGCGATAAACAGAGCCGACAATAGAGGTAACTAATATTACGGGAATCGGGATCTTCAGGACTGGGTCGCTCACAGCGCAGCGGGGAAATTCGACCCCCTCTGAAAACAGTACGTTAACTTCGCGCCCTCATAGCGCGCTCCCAGACGCACGGCCAGGCTCGCGCCTTCGCAATGCGGCACCTGGTGGCCTAGCGAACAGAATGGCTCGTTGCGTGCGGTCTCGATTGTCCCTGCTGGGTTGGAATCAGCGTCGTGAAAAGCGCGCCGAACCCCGCAGAACCGACGTCTTTCGTCTTTCGGCAGCAAACCTGCACTTTCATTTGCTTCCGATCGCAAAAAAGTGACAGTCCCGTTTTGCGGAGTATTGGCGTTGAGGTTGTGTGTTGTCAGCACAGAGAGGGGATGGGCACGCACACCCTCCAAAGCCGAACGTATACCGTCTATTTCACCTCTGGTGAGGTTTGTTGCACGCGCAGCTTTCACGTAGTAGGTCGATCGCGGGTAACGAGAGCAAGCGCAACCTCAACGATGCCGCTCAACGAAGCTGGGGTGTAGCTGCTGCTGCTGTGGGTTCTGGATCTTTACCAAAACTTCGACCAAACTTCGTTTTAGTCGCCTCAGCACACCCGCCCGACGCGAACACGCGCACACGCACACAATTCAACACAGCAGCCGCTCCCCTCGCAGTAGACATGAGTGCGCTGTCGAAGGCTTCGCCCCTGAAACGCAAGCCAGCTGAGAGTTCTAAATCCCCCTCCAAGCCCAAGACTACGCTGGAACCCGGCAACCCCCTGTGGTTTTGCCTCAACGCTCAAGACTGCCCCGAGGGGCGGCTCGGGGTCCGCACGAAAAAGGACGGCAAGCACTACACGACGTGCGACAAAAACGACTGGAGGGACCCGGAAACGTGCAAGGTGACGTGCTCGTTCCTCGCCCCCAGCAAGGATCACCCCCACAACTGCCACATCTGCCTGCAGGACGTCGGTGGCAAACCTTCCATCGGCATCCCAACGGACGAAGTCGACGACCGCGGGTACAAAGGTGAGCAGCAGAGTTTTGTTTGAATATTCAATCTAACCGCCCGTTCCGGCACGAGCGTGTGAGATAATCATCGTGGGCTGCCGCGCTCTCCGCTCGCTCGCCGCGCACGAACACCCGCCCCCCACCCAACAACTTTCCGTGTGAAGATGTGGCTGTCACGGGGCCATAGTTTAGGAGTCGTTTGTTGCTGCTTTTTGTGCGTACATGTAGCAACCGTGCATGTTGAAGTTGTGAGCGCGACCAGAATTGCCGTGACTGTTTTTTTGTGCTAAAGTTTGTGTACACAGCAGCAAAGAAAGCATGGAAACAGCAGTTCGATCCAGTCATGCTGCACCTCTTCAACCGCTTGACATGCCCAGGAATACGAAACAATGCCTTTCCGCCACCGCTCGCATCCTGTACGTTGTCACTCACAGAGCACGTGTTTGCACGTTTGCACCTTTAACCACGTGACATCTCCTGATACTTTTTGCTTTGTGCATGTCGCCCTGCCGCACTTTATTTTTTGCTCAAGTGTGGGAGAATTACTGCGCGGTGTTCTCCCTCTGCGCGGGAGCAAGGACCAAGGACGGCGGTACCTTCAAGAACGCCACCGCCGCTACCGGTGACATCGTCGGCGTAAGTGCATGCGTTCGTTCCAAAGTGTATCAAGTCGCTCGATGTGTACGTTCCCGGCTGCCGCGTGTTAAAGATGTGCCATCAGGGTGGAAATTCACGGGTGTAGACTGCTGTCTGTAGACTGCTGTGTGTGTGTGTGTGTGTGTGTGTGTGTGTGTGTGTGTGTGTGTGTGTGTGTGTGTGTGTGTGTGTGTGTGTGTGTGTGTGTGTGTGTGTGTGTGTGTGTGTGTGTGTGTGTGTGTGTGTGTGTGTGTGTGTGTGTGTGTGTGTGTGTGTGTGTGTGTGTGTGTGTGTGTGTGTGTGTGTGTGTGTGTGTGTGTGTGTGTGTGTGTGTGTGTGTGTGTGTGTGTGTGTGTGTGTGTGTGTGTGTGTGTGTGTGTGTGTGTGTGTGTGTGTGTGTGTGTGTGTGTGTGTGTGTGTGTGTGTGTGTGTTTTTTTTTTTTATTGTGTTGTGTGTGCGTATTGCCGGTTTATGTGGTGTGCTGTAATCGAGAGAAGAGGGAAAAAGCATAGAAGTATAATACAACAAACCTCCGTTGCTTTGTGGTGTTCGCATGTGCATATCACCAAGGCTCCCTTCCGTATTGTGAATGCGCGAGAACACCAGTTTATTCGGCAGACGATGAAGCATTGTGCACTCCGCAGCAGTCGTTCCTTCGTAACATGCACAAACATGCGAACACCATATTTTTTTTCAGAATTTGCAACACGTCATCCGCGACTCCCTGCTCCCCTACCCTCTTCCCTGTTCCGTTTGGAAACACACAGAAACGCTGCGCGGCCTGGGACGAAAAAAAGTCGTCAAAGGACAACCCGTGCACGGGCAAAATCAAGGCCGGCGACCTGGTGGTCAAGAACTGGGACGACCCGCCCCTCCACCTCGTGTGCTCGAAGCGAGAGTGGCGGAAGATCGTGGACGAGTTCCTCCACAAGCAGAAGGTGCTGCACGACCTTGGTTCCACCGCCGAGAAGGAGGCATCCCAGCCGTCCGCCAAGGTCCCCGACAACCTCAAAGACTTCTGAGGTGAGCTCAAGATCAACCGGGCAAAGCGCTCCCCTAAACCTTTTATCTGAACGCGAACTTGAAACTTTAACCTTCCATGTCAACCGATCAGCGATGTACTCGCTCGCAACGAAATACCCGTCGTGCTGAAATTGCCCGCGAGCGCAGGCGTAGGCGCGCGTGCATTTTAGCGGGGCGGCGCTCACGACGTACCCTTCAAAACGAAACTCGAACGCAGAACACTAATAACATGGAACGTGATCTCCGCAGTAACAACCTGGACAGCGATTCTGAATCAGAGACTGACGTCGTTGTTCAACATTTTAATCGAATGAGAAACCGCATCCCTCGAAGACCCGACCCTAGAGACGTTGCCGCTGCCAATTCCATGGAAGGTTCAGAAGAAAGACTTGGTGTGCAAGCCTTTAATTCCACCAACTTTGAGTATCCACTTGAGGCGTACGAACTAAAATACCCGTGCTTGCTACATGAAAGTAACTATACGTGCCAACACTGTGGGTCTGTGCTATGGAAAGAGGAACGGTCTGGGTCCTATAACTGTTGTAACCGTGGGAGATCTGCCATTCACCGGCTTAAACCTATTCCACAAACATTGTTATCGCTCTTCCAAACCGCACGTTTTCGCGAATCACAAAGGGCATATAACGGGTTATTTAGTTTCACAGCTTTGGGAGCAGGAGGCATAGAAAACCGATCGTGGACTCAAGGAAAACCACCGACAATGCTTACTCTCCATGGTAAAGCATACCATAGAATTTTCGACTTACAGGAGAAGTATCAAAACCAAAATGTTAACAACAGTGCCAGGTTTTACATATTCGATTCCGAATTCGCACAGACAACCTCCTCACAACATTTAGATTCACGGATTGCAGGCACTCTAAGATCCCACGTGAACAGCGAGATTAGGTGGGCTCGAGAATACAGGTCTGCCGTAGACACAATATTAAACACATCAGCGTCAGAGTCCAGTGCGCCTTTTATAGAGTTCAGTGAAGTTAGCAGAGTTAATGATGGACCAGTGTTGGGCGAGAATCCGAGTGCAAATGAAATAGCAGCTTTAGTGTTTACCTCAGGGAATCAAAATGATGCGCCGCGAGCAGTTATCACCTATCCAAGGAACAGCCCAGATAACAAACCACGCTTCCTGCCGCTTTGGAGCTCTGCATATGAAACGCTACAGTTCCCCCTGCTGTTTTTGCATGGAGAAGCAGGTTGGAGTAAGGGTAACTACAAAGAGAACCCGCCGTTCAAATCTAAAACAATGAACCGGTCAAACACCGAAGCCGTAACGTTTCCCTTCTACTGTAGGCAGCGTATTCTTTCGGAGCCGATATTTAAGATTAACTGCCGAATCGCTCAGGAATGGGTCTGTGATTCTTTGAGCAGAATGGAAGAAGAGCGTTTGAATTTCGTCGAAAATAGTGACATGCAGCATAGGCTTGCTTCCAACCGGTCCATTCAAGACGCCCAACCTCATGAACAACCCGGTAAATTGCTTCCTGCTTCTCACCCTGGCTCACCTGCCAAGCGTAAAAGTGATACAGAAGACGCTCTATGCATCGTGAACAGGCGAGGAAGACCGCATTTGTTCATCACCGTAACTTTCAATGCGGATTGGAAAGAGGTGCAAGAAAATTTGCTGCCAGGACAAAGTGCTTATGATCGTCCTGATCTATGTTGTCGTGTTTTCAAATTGAAGATGAAAGAAATTATGAAGGTTTTAAAGTCTGGCAAAATTTTTGGCGCTTACGACAGCCATTTAGCGGTGACGGAATTCCAAAAGAGGGGGTACCCTCACGCTCACATTCTCATGACCTTCAAAAATGCAGGCCCTGATGCCCTAAACGAAATGGACAAATGGGTGTGGGCTCAGCTGCCTGACGAAAACATAGCAGGAGGAAAACTACGTGAAAAGGTACTCAAATACATGATACACAAGCCGTGTGGGGCAGTTGGAAACATGAGTGCTCCATGCATGCAAGTAAACCGTCACACGAACAAAAAGTGTTGTAACAAGTACTTTCCGCAACCATTCAGAAGCATTGCAACCGTCAACGACAAAACTGGACGGGCAGAATATACTCGGAGGAAGAACGGTGACAACCCGACCATAAGAATGAGAGTAAACAACCAATGGAAAAGTGTTAGGATAGGAAACGAGTGGGTGGTGCCGTACAACCCCATGTTGCTCATGATGTTTGACTGCCACATTTGTGTTGATGTCGTCACCGCAACATCATGCGTTAAATACGTGTTCAAATATTGTCACAAAGGGGACGCGTTTATTCGAGCAAGGATACAGGGCATTACCTCAGAAGTTGAACAATATAGAAAAACGAGGTATATTTCAGCCGCAGAGGCGACGTGGAGACTATTAGGTTACCATATGGTGGACAGATACCCTGCGGTAACTAAGATTCACGCCCATCTTGAAGGAGAGCAACAAATCACTTATCCCAAAAATGCCACCCACGATGATAGACTTGAGATAGCCGCGCAGTCACAGACACACGTGCTCAGGTACTACATGCGACCGGAAAATCCCTGCTTTTCGGACTTGACCATTCTAGACTATTACGAGCAATACACTATCACCTCGCCCAAAAAAGATGACCCTCCGCTTGAGTTTGCTCCGCTTGGCAAATACCTCGATGGATACAAAAACATCGTTTCCAAACGAAAAAACGACGATCACGTTTGCCGAATTTCGTTTCAGAGTCCAGCGGTGGGAGATCTCTACTACTTGAGGTTGTTACTACACACGATTCCAGCCAGGTCGTTCGCAGAATTACGAACAGTGCAAACAGACACAGGCGATCCCGTTGTTCACCCTACTTTTCATGATGCCGCCAGAGCAAGAGGTCTCATCACGGGAGACGAAGAGTATTCACTATGTATGGAAGAAGCTTCAGTGTTTCAAGTTGCGTCCCAGCTCCGTGCTCTTTTCGTTACGCTCATTTTAGATGGTGCGCCAGCACCGAAGCTATGGCGTGACTTTAAGGACAACCTCATCGAAGATTTCCTTCTTAGGTTATCCACAGACGATGCCATACAAGCTGCCTTGTGTGAAATAGACCTCAAGCTAAACCAGCATGGTAAATGTAACGAACAAGTCAACCTTCCAAAGCCTATGCATCCGCGAACTGAATTTGAAAGGATGCGTGATGCCTTCGACCCACAAACATGTGCAGAATACGCAGAGCTGCATGAACCGCGACTGACCAGTGAGCAGAGCCACATTTACAAAACAGTCTTAGACTCAGTTCGAGCCGATAATGGGTGTCCATTTATGATTGATGCGCCCGCCGGAACTGGCAAGACATACACAGAAAAATGTATTTCCGCAAGGTTGAGAGGTGAAAGAAAGACAGTGCTCATCGTTGCTTCCACCGGCATCGCCGCCTTACAGCTCCCTGGAGGCTGGACCGCGCACTCCATGTTCAAATTACCTATGGACGAAGCAATGTCGCCAACCTGCGTATGCAACATAAACACCAACACTCAAAGAGCAGAGCTAATCCGCAAAGCGGACCTCATCATTTGGGACGAGTTACCTATGACCCACAGATATTGCATTGAGGCCCTCGACAGAACACTTCAAGATCTGATGAAAAACAATAAGCTTTTTGGTGGAAAAACTATTTTGTTCAGTGGAGATTGGCGCCAAACAGGGCCAATAGTTAAGAACGGCACCGCCACCGATACCGTCGACGCAGCCTTTATTTCTAGCCCCCTATGGAAACACGTTAAACGCATGAGACTAACCAAATCGCAACGAGACAAAGATGATCCTCAGTATGCTGCTTTTGTGCGGGCGATAGGCGAGGGTACCCACCCTACACAATCAATCGACGGCACGGACATGATTGCCTTGAATAACCACAACCTCGATGCCAATGACCACTTCCAGCTCAAATATACAACAAATTTCGATGAGCTCATGAACTTTGTGTATCCCAATGTCAATGAACAATCGCGCAACTGGGACAAACGCGCCATATTGGCGACCACCAACAACGCAATTGACCGTTCTAATGAAGCCATATCGGACTTGCGGCCCGGAGAGTACTGTACATACCTCAGCTCAGATACACTAATAAGTGATGAGACCACGCCTCACACAGCCTTTGCTTCTCCTGAACACCTCCACCAATTAAACGTGCAAGGTGTCCCTCCCCATGAGCTTTGCCTCAAGTCAGACGGACTTGCGATGATCGTGCGAAATCTCAACTTTTCGGAGGGACTCATCAACGGTCAAAAATGCGTTGTCCTCGCAGTTTCCCCAAACAGCCGAGTCCTTCAAGTCGAACTTCTCACCGAAACATCGCCCCATCCAATTGTTTTGATTCCACGTATAGGCTTTCGTGCGACAGTTGGAAGAAATGGCATCACGTTCATGCGAACACAGTTTCCCATCCGAACTTCATATTCCGTCACGGTGAATCGTTCACAGGGACAGACACTTACAAAAATTGGCTTGGACTTGAGATCACCTGCGTTTGGGCATGGTCAACTTTACGTCGCGCTCAGCCGTGCGCAAAATCGCCAGTCAATTATGTGCCTTTTACCACAAGAACATATTGTTGACGGCATTCCACACACGGAGAACATTGTATACCCTCCTTTCACCGCTGCCGCCACAGGCCAAGCTGTAACACCTCCACCGTATCAACCTCCAAACACCTCGCCTCCTGCGCCCTCCAATGCCTCCTCTCAACCGTCAAGTGACAGCCAAACTCCACCTCCAACATGGACAGTCGTCGACGAAATTGGGGATGGAGCATGCGGATTTCGCGGCATAGCACGACGAATATACAACGACCCAAACAGACACTACCAAGTACGCTCGGAAATACTCCAATACATGAACGAAAACCGCAACGACCCTAACTTGCTAAACGCCATTTCCGCTGGCATGAACCATGAACTACTCCAAGCCCTTGGTGAACCGCCACAACAGTATACATCATATGACAACTACCTCTCCATCATGTCTCACCCGCGAGCTTACCTTGGTGAGCCAGAAATTTACGCATGCATGCAACGATACAACATACCCATAAACGTTACTATCGGAAACAACCCCCGACCAAATCCTCAAAACGCCGACCCTTCTACCATACACCTGCACTATCAACCACAATCACGTCATTACTCTTCCCTAATCCTAAATAACCCTTCCACCGACCATCCGCCTGTCGCAGCATGACCGCGCCGCCAACGCGCCAGCGCCGGTGGTTCGCCTCTATGATCGTCCCTGACGACCTTCACCACTTCTTCGACCCACACTTCGAGCGCTCCCTCATTGCGGACGCAGAGCAAGAGGCCACCGGCGACACCCGGCAGCAAGTCGAAGATGATGCCAACTTCGAAGCGGAACTTCAAGACTACTACTCAACGTCCTTCCAGTGGCACATCAAAATGTGCCAATGTAGCCGTCCATGATAACTGTCGACCCCAAGTTACTCGTGGGGCCAGGTGTATATTTCGTGTATATATGTCAGTAGCCGCGGACACGCTCAGTCTCGTGCTAATTATTTCCCGCGGCATTGTCAGTAGTAAGTCTTCATTTTTTCAGCCATTCTGTACATGGTAGCCGGCGAGTACATATTAGCGGCCACCGTGGCATTTTGTCTAACCCTAAATAGTGAGTCTTCATTTTTTCAGTGCCGAGTTTGCGCGTGCGCCGCGCCGGCATACTGTCTGTTTTTTCCCGTTGTCAGCCAAGTATGTAGTCTCAGCTTTCGTAGCATCAAATTGTAAGTAGGGAGTCTTCATTTTTGCGGTGCCGAGTTTGCGCCAACCTCTTCATAGCCATGTCTGTTATGCGAACGTCTTTGAGTGGGTGAAGAGTTCGAGTTGCAATGCATCTGGCTACCCCGGCATACTGTCTGTTTTTTCCCGGTGTCAGCCAAGTATGTAGTCTCAGCTTTCGTAGCATCAAATTGTAAGTAGGGAGTCTTCATTTTTGCGGTGCCGAGTTTGCGCCAACCTCTTCATAGCCATGTCTGTTATGCGAACGTCTTTGAGTGGGTGAAGAGTTCGAGTTGCAATGCATCTGGCTACCCTGTCCCCATTTTGTAAGTAGTCACATCCGTTTTTCGCTGCCATACTGTACATGATTGCCGGTATTAGTGGCCACGTCGCATTTGGTCACAGAGTCTTCATGATTGCAGTACCAAGTCTTAGTTTTTCAGTGCCCAGTTTGCGCCAACCTCTTCATAGCCATATCGTCTGAAAGAGGGTGTCTTTATTTTTGGACATATTCCATATTCCACTGCGTCCTTATTTTCAGTTTGTTCTGGGGATCACGCCCCATCAACAAATAATACATACCGAGTAGTATTTCCTTTTCCTCCATTTCGGCCCGCTGTATTTTCAGTTTCTTCTGGGGATCACGCCCCATCAACAAATCATACATACGGAGTATTTCCTTTTCCTCCTTCTCGGCCCGCTGTCATTCCACACTCAACACTCCCACCCTTGGTATGCAGGCGTACTCCTGCTGTGGAACCAACCAGCATCACCGCACATCTTTTACAGTAAACAGTAACCCGGAGGACGGGGGGGCCGACAGGCCCCCCACGTCCGGACACCCTTGTATCCTTATTAATTAATACGCTAAGGATGGTCGTGACGTTTTGGATCTTTGAAAAATATCTTGCTTAAAACACTCCCCCCCCAAAAGCGGCGACTCCCGAGCTCCACTCGGCCTCAGGCGGCCTCGCGGTGCCGCCACGTCCCATCCGCACAGCAGCACTACGACATGCCGGCGAAAGAACGGCCGTCGGTGCCCCACCTCGGCGAGGGGGGAGCGTGGAAATCGCCCTCCCGGGGACGGCTCGCTTGCCCTCCCCCGCTTTTTCTTCGTCGCTGCCTGCTAATTTTTTTTTTTTTTCGAACTCCCAACTATATTGTGAGGAAGACTAAAAATAAATGTTGAACAACAAATGCTACTCGAGTTATTTCCTTCTGCCTGCTAATTATTTTCACTTGGGCCATGGACACAGCCATGGACACGAGACCACAAGCGCGTCTGCGTGAACAGCAATCACACAACACCAGGACCAAACACAGCAGCGTCCAGCCGTCGCCGCTCGCCGTGCGCAGAATTAGCAAAGCGAGAGCTTTTGGCTTGGCCTAACCAGCCCGAGAGCATTGTAACCAACCAATCGGCTGCTGCTCGCCTGTCAGGTGTATTGCTCTAGGTACTGCTGCATTGCTGCACTGCTGTACTGGGTAGGTTCGTGGGTGCATGGTGGGTGGTGTTCTGCTGTGCTGCACGTACTGCGCTGCACTGCTGTTCTGATGTACGTACTGCTGCACTGCTGTTCTGCTGTATGTAGTAAAGGTTTGGTGGGTGGATGGATGAAGCGTGCACTGCGTCGTCCGTGGTGGGTGGGTGGGCCGTTCTGTACGTGGGAGTCTTTTTTTTGCTGTTTCCTGTTTCATAAGAACCAACCAACTAACTGCGCCCCGCGTACCAGGTGTATACTGCTGTATGTACTGCTGCACAGCTGTTCTGATGTACGGACTGCTGCACTGCTGTTCTGCTGTGCTGTACGTACTGCTGCACTGCTGTTCTGCTGTATGTAGTAAAGGTTTGGTCGGTGGGTGGGTGGAGGGTGCACTGCGTCGTCCGTGGTGAGTGGGTGGACCGTTCTGTACGTGGGAGTCTTTTTTTTGCTGTTTCCTGTTTCATAAGAACCAACCAACCAACTGCGCCCCGCGTACCAGGTGTATACTGCTGTACGTACTGCTGCACGGGTGTTCTGATGTACGGACTGCTGCACTGCTGTTCTGCTGTATGTAGTAAAGGTTTGGTCGGTGGGTGGGTGGAGGGCTGCACAGCTGTTCTGATGTACCTACTGCTGCACTGCTGTTCTGCTGTGCTGTACGTACTGCTGCACTGCTGTTCTGCTGTATGTAGTAAAGGTTTGGTCGGTGGGTGGGTGGAGGGTGCACTGCGTCGTCCGTGGTGAGTGGGTGGACCGTTCTGTACGTGGGAGTCTTTTTTTTGCCGTTTCCTGTTTCATAAGAACCAACCAACCAACTGCGCCCCGCGTACCAGGTGTATACTGCTGTACGTACTGCTGCACGGGTGTTCTGATGTACGGACTGCTGCACTGCTGTTCTGCTGTATGTAGTAAAGGTTTGGTCGGTGGGTGGGTGGAGGGTGCATTGCGTCGTCCGTGGTGGGTGGGTGGGCCGTTCTGTACGTGGGAGTCTTTTTGCGTCCTGTGGGAGATGAACCCTTTTTTTTGTTTCTACAATTTAATACCGGCCTCCCACTGGTGCTTGGGAGTACCACCGTCCCCACTGCTGCACTCCTCTGTCCTTTACTACCGTACGTACTACTGCTGCTGCCGTGTTATCTTTTTTGTTTTGCAAAACTTACGTACAGAGGATGATACCTTTACTACCAAACGTACGGCGGCATTGTCGTACTGCCCTGTTATTATTTTGTTCTTATAGTACTTAATACAGAGGATACAGCACCAATTTGTTTTTGTCCGCCATACCGGCCGGCAACTGGCATATTTCGGGAGTACCACTAGTGTGTAATTAAGCCTCGTGAATTGCATTATTACCGTGCGGCCACCCATTTGGCGTCTCCACCGTGCTCCCAGACAACCATTCGAGCATATACACCTGGAATGGAGGCGGGCATAACCACCTTTTATGCTCGATTTCCCTTGTTATGCTGCCACATAAGCTATTTGGCATGGTGGCTATGCTCGGTCGGGCATAAGCTTTTCCATAAGCTCAAAAAGCCAATATATGCTAAAAGATATGCTAGCTTATTGGGTAAGGCCCTAATGGCGTGAGGATGGAGCCTAGATTCAGGTTACTTTTTGAAGGTTGGAGGGTAGACGAGCGGGTGATAATGCGTAAGAAAAAGCTGCATGCCTCAGACAGATCATATCAGATCCCTACAGCTGTAGTGTTGTTAATTATATCTGTTTTCCAGGGCAAGCCAGATAGATCCCTGGTCGAAACGGTCTGCATGGCCTGTATACATCGTGCTGCCGGGTGAGAGGGGGATGATCTGGAGGACCTATTATTACGGAGATCCATTGTTAACAGGGGTAAAAGCCTTATCATGTTCCAAAAAATTAACCGGAAATTTCTCATAATTTTCACAATATCTCGGCCAGAAGATCATATATATATATATGCGCCGTGACCGTAAGGCCTATGCGAACAATCCAAGCTATCGTTTACCGTTATCGACGAAGAATTGACAGAGTTATGACCCCATAGGCATTAAACGACCCCTGTTAGCAATGGATCTCCGTAACAGCTCATTTTGCTGGGTTGGATCTGCACTACACGGGTTGCGCACAACGTGTCGTAACCATAGATACTATAGGATCTAGAGGATCTATATCGTGACCTGTCCGATGTGTGGAAAGTTGGAACAAGCGCGACGGGGAGTTGGGGGGATAGGTCGGTTTCAAAAACCGGAATTAGGTATCCAAAAGAGCCTGTATAGAGAATGGTACAGTTGGCGTTTTTATTTGACGCATGCTATACGGTAGGGTACGCCTCTTTTTATCTGGGGCTCCTCGCTTGAGGAGCTAGCCCGAAAAAATGACTCTAAGGAATAATCAAGTGAGTCTGCAACTCGGTGAAAACTCAACCCTATGGTTGCACCGAAAAGCACTGGAACACGCAAACGGCGTCCCAACGGTCTCGGGTAGTCCCTCAAAGTCTACCTTAATCCTCATCAACGTTGCCACCCCAGGCCAGTGGCCGTAGCCCTCCCGATTCTTCCTCCCTCCCCCTCGCCTCTCCTATCCAGCAAATTACTTGTCTGCGACTTGTAGCCAGTTAACTCACACTTGTATTCACTATAGTTGTGGATCTGCTACCCCTCCGCCCGCCCCCCCCTCCGTTAGATGACAACGTGGATGGTCACCGAGACGTCTACATTCACAAGCCTTCCCGCACTGCTCCATTCCTCTTGCCATGGGTACTCTATTCAATCCCCCCCAATGGATCTCGCCGCCGAATGGTCGAGACGAATGGTGCGGTAGGTGCGCACCCAATTTTTCCGAGGTCATTCACAAGAGGAGCTCTATACACCACCCAAAACCTGACTTTGAGTCAACCTCAAAACGCCAACCGACAAACAATCCCACAACCTAGGTACGTACCTAACACAATGTTGGAAACCCCTAATGGGAGAGCCCCGTCAGTAAGAAGCGTTTTGGTCAAAAACTGCTTAATATGTACCCCTTTTGTAGCACGCATTCGTCGACGAAGTGCCACCGCCGCCTGTGCCTTCCGTAGCAGGTGCAACACGACGCCGTCAAGCACTACCGTATCGCGAAAGACGGCGAAACAAATACACCGAATACCCCCACTTCCATTTACCAGGTATGTATACTGTATATTGAATATATTGAATGCCTACCTGGTAGGTGTGATGTATTTTGCGAGATATACGTAAAATAAAATAATCTCAGCCAAGGCCAACAAACAGTGGCGTCTATGTGCGTGAGGGGATACTTCGATGGTGAAAAAAAATAGTTACACTACCTGGCGTTTCATAACCCACTGTATACCTCCACACGTTTTCATCGCCAACTGTACCGTGGTTCGAGCAGGCTGTGGGCAACACTTGGGTCCGTGGCCAAGACATAGCCTCTATGCTTTCGGCGTCGTGAAACCTCGCCCGTTCTCTATGCTACTCGCAGTGGCTTCAATACGACGGTGCCAGCCCGGCCGTGCCTAGCTCGGTAGTGATCCTGTTGGTTACATGACACTACCCACCAGACCGTACCAGTTATAGCACTACCCGCTATCTCGCACCAGGTATAGCACTACCCACTAGGCCACAGAGCCACATAACCATGTAATGTAGTGGTTAACCATGAAATCGAGTGAGTAGCCATGCCATCTAGTGGGTAACGGTAAAAAGCGACATGATATATATGTATACAGATTGCTTCATGTTGCGCACGCCTCTCTCTCTCCTCCTCCAAGTGTCCGTCACGGGCCCCATCCATCTTCTTCGCAGTCGTTTACACTTCCTGCGGGGGTGGTAGGCCGTATTCCGGCGTTCTTCATGAACGTCTTGAAGTTCAGCACCGTCCGCCTGTCGTCGCCGTCTACCCGCGCCTGCCGTGAACGAAATACCGATTTTTGTCATCTTCGTCACAAAAATATACCAGGTATACATGTTATGCAAGTATGGAGCATGTTTTAGTATAACACGAAATGATGACTGTAAGATGGCATGACGTAAATGTTGACGCGCAGAGCTGCCTAGGGGGGGTGTACTCATTTCATTCATTGCCGTAGTGGTATGACCATAGACCCTCGCATCCCTACAATGTCGGGACGGAGCACGTCGGGTTTTTTACGACCAGGCAGGCATTGCTTGCACCAAACACGAAGCGGTGTGTGGTACTCGGCGAATCGCGTGAACGTTGAGCTAAATCCTGCTATTCAAACATGCAGGCGGTGTTAATGTATAGTTCCGGTTGATATATTCTGCCCAAAATGCCGATAATAAATCATTCGGTTTTATTAACCAACCCCATCTATCCCCTCCCCCCCGTCTCCCCCTTGGACCAAAACGATTAGTTAATTACGGTCGGTGACCACCCGACGTGCTCCATCTCGGCATTGTAAGGATGCGAGGCTCTACGTTTTGAAAGACTACGGCCAAGCATGACTAGATTGCACCCCCGCTCTTGTCCCCCCTCCCTCCCCCCCCCGAGTATAACAAATCACGAATTAACTAATTAGACATAACAGCCCCACCAATGAATCAGGCTACATGGAAGGAAAGTCGATTTATATCGGAGCGACATCTACGCTATATTGCCGGAGGGCAAGCGAAAGAACAATTAACGAATCAGAATAAAGGCTCTATTTTATCGTAGCAGCGTCGAAAATACTCGGTAGACGTTCTAGCGGTGCCTCGCCCACGGAAAACCAGCTTATCGTTAGCTGATTTGGTATGTACGAAAGAGGTGGCACTTTTTGGTTGCACTTTGGTGGCAACTTTTTGGTTGCGCTTTTCGGTGGCACTTTGAGGCCAAAGGTTTCTGACTGGAGCGGTATGATACTAATGAACTAAGAAGCTGCCCACTAATCGGACGCACTCTACGGCAGAGAGATCTTTTTATTGTCTTTTTTCCTGCGGCTCCATACTTGAGCAGCTCTACGTATCTACATCCCTCGCTCAAAAAAAAAATTGATTTCTGAGCAAAACTTGAAAAATGAAGGAAAAAACAACGATCAAAAAAAGGCCATGGCCTAGGTATGACAAAGAAAAGAAATACCAGATATTGCACAAGAAGAATGGCGTTCTGAAGATTTTGAGTTAAGGAGTCCTATCATTTCAGATTTTTTTCTAGCCACAAAGTGCGACCTCTATCGTCACACGCCGTTTTTTTTTCCTCAAAGGCAGCTTTTTGGGGGTAAGAGGAACAGCGCTATCGACTGATTCTACGATGATAGCCCCCCCTCCCCCTCAAAAAAACCCAGCTAATTTCTTTTAACAAAACGTTTCATGGCTGCTCGACACAAGGAAGAACACTATTGAAAAAAAGAATACCCATATGTTTTCTTGGGTGCAAAGGTCTATCGATCGATAACGTCGGGGTGTCGAGGGACACCGTATTTCAGAAAATACGACCGGGAACTGGTTTTGAAACCGGCGATTTCGTTAAAAAAAAGTTGGGGGGGCTACCGTTGAACGACTCTATCTAGGTGAAAAAAAGCTTCGGACGGTGTTGGAGCACGTCGCTACCCTAGCATGCTTCATTACCCCCCCACCTGCAGGCGACCTCCCCAGTGCGCATCCAGGCCGCTGAAGAAAAATGAGCAGAATTCCTGCCACGACGAAAAAAAAAAAACAGAACAAGTTGATTTGTTTTTTTGTTGGGGTGCGTTTATAAATGAGCGCAAAAAAAAAAAAAAAGCCTGCCAATTGAAAAAAAAAAAGTTCTTAAAAAAGGGTGTATTAACACCTTTTCGAACTGAAAAAAAGATATAAATTACGCGCTAATTCCGAGAAATTTTGTCCCCAAAACCGTCGGTGCCGCTTTCGAGGGGTTAAGGTGTCCATGTGAGAGCCATCCCACGGTAGGGGTGTACAGCATGAGTCCCTGAGGCCCTCACAAGAGGAGCTCAACATCTCACTTGAAAAATAATTTCGAAGGCATTCGGTCCCTCAACCCGACCGAGCTTATACGCCTTACCGTAGTCCTAAAAAAAGGTGTAATCGTGAAATTACTTCGTTAACCGGCAGTTCCTCACATGAGGAGCTCAATCGCCCAGGGACTGTTTGGCCCAATCTTACAACTGCAACCCCTACCGTGGGATGACTCGTGACCACTTTTTGAATGATGAAATCCTTTTAACACCGTTCGAGATATGCCAAAACTTTTTCAATACGATTACTTTACACCTCTGGGTGTAGTTATCCAACACCGTCATACGTGTGTTGGTACGTTATAGAAATGTACCAAAGCGCGCCGTAAGTGCAGGGAAGGCGGGCAACAAAGTCGTAGCAGGTCAGCTAATGTCCAACCAAAACGTTGAACCTCACGCTACATGCACGTCGTCGAATGAAAAAAAACACAATGATACTACCCACCGGGTAGCCAATAATGACACTAACTGGGTACCAGGTATCCCACAGCTCATTTGATTCATCCAACGCTAGGGACGCAGCATATTCTAAGAAATTTCTGAGCTGCTAACACGAGGAAGAGCTCAACATCAACATCAGCATCACCCGACCTAAACATGCCTTCTAAGACATCCGTTTGCGCAACCCGATCAATTTTTCTATGCGCTAGTCCGAAAAAAAAAAAAACTCGTAAACATATCATGCTAACCGATAACGCCACACACTCGCGGAACTCTACTTCAAATAACCCCCCCGATCTTCCCCCCCGTAAACGATATGTGCTGCTCTAAAAGGATTAGCGCATATCCAAACTCCGAGCGATTGTTCAGGACCAGGAACCGTGGGTTTCATTCGAAAAGGATCGAAACGCAGCGCATCAAACCTCGAGTGATTCTTCTGGTAGGAGGCATGAGGACGATTTTCCGTGGATAGCATCGGCAAGCCGCACCAAAGCTTCCAGGAAATCGACAGGCGTCAGGCAGCAGCACTTCTCGGCACGATCCAGAACAAGCTCATCCGCGACCAGCATTCGCGACTTTTTTTTTCGTTACGAGAGGGCAGCAAGATGATGGAAATGGAAAAGGGAAGAGTGCGCAGGGGGCAGGCGCGGGGGATGGGGGAGGGACGGGGGGGGGTAAACATGCCCTTTACGACTTGTTTTGTTTTGATCGGCAACAGGAACATGGAAATTAGAAGGGTGGCAGAGAGTCTACTAGTTTCACGCAGCACTTCTAGGCACGATCCAGAACCAGCTTATCCGCGGATAAAACTCGCAACTTGCTTGGTAGGGCAACACGAAATGGAATTGAAAATTGAAAGAGTGCGGGGGGGGGGCAGACCCGAAAGGCGGGGAGGGGGGAGGGACGACCTTTGCGACTTGGTTTGGAGAAAAACACGAAGATAAACATATCGAAAGGCTAGGAAAGAGTCTACAGAAGTCGGGCAGCAATTATCGGCACGATCCAGAACCATCTCATCTGCGACCAGCATTCACGACTTCGGCTTTAGTGGAAGGCCACACGAACATGGAAATTGGAAGGGTAGGGAGGAGGGCAGAGGGGGGGGGAAGGGGGGTATTCATTACCATGCTTGGCCGTAGTCAATACTATAGACTTTGTATCATAACAGACGGGAGGGCCGAGAGACTGCGACTGGCATTTTCGACATGAGTTGGAGGGTAACACGAAGATGGGTATTGGAAGGAAGGGGGGGGTAGCAG
Organism: Undaria pinnatifida; assembly: GCA_012845835.1. NCBI lineage: Eukaryota > Phaeophyceae > Laminariales > Alariaceae > Undaria > Undaria pinnatifida. The sequence continues at coordinate 3,225,822 of JABAKD010000011.1, read as the reverse complement.
ACGGGGGGGGCGGGAGCCCACGCCCGGCATTTGTGACTTGTTTTTTTAAGGGCAACACAAACATGAGAATTGGAAAGACGACGGAGCGCACACGAGGGGGCGAGGGACAGTGAGGCGTACTCATTTGTTACTTGCTCTAGTAGTTTGACCACTAAACACGCATCCCTTTCGAGGTGGAGCACCGGGGGGGAAAGGGTTGTAATCGTGTCACGCATTACCGTAGTATTTAAGTCCATCTAACCTCGGGGGGGGGGGGGGGGAACTAAGCGCGATATTTTCTGGTGCGCTTGTAGAATTCTGATTTTTCAACTCGGGGCGTCGCGCGTTTGTACTCTTTGTATGTTTACGGAACAAGATCCCTCTGGATTTTTTCAAGGGCGAGTTCGGTCCACAATCATTCTACGCACTGGTACTACACAATATTTTATACGTAATAGATTAATCTCGGTCGGCGGCGTACACGAAACCAGCACGAAAACTAGGTTGCAGCCGTCTCGAAAAAAGGGGGTCTCTACTTTTGGGAGAGGCGAAAAGTAAAAGCCGGCAGTTCGCTCGCAATAAGAATCGACGAACAGTAGACGGTATAGGAGCTGGCAAGTACCTGGAGAAACGCCAGCTTAGCCGTGCCCCTTTCGAGCATGCTGAAGATGTTCGCGTCATCCAAGAGCGCTTCCCAGTCCGGCATGGAAAACCGCAGAGTCTCCTCCTTATCAAAGCAAACACAGTTAGGAGCGTTAGGGGCAACGCTGGGGGAGCGCGGGGCCACAAAGCGCTTGGAAGGCCGGGAAATAGTATATGCGCTTTTAACGGTGTTTTGGTGTGATTACGACGCCCAGTCTGTCAAGGAAAACTGCACACTCTTCAACTCGTAGCAAGAAACACAAATTTAACGGCATCGTAAGGGATCTCTCGGGGCCGTCAAGCTTAGTTATTCCAGTAAAGCGTTAATGTGCAGCGAGCGTATCAGGCCGGGAGGCTGTCATTCTATAGCAGTAAAGCGTGAGTTTTACCAAGAGCGTATCATAGAAGGTCGGGAAACGGTCTTGCATTATGGCTTGCGGTACGTAAGGTCATCCACAAAAGAGGGGCAGAGGATAAGATGTTTGAGCCTAAGACGAAAAACTGAAGTAAATTGCTGCAAAATGCCTCGTTTTCGCGGGGAGCACTAACGGACAAACCTCTCGTCGTATGTAGCGGTCAAACGCCGGACGACACAAAGTACATCATGACGGCGGCCGTCATAATACCGTTGTCGCAACCCACCTTCGTACGCACCTGTTGGTGGCGTCCAGATGCTTGTAAAGCCCACTTGTTCCCAGCGTAAGCCTATGAGGTGGAACCGCAATGAATGGACGAATTAGTTTCGATTTGAGGTACTGTACGTATACAGCGGCGCGAACGGAGCGGAGACGATAAGAAGGCAGCCTTTTTATGTATTTGGTTCCGAGCGGTTGTTGTTGTAGATATGTGCTGGGCATCCGACAATGTACAGCGTGAGTGTCCATCGCAAAGTCGTTGAAGACGACGCAGAACAGGAAGGCCACAATGATTTATGTTTGTTTTCCCTCTTAGTTTTCTTCTTTTTGCTGTTTTTTTTTTTCAAGCGATCGATTTTTTTAAGTTCATCGTGTTGCACGTTTGTCGGATGGCATGAAAATGCTTACACGAGAAGCGTCAGGAATCGTGACAAAAAAAAAGTGACTTTTTTGCGAATCGTGATATTTTTGTCGGGAATCCAGACTTTGAATCGTTTTGACATTTTTCCATGAAAAAATTGATGTCAGGATTCCTGGCCAAAGCAAAACGTGAATTTGTTTTCTGAAAACCTGGCATTTCAGAATATCAAAATGTCAGGAACGGTGACATTCTGTCAAGATTCTGTGTTTGTTTTGAGTTCGTAAGGAACGACCCAAAACAACACGTAAATGTACGACAACCAAAAATTTGATGGAAGAAAAAAACTGCGAAATTGGTTCAAACCTGAAACAATGCGCGGAAGCCTCCCATCTTAAGCGTGAGGGCCTTCTCCAGCCCTTCGGTGTACAGTCTCTCCTTCCGATACTGGTCTGGGTCAAGCAGAGCAATCTTTGGGAGGCGGTGCTCGAACTGCGGGGATGGGGGGAGGACGGGGCGGGGTGTCGGACATTAAGCTTTAACGGATCATCTCCACGTGTTGAAGCTCATTCGTTCAGATTCCACCGCATTTGTCTCGAGTTGTTACACCGCCTTTAGTAGTGAAACGTACATACCGGCACATACCCCGATTTCGTTTTTTCGTCGTATCGGCGGTTTTTACGGATATTTTTCTTCGGACTATCCGAATAACGAAGCCGCAAATCTGACTCGATCGGGTGCTGGGTGCAAAAAATACAATCAGCTCAGACTGGCGACGAAGGCTGCGGTTGGGGGCGAGGGGTCAGTTTCAAGAAAGTGATGCACTTCTCAGCGAACCAGAGTGGGTTGTTCGCGCGAGAGTGGCTGCAGGACGAGAAGAATGAACTTTTGCTTTTCTGCTCTTGAATCTTGCGATAGGCGCCGTCATGAAAAAAAAACGTTTTGGTACGCTGCCTGCACCCACAGACTAAAACAAATGTCCGCGTTTTGAATGGACTTGAAAAAATCAAAATCGGGGGGGGGAAAAAAAAAAGAAAATCGGGGTCGGGTACCCCCCTCCTACACCTGTTTGCCGATTTAACAGCACCCCCCACGGTAGGATGGGTGTTCGACTAACCTCGAGCATGAATCGATTCAGAGCTTTGGCGACCGAACCGCTTCTGGTGTCCTTTTTGTAAATGGCCGCCGCGATCCGCACTATACTTTCCATCCATTGCTATCGAAACAGGAGAAGAGGACAAGAGGATAACCCCGTACAACAGGACAGGAGGAGGCGTACGAAACAGGCGTTATCATGGTGGCAGGGACAGCTCGCGCCGATATTGAACGCGTGCGCGTGTGCACATTGTGAGCTCAGGTTCGAACCGTAAACTCGCTTTTGGTGTCCCCACATAAGGCCGCCCCGATCCGCACCATGCTTTCCATCCATTGCTATTGAAAAATCGGAGAAGAGGACAGCCGTTACAAGCGGATAGGAGTTATACAAAACTGGCATTTTTACGGTACTGGTTACAGGTCAAGGTGAAACTGAAAAAAACAAACAACAGTCATTACAATAGGACAGGGGTTGTACAAAAACAGGGCTTACGGTTTTGGAGGCGACATTGCAAGCATGCGAGTGTTGCATTTTGTGAGCGGAAGTATAGACCGTATATGTTTTCAGCAGGCATGGGGGCGGCAAGAGGCAGCAAGGGAGTACGAACGGCGGGAAGGTACATACGTGGTGGACTGTTTTGTCCCCCAGCATCGATGACACACGACAGTTGCACCAGGAGTGCACTAACCGGATATTTCCAACCTGATGTTTGAAGGAGGTCATAAGGCAAAAAAACTACGTTCAAACGAACTCGATTAGCTCTCAAGTCGACACGTTCAGAGTTGGCGTGTTTTCGACGAAAAAATGCATGAAGTTTGTCGAGTTGAGGAGTCATTCAACGCCAGGAGTGCAGCAGAAGTTTCTGGTGCTCCTAAAGATGACAACAACAAAGCCTCTTTTTTTTCACCCCGAAACATGACTTCGAAGGCAACATCTTTCGCGCAGACCCGACTAAAGACGCGTGCTACGATGGAGGTGCACCGCCTTTCTTTCTCAACACTACCCCTCGATTTGGGAGCTCAAGACCTCCATATCCCAAAAACTGATTTGGAGAAAAATAAAACTACTATTAATATGATTCCGGATGAAAAATCCCATGGCCTTTGTAGGTACACAATGAGAATCAACATGCAAAAAAATGTCCTATTATTTATTTTTTTTCCGACGATTTAGCCCAGGTTAAGGAGCGGGCCCCGTCATTCAGAAACCTATTTCGGACGAAAAAGTAGTGCTGCCTCTACGATAGCACGCGTCTAAACATTTCCTGGGCTAGTTCTAAAACAACTATTACCAGGTATACGAGGAGGAAAAATTATCATACAAACCGATAGTTCCACACTTGGAGGGGCTCAACCGTAACATTAATATTAACACTAACAACTGCAACTCCTACCGTGGAACGACTCGATTTCCTCAAGGAACTCGCGCAGCGAGATATCTGTGGCCGCCGTCAGCTTGTGGCGCGCGCGTCGGGCAACTCGAAAGCGAACATTAGTTAGACTGATCCTACGATATCCTCCCCCCCCCAAAAAAAAACAGGCGATTTTCGTTAACGAACGTTTCATGGCTGCTCGACACGAGGAAATATCTTCCTCCGTTTTTTTGGTTCCAAAGGGACTAACGAACGATGAGGTTTGGGGCGGCAAGGGGCACCGTATTTCAGGAGACACGGCCGAGAGAGGGCTTCAAAACCAGCGATTTCGTTCAAGAAAAGTTGGGGGGGGCTACCGTGGAACGATATTTTATATTTGCGGCCCGGGGAAGTACCGGTATATAACGGATTATTTTAGTGTCAGCTAGCGATAGTAGGGCAAAATCTTGCACAGAGATACTAGCCGTCCGCACCTGTTCGCAGAGGTGCTGATCCGGACTGGTCAGCCCTTCCGCGGCTGTAGAAGGCACTTCCTCTGCTACGCTTATCACCGAGAAAACGTTGTGAATCTCGCCCTCTAAAGCCTTGTTTTCCTTTTCCTCGGGGAGAAGAAGGTCGGACACGAAGGCAGTGAACTGAAGCCTGCACGCACGCCGGTCGCACGTATGATACCGACGACGCAAGTACCGACCGACCGACCGACCGACCGACCGACCGACCGACCGCACCGTTAAAAATGATAAGATTTGCCCGTATAGACGCAGAAAAACGGTGTCCGTAGATGCAGTAGCGGGGCACCCGTTGTTTGTTGTATAGACAATCAGTCGTGTCTGTGTCGGGGATCGGGAGTAAGAGTGAGTGGCCTGAGAATGTCGGATAGGAATGTAACGAACCGAAGCCTGCACGCACGACGGTCGCACCCATGATACCGACGACGCAAGCACCGACCGACCGACCGCACAATTAAAAATGTTCGATTTGCCCGTACAGACGCAGTGACGGTGTCCGTAGATGCAGTATTACGGAGGACGATAGTAAATAGGACCACATATTGTTAGAAGAAATATATGAATATATAGGTTTTTGTGCCCACCATAGGTCCTATTTACTAGGGTCCCCCGTAAATAGCGGGAAACCGTTGTCAGTTGTATATACAATTAGGCGTGTCTGTGTCGGAGATTGGGATCAAGAATGAGTGGCCTGAGAAGGTCCTACTGGAATGTAGTGAGCTGAAGCCTGCGCGCGCGACTGTCGCACATGTGATACCGACGACGCAAGGACCGACCCACTGACCGCACCATTAAAAATGATAGATATGCCCGTATAGACGCAGAAAACGGTGTCTGTAGATACAGTAACGGGGAAAACGTTGTTTATTGTATAGGTAATTTGGCATGTTTGTGTCGGGGGTTGGGATCAGAGTGAGTGGTCTCTGGGGGGGGGGGAAAAACGTCGAACAAAGCCTACTCTGTACGGCCCCCAGCACACAGACGAGGGCCTACCTATATGCGCGTTGCCCCCAAAAAACTATGACATAGACACCAGATGTTGTGGACTGTTACCCAGAGCACGGCACCACAACCCTAATTTTGTATTAAAACGTTTCAAGTGCGTCAGCTGTGAGTTCGACCAATTGAGTGATCGATCCTCATCCTCGCAAAGCTGCGTGACACTTTAACCCTAAAATATTTCGTGCCAAAACAAAAACAGCAGGTTACGCCGCTTGCGGTTCCTGAGGTGGCGTAACCTACTCCCATACGTGCACCCCGTGGGGGAGCAAGCGTCGGTGTTTTGTAGGGCCGTTTCTAACGACACATAGTTGGGGTTTTGTTTTTTTACAAATTGGCAAGACTATGGAAACTTGGATTGGCCAAAACAGCGCATTTTCGGCCAAAGGTTTTCGCGGACATCGTTTACTTCGACGACAGAGAACAGCGAATGTCTTGGGTTATGAGTTCATCAAATTTTGGGGCGTTGTTATTTCCGTAGTCCTTTCGCTCGGTAAAGCTGTGGAAAAAAAATGATTTGCAGCTGCTTTGCTATGATTGGATTTTGCTATTTCGAGACTTTGAAAAACAATTGTGCCCCAAAAAGTTGTCGTTTGCCAACAACGTGCGGTTAGAAGCGCACCTTTTACCACGAATACCTGACCCGGCAGCCGCTGGTCAGCTGTTGCACTAGCAACAGCACACTGTCCGTTCGCGTGTTCTACCAGTCTTCCAGCACCGTCCCGTGCTCTATCCACAATTTGGTATTACCACTAACGCAATCTACCAAACACTGCCGTACTGCTGCAATCAATGCCAATTATTCTTAAGCCACGTAACAATCTGAACCAAAACGCCTCGAAATTATTTATCGTAGCAAAAGACAAAATATTCTTGGTTTGGTTCCCGAACTCTGATAATCTTCCCCAAATACCTGCTTATTTGATGGGAACGGCTGTCGTGCTCGCCGTGTGTCCCGTCGAGAGCGGCATAATAGGTGTACGCGTTTAGCAGCATGGTGTAGTTGCTCCACAAAGTCTCCCTCACAAGAAGTATCTCCTGAACGTTCGGGAGCAGCACGGCAGGTGAACGAATAGAAAACAATGTCGGGGCAATGAAGTTACGTCAAGATCCCGGACGACGACATCCCGGACGACGACGCAAACAAGTCGACCAAGGGTTTTCCATCAACACAAAATTCCAACCTTGAAAATGTTCACCAGTCAGAAAACTGCGGGCACGAAATTTCTTTCCCTCTGGTTGCTGACATCGTTTTTTTCGTGAACGTTGAATCCAGTTCAACTGGTACTCGACACGTACGAAAATACGTGGGAGGGTGCTGAGCTTGAGATTTTCTTTCCCCTTCCGTCGGGGGATACATAAGAAAACAAAAATAAGTTGAAGAGCCGTGCTACGATAAAATTCGCACGCTTTAGCCAAAATCAGTCCCCCCCCCCCCCCCCCCCCCCGGGATACGGCCGGGGCGGGCCGCCCCCCAAAAAGGAAAAAAATACCCCGCATAAAGCCATATTTCCTTCAAGTGTGGAAACCTCAAAAGTCAGAGAGTCGGTACCTCCAGGAATCGACCAACCATCAGTCCGACTAACAACTAGTTGGTGACTTACTATTATTAGCGTAGCCAGGCAACCCACTGCCCTATTAGTTTTATAGCTACCAGGTAAGGCATCCAAGACCGGGCGTGGGGGGGGTGTACTCGATATTCATGCATGGCCGTAGTCGTATGACCGTAGACCCTCGCATTCCTACTATGCCGGGACGGAACATGTCGGATTTTCACTGACCAGGCAGACATTTCTTGCACCAAGCACGAGCCACCGTGAGGTGTTCGGCGAGTCGCATGACGGGTGAGCTGCATTCTACAGGGGGGGCTGAAGCCTCAGCGCACCTGCTTTATGGTGATTCTCTTGATGATGATATCCCGGTTGCCCTCCGACAAAAAGCGGGAGAACCGCTGGAGCTTGGACGCTCGAGCAAAGGAGGTGTCGAACCTTTGTCGCTTAATCTGCACGATGATGTTGCATCCGATGAAACGAAACGCGGCTCAAAACGTGGTTTGTTTTCGTCCTGCAATAGTACGCCGTGCTACGGTAACGGTATCTTTTATTTTTATTTTACGGAGATCCATTGCTAACAGGCTGAAAATACACACAAAAAAGAGAGAATAGCTACCTTTCAGGCAACCGCTCCAACGCTACGACCATGCCGTGTTCGATCAAGGTCCTGTCTACCTGGTAACACCAGCCAACAAAATAAGCTTGAGTCAAACGCTATTAAAACGAAAGCAAGTGATTTTGTGCCCCTTTTTTCGTTATACTTCATCTTGCTAAAGTGAATCTCCGTGATAGCTAAGATATTTTCAGGAAAAACAAACGGGGCTCCTTAATCCACATTCTCGTTTTTGCAATACCTTAACCCCCAACAAATCGCCCGAATTCCTTTCTTGATTTTGCTATTATATCTCTTATTCATTGTGTACACAGGCCATGGAATGAACAATCGATATAAGCTCACATGACATCTCCAAAATCATGATTTTGCCTCAGAGAGGTGTAGAGCTACTATTAATAAAGTAAGGAGTATTCAGACAAAAAAAAAGTGGTGCGCAGCCAAATCAGTTGTTGCCTCAGAGGGGTGTAGAGCTACTATTAATAAAAGTGAGGAGGAGTATTCAGAAAACAAAATGGTGCGCAGAATCATTATTTTGCCTCAGAGGAGTATAGAGCTACTGCTATTAATAAAGTGAGGAGGAGTATTCAGAAAATAAAATGGTGCGCAAAATCATTATTTGCCTCAGAGGAGTATAGAGCTACTACTGCTGTTAATAAAGCGAGGAGGAGTATTAAGGAAAGAAAATGGTGCGCAACATTTTTTAATTTTTGCCTCAGAGGGGTGTAGAGCTACTATTAATAAAGTGAGGAGGAGTATTCAGAAAACAAAATGGTGCGCAATATCATTATTTTGCCTCAGAGGAGTATAGAGCTACTGCTATTAATAAAGTGAGGAGGAGTGTTAAGTAAAGAAAATGGTGCGCAACAAAATCACTTTTTTTGCCTCAGAGGGGTGTAGAGCTACTTTCTGTTAATAAAGTGAAGAGGAGTATTCAGAAAACAAAATGGTGCGCAAAATCATTATTTTGCCTCAGAGAGGTACAGAGCTACTTACTGCTAATAAAGTGAGGAGGAGTATGAACGAAAAAAACGGGTGCGCAACAAAACCAGTTCTTGTCTCAGAGGGGTGTAGAGCCACTATTAATAAAGTGAGGAGGGGTATGAAGGAAAATAAAATGGTGCACAAAATCATTTTTTTTGCCTCAGAGAGGTACAGAGCTACTTACTGCTAATAAAGTGAGGAGGAGTATGAACGAAAAAAACGGGTGCGCAACAAAACCAGTTCTTGTCTTAGAGGGGTGTAGAGCTACTATTAATAAAGTGAGGAGGGGTATGAAGGAAAATAAAATGGTGCACAAAATCATTTTTTTTGCCTCAGAGGGGTATAGAGCTACTTACTGCTTATAAAGTGAGGAGGAGTATTAAGAAAAACAAAATATCGCGCCTCTACCGTAGGGTGATCCCACGCTAGTAGAAGGTGCCGCAGAAGTTTCTGAGCTCCTATCACGCGGAGATCCACTGTTGGCAGATAATGCGTTATAAAACAAAAAGGAGGCAAAAGAAAGCGCCCGTCTTTGTTCAAGAGCGCTTGACTCAAGTTCATCTTGCTGGCTGGTCTTGCTTGCCAGGGATGCTGAGCCCCAGTCGAACAGAGCCGTAGCGTAGGAGAGCTCGCCTGAAAGGTGGCGATGCTTCCTTTTCTGTGTGTAATTTCGTCCTGTCAACAACGCATCTCCGTGATAACACGAGGAGCTCAATACCTCACCCGGAACATTATTTTGGAAGGCATTCGGTCGCGCAACCCGAACCGACATTTTTCTGTGCGCTCGTAGCCCGAACGAAAGTGTACTCGTAAAAGGTATCATGCGAACCGATAGTTCCACGCTTGAGGAGCTCACCCGTAACATTAACATTAGCATTTACGACTGTAACCCCTACCGTGAGATGATTCCTACGCGTAGCATGCGTCATTGTACGCCTTCCACACCGAGAATGAACGTAGCACTCGAGCAACGCTTAGTTGCGTTGTGGGTGCCTAACCCGGCGGCTTGACCACGCCCTAGCATAGTCTTGACACCGGAGGAGATACCGCTTAGCACGAGAACGTACAGTAGGGGTTTTTCCCTATAAGGCGGTGGTGGGCCGCGGCTGACACGCGCTACGACAAAGGTATACCTTTTTTTGGCTATTTTTTGTTCTGAATGACGGGGCTCCTTAACCTGGGCAAAATCGTCGGACATATCGGCCATTTTTTTATTGCATGAGTCTCGTCGCCTACCCAGGCCATGTAATTTTCCATCCGATATGGATAAGCAGTTATATTTTTCTCTCTAAATCCCAAGTTTTTGGGAGGAGAGGTCTTAAGCTCCCAAATTGAGGGGTAGTATTAGAAAAAAAAAAGTGTTGCGCCTCTATTGTAGTACGCGTCGGCGTGCCGACCCCTGACACCGTAACGCGAACCATACTGACTGCTTGCCAACACTGACGCAACGCAACACTTTTTAACATATCGTTAGGCAACCAACTGCTGCCGATATCGAAACGTAGCAGCACGAGGTGATCGCAAAACAAACCTTGAAATCGGATAACGTATAGCAGCGTAGTGTTACGAAAAAGATGTCGCTGAACCGCCGAAACGAACGTTGGTGTCGAGCGTTAAGTGTTAGCTTATCCCTAGGAGTGAAGCCTTTGGTATTATACGCAATATATAGAGACTATAGGCTGTCGTCTCCCTCAGATATATGTGTGCGTTGTTTATATTAAACTGTTGTTTCCACCCATGGGCACCCGGCACGCCCAATATCCGCGCCGATGTCTCAATCATCAGGAAAAAGACAAGCGCTACCACTGTGGTCACAAACCACGAAGCAGCGAAAATGCATCGCAAAACGCAGACAGCAAGGAGATTTTTATTTTAAAAAATCCAAGTACGTCAGCGGTGAGTTTGACAATTTTAGGGTCGGCATTTGGCCACGCAACGCCAACTCATACGAAAGCGGGACATGGAGAAAAGCCTGCACGCCGGTGTGGGAATTAATGAATGCCTCTCTTTCTCTAGTCAAACCCCTCTGGTAGCTCAGATGCGGGGCCACATGACAGACAATCCTCCGCGCTACCCACTACATACAGTGCATTTCTTCATTTTGATGGTACATTTCTGATCTTTTTGCATCACATTCTTCAGAACTCCTGTCGGCTTTTTTTTTTTTTTTTGCCTTTTTTTTTGTTCTTACTTTTCTTACTTTTGTGGTCTGGCTTGTTTTGTTGTGTTCTCGTACCCGGTACGCTAGCATTTCACTTGCTTTACCTTGAGTAACTGCGTGTTTTTTTTCTGCCTTACAGTCTGTGACCACGTAATTTGTATCTCTCTAGGACGAAGAATCAGCGCCGACTCTGGGTGTACTGTAAAAGTCGTTGAGGAGGAAGAACGGTTTAATGTGAGGACAACACACACACACATTGAAAAGCGTTTTACGTCGTAAAATAGATCGTCTCCGTCGGGCGGCAGGTCGCGGAGTCTCAGTTGGGTGCATGGCGGGTGGTCCATTTCTATTGCTACTGTGCTTTGCCTTGACCGTTGCTAAGTTTCTTTTACGTTCTCAATTTATCGGTGTTCAACGAGACTTGCTGTACCTTATCGGTGTTCAACAAGACTTGCTGTACCTTATCGTTGTCGCTGTATCTTATCGGTGTTCAACAAAACACTTGTTTTACTTTAGTAGCGTTTAATTAGGCTTGCTATACCTTATCGACGATCAACAAGACTTGCTGTACCCTATCGCTGTCGCTGTACCTTATCGGTGTTAAACAAAACGCTTGATTCTACTTTTGTAGCGTTCAATTAGGCTTGCTATATCTTACCGCTGATCTTAAAAATGTGTTGGTGTACCTTATCTGTGGTGCTGCACCTTATCGGTGTTGAACAAAGGCTTGCTGTACCTGTATCGGTGGCGCCGTACCTGATCGGTGTTCAACAAGGCTCGACCCTCGCACTGGTGCTTCCTCTGCGAGAAAACGGAGTTGCGTTCCGCCGACCAAGTCTTCCCACTGTCAGGCACCACCGCTTCCCCGCAGTCGTCGAAATCGTCCTGCCGTCGTTGACGTTGTTCGTTCGGCATGGGGGCGTCCGGCAAACACAATCAGTGGTTTTCGTGGGTCGGGTCACTCCTCGCGGCTTGGATCGGATCAGGTTGCCGTTGTTTGTTTGTTTGTTTGTTTGTATGTTTGTTTGTTTGTTCGTTTGTTCGTTTGTTTGTTTGTTTGTTTGTTTGTTTGTTTGTTTGTTTGTTTGTTTGTTCGTTTGTTTGTTTGTTTGTTTGTTTGTTTGTTTTGTTTTGTTTTGTTTTGTTTTGTGTGTGTGTTTTTTTTCTTGTGATATGCCATGCGTGCGGTGTATGGTATCAAGTACTTTCTACGGTTTATTATGCCAATGCACAAAAACTTTGACCCGGCCCGACCCGTGATCTTTTGAAAACTTCTCGATCCGATCCGACCCGACCCGATCCATGAGATTTTGAATACCACCTGAACCGACCCGACCCGACTCGACCCGCGAGTTTTTTATACCGCGTGGCTTGATCCGCGGGCCGGACCGGACCATAAACCGTAAACACCCCTGAAAAATAATGCATAAGAAACGCTAAAACGGCAAAGATGGCCGTATTTGATCCACAACCCCCCCCAAAATATTTGCTAGGGTTGGCCGGGTTAATGTAAACTCCAACCCAATTATGAAGCCAACGAAACTTTACCGAAAATTACGCAACAACACCCAATCATCAGGTTTTATTTATTTCTACGTTTGTTTGTTAGTTTTTTCAACCCAGCATAATTTGGCAATTGCAAAACACTTCATGTATGACGTCTTAATGGCGGCAGGCACTTCTCGAAACAAAAAACAGACATCGGGCACATCTCGATCTACTGTAGATGATATATTAGCAGACCCTCCAAGATTTTCTTTACGGAGTGGGTTCCACAAATAGAGCGTTACACTTTATCAAATTTGTGACTACCAGTTTGGATCGGATGATTAAATAATAGTGAGGTTGACGCGAGAGTCTTTTACACTAAAAAAAATGTTTTTGTCCTATATTTATCATCGTCATTATGGCTGATTCTACGCTAGCCCCCCCCCGAAAAACAGCGATTTCCTTGAACGAACGTTACGTGGCTGCTCGACACGAGGAAGGATGACGTGAAAAAAATATCATCAATTTTTTTCTAGTTTTGCAAAGGACGATCGAACGGTGACGACGTCGGGGTGGCAAAGGGCACCGTGTTTCAGGAGACACGGCCGGGGGTTGGTTTCGAAACCGGCGATTTCGTTAATGGAAAGTTGAGGGGGCTACCATACAGCGACTTTTATATTGTTGTGCAGGGTCTTGCGAGCGGTGGTTTTTGTTGTATCACGCCTGGATACACCAAGAACGACAAGCCGATTTCTTGTGACAAGGTCTCGAAAAGCGTCTCTGGCTTGCGGCCATCGAGTCTACGGGCGTATACATCAGCCACGAGCTGCTGGTACAACCAATGAACGGAGTAGCTGCAGGTAAACCTTTGCAACAGGAAATCCGTTTTGGGTCAAAATTACTTGGATTTAGTATAGGGAGGGATTTTGGGGCTCTTAAGGAGGGTTAAGAAGGAAGTAAGCACAGAAGGGAGTTCGACTTTTGTGCGTGTTTTTTTATTTTGTCACCGATGTTTTCTTCTTTAGGGAACTTCACGAGTGATGAACACTGAAACTCATACAAAGGGTCGGATGGCAAGCATAATAATAATTTAGTGGCGTCCGATCCGTCCGACATAATAAACGGCTCATCTACAGTAGTGGCCTCAAGCTGAACAAGGTGTCGTGCCCGTGCCGTGACTTTTACCTTCTTTTTTTTTTGTGGCGGATGTACCACTTGCTTCGGATATGAGGTACGAGTATACGTGTACCAATTTTCGTTTTTTTGTTTCGTTTTTTCTTTTGTCCTTCTTCGGTATTTGTACCACCACTCCAGAGTGACTGGAGCCTGTCCTGCGAACCAGGGGCTTGATTGCGCGACTTGATTGCGGGAGTTAATGTGTGAACAACGACACCAACAAGCAACAAACAACAGCACACCCCGTATAATCAAGCAAACACAGGGCACCTTACAAGAAACACGGTAGGTAGAAGGAACGCAGGCTGATACTTACACTAATTGAAAAAAGGAATCCCGGAGATGTTGGTACTGAAGTTTTGTGTAGCACGCACCCTCTCCCAAAATAGGAAACCCAGTCTGGGTCCGTCTTCCAGTTTCTTGTTTTCACACAGGTGTTCTGTTTCTCAAGCCGCTCTTTCTCACCCGAAATCGCGGCTTGTCGACCAAGAAAACATCCGACTCGACGGGCACCACCCCCATCATTTGGCACAGCCCCTGGCCGGGGCATTTCATCCCCTGATGGCACCGCGCGCACGCCTCCGCTGAAGCTTTCATGTAGTGGCGGGATAGCGGCGGGGCGACGGGCGGCTCTATCCCCAGGAGCTCGTAAGGAGAGGGAAGGGGCACCTGTGACGCAAGAAAAATAGGGGGGGGGGGGTAAGGGTAGCTGAATTTTAATGAAAAATGGTGTTGTTTGTTCTGCTTGTCAGCTGCTGTGCTAGCAACAGCACGCTGTCTTTTGCGTATTGTACCGGTCTGCCAGCACCGTCCCGTGCTCTATCCACTACTTGGTACCTCTGCCACTCACGCGATCAACCAAAACACTGCCATACCGATGCAATCAATGTCAATTCTTCTTCAACCGTGGAAGCTGAACAAAAAACGCCTACTACGTAATACCAACCGATATTGTCATGCACTTTCAGGAGAGCTCACCCGGTCAACAACAATTTCGCCCAAAAACTGCAACTCGTGCTCCAATGACTTCAGACATGGACGATGTTGCCAACCAGGCTCTGAACACCTGACGAAAAAAAATTCCACCAATGCAGCCCCCCATGTGAACAACTCTATGTGCATGGCTCAAAGCGCACACCCACCATTATTGCCTCGAAAACGCTTGCACAGAAAGCTACCCTCTCCCTTCTAGCATACCGTGGCGGCAGAGCGCTGTTCACCTGTCCGCACACAGGGGCCGCCGGCGGCTCCGGCTCGGGGGGTGCTATTCCCAATTCTTCCAGCGGGGCTGGCTCGGCAGGGGCGGGGTATGGGCCCGGGTGCTCGGGCGGATACCACATGCGGTCGGTGCTGGCGTAGTGATGGTAGTAGCGCCCGTCCATTCCCTGCGTGCATGGGAAGAGGAGGGAGGGGTCGGATAGTAGCGCACATTTTGTCGGGCGACTAAAAAAGAAACAATAAAAAATCGTGAGGGTCTATTGTGTAACAGCGTTTTTGACCCATAAAGAAGGCCTGCCGAGGCGTAAGTAAATTGGGGAGGGTTAACGGAATTTTGCATGCTCTAGATACTTCGTACATGCTGTGGTGGGGTATCGGCAAAGACGCGAGTATTAAATGGCGCGGTTTTTACCTGTATGGTTTGGTTACCCCGCCGCGGGGTGGTTCCCTTTGGCTGCAGTGGAACGTGCGCTCACATACACGCGCCCCCACCCCTGCCCATGTGCTACGGTCGAGGTGCACTGTCCATGTTTTTCTGGGCCTCCTTCTCACTTTGAGGAGTTCTATACCCTCACAAGAAAAACTCTGATTTTGGAGGAAAACGTAGAGTGCAAGCAACCCCGGTGGTCTAGGGTATAAATACAACCAATTTTTGAAAAAAAAAAAAGAATTGAGAACATTTCCGACAATGCTGGGTAAATTCATTTTCAACTGGAAACCCTTTTTGGGGGCAAAAGTTACTTGGAATTAGTATAGGGAGAGATTTGGGGGCTCTGAAGGAGTTGAGGAGCGCACCGTCATTCAGAAAAAAAAATAACCCCCCCCCCCAAAAAAATGCTACGTATCCCTGTCCTAGCATGCTCCCCCCACATCCAAACCCTCATACGGTGCTACGACCTGAAACCATGTTTTTTTCGCAGAGCTCAGACTATAGATGTGCTAGCATGCTCGAATTTTCTTCACGTGTCCATCTCAAGGTAAAAACGGCGAATGGACTCGCACGCCTACCGCGCCCCCTACAACCCAAACCCTCTCGCGACAGCTTGGCACAACAACAAACCTGAACAGTTCTTTAGAAAAAAACGAACCGAGCTTTTCATTTATCGCAAGAGTCCGACCTCTAGGCACCAAGGTGACATGGTAGTGGACAACGGCAAGATACCAAGCGGGCGGATATGCCCCCCACGCCTACACCCCTCACCGTCACGCGATACACGATAGAGCCAAATCTTAGCCACCAATACACTCGACCTTACGTGTACCCCCGTCCCTTCCATTCCCCCGAGAGGCGTACACCCCCCACCCCGTCGAGTACACCCCCCCCCCGGACCCACCACACAACACAACTTCAGTGGTTACATCTTATCTAAGGACTCATGCACCAATATACAGGCCCGACCTTCACATGCCCAAAGCTTCCGCGGCAAACCGAGCACCCTGGGATATGCTGGAAGCGGTCCAAACGAATTTTATCCTCGTCTCTCGCCCCACGCCTTTCCGAAAAATCGCCCGCTGCCGCTGCCGCTGCCGCTGCCGCAGCCGCCGCCGCTGCATTCCCCGCACTCCCCTCACGGCTTTCCATGACTTTGAGGGGTGTTGGCGAAAACACGAAGTGTGTGGTAGGGGAGGTAGGTTCCAGGATTATAGTCTCCTTTGTGCGGCTCTCTCCGGTCTTGCCCGGGTCCTGCTCGTTGATTGGTTGAACAAAACGGCAGTTGATTGGTCGAACATGCGGGGGGTTTGTCACTCGGCGAGACGTGTTAAATGTGGCATGTTTTCTATTGTAATACTACTCAGGGTTCCAAAACGTCAACCGTTGTGAAAATCTATTGTTCGATGGCGGGTTTCATAGACCCGGCGTTATGGTTTTACGCGTTTTCATGGCTGGCGTATGTATGCGATCGGAGATTGATGTTATCTGCGTACCCCAGCCCCCCACAGGTATTGTTGCAGCTGATTGGTCCTCGAACAAGCGGGAGGCGTGTTGCTCGCTCTCGAGACTTGATATGTAACATGTTTTCATTGTAATATTGCAGTTGATTGGTCCTCGAACATATGGGAGGACTGCTACTCGCCGAGACTTGTTCTGTGGCATGTTTTCATTGTAATATTGCAGTTGATTGGTCCTCGAACAAGCGGGAGGACTGCCACTCGACGAGACTTGTTCTGTGGCATGTTTTCATTGTAATATTGCAGTTGATTGGTCCTCGAACATATGGGAGGACTGCTACTTGCCGAGACTTGTTCTGTGGCATGTTTTCATTGTAATATTGCAGTTGATTGGTCCTCGAACGTATGGGAGGACTGCTACTCGCCGAGACTTGTTCTGTGGCATGTTTTTACCACGATATTAATTACCAGGTATTATTACTTCGAAGTATTAGTATTAGGAAGGTTGGCTCTAGTATTAATAGCTCGGTTTCAGGTTTACCGTTTTCCTTCATGCGGCTCTTTCCGTACTTTCCATGGCCCTACACCGGGTTGATTTGGTCCAACGTACGGAAAGTTTTGCCACGCGACGAGACTTGTTATTTCGATGATTTGGCAACATGATTCCCTTCGGCTCGCGCATTGAAGAGCTACGGTCCGCTGGCGCGGCAGTCTACAGTAATAGCAATCCTCGCCAACGGCATGCGGACAGCAAATAATACGGTATTCTGTGTACTAGTCTGCACAACCTGTGGTCGCCGGAAGAAAACTCGTTGCGGGGGGAGATCCCGTCGATTGCACGCAACGCTCTCCACGGGATTACAGACCAAAAAAGTTGCGGCCCTCCTTTCCTTCTGCGGAGTTTTTCTAGGCCATTCGCACGAATAGCCCAGTGCAAGGCCAAAAAAAAGTTAGCATACTCCGTTTTCTCTACGGATTTTAGGCCACTCGCACGAATGACTCTGTACCTCACAGGCGAGATTTGCTTGACACAGCGCAGCTTAGGTAACCATTCCGCCGGCGGAGTCATGTCTCAAAATCAAAAACAGCACCCAAGCTTTACGACGGCGAAGGAACAGTGGGCCCGGGCTACTCGCGCGAGTGGCCCAGAGCCACTGCAAAAACGAATGCCCCAAAAGCGACCTCCCGTACCGTAGCTTTGGGCCATGGTGTACTGGGTGTAACAAAATCGGGTCGGTTTTCTCGGAGTTTGGCGGATGGCTCGTCGAGAACCATCTGTTATCGGGGAGTTGATGATGTATTTAGGATGTTTTTTTCCCCACAACGGCATCCTACTGTAAATGGCATACCTTGCAGAACTGGAAGAGTAGAGGAGGTTTCCAGGGATGCAAGCTGTTCGGGTAGGTGTGTCTGAATCCACTCGAGCCGTCGCCTGAGCCTCCTCCCCCTCCTCCTCCCCCTCCTCCACCCCTGCTTGCCGCCGTTAGGTGGAACACACCGGGGCTGGTCGCTGGCCGGGCTGTGAGCGACGGGGAGTACGAATAGCAGGCTTGGCTTCCGGTTCGGCTCAACCTTTCCACGTCGTTGTTCTTGTTGTTGTTGCTGGACGCGGGGTTGACGAGGTTCTCCTCGTGGCTCGTAAAGCGGTAGACTCTGTGTAACGGTGTTGGTAATATTTTTTCACAGCGTGCGTTTTTTCTTCGTCGTGAAAAATCGGCGTGGTAAAAACATGCATTGGCGTGGCTGATGACAGGTTTCAGGCGTGCAGTATTTTTATCCATCGCGAGAAGACTCCAGCTAATTCTTCCCCTCGTCGACTCGTATCACTAAAGCTAGCGCAGCGCACACCCTTTCTCAAGTAAGAGATGCCCAGCCTGAGCCAACATTTTTATGTTTTATTACTGTAGTAGTATTAGGTAGACCTGTACTGTACACGTGTAAACCGGCGGAAGGGGTGCGGTGGAAGTTTATGAGCTCCTGCTCACGAGGAGCTGAAATTTTCACTCGAAGCATGAACGACTTCGGAGGCATTCAATCGCGCAACCCGACCTAGTCCTAAAACAAATAGTCTATGCTTGTAAAGCATCAGACCAACCGCTAGCTACTCACTTGAGGAGGTCAACCGGTCACATATGTTTAGACCGACAACTGCAACCCTTACTTACCGTGGGATGACTCGAATGCCTGCTACCCATAGCTCACCTGTCGAGGATAACTCGTCGCGTTCGGAGCCGCGAGAACCCGGGCTCGAACACCACCGATGGGGGGCCTAGGTCGCTCGTATCGGCTAACCCCAGCGGCCTCATGACCACCCTCCCGTCTGAATGCATCGGCGCTGTGGAAGGCCTTTCACCGATGGTAGAAGCGGCGCTCGCCGAACTTATGCTGTGCCCGTGTTTTTCGTGTGCTCCGCCGTCGCTACCGGCTGGCGTTATCATCGCCGTCGACTTAGATTTCTCCCGGTGATTCCATCCTAGCGAGGCAAGTGGTTGGTTGCTTTTTTCATCTATCCGCGCGGTGTGCTTGGCGGAAATTGCTGTCGAGGCCGTGGGTGCCGATTTTTTCTCCGCGTGTGTCCGCTCCGTTGTGGCAGGCGGTCGGTTGTTGTTTTCGTCGTCCCCCGTTGTGTGTGTAGCCGGGGTTGATTGTGTTGTCGTGCCCTTGATGCTGCTGCTGCCATTTTTGCTTTTGCTTCCGCCGAAGAGAGGTTGCTGCCTACAGGAAAAGGGGAAAAAAAAAACGAGAGAGACAGCAAGGCGCTCGTTTCTCTGAGACGAGAGAACTTTGGGGGTTGCACTCTCAAGCATACTGTTATGAGACTTAGTGGAGTACTAGTCTGTTTGACCACTACTTTATAACATTAACCAATAGCGTACCCAACCTAAGCCGTATAACACTCTTCCCTCCTGAAACGGCGGGATAGAAGGTCGGCCGGATATACGGGCGGACCTGTCAATTATCAACATTTTGCAAGCTGTCAAAACGGACTAATACCCCCACTAAGTCCTTAACAATACGGTGAGCCCCTCGTGCACAGGAGAGGACCTTGAACGAGGCCTGGTCGTCGCTAAGGTGGGTGGACACATCACATAGGACAGTCGACTGATTCCACGATAGCCCCCCCCCCAACAAAACCGGCGATTTCTTCGACGAACGTTTCATGGCTACTCGACATGAGGAAATATGTTATGAAAAAACTATCTCCAATTATTTTCTTGTTTGCAATGGACTACTACTACTATCGAACGATGGCGTCGTCGGAGTGGCAAGGGGCACCGTATTTCAGGAGATACGGCCGGGAGCGCTGGTTTTAAAACCGGCGATTTTGTTCAAGAAAAGTTGGGGGGCCATCGTAGAACGCTCAGTCACAGCAGGATCTTCACCCACCCCACAAAAAAGCCTCCTCCGAAAGTGAACCCCCCCCCACCGCAGCCTTGGTGGCCAGAAACTCACGCAGAAGAGCGTTCGTGGGTAGACCGTGTGTGGTAGCGTAGCTAGCTGTCGCTATTTTCGTAGGAACTCCCCCGCAGAAGTATGTTATGCAACTGCTGTCGTGAACCTTGTGCGGTGCGTTTATGGGCGTCAAACGGACGCTTTCTTGTAGGCAACTCGAAAAAAATGACATTTTTTGTTTGTTTATTTGTTCGTTTGTTCGGTCCCGCTGCTGTCAAAATTGGAGGACTCCCCCCGCGTTCGCTCCGAAAAAAATGACGGATGCGTACTACAATGATAGAGGTGGGTTTTATTTTTACTTTTTGTCAAAAAATATTGTTCTGGATGACTGGGGGGGAGGGGGGGGGGCAAAACCCCTCCCTATACTAATTCTAAGTAAAATTCCGAAAAACGGGTATCCAGTTGTAAAGGCGTTAACCCAAAATCGTC
This sequence comes from Undaria pinnatifida, assembly GCA_012845835.1. Classification (NCBI taxonomy): domain Eukaryota; class Phaeophyceae; order Laminariales; family Alariaceae; genus Undaria; species Undaria pinnatifida. The sequence goes on along the minus strand of JABAKD010000011.1, from coordinate 3,205,267 downwards.
GGGAAGGTCGTTCTTGCTTTGGTTTTGGCAATATATATAGACTATATATATTGGTGCCTAGGCCAAGATAAGTTTGTTCATCGGCTTGGTTTCACTTTTCAGCTTTTGCTCGAAATTTGTTTTTTTGGGAGGTGCGGCATGGAGCTCCCTCCTCAAGCAGTCCATGATGAGTTCGTTCATCGACGTGGTTTCACTTTTCAGCTTTTTACTCGAAATTTTCGTCAGGGGGGGCGAGGCATAGAGCTCCCTCCTCAAAAGCGGTTACGAGCCTCGGGGAAAAAAAAATGGTGCACCTTTAGCGTAGCGTGAAAAAATCGCATCGTATCGTATTGAGGCTCCTTCACCAAGTCCGCTCGTGCGCAGTCACTGCAAGCACCAACCAGAAACCTTGTAGGTATTACACAGCATGGATCTCAAAAAGTCCACCATGGTCCTGTACGCTCAAAACGAAAATACAGCAGTACAAGACACCCAGCAAGAAACAGGGGTACCACACGCCAGACAGATAATCTATTATTCCCACTTGACGGTCCAGACTTTTCAGGGAAGATCTGTACGGTCTAGATCATGCTAACGGGTGGGATCCGTGAGATCTGCTGCATGATGTTCTAGCTAGTAGTGTTTCAAGGGTTTTGATATGTACTCTCTTATTTCTCAACCGTGCACAACATCTCATGGCGGCAGATATAGGATCCATGGGATCTATATGATCTTTATGATCTGGATGATCTATAGGATCTACAGTAGATTATCTATATGATCTATATGATCTACAGTAGATGATCTATATGATCTATATGATCTATATGATCTATATGATCTATATGCTCTATATGATGTATATGATCTATATGATCTATATGTTCTATATGATCTGTGTGATCTATATGATCTAGATCGTGACCTGTCCGAGAAATATTTTCTTGTTTTTTCCCGGGATCCAACATACTGAAGCCGGTGCAAAAAGTGCGCACCTTTTCTCCAAAAGCAAGAAATCCGGCCTGGGGTCAATCTTTATGTTTCTTATCTAGGTGTCCTATGATGGCAAAAGTCTCACTCCTGCATGATCGTACCTCTTTTTGGCACTGCGCTGGTTGTTTCGACGCTTGGTCCTGATCCTCCTCTTGCCCGACGCCGAGAAACCAGCTCGAGAGCGGACGCCCCCCCCGTGATCTTGCAGACTCGATGATGTGACCACCCGCGACTGCCATCTCAGCGGAACGCTTGAGGTGACGACAGCTCTCTTCAAGGACGCGGCATCCCCTAACGTTGCCCCCTCCGTAAACGGAAACCCCCTCTCGCCGCCATCGTCCTTGCTAAGGGGGGGGTACGCCAAACCAGCGGTGCCAGTTTTTTTTCCAGCGTCGCCGATTGCAGCGGCGTCTTTGGTCCTAGTTTTTTTTTCAGCGAGTCCGACTGCTGCTGGCGCGTCTGTGATGGTCCTCTTGTTCGCTACTGCGACTACGGCTCGAGCGCTTTCTTTTCCTGTTCCTGTGGCTGATAGCTCCCGATCGGTTCCACCGACAGCTGAAGCTGCTGATGGCTCCCGACCCTGTCCGTCTTTTCCCGAACTTGACAAGGGCCGCCCCGCCCTATCTCTACTATTCTGCTGTTCTAAACTGTCCACGGCGACATCCGAGCCTCTCTGAGGTGGTGAACGATTTTCGGCTGTAGTTACGCTTGCCAGACCGGCACCTCTCCGGGGAGGAGGGCGTTTCAATGCTGCTGCAGGTAGACTTGTCACAACACTGACTGCTGCGCCTCCCCCCCTCCCCCCGCCGCCCCCGCCCTCCCCGCACGCCTCCATCGCCTGATTCTGCTCAGCGAGGTTCGCTCTCTCTCCCCACATCGCAGAGGGCGTCATCCGCAAGCGTTGCTGCATATCGAGTAGATCAGCGGGGTCTGTTTTTCTGTCCTCCAGCAATAAAAACATGGTGCCGGTAGTTTTTTTTCGATCGTCACTAACTGTGGTGGTAGTGCCACCGCCGGCGCCACCGGTGATACTAATGCCACCGGTGACATTTTTTCTGCCACCAGGTGATAAACGAGTGTTTTTTTGTCTGTCATCGCGGTAGAAAACGCGAGAAGGAGGTAAGCTTGCAGCGCCTCCTAGTGCCCCTCCCCCCCCCTCGCAGGAAGAGACCAGGGGTTGTCGCGGATGCTCGAGCTCGGGAGTGGTTGCTGCCGGAGCGGTTGCAGCCGGATCGAAGGCAGCGCCGCCACAGGTTGCGGTCATTGTGGCTTTTCGACCTATGCCTTTAGATTCTGCTGCCAAGTGCGACTTGCGTAAAGGTTACAGCGGTAATCAAGCGAGGCGCGGGCGGGGGCGAAAGACGAGTTAGTTGTCGCTGAAGATGCGTGACCGGGACGACACTCACTCGCCATGTGCGATAAGACCAAATTTGGTTCAGTAGGAAAACATGTAGTAATGGTGTTGAAACAGACGTCAGAGAAAGGGAAATGCATAGCATATGCATTGTCGTCCTTTGGGAGCTCGTAGAAGAACAAGTGCCAGGCAAGGCACCCACAGTCATAAGAATCATTGAAAATCATCAACAGAAACACCCCCATGGCATTTGTGGAAACCCCCCAGGAACAAATACGGACGTTTTTTTTTCCAGCTGTAATACTCTCTTGAAGATACAGCAAGGGGTCCGTCCCCCATTCAGGCGGTGGCATGCCAGAGCAAATGTGACCGCCTTATAGAGGAAGTCGCCTTTTTCATTCCAGGTTATGAGTGCAATTTCCCCAGCAGCGCCGGGTGATTTTGACCGCCTTGTATCGGGATGCCGCCTTACTCAAACCGCCTTAATGAGGGACCCCTACTTGTATACGACTCCCGTGGGTGTTGCCTGGGTGAAAATTCTGCAGGAGGAGTTTTTCCCACCGGCATCGATCATTCAATGCACGTATCGGGGATTTCAGACAAGGCCTCCTCCTGCCCTGTATTTTTCCCCGCGTCTAGTATTATCCTGTTCTCGCTGGGTTGTTCGTCACGAAAGGGAATGGTCGCTATCGTCGTCGTACAGCAGTTTCTCAGGAATCGGGACCAAAATCTTGGAATGTGACACCCTTTTTCTTCAAACTCGGGAATTTTCCCGACTGGCTCTGCCGATTTTTTTCACCTACCCAACGAAACTTAGTACCCCGTAAAAAGAAGAACGGAACTTAGTATCCCGTAAAAAAGAACTACAGCAGTGGGCAAGATAGAGGTGGCCACTTTTTTTGCTGGTCAAAAAAAAAAAATAGTTCGCGGCGGTCTTCTTAACCCGCACAAATGACCGGAAAAAAAAAAAAAAATCCCCCCCCCCTCCCAAAAAAAAAAAAAAAACTGTAAGGTTCGTTAGATTTTATAAAAAAATATTTCAAGGACGTCAGCCGTGAGTTCGACGAATTTCGGGTCAATACCCATCTTTGCAAGCTGCGTTGTTGGTACTTGTAATATGCTATATGGGTGAGTTTATTATTGGGAGGGGTCCTATTTTTTGTCCACTGTCATGGTAGGTGTTGCTATTTATGCTTTAAGTAGGGAATTTTGAGCTGGATCAAACAACCCATCTACTTTATAAATTTATTACTGTAGTTTCCACTATAGTCTACTGCTCTATCATATGCATGGTTGGCGGTTTATTTTGTTTTTTCTCCCCCGGCCTTCGTTCGTCGGTTTTGCACGGGCTTACATTCAGTTTTATTACTCAAAAATTTGAATTTGGGGGGTGACGTGTGGTAGAGATCTCCTCACCAAGCCAGGAGCTTGAGAGAAGATATGGCGACACCTAGATAGGGGTGTATAATTAGTCGTTCTATGGTAGCCCCCCCCCCCCCCCCCAACCTTTTTTCTTTAACAAAACCGGCCGTGTCTCCTGAAATACGGTGCCTCTTGCCACCGCGACGTCGTCATCGTTCGATAGTCCTTTCTTTTGCAAACAAGAACAGCACACGCAAAGAAAAGGTGTGTGCTTTTGTAGAACCCTTCCTCGTGTCGAGCAGCCATGAGACATTCGTTGAAAGAAAATCGCTGGTTTTAGGGAGGGGGGGGGGGCTATCGTGAAATCAGTCGAATATGTTATACGCACCCTCAGGGTGCACTATACCGCGAAAAAAACAAAATACACTCCTCCAGCTGTGAGGTCGAAGATTTCGTCGTAACTCATCTTTGAAAGCGTTCACCCCTAATTAATGTACTGCTAAACTCACCCAGCTGTGAGATCGAATATGTCACAATAGAAACATAGAAAAACCGCGGCTCTTTCGCAACCAAAAGGTCAAAACTGAGCTGGCTCGTTCACATTGGCATGGTGCTGTGAGCGCGTCATACATGCATGCTCTCTATGTCAGCGGCGGCGCCGGTTTTGCCCTCCGTGAGTCTCGCTACAGAACTCGTTCAAGTTTCGTTCCGTTTCAAACGAACGGTGTTTTGGCCGTTCTCTCTTTCGTTGGGGCTTTAATGTGACGGTCGGCTTTTATGTGTCTGGACCGTGTACGGCTTTGCGCCATTAGACTCTCAAGCGTTTCCTGGTTTCCCGGGGTACGAAAGATATCGTCTGCTTCACGGCGATGGTTGAATAGCGAATGTATTGAATTAGTATGAAGTAAATGAATACAGGGTTTTTGTATCGTATGTTTGCGAATGTGTCAATCGGGGGCCGGGCGTTGGCCCAGGATTATTTCGTCGTATATTAAAACAACAAACAAAACAAACCATTGTGCATTGAACTCCTGTTTTTCAACCCTCCCAGAATCTGTAGTACCCCCCAAAAAGAAACGGTTGCAATGTTAATAGTAATTTTGCTCGGAGATTGATTAATAGTTTCATCCCCACACGACTACCACCGCCAGTAAAGCTACACTTGACAACTACTTCTACTGCTTTTGCGTGACAGCTTGACAGAAGTCTAGACCCTGCTGTAAGCGAAGTAGCGTGATAGAAATTCAACAACGTAGTTCGACGCTTGAGCGCTGGGAAACAGTTGGTGGAGGCGAATGCTTTGTTCCTCTCAAGTCTGACGGCGTGCTTCTCGCGTGAGCGCGTGTGAAGAAAGCGGCCAGTTACTACTCCTACTACTACTACTAGTACTACTACTCCTACTAGTACTAACAATGCTACTGCTGCTACTATTACTACTACTACTGCTACCACTACTACTCCTACTACTACTGCTACTACAGTAAGGGTCCCTCACTAAGGCGGCATCCCCCTATAAGGCGGTATCCCTATGCAAGGCGGTCAAAATCGCTTGGCGCGACCGGGGAACTGCACTCCTGACCTGGAATTAATAGGGAGGCTTCCCCGATAAGGCGGTCGTGTCTGCTCTGGCACATCGCCGCCTTACTGGGAAACGCCTGACAGTATTCGGTAATACCGCCACTTCCTTAGCTCTATCGTCTCGCCGAACCCCGAACCCCGAAATACTGAATGCTTTGGTGGAGGCGTTCTACGGTTGCCCCCCCCGCAACTTTTATTTTACGAAATCGCCGGGGTTTTTTTCTTAAACCAGCTCCTATGATACCGGCCGTATCTCCTCAAAAAACGGTGCTCCTTGCCACCCCGACGTCATCGCTCGACAGCCCTTCGCAGAACAAGAAAATACACGAAGAATATTTGTTTTTCATAGCGTCCTTCCTGGAATCGAGCAGCCATGATTGATGATGAAACGTCCGTTGAAGAAAATCGCTGTTTTTGGTGGGGGGAGGCTATCGTATTAAGAATCAGTCAGTGCTCCCTCTCCCCGAACGAAACAGGAACCAATTAGTGAATCCTCGATACCATTCTTCTTGATGACTTACCCTAAAAAGACGGTTTCGAACATCGTGCACGTCGCTCCGGCTGAGGTTCGCCAATACATGGCACGCGGTCTTCGAAGTTGCCTCGTCGTCGCTCTCCTCCCACAACCGGGTGATCAGGGACAAGATAGGCCGGCTGGAGAGACGCCGGTGTGACTCCGGTACGCTCGATAGGTTCTTCGCGAGTTTAATCTGCACGATGTTGAGCAATCAAAAACGAAATATGAGCAGGGGAAAAACTTGCACACGTAACCACCTCCACACGGCAAACAACAGAGAAGCATTATAAACACGCCCAAAAAAGAAACAAACGAAAAAAGAAAAACAGCCAAGGCAGCGGAAACAAGTGCGAGCTCTCACCGAATTCCTGATGGAATCTCGACCGCCTTCCGCTTCTTGCTCCCACCACCACCACCACCACCACCACCACCACCACCCCCGCCCTCCCGCCCGCCCCACACAAAACGAAAACACCCCATAAATACGCGAAATTCGAGAGAACAATAAAGAGCACCCCCATAAAACGTCAACTAACGTCAAATGACAAGGGTCTAGCCAAAGCCACGCCAACGGATTACACTCACCAAGCTCCTAATAGCTTCCCGACCGCCCTTCCACTCCTTGCTCCCGCCGCCACCGCCGCCACCACTACCGCCGCCGACGCCACCACCCCCGCTCCCCCCCCCACGCATTCCGCGTGCCAGCAGCCTACCGATGCTTTCCACCGTGCCGTTGACAGCTAAGCGACGTCGGGACACAAGCGTCATCGAAATGCTCGCCAGTCCGACCACCGCATCCCCCGCTAGGCCTTCGCACTGGGGGCCGGTTCGCTCCAGCTGAAGGGATAAGGTGTCCTCGACGGCGGAAGTGTCCCCGCCGCAAATTCGCTCGCAGTAGCCACGGTACTCCGCACGACTCTTTTTTCAGCGAACGCAAGAGAGGGGTAGGGTTATCGCTAGGGCTAGGGTTACGGATTAAGTTTAGGGGTTATCGCTAGGGCTGGGGTTAGTGTCAGGGTTAGGGTTAGGGGTTAAGGTTATAGGGTTAGGGTTAGTAGGGTTGGGGGTTAGGGTTATAGGGTTAGGGTTAGTAGGGTTGGGGGTTAGGGTCAGGGTTAGGGGTTAAGGTTATGGGGTTATGGTTTGTGAGGTTGGGGGTTAAGGTTATAGGGCTAGGGTTAGGGTTAGGGGTTAAGGTTGTAGGGTTATGGTTAGTAGGGTTGGGGGTTAGGATTATAGGGTTAGGGGTATGGTTAAGGGTTAAAGTTATAGGGTTATGGTTTGTAGGGTTGGGGGTTAGGGTTACAAGGTGAGGGGTAGGGTTTGGGCTAGGACTACAGGCATGCTGCGGTGAAGGTGCAAACTTTTGCTTTTTTTTTCAGGGACTCCTCTTCACCCAGAAACCTGAATTTTGAGAAAAAAACAAAAGATAATGCCATCACTTATCCAATCCAATGGGTTAGGGCTAGGGTTAGGGCGAGGAACCGAGCGTGGCACCGGTACTTGCATGTTTTTCAATGCCTGCAGATGGCGTTTTGACCGAAGATGGCACGGATTTTCCAAACGTTTTGTGAAAGCTATAGTGCTTAGTTGCCTTGAACAAGTATGAAACACGCCGCACTTCTTCTGCGCTATCTTGTGAACGCGGAGGGCGTTTCGTTCGTGTGGCTTGCGGAAAAGACTTTGTAGCGAATACATGACGGAAAGCACCAACGGCATTTTCAACGGTATTTTGGCTACCCTTTGAGGAAGCCTCTTCTACAGTCAGAAACTTCTTGCCCCCCCCTCCCCCCCCCCTTCCCCCCCTCTCTCCCACTCCCCCCCCCGCTCCGTAGGACGCGCTTAGGGTTAGGGTTAGGGTTGGGGTTAAGGGTAGCGTGTCGTGCTGGAGACCGCGGGGACGGGAGTTAGGGCGTCTTCCACGCTGGCACAGCCCCACCGCCACAGACCCACCCGCAGCAGTGCTGCCACGGTACTCGGCACGGCTCTTGGAGAAATACAAAGAGACACACACAGATGCTACTGTTAAGGTGTACCGTTTTTTTGTCTGAGGCTCCTAACCCCTTGAGGGAGCTCTATGCTATTAGTACTATGCCCCTCTTAAACAAAGACGCTGTTTTTTTTTTTTTACGTTTAAGGCAAGCTGAAAGTGAAAGCATGATGGAAAGGCTCCATGGCCTCGGTACAAAACCCAATTTTATATCTGCCAAAAAAAAAAAAAAAAAGTGGAATACCGACGATTTGGGGTTAAAGAGCTCCGTGTCGAAAAACACTTCAGCCAGACAAAGGCGTTGGCTCTATCGTCGAACGCGCCAAAAAAGGGAAAACACACACAGACAAAAAAACGCTAGAAAAAATCAATACGACCATACTACATACGGGGGGGAAGGGGAGGGAGGGGGCGACTCTTTATTCTTCCTAAAGGTTGGGGTATGAAGGGATCTAGGTGGGCTAAGGAGAGGGCGAAGGGTAGACGGGACGCGTGCCGCTACGATTGCGGCAGCGTTTCCTGCCTAAAATATTTTCTGAATTTGACCGGGCTCCTTAACCCCAAATCGTCACCTAAGAATGCCATTTCTTGATTTTTTTCGGTAGTAATATTTCGATTTTTTACCTAGACCGATGGTGTTGCTCATCGGTGGTTCGCGCTTTCATTTTTTTGGCCTTCCAAGGCGTTTTATTTTGGGTGAAGTAAGTGATTAGTTCCTCCCTCTGAGGAAAACGCCTTCGAAAAAATCATAGGTGCATCCTTACTGAAGAATATGTGTCCGTAGGATCTACGGCCTAAAAAGGGTAGGTTTTGTCTGCAAACGTGCGAAAACAAAATTGACGGACAAAGCGATGTTTGTTGTGTAATACAGAGAGAATGGGGCATGTCTGCGTTGGGAATCTGGATAAGAGGGAAATGTAAAACATCCCAAACGAGCACCACCATCGCGGGATCAGTCTCGTGGTGGAGCTCTTTGCGCGCAGGCTGTAGCAAAGGCGCGCCGACGAACGCAAGCGAGTTGGGGGGGGGGCGCTCTTGCCGACAAGGTGAGCAGACACGAGGTGGCCCTTGGATTGGCCAGCCAAGCCAGGAACTTGAGTGCTTTCTTGACGCGCGCTACGATAGAGGTTACTCACTTTCGGAGGTTAAAACACGTCCTTCTTAACCCAAAAAAACTGATTTGGAGAACTGCTATGATCCCGGATGTGAAAAAAATCTTGAAAAAAATCCCCATGGCCAGATACACAACAACAACAACAACAACAACAACAACCACAACAACAACCACAACAACAACAACAACAACAACAACAACAACAACAACAACGACAACAACAACACCAATAATGGGGGCGTATTTTCCGACGATATTGGGTTAAGGAGCCCCGTCATGTTTCAGAGAAAATATTATGGACGAAAGGTGCTTTTCCTCTATCGTAGCACGAGTGAATTTTTTTCATTCATGACCACGCCCCCCGCATAGGTTGGCACCTCTCCCCGTTGCATTCGTCCGTAGGGGGTTTACGCCCTAAACTCTAAAGAGGTTAAAGAGACTGCGCAATACTTGGGGCTAGTTACAGAGCATTATTTATGATTGTTATGATTATTACGCTTATTTTATTATTTGCCGATAATTGTTTCAAAGGCAGGCATCACGCAGGTTTGCAAAGCTGAGCGTGGACCACTCAATTGGTCGACATCGGAGCACGCAGCTTGCAAAAAAAAGCTAAGCACAGAACCACTCAGTTGGTCGAACTCGCAACTGACGTATTTGAAAAATATATTTGTATGTATACCAGGTATTCCTTGAAGGCACCTGCAGGGCGAAGAGGATCCCTTGGGCTTCTCTCAGTGCAAGAGGGAAGACCGACTTCGCCCAAACCCCAACCCTCAGCAAGCCCAACACCAACTCCAGCAAGGAAAAGCTTGCGAAACCCGTAGCGACTGCTTTCATGCCCTCGGGGATCAGCAGGCACCTGGGCAGCAGCAGTCAGTTGGGGATTCTCAACAGATGCAATAGCTTGGGCGGCAGTCACTCATGTTTTTTTCACGCAGATGGAATGACTATCATCGCAACTAATTGGTATTTTTTTGGCAGATTGGAACAGCTATCGCCTCCCATGCCCCTCGGGCATCAATCAGGAGACACCTGGGCAGCAGTCAATCAACACCCGGCAATATTTTTGTCATCCGACCATGTGACGCATGAGCTTAAACATCGACCGCCCTGAAAAGCATCCTCATGACGGAGTAAACCACGGGACAAAAACTGAACTAATCCGTCCTTGTATTTCCGTCTAGAGTGGTGTTTACCATTAATACGTACAACAAAAAACCTACCTCCGTGTTACGCCACCAAGACAGCTCGTGGCCTTTGCATCTCTCTGTTCCGTCGTTGTGGAAATGCCTTCTTCACACCGCTGGGGTGGTTTTAATTATCCCAATGGTTGTCGTCAAAAGTGTTAGATATACCGCCGCTGTAGTTTCTGCACCTTTTATAATCCTGCTACGATATTCACATCATGAATGCCCTGCCTTTTAATGATTTACTTCGCGTACAAGTTTTATCAACACTACACTTGTCGTAGAATTATTTCAGTACTCTACACCTAAATCCTAACTATTAATACTACGTGTTAAGCCAAGACACTTCACGCAACCATCAAGGATGCAAGAAACACAATACACGAAAGGCAGCGGCACACCGCAAAGGCAAACAGACAGCACCAGGCAAACAGAAAAAGCATACGAACGGAACGATGGAGGCCTGCACGCACCCGCCGATGAGGGGGCTTTGTTTTCCACACAAGGCGAAACAAAGAACGCCCCCTCGGTCGTTCCGATCTCTTGTTTATATGCTTCATTAAAATAATGGAAGCCTGTACGCACCCCGCATATCAAAGCTATATTTTCCAATAACGTTATGACAGCAGCAAAAAGCTGCTACTGTATAATACCTCCGTATTACGCCGAGACAACTTTCGAAATCAAGGAAGCAAAAAACACAATACACGAAAGACAGCTGCACGCAGCAAAGGCAAACAGACAGCAGGCAAACGGAAAAAGCAGACGAAGTAAACACCGGAGGCCTGCACGCACCCGCCAATGAGGGGGCTTTGTTTTTCACACAGGGCGAAAAAAAGAACAGCCCCTCGGTCGTTCCACCTCCATCTGTATGCCCCATTAACAACAATGGAAGCCTGCGCACACCTCGCAAGCAAAAAGATATGTTTGCCATACAAGGCAAGAAACGGCCTTGTTCCAACATCAAAGCCGCTACTGTACCATACCTTCGTATTACGCCAAGGCAGCTGGTGGTCTTGGCGCTATCCTGTTCCGTCATTTGCGACCCCTTCCCGCTACCGCTGCCGGCTTGGGCGGGAGTTGCCCACGACACGAGCTTAGCGATGCTCCCGCGCTGAACAGATACCTGCAAGGCGTTTTCCGGTTCCTGGCGGAAGCGGAGGGGGGGAAGGGTACCATGGTAGTCGATACGGGTACGGTTAAACCCAAAACAGTCCATTTAACCATGGGTTTTCATGGGTCCTGACCCGACCCGCCGATCACGTCAGGAGGTTTTTCAAACTCTCGCGGGTCGAGTGGGGTCCGGTCAGGAGGTGTTCGATTTCTCACGTGACGGGTCGGGTCGGGTCGGGTCGGGCCGTGTCAGGCCGTGTCGGGTCGGGTCAGGAGGTGTTGAAATACCCTCGCGGGTCAGGACGGGTTACCCTGACTCAACCTGACCCACGAAAACCCTTCCATGTATCCCCGTTTACTGCTGTAAAAAAAATCCTCATTAATTCAAAGTATTTTATCTCCCAAATCTATGGGATCAATTCTAAAGGGTTACGGTTGGAGGGTGTTGGACGGGGGGGGGGTGAGACAATGTAAATTGACCTATCTGGTGAATCCGACTATGTTATCTGGCAACGTGCGTCGGGGAAGGCCTAAAAATATTGTTTGTGGAGTTGCGTCGACATTGTTATCGGTTTTTTTTGGGGTATACATAGCACCACCCACTGAGCTACTCGGTCACGTGATCCCATAGTTCAGTGGGTAGTGCTATACAACCAAATATAACATACGTTTTGCGAGTTCGTTGATTTGAACCTCGCCGACTTTGTGATGGGGATCTCCGGGGCTCTCTCGTCTCCACGCGGTACGTTTTGTTGGTTGTGTGGCACTACCCGCTGAGCTTCTCAGTTACGTGTCTCCATTAGCGTAGTGCGTAGTGCTATACAACCGACACGTTTGACCGGTTGCTTGCCAGCCTTTAACCAGCCTGGGTAGCGCTGTAAGTCGATTTTACTATTACAAACAGTACGTCGCCGACACGGCATTCCTGTAAGTTGAGTTCCAATACTAAAAGCAAATCGCCGACAAGGTGTTAACATGAGTTGACTGACTATGCTTAATACTAATCGTAAGTCGTAGGCAAGGAATTAAGTACCTACCAGGTAGGTGATACAGTGAGTCGTGTGGGGTAATTTTTTATATATTTCTACGACTTTTGCACCTGGCTGGCGCGCTAGATTGATGTGTGTGTTTTTTCAACCATAACCTTTAACTCGTCAACTCAATCCGTAAGAGCTTTTGCCGCTCAACGAGCTTCTTGACAAGCCGTGGTCACAGGGTTTCCCCCCCCCCCGCTCCCCCGCGGATACGTGCCTTGATTTTTATCGCGCATAGGGTTCATTCAGCATTCCCACCATTCAAGCTTTTTTATGATCGTCGTGTTTCATCAATTTTTTTGCAACTCACGCTCTCGCTCTTTCCGCTCTTATTAATATTGATTCAGTTGGTTGGAATGTTACTCTTCCATCAAACTATTGACTAGCCGCGAGGTAAAAGAACCCCACATGCCTAGGGAAGAGGAGTATTGGACGGCGTATGAGAGGAGGCAATAGTTCATGTAGGGTCTGACCGTTGAAGACGCGTGCAAGAAAATAGTTGAATATGTGGGGGCTTCGACTCTTTTTGCTTCAACTGGTGCACACCGTAGCACATGCAACACCACAGAGTGCAAAAGATGAATCTCTACGAAAAAAAAAAACTTTCGGTTTCACAGGCGAGGTGTCATTCTTTTTTTTTTTTTCAACTCTTGTCTAGTCGTAAGATTTCAATTTTCGCCGATCACACGAACTCCGACGCGTGACCGAACGCCATGTCTACAACATACCTGAGACAGTATGTAGAGGGTGGTCAGGGAAAAGACGTGCAGCGAACGATAATCGCGCTCTCGGCTCCATTCACACAGCGTTAGCAAGGATGGTACAGTCCTGCCGCCAAAAAAACGTCGGTCAGGCACCCCGCGGCAGTTGTTGGGTTTTGAGAAGGGAGTTAGATGCAAGATGGCAGGCATTTACAGGGCGGCAACAACGACGCACTCGCAACATACCGTCTCCCTTCGAAGATAAAACCCTTTCAAGGTGAAAAATGTGTGTTCGTGTACTCATTGAATTACTGACATGTACATGCACCAAATGATTATGGTTGAGCTCTTGTTCATTTACTTGTGCTCGGCCACCCCAAAAAACGTACCTCATCTTGGACAAAGCTTTTCTGTTGACGGGCGCGTGGCACAGCGCCCACAAGGCGGCCGCGGCCGCTTCTCCGACCACTCCCGCGTCCCGACACTGCAACAGGAGAACGAGGCCCGCCAACACAACAGACGATGCTGGGGTAGCGCCGGCGCAAAGACACACCAAGGACAACGCGCGCGCCGCGCGCTCTCGGAGGAGGAGGGTGTTGGGTCTTGACGGAGGGCCGGGTGAGGCGCAATCAAGCATTATCTGTGATGATGATGTTGGAGGTTTACGGAGCAATGGGTGAGGGAAGGGGGAGGGGGATGGGGAGGGGCGTAGACATGGTTAAGGGAAATACTGTTGGGTCGCGCCGGAGAGCTTATCAAGATTATGATCTGTGATTACGCAGTTGTTTGAGTTTAGGCGACACCGGAGAGGGAAGGCGGGGGGGGGGGTGTTCGAGGAGAGGTGGGGGGGAGCAAATAAAGTGACATGGTACGGGGTAGGCATCTAGGGCACAATCAAGCACATCTGTGATGATGAGGCTGCTTGAGTTTTAGGTAGCAACGGGGAGAAAAAGGGGGGGGGGGGCGTGGTGAACTGATATGAGCAGGGCTGTTCGGATATCTGATGGGGGGCCAGGGGAGGCGCAGTCTATCATTATCTGTGGTTTGGCGAACGTTGTTTCAGTTTCGGTGGTGGTGGGAAACAGAGGGAGGAACGTCAGCGGTTTGACGCGAAAATGATGAGCTATTGGTTTTTTTATTTCAGGTTTTTGAAAGCTCCTCAAATCTTGATCTTCTCGTAGAGACGACACGCGTTAAGCATGCTGTCAGAGGACACCGGCTTTTCTGAAATTGCAACAAGCTTGCAAACGTTTCAGACAGAGCTACGTAATACTGCTTCATGCGAAACATTGGGCGGGTCGAATTCCTTCTTCCAGGGCGCGGGGGGGGGGGGGTGTATTCAATTTGTGCATGTTGTCGTACGACCATAGACCCTCGCATCCCTACTATGCCGGGACGGAGCACGTCGGGTTTTCACCAACCAGACAGACATTGCTTGCACTAAGCGCGGAGCGCCGTGAGGTGATCGGCGAGTCGCATGAAAGGTGAACTGGATCCTTCCAAGAACCACTCGTAAGACGGACTTCGGCACCTTTTGTCTCATTTCTTGCTTATGGAATGCCTTCCAGGGGGGGGGCAAAAAAAACGAATCATTCTATGTGATGACGTGCGCTGTTCGAGGTTTAGGCGGCAGTTGGAAAAGGAGAAAGGAAAGTTGGCGACGTTGCTGGCGCAAAAGAATGTTAGCTCTTGACGGAGGGCCAGGTGAGGCTCAATCAAGCATTTTCTAGGATGACGCTCTTCGAGGTTTAGGCGGCAGCGGGAAGAGAAGGGAGGGGGGAGGAACGTAGTGGTACCATGCGAGGATATCGAATTACGAATTACGGCTTGTTTATTTCTATCAGGTTATGAGCCTCGACTTTTGATCTTTCTCATGAAGACAGAGCCTCGACATGCAGCGCTATTTTCAAAGGACACCGGCGTACCAAAGTGCACAAGCTTGCCTTGTTTTCGGCAGAGCTTAAATATTATGGGCTCGTGCAAAGCATCGGGTGGCTCGAATACCTGTCAGCGTTGCAGACTCCATCAAGCATCATCGGGATGAATTGTTGTTCGAGTTCGGTGACGGCGGGAAGAGGAGGGAGGAACGTAGGGATATGATGCGAGGAGATCGGCTTGCTGAAGGTCGCAGACTGGCCTTGTTTTCGGCGAAGCCAACACATCTTAATGCGCAATAACGCATAAACTCACGCGGCTGCTGAAAAAGTTGCGATTTTCCCCATCGACAGATCCCTCCCCACCGCTGACGCGTGCTAAGATTGTACGTAGTACTTTTCGGTAAAAACAAAACTATGGCTGGCAGCGGGGGGTTCTTCAACTTGAAGAAAAGTATGAACGTGTCGCTGGAACAACATCGGTGTTTTTTACAATACACCGTGCGTCGTATACCGAGGCCGCCATCGGATCGGTCATCGGGTTACCCTCAGAGGTCAGTTTCGACAAGGTACACAAGCAGAGCTCCTTTTCTTTCGCGTGCTACAATAGAGGTATACCTTTTTTCAACTATTTTTTTTGTCCAAATCAGTTCAAGTGTTGAGAAGGACGTGTCTTAAGGCTCCTAAAATGACTAAGCTTCAGAAAAAGAAAGTGCACTTCTACCGTAGCACGCGTCCTGAAGAGAACAGCCTATACTCCCTAGTGGCATGCGGCGCGCGCTATCGATAACAGAGGTAGCACCGTTTGGAGTCACCCTACGCGGATAGGGGTTCAGCAGATTCTAGAGAAGTTTCCGAGCTCCCCTGCCATGAGAGAGGAGGGAGCTCCATTTATCTCACCCAAAAACACGGCTTGGAAGGCGTTCGTTCGCGCGAACCCGATCGAGGTTTCTATGCTCCGGCCCCAAAACAAACTATACGTGAAACATAATGTTAGACTAACCGGTCGTTCTCCATCTAAGGAGCTCAAAAAACAAATCTGAAATGAAAAGACAGGGCTCCTTAACCCAAGATCGTTGGGAGTTTTTTTCGAGAAAGTTGGAATATATATATGCATAAATATATGCCTCGGCCCCCATGAGTCTGTTCTGATCAGGTTGCCTTGCTTCCATTTTAATTAGAAAAAAAAAAAACGTTTTGGGGTGGGGTAAACAAACAGAGCTCTTTTAAAAGTGAGGACCCTTACAAAAAAACAAAAAGGTTGTCCCTATGATGTAGCGTGTTTCATATGTGTTCGCTGCAGCGTTTCGCAGCTCACCTGGGCACCCGTTCCCCCGACAATGCCAGCGCAAAAACGCCTCCATAACGTCAACCGTTCCCCCTGCCCGCCCCCAATAGTCCCGAATCCTTCTCCACGAACTCCGTCAGAAGCCCCGATAGCACCGCCACCCTCACCGCCTGTGTTGTCACGTATTGTGTTGCCCCCTCCCCGCCCCGCCGCTGCTACAACTGTTGCTGACCTTGCTTGAAAGCCGGAGGAAGCAGCTTCAAACTCGGAGGATAGCCGACGCCCGTGTCCGGCGATGACACCGAGTATGAGCGCCGCTTGCTCTCTGACCCGTAAACCGGCTGGGGGCAGGAGGAGGGAGAGAACGGACTCCATGGCGCCGCGGGGTCCTGCGGCGAGGTCTATCTCTTGGGCAACGAACGACAAGCAGCACCCGACTGCCGCGATGATCTGGTCGGGGATAGTTACCCCGTTACCATTGACATTGGCATCAGTGCTGGACCTCCTCCCGTTACTACTGTTGGTGTCGGCGGTAGGCCTACTGCGGTTGTGACAAGAAGCTTCGGCGGTGGTGGTGGAGCCCCCGCCTCGATTGGTCTGAGCGCTTTTTTTGTCGGAAGCACTCTTTTCGCCGGGAAAATTATTGGCGACCTCAGCGCTTTTTCCGGAAACGGTATTTTTTTCGTCGCGATTGATTTTTTCAGCGTCGGAAACGCTTTCTAGGTCGGCAGCGCTTTTATGGTCGGAACCAAAATCTGCGCTTTCGTCGGGAACGCTTTCAGCGGGACCGCTTTTAATGTTGGGCTTAGCAATTATTTTGTCGGGACTTTGGTGGTGGTGTTGGTGGTTCTTAGCAGCGTGCGACAAAATACGGATAAGCATCAGCGCGCACGACGCCAAAACCTCTTCGTGGATCAACTCGGCTCCGCTTTCCCCCCGAGCCTTGCCGTTTAACCTGTTGCCACCCAGGAGCTCCTCCACCGCGGACGCGTTTACCGCCGTCCCTCGAGGGGTAGCGTTTGCGGTGGCAGCTGCAGCAGGCGACGATGAAGACGCCTGCGCAGAAAAACAAAAAATGAAATTCGAAAGAAAAGCAATAGTTGATTCGTCTATAACCCTCTCGGGACTTTACCCATGTTTTGGAGGGGGAGAAAATAACGCATGAGGCTGATTCTACGATAGCCCCCCCCCTAAACCGGTGATATCCTTCATCGAACATTTCATAGCTGCGCGACACGAGAAAGGATTCCATGAAAATAGTATATCATTACACTTTCTTGTGTGCAAAGGAGTATCGAACGATGACGTCGGAGCGGCAAGGGGCACCGTATTTCAAGCGATACGGCTGGGAGCTGGTTTCAAAACCGGCGATTTCGTTACAGAAAAGTTGGGGGGGCTACCGTAGAACGACTCATTGATACTATAGGTGTGCACCATTTTTTTTCTGAGGCCTCTTTCCTTTAACAAATCGCCGGTTTTGAAACCAGCTCCCGGCTGTGTCTCCTGAAATACGGTGCCCCTTGCCACCCCGACGTCGTCATCGTTCGATAATCCATGTTTGCAAGCAAGAAAACATGTGGAAACCTTTTTTTTAATAGCTCCCTTCCTCGTGTGAAGCAGCCATGAAACGTTCGTTAAAGAAAATTGCTGGTTTTGGCGCGGGGGCTATCGTAGAATCAGTGTTCTATACTTCACACAAAAACCTGCCTTTAGAGGAGGAAAATAGAGAGCAGTGGGAAACGCTGAGAGGGAAAAGATACCGACGGACAGCAGTAGGGGGAATGCTGAAAAAGCAGGAAGGACATCGACGAGTAAAAAAGGGAACGCTGGTGTAAGGAAAAACATCGACGAACAGTGTGAATGCTAAAATTAACCGTCTGCGAAGACTAAAAATAAAGGCCCGTGTACCGCGTGCCGGGGAGGGGACGGGGACGGCACCTGTGGACCACGGCTTGTCCGGGGGGTAGATCGCTGAGGGTTTAGACTTACCTCCTGCTGTGATGAATTTGAGCTCGAAAGTAAAAGTGATCATTAAAAAGAACATATCATGGGGCAAAGGACGGGTTGCTGTTAATAACTGTGCATACGATACCGTCTCCCTTGAAGACCGAAAATATCTAATGTCTTGAAATGGTACGAACGGAATTTCACCCCCCCCACACTACAACCTTGTGATTTGTACCTCACCGTACCGTATAACGCGCAAAGATAACACCCCTCCCCGGGCGAGATTCCGAGCACAATTCCTCGTCAACGGGGAAAGCGCAAACGCCGAGCGATACTTCTACGGAAATATCTCGACGAGAAAAAATAACAAGAATCCAAAGCCCGTGACGTTCATTGTGTGTATGCCCGCCTGCTGTTTTTGGCGGGTTGGAGAAACGGCGAAGAAATTCATCGCAGCAGGATGTGTAGTCTCTCACGGGCCATACCATACGTTCCTCTGGTTTACTGGGCCGTCACACGCATATATCGACGATATGTGCGCGGATAAATAAATTACAAGGTCGTGGATGAGAGGACCGAAACGGTAGCGAACCTGGGAGTCGGAATCCTGACTCTCGGCTTTAGAACCAACGCTCCCGCTAGCCCCGCCGACGCTTCCGTCTGTCCGGTCTTGGCGTAGGACCGACTCGCTCCCGCTGGCGGAGTCTTGATTGCCAAGAGATACGGCGTCCTCCTCGCTTGCAGCATCTATAGAGTAAGAATTAGGCATGGAGTGCCGGAGGATGGAGCGGGGGGGGGGGCGTCTATGCGTTCGTGTTTGATTGTCTGCCTATTTGTTTGTTTGTTTGTTTGTTCGTTTGTTTGTTTGAGTGTTTGTTTGTTTGTTTGTTTGTTTGTTTGTTTGTTTGTTTGTTTGTTTGTTTGTTTGTTTGTTTGTTTGTTTGTTTTTTTGTTTGTTTGTTTGTTTTGCGCTTGCATTACCTGGCCAATGAGAATAGATGAAAAGTACCAGGCGAGAGGGTGGGGGGGTGTCAATGAACCTGTGACTGTTTGTTTTTTTTGTTTTTGTTTGTTTGTTTTTCCCTCGACTCCAGCATCTTCAGAAGAGACATAGAGTACCAGTCGAGGAGGCAGCGGGGGGCGCGCTCATGTTTTCGAAGAAACACGGGGAATGAACTAGGGCACTCTGCTTCTCATGGTCGACATGTAGACGACGATACGTACCTGCCAGGGCACAAACAAGGGCATGGCAACGTAGTAGGACATACCAGTACTTATTAGCTGAGGGGGGGGGGGTATGAGTCGTCGAAATCGAATCATAAAACAAATCACATCTAGAAAATGCCCCCGTCTGCTCCTAAGTCAGGTTCAGGGGGGGGGGGGGGGGGGGGTTAAGAACGGCAAGGTGTTCAAGTAAAATAATCAGAGGAGGTTCGATCTACAACAACGTGTCCAGGCCAGCGCGACGTGTCACGTTACCTTTTCTGCAATAGGGTTTAGAAACTGCACTCTCCCTCCAGAGCCAAAATTAAGATGGAGTTAAGAACTAGACGTATAACAGATTTCGGTACAGTGCGAAAGGTAGCACAAGGGTTCACCTTTTCTTCAGAACATCAAACCGAATCTCGCACAAATTCTATACATCTCCCCCCCCCCCCAAAAAAAAAAACACGTTATGTTGTAAACGTGGTCATTACCGGACAAGGACGACAGACAACCCCACAACGCCGACGTCGCGCACTTCATCACGACCGCAACCGGAAACGGCGTCGACGGCGTGCCCCCCATAGGTTCACCAGAAGAACCCGCCGCTCGCTCACCCCCCCCCCCCCTCCCCCTCCGCCACCACCGCCTCCATTTTGTCGACGCACACGTCAAGCAAGCCTGACAGCGTCAGGGCCGCGGCCATAATTTTCTCCCTTGTAAGCAACGCGGCTGAGGTTCCGGTCAATACGTGGGCCAGGCACAGCGCAGCGCACATGACTGCTTGGGGGGGTGAGCCCTCGCCTCTGCCCCCGCCCCCGCTGCCGCCTCCTCCTTCTCTAAGACCCGTGCTACTCCGGCCTCCGATTCCGAGATGGCGTGAACTTTCCCCTCGTCTAAGAAAAAGACCGAAGAGGACAAAGAATTCGCAGGTGGCGGACGCGGCACACACAGGAAGTTTTACGATGTATTCATTCATTCAGATGGCAGATATAGGAGATGTGTGTATGACAGGACAGCGCGGTGCAAAACGTATTGGTGACTTCAGCGCCTCCACGACGGTAGCGCCACGTTTTTTTTCCAAGGAATTTCTACGGTAGAAACATATCATTTATGTAGGGGTCGTGGTGGTGACAGTTACTTTAATTCGTGCTATTATCAGATCCAAGACATGCTTAGAAGTTTTTTTTGTTTTTTTTCTCGTCAGTCGGCGTTAGGGTGTAGTGAATTTTTTTTTCTTGTACCAGGTACGCGTCTTCTTCTTTGTGCTGTTGTTTCTTCGTCTTTTTTTTGTTTTGTACTGCACGTTTTCGGATGGCACACCTATTCATTCATATTACACACTTATTTATAGTAAAATCACTACCCAATGAGACGAGACAAAAATGGGTTCCAGCATTTGAGGCGAATCACTAGAAGAATGAACGCAATCGCCGGTTACTCCGGTCAAGTCTATCCTCCCTGCGAGAAGGGAAACAGGGACCGAAAAAAAAATCAGACCTTCCCACCCGCCCTACAAGCTTAGTAGTCTTTCATGCACGGTAATTTCAATCCCAGGGACGGGCACCGCGCTGAGGACGCACTCAGCGCAGAGTTTATCCCGGGCGAGGACCACCTGCCTCGGGGCAGGAGGCCTCGTCCAACCCGAGACGTGCATTGAATGATCGGTGGCAGCGTAAGAGAATACTGCAGTAATTTTGTTGATGTCCGAAAGAGACGATACCAACATGTTTTTGTTCCGCTGGTTTTTGACTCCATTATCGACATCGATATCGTTTATCGATTTCTTTTACTTTTTTCGGTACGGTAACGATATTTATCGTTGTCGTGATCGTTGTCGACGTTATTTTGGCCTGGTCGTACCGAAACGTTTGTGAATTTCAATATAATCCTGTTCCAATAATGGAGCGCTCCAAAATGCTGGGGTGAACACACACCCTCCTTAGACCACATGAACGTGCTGCGTATCAGGCAGATTGTAAGTACTAGATATTTCATTCGACGCTGCAATTATTGTTTCATGTTAGTGGGAGCCCACTCACGTATATTATAGTGGGGGGGCTAGAATTTAAGTAATCCATACCAAAAAATGATCCAAGACATCACCTATTTTCACTGTTCTAAGGAAACGATATTAATAACGCATGTTTTTTTTTTTGTTTATCGGGCTTAACTTTCACATTTCCTTCTTATATACATATTCCGGTTGCTGGACGAGGTACGAATAGAGCCCCTTACGTGAACAACTTACCCAGAAAAAAAAAAAGCACGCGCTACAACTAGCTAACGCAGCTCACGTCAAACTCGCACCCGGTTTTCCCCGCCTCCTGGAGCGCCCCTGAGCGCTACTTTCAGGCGGGTGTTTGGGGCACGTTTTAATGGGTTTTGGTGGGGTTTGGTGAATTTTAGGCGAGATGTGGCGAGTTTTTGCGCTTTTTCGTGTTTTTTGTGGGTTTTAGCGAATTTTGGCGAGTTTTGGCGAGTTTTGGCGAGTTTTGGCGAGTTTTGGCGAGTTTTGGTAGGACGTAGAGACGAGGTAACTGTTCTCTATCGTTATTGTTTAAAAAGTGCGCACCTGTTTCTCCCCGTACCCCTCCCGGTTTCCCTTCCGAATGTTGCTCTTAGACGTAGGGCGGACACAAGCGCGTCGAACAGCCTCGACCGCTGAGCGATAGCACTGCAGACAATGGTTGAGTCTGCCACGAGGTGGGCTAGCGCGAACGAGGCGAATGTCAGGGTTTTCCCGTCCACTCCCTCCCGATAGTCTTTCCGGGCCTGCTTGGTTTGGTCGCGGATCAGAGCCAGCGAACAAAGAAAGAAAAGAAGCGTCGTGTTGTCTGGTTTCGGCAAAGAAAAGCGGAGAGCCCGTCTTCGTCTTCGTCGGAAGTTGTCGTGATTGGGCTGAAAGAGTGCAGTTGGGCGCGTGCTGTGCTAGGGGCGCCATTTATTTAACTTGAGAAGCTCTATTACTTTCATCCTCTCTCAATGCCTATCTCTTTCTCCTTCTCTTTTTCTGCTCTCTCTCTATATCTGTCTCTTTCTCCATATCTCTCCTTGTCTCTCCCGATCTCTCTGTCTTGCTCTTTCTCTGTCTCTGTCTTTCTCTGCCTCTGTATTTGTCTGTCTCTGTTTTTTTCTGTACCTCTCTCTCTCTCTCTCTCTCTCTCTCTCTCTCTCTCTCTCTCTCTCTCTCTCTCTCTCTCTCTCTCTCTCTCTCTCTCTCTCTCTCTCTCCCCCCCCCCCCCCCCTCCGCCGCCGCCTCCCTCCCTCCCACTATGCCAGGATTACGTTCAGCAAATACCTCAAGAGGTCCCCACGGGCGTGCCACGACGTTGATCAGCGCACCAGCCACCCTCAGTCGCAGTTGAGCATCCACGCTTGAGGCGCATCCCACGCGGCAGAGAACACCAACCACCCTAGTCTGCAAGGACGAGCATGCAAGCAAGGAGGGAATATTATTTCATGCAGCGGGCAGATCACCAGCCAAATAACCTGCACGATCTAGTTAATCTATGCGATTTGGATCACCTGCACGATCTAGATCATCTACACGATCTGGATGACCTAAACGATCTACTTCGTAGACCATCTACGCGAGCTACATTATCTAAACGATCTGAATCATATAAACGCTTTTGATAATCTAAACGATCTAGATCATCTATGCGATCTAGATCACTTACATCCTGTGTTACTAGTAGTATGTTTGCCATCCGACAATCAATGAGCAGCGGCGTGAAGCTTCAACGTCGATCACTCACGAGCATTGACATAGCTTGTAGATGACCTAGATCATCTGCACGATCCAGACCATCTGCACAATCTAGATAATCCACACGATGTAGATCATCTACACCCTATGTTATTAGTACTATGTTTGCCATCCGATAATCAATGTGAAGCATCATGAAGCTTCAACGTCGTTCATTCATCATGAGCATTAGCACACGCTGAGTCATCCTACGGTAACTAGCCACCCCCCATTTTTCTTTATGAAACCATCTCTCGGCCGAATCTCCTGAACTACGGTGACCCTCAGCACGGTGTAATGGGAGGATCATAACAACGCATCGAGGGAGAGGGGACACCACAACAGCAGCAGTGTAGATGCATGACGCCGCAACGGAGGAGAGGGGATACCACAACGACAACAGCAGTTGAAACAAGAGAATCATAACGCCTCAGCGGGGGAAAGGTGATACAACAACAGCAGGGTAATTGGGAGAATCCAAACGCCGCAACAGTGGAGAGGGGATACCACAACGACAACAGCAGTTGAAACAAGAGAATCATAACGCCTCAACGGGGGAGAGGGGATGCAACAACAGCAGCGGTTCTAACGGAGAAAATCATAATGCCGCAGCGGGGCAGAGGGGACCCCACATCGACAACATCAGTTGTAGTTGGAAGTCAACTCGTACAAAGCTTTGCACCTGCACTGAAACCTGAAGCCAATTCTGCAACGGCCCCGCGAGGGGGGGACCGAGATCCTCCACCGCTGCTGCACAAGCATCCGCGGCTTCCGCCTTCAGCAGAGGCGCAATAAAATCTTGGTATTCGCCCAGCTTCCACAACACGCTAGCTGCGAGCGCGGGGGCTTCGTCGCTTTCAGACCTTGCGTTTAGGTAAGACGGGGAGGAGAGGCAGGGTCCACGGAGCGGTGCGGGCGTCAAACTCACGCCGAAGGCACGCCGCGCCGCGTTTTTTACGATGATACTGCTAGCTCTGGCACACACGTCCTTTTTCCAAGGCGCGCCATCCGCCCGTGGCCTTTTTCAAACCGTGTGGTAAGCAAAGATAATGCCGGAAATGGTGAAAAGTGGCCTTTACTCTGTGCCGGAAAAAAAAAAGCGGCCGTAGCAGTGGGGGTGGCGTGAGACCGTAGCAAGAGTATGAAGGAAAACGTGGAAACCCGGGGATGGTGATTTTCTACACCCCTTTTTTCTGTAACTGCGGTTGTTATAACACCAATCCGGAAAAAAAAAAAGAAAAAAACTGATTTGCCGTAACTTCCCATAACTTCTTTCGTTCGAAACCTGCCGAGTACCGCCCACAATGGGTGAAGATAGTCCGTACCTCGGAGCCCGTACGTGCGACACCACCGCTTCGAGCATGTCCTTCGTGACGGCCCATAAGTTGTCAGGGTTGCTGACGAACTCCAGCATCTCGCCCAAAGCTTGCTGGGCCGCGGTAGCAGCGTCCGGTGGCAACCCTCCCACCACGGAGAGGGAGACAAGCTGCATGCAGAATATGTGTCCAAGGGGGGTACGAGGGGTATGAAGCGGGGGGGGGGGGGGGGGGGGGGGGCGTATGCTTTTGTTCGGTGCCTTATTCATTAAGCCATTGACCGCGCGTCTCTTTCGAGACGGAGCACCGCTCCTACTCCTACTAGAGACGCTTTCGACACTTGGGCGCTTGCTTGGGGGGAGGGAGGAGGGGGGGAAGTCAAAGTTGTTAAGGCGGGAGCATCGAGAGATGCCCCCCCCCTATTGTATGCGCTTTTTTTATGGACCAGATTGCACTGTTGCATGGGCGTGCGCGGTCAATTCGTTGGGGGGCAAGGGCGCGTACGACGATAGAGAGGTAGCACGCTTTTTTAATCGTTTTGAAAAAAAAACAAAAAACTCTGAAACGACGAACCGCCCCTTAACCCCTTCACAACTGGAACCCCTTTTTGGGGACACTTTTACTTGAATTTAGCATAGGGAGGGATTTGGGGGCCCTTTTAGTACTGTAGTGTTTCAGAAACCTAGATATCTGACTCTCTTTTCAAGTGATTTGTGCCTCAAATTGGCTAGTTAACCCCCCCCAAAAAAACGTCGAAAAAAAAAAGGTCTGATGTTTTTTTTAAAATATTACTCGTTGTGTACCGTTGATTTGTATGCTTGGATACGACACGAATACCACGACGGTTGAATTATAGTAGGGGTTTCCAATGATAGGTTTGGCTACATGGCAGCGGGGTATCGGGATGATGGTGGAATAACATTCGGCTTAGAATTAGCCACCTTTTCTTCCTCACGAGACATGTATGCACGCGTAGGCCATCATGGGGGAAGGTTCACGAACTGAAAGCTCGCAACAATGTTTCCTAAAAAAAATACAGTACTTCTCAAGTGTGGGCACGTGGTACGACAAAGGTACACTTTTTTTTGGCGAAACTATTTTCTGAATGACGGGGCTCCTTAAACCCAAAAATCGTCGGAAAATACGCCCCATTTATTTTTTTTTGCACGATTTCTTGTCGTGTACCTAGGCAAATGGGATTTTTTCATCCGGTACAAGTACTAATAGCAGTTTTATTTTTTTTCACCGATAAATCAGGTTTTGAGAGAGAGGTCTTAAGCTCCCAAATTGAGCGGTAGTATTAAGAAAAAAAAAACGTGATGCACCTCTATAGTAGCACGCGTCGGGTGGGTCCTAAAAAAATACAGGACTTCTCAAGTGTGGGCACGTGGTACGACAGAGCTATACCTTTTTTTGGCGAACGTGTTTTCTGAATGAGGGGGTGTCTGAACCTCAAAATCGTCGGAAAATCGGCCATTATTTTTTGTTATTTCTGCATGATTTCTCGTTGTGCTTCGTACCTAGGCACCATGGGATTTTTTATCCGGTATGTACGAGCAGCGGTTATATTTTTCTCTCCAAAAATCAGTTTTTGGGAGAGAGGTCTTAAGCCCTTTACAACTGGAAACCCGTTTTTGGGGACAAAATTACTTGGATTTAGTATAAGGAGGGGTTCGGGGGCTCTAAAGGGGTTAACCTCCCAAATTGAGGGGTAGTATTGAGAACAAAAGTGGTTCGCCTCTATCGTAGCACGCGTAAAAAAAAAAAGCCGGTGCACCCCCATCGCCGGTACCCCCCCCCCCCCCCCCCCCCCTAACTTTTCTTCAACGAAATCCCGGCCGTATTTCCTGAAGTACGTTGCCCTTTGTTGCCACCCCCGACGTCGTCGTCGTTCGATAGTCCTCCCTTTGCACACAAGAAAATACATAAACTGTGTATCCTCCCTTGTGTCGAGCAGCCACGAAACGTTATTTCAATAAAATCGCTGGGTATCTTGGGGGGGGGGGGGGGGGGGGGGGGAGGTGTTGAGTCTGAGCATGGTCGTAGTCGTATGACCATAAACCCTCGCATCCCTACTATGCCAGAACGGAGCACGTCGGGTTTCACCAACCAGGCATAAATTGCTTGCACCAAGCGCGAAGCGCCGTGAGGTGTTCGGCGAGTCGCATGAAGGGTGAACTGCATCCTTCTAAGAACCGTTCGTAAGACGGACTTCGGCACCTTGTGTTTGGGGGGGGCGGCTATCGTAGGATCATTTAGGATGTATGTGTCGCAAGTCAAGGACAGAGCTCGCAAAAGCTCTGCAGTTTTCGTTTTTGAGGAGGGTTTTTGGCACTGCACTGCACTACTGCACTGCACAACGCAAGCAGGGGAAAAAAACGTGTGTTTTTTTTCTTGTCCAGAAAAACTGAGGAAAATTGTTTTTTCACGTCGCCCTTTATGCCTCAAGTACCTCCTTAAAATCTACCTGGTGCGACCTTGATTGACCAAGGCCCGTGCGTACGGCTCGGGGTGGGGGGGGGTATGTACGTTCTCGGTCTCTACCGACTTCAGGACACTAAAAAAAACGGACGTGGAGCACGTTTTGTAAACGTAGAGTAAAGTTAAAACTCCACACGTTTTGGTCACGTAGAGAGGAAAAATAAAGACTCCAAGGCGGGGCATGTCGCGGCGCGGGCCATGACGCGAAACATAAAAAACGCAAAAGCGGTGTAGCCACTTGCGGGAGTGGCTATGAATCCGCTGAAAAAAAATCCTCCTTAAAGTGACTCACATGACTACCGTAGTCTATCTAGGCCGTGGTTTGTCCCCCCAAAACCCAAAAGGGGGTGGTGCTCTTGAAGACTCCCTTTTACTCTCTTTATCTCAACGGTGTGTGCAAAAACTTACGAGATCTTTCTTCCACGTTGAAATCCTGTGCAGGCGTTCGGCGCTCTTAGAAGCAAACTGTCGACTCAGCGCGTTTTGCCAATCGACCTCGGTTTCGATGTACCTGGGGAGGAGGTCGTGTGGAAAAATCAGAAAAGGAGAAATCATTGCCTAACCACATCGTGAAAACAATCGTTCAACAGAAACAGGAGACAAGGGATCACAGCGCAGGCACATCGGCAAAAACGGCCGCGGGAAAAGCGAAGCGAACGAGTAGCACAGTAGGCGGTCAACAAGCGAGACGTGTAGCGCGCGCGCGGGGGGGGGGTGTTCGTGCAGTAACGTTTTCATGATGTGCCAAGGACTACCAGAACACAACTGTACACGAATTGTTTATACGTGTTTCACAGCTTCTTTCCCCCCACCCTGCTCCACCCCCCAGCTCCCTCGCCTCCAAGCCTCCTCACCCCCAGCTCCTTCACTCGCCACCTCCCTCCACCCCCTATCCCCCCTATCCCCCACATCCTCCGCCCCGCAACCTTCCTAACCCCCACCCCCCTCCCCATCCACTCCACCCCTAAAACCCCACACACTCTGTAGGAGTCACGTTGTACTGGCGCTTGCCACAGTGACGGTGTCTGTTCCTTAGAGCATTGGCAATGTCAGCCTCTTGTGCCTAGGCAGCGAGCCAAAGAAGATATTATATAGCGACACCGGAAACCGCGAGGGGAACGCTTCCCAACACCGACATTTCTGCACCTCCTCGGGGACCGCTTGACACGGATGCATCCCCAAGTCTTCTGAGGCACCTCGTCTGAGTAGCTCTACACTGTCTCACCTTGCCAACACCAACACGGCTTGAAACAAAATAAACGAAAGCGCAAGCAAGCGCGACCGACCAAAGCTTCGGTTTGGGGGGGGGGTCTCTTTCGTTTGTTTGTTTGTTTGTTTTTTTTGCAGTGGCGCGGGGTCACTCGCGCGAGCGACCACCCCCGCTGTTCCTTTGTGACCTTAGCTTTCGTGACTGTGTTCATTTTGGGATGTGAGTTCGCAACGATGGGGTGGTCAGCTACATTGGGCCAAGCAAAATCGTCGATTTTTTTCTTCGTCGGCGAGGTACGGGGTGGATCGTGCGAGAAAAGGGGGTACATCATACCATCATCATAACACCGTCGTGACATCCCCCCTGCTAATACCATACCGTAGCCTTGTTCGATTATCAATCCCGTGGTCCATATATTGTGGGTGAGTGTAGCGAGAAACGTTTGTGTACACCTTATAACTGGTATTCCAACCGATACCATTGTGGAAAAGTTCGGGAAAGCCACGGCAGAGGTGTGCACCATGGTTTTTCTGAGGTTCTTCCTAACCACTTGAGGGGAGCTCTGCACTCTACCCCCCCCCCCCCGAACAAAAAAAAAAGTGAACTTGGAACCAAAAGAATAAGCTGCTATCCGGTAAACAACCCCATGACGTGGGTATACATACGGTGAAAATCCGACGATATTGTGGGTTAAGAAGCCCCGTAATTAATCCAGAAAACTTTTTCTCAGCCGAAAAAAAAAAGTGATACGTTTATCGTAACAAGCGCCAGCCCCTCAGTAGAGGAGCCCCGTAGACCAGTTACATTGTAGCATTGGGACGAAGCTTAAATTTGTGTGGATGGTTTGGGATTAATGAGGCCTCTCCGCTGCGACCAGCCCTTTTCATTATCGCATGGTCTGGCATCCACGACTATTCCGGGTGGGCTAATGTTATGGAGTGTTATCCGTAGATATGTTAACTCTAAATAATTTTAAAATAATGATTTCGGTTCTCTTGGATGAACTACGTGATACGTGTGTCATGTCATAGCGTCATAGCTCTCTTAGGTGAGTCCCAGATATAGTCTATGATTTCATGCTGAAAGCATCGCACCTCCGAATCAGACAGAGTTCTTCCATAGCGTACGGCATCTATCTGGCGTTGTGTAATGTTTCGATCAACGAACGAAGAACAATGAGAACGCCCGAGGAGCCATCCCGCCCTAGGGGGGGTGCAGCACATTCTAAGAACTTTTTGAGCTACTAACACGAGGAGCTAGCTCAAAATCTCACCCCGACAGAAACATGCCTTCGAAGACATTCGTTCGCTCGCTCAACCCGACCAACATTTTTATGCGCTGGTCCTCATTAATATACCATACTAGTAACAGTATCAGACTAACCGGTAGGGGTTGCAGTTGTAGGATTGGGCCAAAAAGTCCCTAGGCGATTGAGCTCCTCAGGTGAGGAACCGCCGGTTGATGAAGTAATTTCACGAGGACATATTTCTTTAGGACGAAGGCATAGAAGTTTGTCCGGTTTGTGAGAACGAAAACATTCGAAATCATTTTTTCGGGTGAGATATTGAGCTCCTCATGTGAGGACCTCAGGGACTGATGCTGTGCACCCCACCCTACCGTGGGATGGCTCTACACTATCAGTTAATCCAACAACTGCATCCCCTACGGTGGGATTACTCTGAGATGCCGTGAGCCATGAAGACAGGTGACCTACCCAGCACCGACACCCTGCATCCTCACGGGCTACCTTAACATTATGGGCACTACAGTATGCGGGTGGTGAAATTTAACTCCAGACTCACCCAAGGTATTCAATAAATTTCCAACCTTTGAAGCCCCCTCCCCCCCTCCCCTCCTTTTTCTTATAGCTAGCTCACAAATGACCAAGCGCATGCTTGTTATGCTGTACTGCCTGGTCTGCCCACGAGCGCGAAATTGTCGAAACACATGCGCTTGGGGTTTCCTTGTAACATGCAAAGCATACAGTTGCATACGGGAATATAAATATGAATATTATAGCTAATTAAAATACACTACAGTTGTGCGATCGAAGATTTTACATGGGGGGAGTAGCGAAATCTAATTAATTCACCGTTTTTGTTTTTCAAGACGTTCATTATCCTTTTTGATGGTAGAGGGCGACGATGTACGGCGCCCAAAACAAGAACTTGACCTGATTTCTGCGGCAACGAGGGCTGAGGTCGAGGCGTTCGTCGCCGGGTGGAAGGACGCTTGATTCGGTGGGCTGAGAACACGAGCAAGCCCCTCGTACTGTTCTTGGTAGTACTGTATGGGCAAGACGGCCGGCCGAGGACAGAAGGGGGAAGACGGGGGGGTTCTTTTATGAGCACCTTCCGCGGTGGGAGGCGTGCGGAAGAACGACCGACCGTGTCAACAAAAACAGGGAATGAGGAACGGGGTAAAAGAGGCTTCGCGATGCTCTGTCGCAGGCGTCGTGCGTAAAACTTCTTGGTAAGCACGCGATGGCGCTGTGCTAAGACGCGACGAGCGCGGGATGAACATCTCCACGCAGCGGACAGGCCAGCAGGAGAATAAACCAACAAGACCCGACCGGTTCATCCTAGGAGAGGCGGTGGAGCAGAAGGCGGCAACCCAACGCTCCACACAACGGACCCATCAGACAGAGGCCCACTTCTATGATGTAAATCTTTTCGGGGCGGATATATCCATCCCCAGTTTATGCTCCGTATGATCTTCCGAGAAAACGTGCTTGTTTAAGGGCACGGTCCCAGGCAGACAGATTGGAGACTACACACCTTCTTCAACGGGCCACATCTCACGGTAGGTGTGCCAGCAGATTCTAAAAAATTTCCGAGCTCCTAACATGAGGAGCTAGCTCAAAATCTCACCCGAAGCATGACTTCGAAGGTGCTTTCGTTCGCGCGCAACCCGACCAATACTCCTATGCGCTGGTCGTAAAAAACTCGTAAAAGTATCAGACTATACCAGTTTTTCCTCACGTGAGGAGTTCAACCGTAACATTAACATCAACATTAACGACTGCAACCCCTATCTACCGTGGAATTACCCCAACGTAAACCGACGAGCGTAAGTTCATCTCCGACGCATGCCACCATCGTACGAAGCGGGTACTACAACGCATAACGTTATAAAGTTACTCACTTTGGAGGAGGTCTGTGTACCTCGCAACCTTGAAAAGAAAAAAGAAGAGCGCAACCGAATGAAACAGTTCCAGAACAACTCGTGAAGAAAATGGTATGCCAACGAAAATCGGGGTCGTTTCGTTCCTCGTTTGAGCACCGCCCGCCGGCCAGACGAAAACTACGACCAAAAATAGCGCCAACCCCTACACATCATCGTTGCAGGCAGTCCTACTTTTGATGTGAAATATTCTTTGCGCGGGGAGTTGGCTTCTGGTTTTTCTCACGTTCAACCGCTTCGTGATTTCTGAGTTGGCGTTGAAGAAGCACTCCTCGGGGTGTATTACGATTCCGTGGACGGGACCGTCCTCAAGCTCGCGGCTGACCAGAAAAACAGACAGGAAAGGAAGCAACGACGCCACCGTCCCACCCCCCGACAACATCAGGCAAAAAAAGAAGCACGTTAGTTTTCGCATGATCACGGTCTGCTATTCGAGCCGACGGCACGGCAGAGGCGCAGGCTAAACGCGCCAAGCGTGTTCGAACATAGAGGAGATGCCTGCTTAGGTCGATGGCTCCTTTGTTTAGCAGATCACACAGCAGTTTTTCTTGACCTTTTCAAGCCCACCGCGAGATTTTTCCAACCCTGATTCTAAGTGGTTTGCCCTCTTCCCCCCAAAAAAAAGCGTGGGAGGTAATTTCTAAAGGGATTGCTTACCTTATGCGGTTAGAAACACCGCGTGCTCGGTGATTACGTCCACGATCACGAGAGGCTACACGGGAATCCGTTTATGTGGATTTTTTGGGGCCGTCTTAAGCCGTTGTGGAGCCCGTGTATAGAGAAAAAAAAAAACGACGATTGATTGGATTGTTTTCAAGCGTCTACCGCGAGTAGCGTGAGCGCGCAGCAGTAGTACGGATCAGGATCGTGCTGCGCCCGTCCCGCATAAAGTCTTTGCATTGTTGGCGTCGTCGTTCGGACACCAACGTTTTTCATCGCCAACCAGCGGTGGCCGATGCCGTAACCGTCAATGTTCGTCGTCGAAAATGTTTCCCCTCCGAAGCCTCAAAGGGGTTAAAACTACCAAGATTAAGCCCTGTTAGCGCTGAACTAACTCCCATTATTGTGGGAACGAATCGTTTAGAGTTAGACTACCGCTGTAGGATCATTCCAGCGGCAGGGAAAAGGGCTGTAGGCGGCGCAAAGTACACATTGCGTCAATCGCAGTACCGCCAAAGACGCGTGCTACGATAGAGGTGCTCCATTTTTTTTTCTCAATACTACCCCTAAATTTTGGAGCTTAAGACATGTCCTTCTTAACCCAAAAACCGTTTTGGAGAAAAATAAAGCTGCTCCCGGACAAAAAACTTCACGGCCTAGATACGCAACGAGAATGATGCAAAAAAAAAACGGCCCAGTATTCCGACGATTTTGCCCAGGTTAAGAAGCCCCCGTCATTCAGAAAAAACAGCCAAAAACAAGGTATACCTCTATCGTAGCACGCGTCTCTGGAGTCACCCGCTGGTAGGCGTTGCCCTCTTGGGACCAAGAGTTTCTGACCGGTTGATGGAGTTCCCGAGTGTTGAATTGTCGGTTAGTACGCCTTACGAGTAGTTTCGTTTTAGGACAAGCGCGAAGAAAACGTTTGGTCGAGTTGCGTGAACGAACGCCTTCGAAGCAGGGTTTTCGGGTGAGATATTCAGCTCAAGGAAACTTCTTGGAATGTGCTTCACCCCTGCCGCGGGATGCTTCCGTATTTTTAGCACAGGCCTACCGAGCAAATTCCAGACCTAATTTAGGGGGTTTAAGATATAAAGGTACGCAATATAATTTTGCCTTTTGCAAGGCATACTCGTACTTAAGATATTTGAGAACCTTTTTAAATTGCTTCCATTAAACAAGCCAAAAAGTACGTTGTTTTTGCACAAAAAAAAAAATTCGGAAATGTCTTTTTCGAGGGGTAAACATAGGTTATAGTTGATAAATCTTAACTCTTAATGGAAGTTTATTTAGGCGCGCGCGATCGTTTCTCCAGAGTAGAAAGTTTACAACACCTGCCCTCGTCACCTCGAATGCGGACCAAATCTGCAAGAAACGATACTCTAAGAGAACCCCTGAAAAGAGAGAAATGCAGTGGGGGGGGGTAATTTTTCGGGCGAAACGTTCTTATCGCCGACGGGGCTCCTCAACCGAAGCACCTTACGATACAGAGGTAACAAGGTGTACCGTTTTTTGCCGAAACTATTTTCTGAATGACGGGGCTCCTTAACACAAAATTGCCGAGACGTCATTCTTGTCTTGCGATATGTTTGGTTTTCTTACCGAGGGCATGGCTTTGCTTCATCGGGCTTGCCTTCCTTCAGTTTTACTCAAAAAACAGTGTGTTTGGGGGTATGTTTGTTTTGTTGAACTAGGCCATGGCCTTTTTTTCATCGGGTTGCCTAACCGTGCAAAATTCGTAGACCGAATAAAAAAAGTCTATGGCTTTCGCGCCTTACCTCCCGAAAATATAACGCTAGAGCCTGAGCCTTTTTTCTTGCCCTCGCAGTCCTCCATGAAACCCCGTGCTCCGGTACCGTCCAAGGGTCGTTCCAGTCAACGCTACACAATCTAAAGCAAGAAAAACACCGTACATTCTCAAGCGTGACGAAAAAAAATCACAAAGCAATATTCGAAACCAACCCACGCAAACTTTTCGTACCCCAAACAAATAACGTCAAACTTTCGCACCTTACCGTCGAAAATACTAGAAAAGAAAACAGCGCCGGCGCCTGCGCCGATTTCCCCCGCCCCTCGCAGTCCTACACGAAACCCCATGCTCCTCTAAATCTGAGCCGTTTCGTGCCCTGAAACGGATTAACAATGGGTTGAGGTGCGCTCCTTACCTCCGAAAATACAACACCATCGCCTGCGCCGGTTTCCTTCCCCTCGCAGTCCTATACGAAACCCCGTGCTCCTGTACTGTCCAGGGGTCGTGCCAGTCTGCCAAGCGGGCAGGAATCCAGGCCATGTCTCCGTTCCGACGTTTCAGCATCAGCCTTAATAGCTCATCTCTACGTGCGTTTACGATAGCGCGTGGATCAGAAGTGGAAAGCCTTTTTGGGCGGAGGCGGGGGGGGGGGGGGGGGGGGGATAGGGGGAGGGCAGTGTTTTTTTAGTTTTCGTTGCATTTTTGAGGGTTGATTTTTTCCTGCTACGAGAGCATAGCGCCTCCTTGGAGTTATGACGAGTACTCGGGTGCTCCCACGGGGGCGGCGATGTCGCACAGGCCCGGGCGACACGCCTTCGATTGAGGGCAGACATGTCTGTAGTTTATGCGTTTTTGATAGCTGGTTTTCTCCTGCCGTGACTGCGCAGCGTCCCAATTGGTGCTGCAAGGAATTGCCCTTGGGAGGTCCCATGGGGTGGCGATGTCGCACTGACCCAGTCAAAACGCCATCGAGGGTAGATGTTTTTATAGCGTATGCGTTTTTGATAGCGGGGTGCTCCTGCTATCGTCCCCCTTTGGTGCTGTAAAGAAGAGCACTCGAGAGGTCTCCTGGGGCAGCGATGTCGCAAAGGCCCGCGTGAGACGTGCTTTTGGCTTTGAGCCCATTATCCGTAGGACCGCTGTTGCGAGTGTTGCTTGCAAGCGGCGAGTCTATGAAGCAGTTGTTGTCGTTGCTGCCGTTGTTGTTGTTGTTGTTGTTTTATTGTTGTTGTTGACGCTTATGAGGACAGTTTGGTGTGTACTGTAGATCAAAGAGCGAGGCTCATAACCTGAAACGATGATGCGTGTCGAGGCTCTGTCTCTGTGAGATAAGATGCAGAGGTGGCACCGAGTACCTGTTTGTTGTAGCTGCTGTTGCTGTTGCTGTTGCCGGTGCTAATAGTGGTGCATCTCTCTCTTAGACGTACGCTAAGGCAGAGGTGGCATTAGATTCGTCTGAGACTTCTCATCTACACCTCGCCCAAAACTTAACTTTAGAAAATAATACGCTTCTTTAAACATCTGATCAACAGTCTTCTACCAGTATGGCCTAGCTAGGTACTCAGCGCGAATCATGTTTGAAAAATGTTGCAAAAAAATGAGTTTCGAGAGTTTTTCGGTAGTCCTTCTGTGAACCACTTTGCAAATGACACCCTTCTCTTCTGGAGACAAACTGCTTAAAACTCCGACCGAACTAAGAAAAAGATATAATCGAAAAACAAAAAGTGAGATTCGAGCGATAGTCTTGTTAGCTCCTCCAGGTAAATGAGCTTCGTTAGTCCGAAATATTCTCGCGTAGCGGTAGTGATACTCCTGACCTAGCGTGCCTCTCACTGCTGTCTGGTTATAAACACCATCTCTCTCTCACCTGGCCTCCTCAGCTCTTCTAGCCTCTTCACGCCTTGCCGCCTTCCTTAGCTCTTCCTGTCGCTTTCGCCAGGCGGACGCCTCCTGTCGCCGCTTGGCCTCTGCCTGGATCGCGTGAAACCCGCACCGGATTTCCGCCGGGCTCAGCCCGTCGTCGTTGTCTCTGATGTATCGGGCACAAAACACGTGCGTGCGCACGACAAAGGTTTTGTTATTCTTGTGGTTGTTTGTTTTGTGAAGTACAGGGATGAGCATGCTAAGGGCGGGCGGCGCTTGGTTTTTTTAGGGCGCTGGTCACGTTGGATCGCGTAAGACCTGCACGGATATTTCCGTTCGACCCAGCCCGTCGTCGTCGTTGTTGTCTTCGATGTACGCACAGGAAGAAAAATACGATAAACTTGCCCACAAGAACAACATTTATTAATATGTATGTTTCGTTAAATTGTTTCACGAATTTCGTCCGTTGTATTCGATGGACGAACGGGATAAAACCGAACATATGCCCGCAACAATAACAACAACAGAGAGTGCGTCTTACGAGCGATTTTACGAGGGGAAAAAAACAATCAGATGCGCCAGGAAAGGGCGCAATAGTAGTATCGCACGTCGCCGCCTTAGCGAACGTAGGCCGACATATTTTAGATCAACGAATAAAATACGAAGGCCAGTTTTCTCACATGTCGAGATACGCGAAAAGGTCCCGAATCTTCATGAGGTGGACCCCCATGTAATCTTCCAGCGCCTGTCCGTATATAAACAGCAGGAGAAACCACAAGCCAAAGTTATTGATTTGAGGAGGGGATCCGGGGGAAAAAAGAGACATTTAGTTCAACCCCCCCCCAAACCCCTCCCTATACTAGTATCAAGTAATTTTCCCCAAAAATGGGTTTCCAGTCATGAAGGCGTTACAGACCTCCCCTGAAAGATTTTGATCACCAAGTGGGAATATTAGAGGATCTGTCCGACGGGGGCAAAGCCTTGCACGAATTAGGCTATCTCGTACTACTGTATGGTAGATTACCCACGAACATACGCGTAGTCTGCCCTTCTTCCGCTTTTCAACCACCCACCCCATCTTCGCTTCCCTCCCTCCCTCCTCCCTCCCTCCTTCCGTCCCTCCCTCCCTCCTTCCGTCCCTCCCTCCCTCCTTCCGTCCCTCCCTCCCTCCTTCCGTCCCTCCCTCCCTCCTTCCGTCCCTCCCTCCCCCCCTCCCTCCCTCCCTCCCTCCCTCCCGCCCTCCCTCCCTCCCTCTCTCCCTCCCTCCCTCCCTATATCGCCCGTCAGCTTCGTGCCTGCATCATTCGGGTGATTCTGCGCATCCGCTCCGCTGAAGCCTTCGTCTCGAAGCTCTCCACTTTGCACGCCAGCGCAACCTGAGGGACGAATAACGCAACAAAGAAAGCAACGACCGAGCACGCACCATTTTTGTTTTTCTGAGAGGCTCTCCAGCTGAGGAAGATTCTGTCCTTCTTAAGGCGATCTGAAGGAAAACCAAAACCAATCTCAAGGAAAACCGAAATCGATCTTAAGGAAAACCAAAACCGATCTTAAGGAAAACCAAAACCGATCTTAAGGAAAACCAAAACCGATGTTAAGGAAAACCAAAACCAATCTTAAGGAAACCCCTCACCCGATCTTGAGGAAAAGTAAAAAGTGCTATTGTATAAACAGCAGAAAACCGTATTAACAGTCAAAATGAACTCCCAACAGATATACAACGAACACCATATTCCAAAAACGAAAACAAAAAAATAAAAGAATGACGGGTTTCACTGACGCGATTTTGGTTTTTAACCCTCTCTTCAGGACCCCCCAAAACCCCTCCCTATACTAATATCAAGTAATTTGTATCCATCCCACCACGGCAGGGGTGAGGCAGATTCTAAGAAATTTCTGAGTGCCTAACACGAGGAGCCTTCAATATCCCACGCCGAAACATGCCTTCGAAGGCATTCTATCGCGCAAATCCGACCAGCAGACCACATCTGTGCGCTAGTCCTCAAAAACAAACGTACTCGTAAAAAGCATCAGACAAAACAACCGGTAGTTTCCTCGCTTATTAGGAGCTCAAACCGGCCAGAAAACGTCTGGGCCCCCCCTAAAAAAAAAATGGTACGCCCCCTACCCACCTCACCGTGGGATGCACTGTACTATCAATGTATCGTCCCCGACGACGAGATTCCAGCTGTCAAAAGCCTCCCGTCATTCGGAAAACGCCTCCAAAGCAAAAGCAAAAGCAGTAAGCGCTACCTTTGCCTTGTGGCACGACGCGTGTTACGATAGAGGTGGTGGGTCACTTTTTTTTTTTTTCCGGAGGTTCCTTGCTTTAGGAGGAGCTGAAGGCATGTTGTTCTTAAGCGGATCAAAGCTACGGTTCGGGGGGGGGGGGGGGGGGGGTACCCCTTTTTTTCACTACCAGACGCGCGAGCGACTCTTTTGCCTCACTGACGAGAACACGTTCGGCGATCGATTTTTTTTTCTGTTGCAGCAGCGTAGCTGACCATCCCTTTTTCGTACGTATCAGTGTCGAGGAATGCTAAACAAGGGGGTCACTCGCGCGAGTGACACCGAGCCGCTGAAAAAAAAGTGCCCGAAAGGGGGTACCTCCCCCCCCCCCCCCCTACCGACCGTAGCGTTGGTCTTGCGCCACACTTTTTTTCGGAGGTTCCTTGCTTTTATTAGTAGGAGCTTGAGACATGTCTTTCTTAACCAAAAAAAAAACGATTTTGGAAAAAAAAAAAGTCAAACAACTGGCCAGATGAAAAAAAAATCCCATGGCTTAAGGTAACAGAACGAGAATCCCGGGCGCAACCGACAAAAAAAATGCCGAAAAAAAATCCGACCATTTGGGGGGGCTAAGGAGCCCCCCCCCGTCATTCAGTGCAACAAAACAGCCAAAAAAAAAAGTATACCTCTGCCATGCGGCGCGGGTGTCTAACCCTGAAAATTAGGATGGATGTGATTAAAAACACACACACATACACACACAAAAAAAAAAAATCCGGAAAGAGACGAGAGAAACCACAGGAGCGGAAAGAACTTTTAACCACCGGTGCACCCAAGAAAGACGGAATATGGTGCCACGCTGCGGTAAGGCGGGTCGGCGGCGTGCGCCTCAAGCTTTTCTGAGGCCTCTCTGAGTCGTTCTACGGCAGCCCTCCCCCCCCAATTTTTCTCTTAAACGAAATCGCCGCTTTTGAAACCAACTCCCGGCGGTGTCGTCTGAAATACGGAAGCCCCTTTTGCCACCCCGACGCCATCGTTCGATAGCTCCTTTGCAAGCAAGAAAATGCGTGAAGTTTTTTTTTTTTTCATCGCGTCCTTTCTGGTGTCGAGCAGCCATGAAACGTTCGATAAAGAAGAAGATCGTTGGTATCAGTCCGGGTAGGGGTTGCAGTTGTTAATGTTAATGTTAATGTTAATGTTAATGTTAATGTTAATGTTAATGTTAATGTTAATGTTAATGTTAATGTTAATGTTAATGTTAATGTTAATGTTAATGTTAATGCTGCGGCTGAGCCCCCTCGAGTGTGGAACTAATAATCCTCGCTTCAGGAGCTCTGTGCAAAGTCGAGCTGCGGGTGTAGCATTAAACGGCGGATGGATGTGGTCGAACCGCAAGCGCAGGTAGCCGTGAGGTGAGGCAAGCGTGAGGCGAGGCAAGCGTGAGGCCATGACGACCCAGAAGAATGCTCGGATTGTTTGCCTCGAGCTTTTTTCTTCCTGGTGTAGACGCTTGATTGGGTTGTGACCCATGCTACGATAGAGGTATACCTTTTTTTGGCGAAAAGTTTTGCTGAATGACGGGGCTTCTTGACCCAAAATCGTCGGAAAATAAATAAATAATGGGCAATTTTTTTTCCCCATGATTCTCGTTGTGTACTTAGGCCATGGGAATTTTTCATCCTTTAGTAGTAGAGCAGTTTTATTTTTCTCCAGATCAATGTTTGCCTTACTGAGAGAGGTCTTAAGCTCCCGAATTGAGGAAACCTCAGAAAAAAAAGAACCAGTGCACCTCTACCGTACTGCTGAGAGAGGTCTTAAGCTCCCGAATTGAGGAAACCTCAGAAAAAAAAGAACCAGTGCACCTCTACCTCCGTACGGTAGAGGTGCACTGGTTCTTTTTTTTCTGAGGTTTCCTCAATTCGGGAGCTTAAGACCTCTCTCAGTAAGGCAAACATTTTATTTTTTTTCTCCTTTCTGAGGATGGTGGCTTAATGAACTACCCTATTTCCTCTCCCCAAAAGCTGACTTTCTTAACAGGGTAAAATTAACGTTGAAAACCGATGAACAAATTCATGGTCCACAGGCATGCAAAAAATAAAGAAATAAATAAATAATTGCAAAGTCAAGAATAATGGCGTATTTTCCTACGATTGTGGACTCGTTATTAAGGTGCCTCGTCATCCATTAATATTGTCCAAAACGTGCGGCCTCTTATCTCGTAGAGCGCGTTTTTTTTTTTTTTTTTTCTTGTCTGTGTGTGAATGGGTTTCCCAAAACGGTTAGCTTAGTTCCTGTGCGTGATGACGTTGGTTACCACTTCGTCTCTCGGCACGTGCTACGCTAGAGTAGCACTTTTTTTCGTCTGAAATGGTTTCTTAATAACGTGGGGGGGCTCCTTAACCCAAAATCGTCGGAAAATAAATAAATAATAGGCCATTTTTTACCCCATGATTTTCGTTGTGCACCTAGGCCATGCGATTTTTTCATCCTTTAGTAGTATTAATGGTAGAGCAGTTTCATTTTACTCTGCAAATCGGCCATGATGGGATCTTTCATCCGGTGCGAAGTAGCAGTTTTATGTTTTCTTCAAATCGGCCATGATGGGATCTTTCATCCGGTGCGAAGTAGCAGTTTTATGTTACTCTGCAAATCGGCCATGATGGGATCTTTCATCCGGTATCACAGCAGTTTTATTTTTCTGCAGATCAGTTCTTTGGGAGGATCATGTCTTGAGTTCCTCCTAAAAAAGTGAGGGGTAGTATTAAGAAAAAAAGTGGTGCACCTCTGTCGTAGCACGTGTCTCTCCCTCGGGTGTGGAGCTTATTCAACGCCTTGAATTACGTGTATATATTCAGCAGTAGGAGGGGTTCTCCGATAAGGCGGTCTGAATAAAGCGGTATCCCGATACAAGGCGGCCAGAAAAACAAAACCGCTTTGCGCGATGGGAGAATTGCACTCATAACCTGGCACGAGCAAGGCGGCTTTCCCCGATAAGGCGGTCGTGTTTGCTCTGGCACATCGCCGCGTTACTGGGAAACCCTTGCTGCTACCGTCGTACGAAGTATGAACTATTCCCCGAATTTTGAAACCGCACGATATTCGGGTGATTGGGTTTCGACGAGGGAAGAGAAAGCCTACGCCCTGTCATGCGGGAAAAAAAAAGGCTGTCCCTCGCTGCTCACCTCTTTGAGCTCCAGCGCCCCATCGTGGTTCGTGTCCATATAAGTAAACAGTTGTTGCATCTACAGGAAAACGCGCACGACAGACGATGCCCAGGATGGGTTGGGTTGGGTTGGGTTGGGTTGGGCTGGGTTGGGTTGGGTTGGGTTGGGTTGGGTTGGGTTGGGTTGGGTTGGGTTGGGTTGGGTTGGGTTGGGTTGGGTTGGGTTGGGTTGGGTTGGGTTGGGTTGGGTTGGGTTGGGTTGGGTTGGGTTGGGTTGGGTTGGGTTGGGTTGGGTTGGGTTGGGTTGGGTTGGGTTGGGTTGGGTTGGGTTGGGTTGGGTTGGGTTTGGGTTGAGTTTGGTTTGGTTGGGATGTGGCACCACGGATGAGTGGGTGCGTGGGTGGGTGGGTTGGGTGACTGGGTGGGTGCGTGGGTGAGTATGTGGGTGGGTAGGTGGGTGGGTGTATGGGTGGGTGGGCGGGTGGGTGGGTGGGTGGGTGGGTGGGTGGGTGGGTGGGTTCGGTGGACGTGCGGTTTCCGTGCTGTAGGTATACCTCTTTACGCCGCGCACTAAGGAAGATGCAAACTGATACGGGCGATAATCAACATGTGCACCATGATTGCATCGCTGATGCTGTGAGGCTACGTGACAATACAAGTTTTGGTCAGCAAACCTCTTTAGCAGAATAAGTACACCCATCCTCTTTGTATAGGGGGGGTTCTGCTGTATTTTCTGCGTCGTCAACGAGCTCGTGCTGTGCCCTCTTGTGACCACGGGTCCTCCGATCTAGTATTTTTACGGAGGACGATAGTAAATAGGACGAAATATTGTTAGTAAAAATAGATTAATATATAGGTTTTTGTGTCCACCGTAGGTCCTATTTACTAGGGTCCCCCCGTACTACCACTCTATTTTGACTCCTAGGATGGCCATCCGCTACCCGATTTATGAGAGATACCACCCCTCCCCCCCACCTTCTGGGTGGTGAAAACACGCTGCTTCTTCGTGTTCTTTCCGTGCATCTCCAGCATCCGCATACCCTTGGCCAGCTCGGGCATGGTAACCCTGTTGTCGAGGGACAGCTGGTCCATGGCCTCGAACCAGCTGCGGATCGTCATCCCGTTGCCCTCGATCGCCTGCAGCAGCTCCTCTATGATGGGTCTGACCCCGTGGGACTTTCTGGCCTCCACGTGTCGTCGCCGTACCCTCCGGAAGGCCATGCTCAGCTCCTGAAAAGGGTGGTTTTTTGGTTTTGCATGCGGGACGAAAGAAAACAGCTAGGCACAGCATGCTGTAGTGATTCACAAAGGTGCCTCCCGAACAAAACAGCTGCTATTGATAGTGGGACGACGGGGTGGAAGCTGAACAAGACAACCCGCCGAGGAATGAGGCGAATCCTCCCCGCATCCAACACTGTTAGAAACAGGTATTCGGTAATCTATTCTATCGATGGTCGGCAGCTATTAATAGGACTTCCTCAGTGTTGTGCTGTTATCCATCGCAGGTTGTGTTGTCCCCGGCAGAGCCTGTTAAGCCTATCTACTGGTGGTGCATGCCGCCTGTGCAAACCTGGTCGATCATACATCCGGTTGATGCAGTATCATCTCGGATCAGCTTAACAGCTATCCGCGCCGCCTCAACCCCGACCGACATCCATCAGTTATTTCCACTACCAACTTAAAACAAAGCACTTTCTTCGTGTCCTGCGCACCTTGTGTAGCTTTTGATTTCTCTGACCTGAATGGAGATGATCCCGTCTCGCCTCGCTTCAGCGCCGAATTCGACTTGAATGCTGTCCAGAAAGCCGACAAGATCGTCCACATCGGTCGCCGTGAAGGCAGCCACATCGGGCACCGACATGGCAGTCAAAGTCGCTTAAAGTCTTCTCCAACACCTTCGCCCGCTCAAGCCTAGCTTATCGATGACTGGACGGAAACGTGCTGCTGCTGTATCACATACAAGTGCACCGACACGACAGCAGTCACGTTTTGAACCTCCGCTCGTCGCAAGCTCATTAGCTTTGTATTAGTCGGACGGAAGCCTGCTGCTGTTTGAGGTCACGTGTACGTATCACCCGACATGGCAGTCAGTCCCTTGTTGAAAGCTCCAGCCCGCAAGCTTAGGCCGTGTCGCGTATCTCTCGGGTGCTAGCACGAGTCTTTTTACGATGATGGCCGCTCACTCGCGGAAAGCGAAGACATCACCCACGCCGCCCGTTGCAAAGGCGACCACATCGGGGCACCGACTTCGCAGTTAGTCACCTCCTCGACGCTATATACTCGCGCAGCAGCAAGCTTATCTCAGCATGTATTTGGGCAACTGCAATTTACGCTTCATCAGATGGTCAATATTTCAGAGCTAGCTGGTGTGTCATACCAGGCAGGATGTCCAAAGTTCATGATTTGAATGCTCTCGTCGCAAGCTTAGCCGGACGGGGAACTCATCATAAATCTCTGAAAGGTAACTGAAGGTTACGCTAAACACCTGCTACGGAGTGGTGTGATGATGCTCATGATGCTCATGATTGCACTGATGCTGATGTGCCTGTGCGCTGTGACCTGCTGTGCGCAGTGCGGGCTGTGCGGTGCATTTGGTACCGGTTCGAAAAATTATGCCGCATGAAACCGTCACTATTCGCCAAGCGCCCGCTCGTTCATATTATTGTATTTCATTGACTCAGTCGGGAGTCGAAGCACATCTTTGTACAAGCCAAGCAGCCTTTGCGAGCCGCTGCGTGTGACGCTGCATGTGACTGACAACGTCGGCACGTCGGGCTCGCCCGACGATTTTTCACTGGCAGTTCAGGGAAGGGGAAGGGGAATGGAGCAGGACGCTCGACGAGTTTCGGACCAACTGCGGGTAAGCCGCAGGCGGAGCAGTCAGCCGTGCAGTAATAGTATTCTATGCCTGGTGCACGTAGTATATACTCGGCAAAATTTGCGAGGTTGAGCCCCAGAGCTCTCGATACTTGGACAGAGAACCTATTAACCAATAGTATTAGACTAGACTAAGCATGCCTGGTCCCAAAGAAGTACTTCGTATTTAATACCCTCTGGTATGGATTTTAAAACTCAAGTCGACGAAGAAAGATTCGTCGATTGGTCGTTGGCGTACTCTGTAGACTAGGCTATTGTTGCTGGTCTACTCGTTAATCGTACCACGAAAGAACGAAGGAACGAGACAGATATGCCCTGGCTTTATGCCGCCTTGGAGCCAATTACCTAAAATCGTCCTGCTGACCCTCTGACGCCACAAAAGTACGATGTAAGCATTGGACGCGGAATCGTGACGGGCACAACGTAGGTCAGTGTGGGTACAATACACACACCCTGACTTACTGCGAAGCCAACATCAATTGTTTCGGTATATATATATGTCTGGTG
The DNA here is from genome assembly GCA_012845835.1 of Undaria pinnatifida. Taxonomy (NCBI): domain Eukaryota; class Phaeophyceae; order Laminariales; family Alariaceae; genus Undaria; species Undaria pinnatifida. The sequence continues at coordinate 3,161,040 of JABAKD010000011.1, read as the reverse complement.
ATGCCCAAACTACGTTCGAAGTATAGTTTACAGCTACCAGTACGTAAATACGAGCCGGGCCAGCCCAGACCGCGTCAAAACAGGAGATCGGCTACACACCGCCCAAATTTTCGCAGGTGGACATGAAAATTCTGACACGGCGGCGTTGTTCATGCACCAACCGAGACGTGTCTTTTTGCCAGGCTTTTTTTTTATTCATCTACAGTATTTTTTTCGAGAGATGTGACCGAAAATTCAACCCTCAAAAGCTTGCCTGACAAATTAAAAACAAAAACAAAAAAACAGGCGAGACCCAATTTCACATAGGCGTCACGAATACCATACGGTGTAGAAAAATTCCGGATCGAAAATCGCCAAATTGAGCTGTGTATCGCGCTAAAAAACGCGTTTTTTCTCGTTTCAACTGTACTATTTTTGCCCTTCCCTTGTGTTAAGTATTGAGTATCGTTTTGGCCATATCTCGTGGCAATCGACGAATTGGTCAATAAAACTGGTTTCGATCTTCTCCTTGTCTCGTCAGTGATGTCTGCACCCACTTTCACTTAATCGAAAACGAAGATTTTATTTCAGAATTTAGAGTTTAAAGTTGGTGGTTGAGTTTTCGCCGGTATATCTTCGAGTCACGAGTCGAACTATAAATATGTGATAATTTTCCTAATGCTGTTTTATTTTGCACATACATGCACTGACGGGTCAAGGCCAGTGCCTCCAAATATCAAGTCCCAATTAGTAGCAGTGAACGAGATACAACTCCATTATTGATTCTACGTTTTATGGCTGGCCCAGGAGGTACTATTAATACGTCAGCTCGACCAACAAGGGGTCGGTTTGCACGCTGCTTGATGTTATATATATATGCCGGTGGCGCTTGTACTACAGCAGTAGCTCGTTGAACCTCCTCGTGAAGGAAACAACGGTAATAAACTCCAAGTAGTTATCCTCGATAGTCGTAGGTTGCTTTTAAACCGAGGATCAACAGCACGATTCCTGAAGACGAGTGATTGCGGTCCATCGTCATCCCGCGCACGAGATTCGCATATACAGTCTATATATACATTTCAAACAACGCAACAACGCACATTACTCGCATAGAACAAGTTGCCCCCCTTGGGCATGCGGTTGGTGTGGAACCCCGGGGGTGTCGCAAGTTGAAACGGGGTGGCAAACTCTAGAAAAGTACCCCGGGGCAAGTATTAACGGCCAGCCCAAACGAGTGTATAGTTTAGTCCTTGTCGCATGCTCCGAATAATCTCGCCGTCTTTTGTTTTTGCGAATTTCTCCGTTTTTTTTTTCTATAGCACAAGCACATCCGCACGCTGGAGGTGCTCCGGCGTCTTACGGGCGAGAACCAAATCTTGCGGAAGAGGCTCAATGTGAGTTACCTGGTATTGTTTTCTAGTTTTGCACAGTTTCAGTCTCGGTTGAATCTGTTCACACCTCCGGACGAATCAGATCCTAATTTCGCGATCTAGTTGGTTTTAGATATATGAATATAGACTATATATCTGATCTATATGATCTTCGGGATCTAGATCACGCTTGACCGTTGGGATCTGTATGACGTGTACTATCTGTCACGTGTTTGCCTGAAGATATCTGCGTGGCGTGCTTCTACCGTAGCTCTTGTGCACAAGATACCCATCGCGGCCGAAAAAGATCTAGACGATCTGCAGCTGGCATCATGGTCTGTCCGAAGTTAGTTGTAGAGCATTTTGTCCGTTGCGATGTTCACTTCCAGCCTGTTCTCTGGATCGTTCTTGTGCAAAGGTTTTTTGTGTTGGCCGTTGTTCCACCTTTCCCCTCAGCATTCCGTCCCTCTGCCTTCTATACCTTGTGATTGTCGTCCTTGTGGTCGGCGCGTCCTACGATGGAGGCGGCGCTTTTTGGTCATTTTTTATTTTGTTCGTCGGATCGCACCTCAAAACGGTTAATCAAAAATCAGTCTGTGGACGGTGTGAGATGTGATACAGCTCCCTCAAGCAACCAAAAACAGTGCACACCTCTACAATAGTAGCAACCTGTGTCGCTTCGTCCTTCTCAATACACACGGTGCTCTTACACCCTCCTATTCTGATCGCGCTACGATAGAAGAGGAAACACTTTTTGGCCATTTTGTTGAAGGACGGGGCTCCTTGAACCCAAAATCGTCCGAAAAAATAGGCCATTTTTGTTTTTTGCACGATTCTCGCTGTGTACCCCGCCATGGTGAGATTTCTTCGTCCGATACGTTCGTGTCGCAGCTTTTTTATTTTTTTCTAAAATCTAAGTTTTTCGGGGAGAGGTCTTAAGCTCCCAAAATTGAGAAAACCCTCCGAAAAAAAAATTGAGCCATCCCGCGGCCGGGATGCAGCAGAAAGTCTCTGAGCTCCTCACACGAGGAACTCAACACAAGTATCTCGCCCGAAAAAATGAGTTCGAAAGGCATTCGTTTTTGGCACAGCCCGACCAAGCTTCTATCCCTCAGCCCTAAAATATGTACTCTCGTGAAAATACTTGACTAAGATGACTAACCGCTAGTTCCTCGCGTGAGGAGCTCAGTTGGCCGGGGACTCTTTTGGCGCAAACAGCGCAAAAAAAAAAGTAGAGCGCCTCTATCGTCCTACCACAGAGGTAGCACTTTTTGGGCTGATTTTTTTTTTTTTCTGAATTTTGGCGCGACCACCTTAATTAACGGAAAATCGACCCTAATTTCAGACTTGTCTTGTGATACTTTTTTTTTTTTTCTTGTCTCATGTACACCTAGGCCAACGGGATTTGTTCGTCGGATTTCACGTTCGTTGTCTTTTTCAGTGTTTTTTTTTTCACGGGACCCGGTCACGATTTGACCCGCGGGTCGGGCCAGGAAGTACATTCAAGATGTCGCGGGTCGGGTCGGGTCGGGTCGGGTCAGGTGGTCGGAATGTTGCGGGTGGGTTCAGGTCAGGAGGGTTCACATCTCACACGGGACGGGACGGATCAGGTTACCCTGGCCTGACCCGACCCGCGAGAAACGACCCGACCCGTAAACATCCCTGATTTTTTATATATAAAACAAATTACTCCTCATCAAGTGAATAGCCTAAAAAAATCAACCATGGTGCACCTCCACCGTCGACCGTGTCGGTCCGGAAAAGTGCAGGGTGAGCCTTGATGTCAATCGTTCGTGAGACAGCCACAGAACGAAACACGAGAAGCTTCAGGGAGACGAAATGAATCACGAAAGCTTATCATCGGACAAGTCCATCATTGTTTTGGTATCAGACCAACACTCACTCACGACGACGACGACCGCACGACCCAACTCCGGATGTCCTTCGCACCCCTTCGTTGAATCGACATGACTGCACACACGTACGTACATCCCCCAAACTCAAGCTGGGCGCCTCAGAAGATTTCGATGAGGACGGCGTTTCGCTCGAGGGAGCCGAATCGCTTGAGGAGCTGGTGGAACGTCAAAAGGAAGAGCTTCACAATGCGGCGGAAGCAGCCGCAGCAGCGGTAATTTCAGCCATCGTAGTCTCAGACGTGCGCATACAGCAGTGGTACAGGACACCTAATGATAAACAGGGCAACAAGAGAGACAGGCTGAGCTTTACAGGAAAATAGGAATCTCAGGGTCTTTTATACTGAAGTTATTGTAGAACGCCTCATCTTCCAATTTGGAAACCCCGCCTTGGTCAGTACTTATGTTCCTACTTTTTTTTCTTCATATAATCATTTTTACTCTCCATTTCAACTCGCAAGAGATTTTACCCTCAGCCACACGCCGTGCGTTTCAGCATTCCCGCTTTTCGGCTTTTGAATGCTGGTCGATTTTCATCGAGTTTTCACTATCAATACGAGGTGTTTTGTACTGCTGTGTCCCATACAGAGGAAGTAAAAGCGGTAAACCCTCCAACGGCACCGACGTTTGTTTTGTTCACTCGAGGTCCGCCTGTAAATAGAACCACACCATCACAACAACAACGATCAAACAACGCGAAACATGCTTTTTTTACCACGGACTGCAAATCAATACAGCAGCTGTAGTAGCTGGGGCAAAAAGACCTCGCTCTGCGGTGGTTTAATCATTTTGCCACATGCATCAAAACAGACACACAATCAATTCCAACTAGTTTGTCCCTTCAAGGTGACAGAACTTCCAATCAATGGGGATTAAAATCCGTTGTATAGACATCTACATCTTCCGCCAACACCGGCCTGAGAATTGAGCAGAAACCGACGCCAATTACCAACGAAACCCCTTCGAGCAGACGACTCACCGCTTACGCGTCTTCCGGACACTAACTTTTCGGGTGCTTCGATATGAAGCTGGAAAATGGTTCGAGCAGGGGCGGTTCAACACTTAAACGCCTCCGTGGCATTTTTTTGTCGTTCTCCTCGCGAGTCCTTCAACTGAGCTGCACAAAAACAAGGCGTTAAAAAACGCGTCAAGTGGCGTGTAAACAACGTTTTATCTCAAATAAGATGCTTGTTCAAACAACCGCCCTAGGAAGCAGCAAGAAAGCACCTATCCAAGTCAGATATTTTCATTACGCGCACCTCAACGCCTGATGCCAGAACTCGAAAATCGAGCGCGTAATGGTGGAGCTACAGGAGGCGAAGGCCGAAGTGGGCATGGCGCGAGCTGCGGAGGAAGCCAATGGGTTGACCTTGACGGCGCTGAAGGCGCGCAATAAGGAGCTCGAAAACGCTGTAATGCACGCCGAAGGGAGTTCCAAGAAGGAGGCGGAGAGATTGGACACCCAAATCGTCGAGGTTGGTGACAAACCGGCAAAAATCTAGTGCTTGCCTTGGGCTTGTCGAGCCGTATACGGTAACGTGCATCCGAAGTGTGTGTGCGTGTACGTGCGTGTGTGCGTGCGCGCTTGCGTGCGTGTGTTATCTTGTCTTTCACCAATTGTGGTCTTTCCTCGAGCGAACGAAAAAATGAGTGAATTGTGTGTTTACCTCCACACGACTACTTGCACGACTAGTCTATACGTACAGCAGGCGAGAGTTTCATTATGACTACGGGGGGGGGGAAGTTTAGGCGTCATCCCCTGAGTGGTTTCATTTTTTTTTTTTTTTCTGCTGTGATGCATTACTTGTATTTATTACCTTCGTAGACTCCTCCACCATTACGGAGGGCCACAGTAATCAGAACCCATGATACACACACAAAAAAACTATATACAGCACTATCACTCCCTTTTTACCAAATAGCATTTGGTCTTGATTACTATGTTCCCACCTACTACTACAGTCATGTGCTATACGCGTAACCGTCCTTGCAACCCACCAAAAGAGACATCCAGTACATCCAAGATCCGTATAGCACGTACGAACGTACTGTTTTTTTCTTCCTAGGTCGAGAGCGTCGTGCCTCGATAGAAAAGGGTAGGCGCGTCGCGTGCTCTACGATAAGGGGTGATTTGGTTTTTTCGCCTACAAAAACCACCTTGAAGTATTTTATAAAATTATTGTAACGATATTCGTCAGCTGTGAGTTCGACGAATTTAGGGTCGATGCTCATCTTTTGCAAGCTGCGTTGTTGGCTGGTACTCGTAGTATACTATACATGTGGGTGAGTTTTTTTTTGCACTCAATGGGAAGGGATCCTGCTATTTTTCCGTTAAAAAAGAAAAAGAAAAAAAATGTACACGCAGCATTTACTCTATTTTGTTTTTCTCCACACTGTAATGGCTGGGGTTGGCATTTATTCCATTCAGGTACAGAGTCACACGGGCGACTGGCCCAAACCCAGCAAGCGAGAACGGGGGTGCCCTCCCCCCTGCGTAGCCGTGGTCGAAAGAAGCGCCCTCGCGGGGAATGCAGGGGTGTCGACGCTGGGCATTTAACACTTCCCACGCCTTAGGGATCCATCCCACCCTAGGGGGGGGTGCAGCATATTCTAAGAATTTTCTGGGCGCTCTCCTAACGTGAGGAGCTAGCTAGCTCAATATCTCGCCCGCCCCGAAACATGCCTTCGAAGGCGTTTTCGTTCGCGCGACCCCACCAGCGGTTCTACTGCACGCTAGTCCTAACGCAAAATGTATTGGTAAAAGGACCGTGCAAGATCTATCGTCCCACACACGTGAGGAGCTCGAACCAGCCAGACACTTTTGGCCCGAGACTGATTCTAAGATAGCCCACCCCCCCGAACAAAAATCGGCGATATTCTTCAACGAAAGATTCATGGCTGCTCGACACGAGGAAGGATGATATGAAAAAACTCCTTCTATGTTGTTTAGCTCGCAAAGGACTATCGAACAATGACATCGGGGTGGCAAGGGGCACCGTATTTCAGTGGATACGGCCGGGAGCTGGTTTCGAAACCGGCGATTTCGTTAAAGAAATGTTGGGGGGGCTACGGTAGTAAGACTTATCACGCATTCCTACCGAGAAGCGACTCTAGGGCTACGGCTTGTACTATTTCATTAATCTCCTGGCAGCACTCAAGGCCAAAACACACTGGACAAAAATTGGGGACCAGCGGTGAGTCGATCGGGGGGGGGGGGGGGTTGCTTTGAAACCCTTATGAGCTTGCCTTCTATACCATGCCTCACAAAATAATTTGAGCGTATCTCATGCAATATTCTTTGAGCGCGGACCAAAATTAGAGTTTTTAAAGTGATGTCGCAAAATGTATGTGCATGTTGACCACCGTAACCCATGTCCCGCCGCTGCAGCTCCGGGAGGAGCTGGAAGCGACGGTAGCCGGAGCTCGAGAGGCGCAGGCGAGAGCTAGGCTTGACGTGTTCCGCTTAGAGTCGGAAGTGGAGGAGCTACGACGCGGGAATGGCAACGCCTCGCTGCATCGGTGAGAAAGCCCTCTCCGGCGACAGCGACACATGAAGCTGCCACACCCCAATGTTTTTTTGCAAAACGAGTGAGTGCTCACTTGTTTCGTTCGCGGTGCGGTGGGGAGTATTGACGAGCTTTTCGCTCCCAGGGCTCGGCGCAATCCAACGCGCTCCCAGAGTGTTGATTTACAACACGCTGTGCTTGCGTGTGCTATAGGATCATCCGTCTTCGTCGGCGATCATTTACTGGGTTCTCCCACGCTTTGTGTGCTTCCCTCCTCCAGTGCTTGCACCCCCCCCCCCCACCCCCCCGACCCTCATGCTTTCAAAAACAAGTACATTCCTTCGAAGCTGTCATCCGATATGCAAGAAAGCGCTCACACAAGGTGCGGAAGTCAACCTCAGACTGACTCTACGATAGACCCCCCAAAAACCAGCGATTTTCTTCAACTAACTTTTCATGGCTCCTCGGCGCGAGGAAGGGTTACATGAAAACTAAAATGTTCATATGTTTTCTTGCTTGCAAAGGACTATCGAACGATGACGTCGGGGGGGCAAGGGGCACCGTCTTTCAGGAGATAGATGCGGCCGGGAGCTGGTTTCAAAACCAATGATTTCATTAAAGTAATGTTGGGGGGGCTACCGTAGAACGACTCCTCACAAGCGACTAACACCAGACGATGCTGCCGTTCACCCTTCACGCGACTCGCCTAACACGTCAAGGCGCTTCGCGCCTTGGTGCTCGCGATGTCTGCCTGCCTGTTGAGTGAAAACCCGACGTGCTCCGTCCCGGCATCGTAGGGATGGGTCTATAGGGGTGAACCTTTTTTTGTTTTCGTTTTCGGACGCGTGCTACGATAGAGGCGCACCACTTTTTTTTCTTAATACTACCCCTCGATTTAGGAGCTTTTAAGACCTCTCCCAAAAAACTGATCTGGAGAAAAATAGAACACCTGCTGTCATACCGGATGAAAAATACCATGGCCTAGGTACACAACGAGAATATTATGCAAGAAAAAAAATGGCCTACTATTTACCTTTTTTCCGACGATTTTGCCCAGGTTAAGGAGCCCCGTTGTTCAGAATCCATTTTCGCCAAAAAACGGTATACCTCTACTGTAGAATGCGTCCCCGAGGTTCCACGGTCTCAAGACTATGGCTGTACATGAAGTGAGTACAGCCCCCCGAGCCCCCTGCTCATTTTTAGTACCCCCCTCCGTCGCTCCGACGCTGTAGAACATTATGTGTATATTGGGGTTGGCGTTGGTTGGCAACGACGCTATAAAACATGCCAATCACTGCGTGAGCTAGACAACCAGGGTACCGTTCTTCTTTTTTTTATATATGGCGGTCACCACGATGGTTTATCGACTTAAGATCATATCGTGCGGGGTGGAGAACCCTAACTGCGCGCACAAGGGGAATGACCGCATCACGCAGTGTGAATATGGTAAGGCACCCACGAGGCAGTTACATGGTAATACCCGTTGCTGTCTCCGGAGTGGCCACACCAGAAAATAACGTATAACTCATTGGCGCTGCCATCCATTTTGCCGAAGTCCGTCTTACGAGCGGTTCTTAGAAGAACGCAGTTCACCCTTTCATGCGACTCGCCGAACACCTCACGGCGCTTCGCGCTTGGTGCAAGTAATGCCTGCCTGGTCGGTGAAAACCCGACGTGCTCCGTCCCGGCATAGTAGGGATGCATGGGTCTATGGTCATGCGACCACGGCCGTGCACAAGCTGAGTACCACCGGCTCCCCCTCCCCCAGTACCCCCCGCTATCTTGCTTACCAACCCCCCCTCCCCCATACTATGTACCCCTGCCCCCCCTGCTTCTCACCCTCTCTCCCCCACCCGCTAATTTGATGGTCCCTTGCGATGTTTTTGCTTCCCGCGGTCGGTTCCGATGCTAAAGAGTCGAATCTGCTTGGATTGACGAGGCCGACGGCGACGAAACCAGCCTCTCTCAGAGGTGAGGGCGACGGCACAGCGAGAAGAAAACAAAAATGGCTTGTACGGGTAGGTGACACTACTTGAGGAACCTATTTATTTATGGCCAGGGTACAAATGCTTGCTTGCGGGCGAGCAGGGTGGGCTCCCTGCCCCATATTTCAGTACGATAACGAAATGGACTCCCTAGTGTTTTCGTGCGAAGTTCGAGCCAAGATTTTGGAAGTCCCTGTTTTTGTGAGTGCTGTCGGATAATTTTCTTCGTCCCATTCATTATCTTTACGTTTTTTCTTCCTCATTTTCCCTCCCTAGTCGTGACTCGCACCCGGGGTCGCAGGCTCTTCTTCCCCCCCCTCCTCGCTGCGGCACGCGCCTTCGTTTGTATCGTGAGAAGACTTCACCCCTTTCTTCCCTCCTCGACTCGCATCAAGTTACGCCTATCGACGCTGCTAGGCGCTCTCAGCAGTCGATTCCGTTTCGGTTTTGTATTTTGTTTTGCAAAATTATACTCAAAAGTCCGACCCACGCGAGGTTCGAACACCAGAACCAACTCTAGTAGGTAGCGTTCGAAGGTAACCACTAGAACACCGGGGCGACCGGATTCCGTACTTTTTTTACTCCTAAATTATTTTAAAGGTGTCGGGCACTGCGCTTTCGTAACGCCAACTTTCTTAAAACGACGCCGCGCACTCTGTACCACAAGCGCAGCATGGATGTTCACTTTGTCATAGTTTTCGATGTAAGAAACCCCGTTGGAGTGTCAGCGGAAACGAATCTATCGAACGTTCAACCAGACACGGCCCGCGCCGCGTCTCCGAAACCCATAACTGGAGCCCCTTTTTCTTGAGACCAAACCACAAGGTCAAGGTAGTTGACACCGATATTTCTGGCTTGTTTTTCTCCGAACGGGACTTTTACTCTTAGCCTGGTTTTTCGTAACCACGCGCAACATTTCAGGAAAAATATGCTGTTGTTGTGGTTGTGATCATCATGGTCGTCATGGTCGTAGTAGTGATCATCGTCGTCGTTGTCATCACCAGCGTTATCGCCACCCGTCTCTTTCTCCTCCTCGCTATGGAAGCTTTCGAACGCCGGCCAACCAAAACCACGACCAATCTCTCGTGTCTCGCCGCCCGCCCGCCCGCCCGCCCGCCCCCGACTCTCGCCCCCCCCAATCCTCCGGTGCAACGCGGCCATTTTTGCGCTAAAAAAAAGGGAGGTCGAAGACTTGCAGCTCTCGTTGTGCAAGGCTACGCGGAGAGCCTCGACTGCCAAGCGGCAGTGCTGCGAGTTCGAGCGCCAGGTGAGCACGTTCTCGGTGAAAGGGCGCGCCGAAAAACCGAGCGCGCACGGCATACCAGCACGTAGGGAAAGACAATGTGAAATCACACTCTGGAAAAAGTTAGGCTAACATAAACTGTCGTTGTTTCAATGGTTTTTCCCCTCCCCCTTTATTATTATTATTGTTGTTTTTATTTCTTTTCTCCAATTCGCTACGGCGGAGGTGCACTTTTTTCTTTTTTCCGGGGCTCCTCACTTGTCTGGTCGGGCGAAAAAATCGGAAACCGTTTCAGTTCTTTTTCGGGGGGGGGGTTAAAAAGCCTGCCTGGCCGGTGAAAACCCGACGTGCTGCTCCGTCCCGGCGATGTAGGCGTTCGAGGGTTTATGGTTATACGACCACGGGTCATCCATGGCACGACCACTCCTCCAGTGCCGATTCTTCGCTTGGTGCGCAAGCTTTGCGCTTGGTGCACGCAGTGTCTGCCGGGTCGGTGAAAAGTCGACGTGCTCCTTCTCGGCATCGTAGGGTCATGCACGGTACGATGATGCGACGATTCTCCTTCCCCCCCCCCCCCCCAATGACCCCCCCTCCTCCGACCTTTCTCCCTCCCCCCCCCGCTCGGCCGCCTTTCCCCCATCCTGATCCCCTTTCCCCGCCAATGAAACCCTCCTAAATGTGGCTGGAAAACCATGGGATGTTTTTTTTCCGGTTACGAATCGCGAAGGCGAAAAGCGAGGCGCTGCGGCGAGAAATTGCGGAAAGCCAGCTGAACGCAATTCAGGCTACGAAATCACCGACTCCCACGGTGCAGGTGGAACATACAGAAAACCTGGTTTCGAGATGTTTGAAGTCGTTTAATTATCGCGAAGAGATACTTGGAAACAGAGTAGTGGTCCCTCTGTGGCGCTGCTTGAGTAGAGTCGGTTGCCCGGTATCGTGCCTGTGCAGGTACAGTAGTAGTCCCTCTAGAGTGCCGGTTGAGTAGTGCCGGTTGTCCGCTATCGTAGTGCCTGTGCAATCGCTTGGCACAAACAGTAACAACCAGAAGTGGCAGTATGTATTGAATCATGCCTCTCTAGTGCGGTATGGGTTGCCTCAGAAACAACCAGAAGTAACAGTATGTATTGAATCATGCCTCTATAGTGCGGTAGGGGTTGCCTTTTTTTCTTCGGGGGGGAGGGGAGGGCTCCTTAAGCGAGGACCTTCCGGTTTCTTTTGATACGTTTACGAATGTGCTTGTTCCAACAGGACTAGGGCATAGAATTGTAGGCCAGATTGCGCGAAAGAACGCATTCGAAGTCGTTTTTCGGGTGAGATGTTCATTGAGCTCCTCAGGTTAGGAGCCCAGGAAATTCCGCCTCACCCCCACCACGGGATTACTCTATTTTAGTGCTGGTTGCCGCTATAGTGCCGGTGTTTCCGGCTGGCCCACACCGCCGCTAGAGTGGAACCATGTTCCTGGACCCACGATTAGACACGATGTGCTGGGTGTTGCACGTCAGGTACATGGGTAGGTCACATTGCTTAGGTAGCGCTTGTTGTGATGCAATCCGCTTGCAGCGCATCCACGGCCCCAACTGCTGTTCGCGCAACGGGTAAGCCCGCTACGCTGCGAGGGTCAAGGGAACAGACCCCGACCGTGCAGCGTATGTTGATTTGTTTGTGGTACTTCTAGAGGTTTTCATCTGAACCCCCCCCACCCCCCCTCCCCCGCCCGTCCACCGCCTCGTCACGTCCACCGCCTCCTCGCTCCTAACTGATTCTTACCACGATAGCCCCCCCCGAAAACCAGCGATTTTCTTTTAACGAACGTCTCATGGGCTGCTCGCTACAAAGAAAGATACCATTGAAAACAAAGTATCCACATATTTTCCTGTGTGCATAAGGTCTGCCGATCGATGACGTCGGGGTGTCGAGGGACACCGTATTTCAGAAGATGCGATCGGGAGCTGGTGGTGTTGAAACCGGCGATTTCGTTGAAGAAGAGTTGCGGAGGGGGGCTACCTCGTAGAACGACTCTCCTCCGTCTCCGTTTCTGCCCGCTTTGCTTACACGGTGTACAATTCTATACCAGGGACCCAGGCTACGGAACGGATGTCACTTTCGTTTTTTGTCTGATTCTACGATAGCCCGCCCCCAAAACCAGCGATTTTCTGTAACGAAGGTATTCACGACTTCCTCGCCACGAGGAAAGAGTGGTTTGTAAAACGTAATCTTCATGTAATATTTCTTGTTTGCTAAAGGGCTATCGAACGATGACCGTCGGGATGGCAAGGGTCACCGTATTTCGGGACATACGGTCGGGAGCTGCCTTGAAAAAAAAACAACAGCGATTTCGTTAAAGAAATGTTGGGGGGGGCTACCGCAGAACGACTCTCTCTTTTTTTTTTTCAGTGGCTCGGTGTCACTCGCGCGAGTGGCCCGGAAAGTTACATAGCGCTATCCACTAGACCACCGAGGTCACGTGGCTAAGTGGTCCAGTGGATAGCGCTGCACAACCAACAACTATGCGACTTAGCAGACCCTCCCGTTCCTTTTTTCGCTGCCGATTAAGCTTTTCGGTCGCGCAAACTCAAAAAAAAATCACGATGTGCGTCACGAATCTGCGATGGAAGGGCTGAGCTATTCTGCGCCAAAAAACAAAACTAAGAAGTCTTTTTTGCGCCGTGAGGTACAGACGCACTCATGCGAGTGGCTCAAATCCGATAGTGGAAATGCGGGAAAACCCCTGCAGCAACGTCGGCTCAGGGTACAGAGTTACAGGAAACCCAACTTCTAAGGCAATACGCGGGCTGAGATCAATACGGAAAACTGTGACATTCGGAAGACATTCCACTGAATTTTGAAGTTTGTGTACAAATCCACCTTTGAATGCTGTGGGATCTACACGTTCTCAACTCCTGCCCGCCCCCGCCCCCACCCCCCCCCCCCCCTGTCTCCCGTTGATGCTTCGCTGGCGGTTCTTGGCGGTTTGCTGGCGATTTCTCGGCGCTTCGCTGGCGTGTCACTGACGGTTCGCTGTCGGTTTGCTGTCGGCTCGCTGGTGGTGGTTCGCTGGCTTTCCCTTGGCGGTTGGCGTCTTTGCTGGTGGTTTGCTGGTGGTTTGCTGGCCCTCCGATGCGTTCACTGGCGTTTCACTCACGGTACGCTGGCGGTTTCCTGGCGGTTCGTTGGCGGTTCGCCGGTGGTTCACCGACGGTTCGCATTCGGTTCTCTGGCGCTACCTTTGTGGTTTCACTGGCGAATCGCTGGCACTCTCCTTGTGTGTTGGCGAAACAGAGAATACCCCTGCCCTCAGCTCCGCAACGTAAAGACCGCCTCATGGGTGGAGCGGTGAAAACTTGCACGAATACGAGGAAACAGGCCAGCCGTCAGGGGGCAAGAACGACCTCGGTGAGAGGGTGTCGACGCACGAGAAGAAAAAACGGCTTATAGGCAGTATTTGATGTTCTTTATAAATGATTTTGTTGTTGTTATTACTACCATGGTGGTATTTTAGCCATCCGATAAAATGTGCGGCATAAGCTTTAAACGCCGGTCGCTCATGAACATCCCAAGAAGGTGGAAGAAAACTAAGGGGAAACCCTGAAAAAAAGAGACTACTGCAGGTAGAAGAAAACAAAGGGGAAACCCTTGAAAAAAAGAGACCAGTGCACGAAGCGTAGCTTCCTTTCCGTACCTTTTGCCGGCTCAACTCTTTGAGCACCACACTCCCGACATGGGGACAACACACTCGGAGTTAGACTAGGATCATTCTAGGAGTTGGAAATTGGTTAACATCGACCTAATTCACCTGACTTCTTTTTTTTTCCAATCGCTCCAAATGTGACCGCGCCTCCTTCTGACGCGCAGCGTTCTGATTGGTCAGTACGTTTGAGAGGAGCGTTCTGATTGGTGGTGTAACATGCAAACCATTCCACAGGAGGGCTTTTTCGGCTGGATTGTTTCCCCTCCCGTCATTACTGGCATCTTCTTATCTTCTCTTAACGACGAACCCCCATTTTAGAAAGGAAATTTACCTTCGAATTAAAGCGGAAACATTTTCGCAGTACAGAGTAGGAAAAGCTGTTAGAGACGTATTTTCCCGGTCCCCATCTTACGTTTTTATGATCTTCGAAAGGCAACGCCTCCCACAGACGCGCTGCTCGAGGTGGAAGCGGAGCAGCAGCAGCAGCAGCAGCAGCAGCAGCAGCAGCCCCCCTTCCCCCCACAACCCTCCTCCTCCCGCTGTAGCGATGACAGCGGGGACGGCGGATATCCAACCCCCCGCTCCCTCGGTCCGGCGACGACAAAGGCTGTGGAGAAGTTACCCGGATTGGACATGCGCCGGTTGCGGGAGAGCGAGAAGAGGTTGCGCGAGAGCAACACGAAGCTCCAGGTAGGTTGAACAATCAAGAGCCACAAAATAATCGGACGCAGCGATGATACGGGCGATGGTGGTTGTTTTAGGACCTTGAGAGGGGTTGCGATAGAGCCATCACGAAGTCTCCAGGTGCAAAGTAGAGAGCCAACAAAATTGATCCCAGCGATGACACAAGGGGTGTTTGGTTAAGCGAGAGCAACATCAAGCTCCACCCGTGGTTCGGCAGTATGATACTACGCGGTTCTGTTTTTTTTGTTCTCTGATTTGTTTTTCGCGTCGTCGATGCCAGGACGCCAGCGCTCGTGTCCGGTATTTTTGCACGAGCCCCTTTACCCTGCTGTGGGTCATGTTTCATAAACCATTCATAACTTAAGAAGGCTGGGGCGGGTTGGGGCTTGGCTCCACCTGTTAGATACAAACACACCATAACTAAAGCTAACAGTCAACGCTGACTGTTAGCTCAGTAGCTATGGTATACATCTAGCAAAAAACAAAATCTAAAGTTTGTAGCTAACACGAACCCCTGCCACCCATTCTTAAAACGTCGACCCATGCTTGTTATAGAGAAAGTTGAGCCACAACGCAAAGCGGTTGGAGAGGGCAGAGAGCTTCGTGTCAGAGCTGGAGGCCGAGCTCCAACGGGTAGCGGAAAACGGGGCCACATTCGAGACTTTTGTGGTGCTGAGGAGGGAAAACCAAGCTCTCAGGATGCAACTCGCGGAGATAAAGCAGGCGAGTGGCGCGGCGAGGGCTCGCGCGATCGGGACGCTGGCAGGCGAACGAGGCGGGAGTGGAGTGGGCGGGGGGGTGTACTTAATTTGTGCATGGCCGTAGTCGTATGGCCATAGACCCTCGCATCCCTACTATGCTTGGACGGAGCACGTGGGTTGGGGGGACGGGGTGTTCATCAGTTGGATGCCTTGGGTAGTCGTTCGACTATCAACCATTTATTTTCCGTTTCAAGACGGGAGGGGGGTGGGGAGTGGGGGAGGGGTACTCATTTCAAGCATAGCCGTAGTCTTAAGACCATTGACCCTCGCATCCTTACAGTGCTGGAGCACATCCGATTTTCACGGACCAGGCAGAAATCGCGTGCACCAAAGCGCCAGGCACCGTGAGGTCTTCGGCGAGTCGCACGAACGAAGGGTGAGCTGCATCGTACTAAAACCACCCATCAGGTGAACTCCCGCTCCTTGTGCGTACTTTCTCGCTTATCGAATGACAGCTTCGAATGGAATTATTTATTTTTTTGCGGGGGGATACTCGTGTAATAAGGCTTAGTTTGGGTAAGCTATTGGTTAACCTTTTGCAAGTGGTCAAACGGACTATTACCCCACTAATTCCTTAACAAATATGGCGTCGTCGACAGACCATGGGTTTTTGGGGTCGTGGATTCAACTCCCACATCCACCGTGATAAACTTTTTCAGACTTTCCCCATGTCGAACTTGAAAAATACTCTCCCCGGTATACCCAGGAAATGAAACGGCTTGGATAATTGACAGGTCTGCCCGTATATCCCGCCGACCTGGTATCCCGTCGTTTCAGGGACGCCGGGAGAGTGATATAAGGCTTAGTTTGGGTGAGCTATTGGTTAACCTTTTGCAAGTGGTCAAACGGACTAATACCCCACTAATACCTCAACACTCGTTTATTTCTTGCCTTCATCATTTGACTGTTGACCACACACCCCTTGCGAGACGGAAAGAGGGAAGGCGGCGTCGGGGGGGGGGGGGGGGGGGGGTCGCAGGGGGTTAGGGTTAGCCACATTCGAGACCTTCATAGTCCTGAGCACGGGGAACCAAGAGAGGAAAAACAGGCAAGCGGCATGGTGCAGGCTTTTTCACGATCGGGACGCCGGCAGACTGCGAAAGAGGGTAGAGACGGGGGAGAGTGTACGCGTGTCATGCATAGCCGTAGTTGTATGACCATTAAGTCCCCGCATCCCTGCCATGCCCAAGCGGAGCACGTCGGGTTTTCGTCGACCAGGAAGAATTTTCTTGTGTGTGGGGGGGGGGGAGCGTTTCGAGGGTTTCATTACTGGGGAGGGGTGCACAGCGTGCGTTTCTCTTATCACGAAAACAGCTTCAGGGAGTATTTTGCTGCAGAACATGGGCCAGTGAACACGTACTATTCTCTAGCCGTAAGAAACGCTCACTTAGGTAGGACGCGTGCTACGATGGAGGTATATCTTTTTCGGCGAAAATGGTTTCTGAATGACGGGACTCCTTAGCCTCAAATTGTCGCAAAATACGCCCCATTTATTTCTGCATCATTCTCGTTGTGTGCCTAGGTCATGGGGATTTTTTTCATTCGGTACGTACAAGTTTTTTTTTTTTCGGCCTTCAAATCAGTTTCTGGGACAGGTCTTAAGATCCCAAATTGAGGAAAAATTCGGAAAATAAAGTGGTGCACCTCCTTCGTAGCATGCGTCCTTAAATAGGGCTACGGCAGGGGGACCACCTTTGGGGCCTTCCTTTGCAGCCGGTCGGAGTCACTCGGGCGAGTGACTTCCACGTTCATGTGCGACCTTGAGCTTTCGTGCTATCCCAACTTGCGATATAAATAATCCGCAGTGGAATGGTAAGCTACGTTGCGCCCCAATAATCGACTATAGTTACTTTCATCCCGTGAGCACAGATTCGATCGTGCAAGTGGGGAAAGCCGGGTGGTGAAAATGGGTAGAAAAGACCCTGAACGGCATGTGTACGGACCGGTCGTTGTGTACCGACCGGTCGTTGTGTACCGACCGGTCATTGTGCCCCAGGTGGCGGGTTGGGGGTGTACCGTGTTGTTGGTGCACCCTTGACGCGTGATGGGACGGGCTTGAATAGTCCGCTGTTGCACATTCTTAGCACAAACATGCAACATTATTGGGGGTAAATATCGTGTTGGTACGCCCTTGACGCGCGGTAGCACAGGCTTGAATAGTACGCTGTTGCCTATAGTAAACATGCTCTCGTATACATGATATTGTATGTACCAGGGAACAGTAGCTCGTTGCTTGTCGGGCTCTCGAACCCAAGTCCACGACAATCTACAAACATACGTAACACCATCGCATCAATTGCCCTCTTGATTTTTTGTGTTCGACCCGCGACCTTCGCGGCACGAAAACATTCTTACCGCTAGGATATCCGACTGGCGCGCCGAACTATATTCCAAATTTAAGCCACGTGGTCACGAAAAATGCGCAATGCGTTAACGCCGTGCTTTCTGCCCCCCCCCTCCGCTGCCTGTCCCTCGTCCGTTGGTGCTTTCTCGCCCCCCGCTCCTGCCTCCCCTTGTCCGTTACCCCCCCCCCCCCCTTCTGTCCCCTTCTATTGGCGTTCCATTATTTCGATCCAGGCGCACGCGATGGTCCTGGCAACTGCGCCGCCCAAAAAAGTAAGCATCACCTTCTCAGATCCCTTGCGCCGGCATGGCCGTGGCAGCAACTACGGTCGTAGCAGCGGTAGCGGTGGCGGCGTCTGCAGTAGGGGAGTTAGCAACCAAGGGGCGGCTCCGCTGGTGTCACTTCCGAGACCACGGCTACCATCCACCGCGGCAAATAATTCTACGGTGGGGAGGGGAAGAAACTCGCCCTTAGGTCAAGCTTATTTTATGCAGACAGGGCTCTAAGGGTACCTTTGGATGGTAAAGAGTCGGGGAGGGTTTCTGTGCGGAGGCGTTTCACCACGGACGAACAAATCCGTGATTTAGAGGGAGGGGGATGGAGGGAGATAGGGGGAAAGGAGGCCACCGCGGCGGCGTCAGTAGGGGAACAAGCAACGAAGGGTGTCTCCGATGGTGACACTTTCGAGACCACGAGTGCCACCGACCGCGGCTACCGTGGAGGGGAGGGGAATAACATCGCCCCTAAGCCAGGCGTATTTCTGAAAGCAGCACTCTAATGGCACCTTAGGATGAGGCGTCGGGCAGCCGTGGCTGCGGGAGGGAGGGCGGGGGGGGGGGGGTGTACTCAGTTTATGCATGGCCGTAGTCGTATGACCACAAACCCTCGCATCCCTACTATTATACCGGGACGGGGCACGTCGGGTTTTCACCAACCAGGCAGACATTGCTTGCACCAAGTGCGAAGCGCCGTGCGATGTTAGGCCAGTCGCATGAAGGGTGAACTGCATCCTTCCAAGAACCGCTCGTAAGACGGATTTCGGCACCTTGTACCTACTTTCTTGCTTATGGATGACAGCGCCAATTAATTATGCTTTGTTTTCTGGTGTGGCCACTTCAGAGACAGCAATGGGTATTACTATGCAACTGCCTCGTGGGTGCCTTACCATATTCACACTACCTGATGTGATCATTCCAATTGTGCGGAGTTAGGGTTTTCCACCCCGCACGATATGATCTGACTCGATAACCATCACGGAGACCGCCAGAAAAGAAAAAAAACTGTACCCTGGTTGTCTAGCTCACGCGGGGGGGGGGGGGGGGCTTCCTCATTTGGTACTTGCTTTAGCCATTTGGCCATTGACCATGCATATTTTTCGAGACGGAGCGCCGCTTCGGGAGGGAGGGGAGGAATGTCGCCTCTAAGTCAGGCGAACTTTTTCAAGCAGGGCTGGAGTATAATGGGCACCTTAGGATGAAAAGTGCAGCAATCACGGCTACGGAAGAGACGGAGGGAGGGAAAGAGGGTGCACTCGTTTCATTCATGGCCGTGTAGTCGTAAGGTTATAGACCTTCGCTTTCCTACAATGCCAGGAAAGGGGGCAGGGGGTGGGTAGGTGGCATGCTCATTATCAAGCGTGGCCGTATCCTTTAGCCACGACCCTTACACCCCTACAAAGTGGTCACGGAGCACGTCGGCTTTCCGCCGACCAGGCAGCCGCAGCTACGAGAGGAAGGGAAAGAACGCTGCCCTCACAATCTGGCGTGCTTCTTCAAGCAGGGCTGTTACACCGACGTCGCCTCTGGATGACGGAGGGTCGGGGGGCGGCGCGGCGCGGAAGCGTGACCACGAATAAACCCACTCCGGGTTTCTCTTGTTGTGGAGTGTTTTTAGCGAGCGGGGGGGGGGGGGGGTGATGGTCAGCGACTTCCCCACAAATTAACAAAACCGTTGGCGGGGTTCAGTCGACCATCACCGTGGGCACTGGGTGCAGGTTGCCCACCTTGCACCATTCAGCACATGGTGGAAAACCTTTTAAACCCGGTCAGCAAAATACGACACGCAAGCGCAAGAGGCATGGTGTCGTTGGCCGCGTTTTATAGCGGTCTCGGGGGCCCGACCGCTCTCAGCATTTCTGGTGACGATACATATTATCCGGAAAGAGGGGACGCCAGCAAGGCGGACCCCCTTTCACGAGAAAGCCTCCTTGAATTTTGTAGAGAAACACGCACGCCTCGGGTGACATCACAACTCTCCCAACATGTTACAGCACACCAAACTAGAAAGAGGTTAGAAGTAAACAAACAGAGGCGCTTCGTCAGACGCAGTGACCCCCTGCGACTGCCGCTGTGATGACCACCCTGCCTCTTTTTCCATCTAGGTACAGTATTGGCTCTGGGACCCAGGCCAGACATGCAAACACGGCGACAAGCGCAATCACCCCACCGGCCTACGATAGGGTGATCGTGCAGGAATTCGCAATTCGAGTATAGGTGTGCGGCAACGCAGCGAGCGTGCCCTACAACTTAGCTCCGACGCTAAACGTGTCATCGCCTAACCCAGCCGCCCGGCCTGCCTCTTTATGATCGCTGCTACAGTGGTCCCTCTATGGTGCTAGTAGTATGTGCCAGTCAGAAACACCCGCACTACAGCGGAAAACCGGCACTATAGCGGCCACCGGCACCACTTGTTTTCCATATGTGCCAAGCGGTTTGGCAGGTACTATAGAAGGCAACCAGCACTACTCAACCGGCACTACTCAACCGGCTCTATAAGAGAGACCTCTGCTGTGCATGTATCCATCGTTTTGCTTTCTCTGCTTGCAGTCTTAAAGAGCTCTACCAGTAGAGTACTCAACGATTTGCCTTCGTAGGCGCGCGACCAGCTGAACATTTTAGTCTGTGTAACGCAAGTTTTGCCTAACCAAGTCAGTTGGGAGTCAGGTGGGAATCGCTTCAACGAACACACGCCTCGTCATAGAGCAGTAGCACGTCCTCGGCGTTGTTTTCCACGTCGTCTTGAGCCCTTTCCAGTATTACTGCATTGCAAGCTCGTTTCAAAACATCAAAGCTCTTTCCCAGCCACTCACGGCCGGAAAACCAATCACCGCATCGCAAGGTACGCACATCGTCCCCCTCTTCCCTCCCCTCCTCCCCCCCCCGAGGTGCAAGCAATGTTTGCCTTGTCGGTGAAAACCCGGCGTGCTCCGTCCAGCAATAATAGGGATGCGAGGGTCTACGGTTTCAAGACTACGGGCATCCATGCCAATAATTACCCCCCGCCCCCCCCCTCCCTCCCCCCCCTCCCGTACCCCCCCCCCCCTATGCTCTCCCAACTTTTCGTCCGATCTGTACACCATCGATACCACTACCCAGGACCACTCCACCAACCTCGTCGAGGGCGGGCCCGTCATGAGTTGTAGTCGTTGATTTGTCGGTCAACCGCCAGGCGAAACTTTGCCGATTCTACGGGTTTCGCCAGAGCGGCGAACGGATTTCGGAGGTAGCTCACGTACAAGTCGTGCACCACAGAAAAAACCTGCGCAAGCACCACCGGAATGCATGAAACGGACGCATGTACGCACGCAAGGCTCAGCGAAAATCGAACAAATACAGCGCGCATGGAAGCGTACAAATATGGCGTGCAGGGATACAATAAGAACGACCTGCACCACTGCACGCACGCAAGGCACCCGCAACAGCGCAAAACTACGGCGTGCATTGGGGGGCGTCAGCAGATATACTACGAGCTTCGACGGGAGGTCACGCGGGGTTCCACAGCGTGGGGGAGCGAGCGCGACAAGAATGGGTGTCGCCGCCGAAAGGCAGACGCGCGCTTCTAGGTGCGAGGATGGCAGCGGTGACATGACCGTCCCAACAAAAAAGCGCGCGAACGAAACACTTGCAAACCATGTTTCACGTGTTACTACTGCTACACAGCGATCAAACGGAAGAATGTCTTTCCTCAGGGCGACCGTCGTTCTCGACGAGACCAGCGCTTTCTCTCAACCTATCGTGGTTTTTGCAACTCGTCAATTAGGGCCAATCGCCAGCGAAGGGGGAGAATGCTCTCCGCCGCGGGAAACTCAACCAACGGTTCCGGTCGCGACCCTACCACCACCACCACCACCACCACCACCACCACCACCACCGCCACCACCACCACCACCACCACCAGAACCAGAACCACAACACCAGAAAAACAGCGAACTCCACTCATTCTCTCAAAGGAAGGGGTGCGCACAATCAACCACGCGACAAAAGAAAAAGGATCACGGCGAGACTAGCCGAGCCGAGCCGGGCCGAGGACGCACACAGCCAACATCAGCATCAACCGCTCAGGCCCACGCAAGCCCCACCAACCAACGCAAGTTAGCGCTAACCCCTTAGCTTCGCTCCAACCCTTCAAGACCACCCTTTCAATATGTTCTGTTTCTGCGCACCATCACTGTTTTCTTCGTCTTTTATTTTCGACTGAGCGACTTTTCATTGGGACGCCATGATCTCGCTAATCCGCTCCACCCCTCAATTCATCTCCTACGACACCCCCCACATTTGGGCACGCAAAGCCAAGGAGACGAAACACCGAGAGGCGATGCAAAACGGCCGACCGCAGCGTCTCACTCACCCTCTTCAGCTCTGGCTCTCGGATGTCGTTCACATCCTCCAACACCGCCAGGAGCTTCAGCCGCGTGCTCGTCATGTAGCCGTAGACTCGGTACTCGTCGATGGGGCATAGGTGTCCCAGGAACATTTCCGTTGAAACGTCTGCCGCGCCAGACGGACCCTTTCTGCCTGCGAGTCAGCGACAACACACCACACGACACCGCACCGCGGCATCGCCCCCGTGTTGTAAAAAAGCGTAGCGCAGGTAACTGCAAAAATTTGAAACGTGTGAACAAGTAAGTGTCCAAAAAGAAATCTGCATAAACAAAAAAGGGTCACAGGTATCCCAGGGACGTTTCCGTTGAACTAACTGCCGCGCCGAACGGCCACTTTTTCACTCTGCCCACAAAACCACACCATACCAACCCACACCGGACTGCGGCACCGTATGTGGCCGTGTTGTGAAAAAAACCGGATGCGTCGGTGCATGCCGAAATTTGAAACAAAATTGCCAAAAATTGTGGAAAAAAAACGAAATTTGTGAAAAAGTGCCGAACTTCGTCAAAAAAACGCCGCGTTTGTTAAATAAAGTGGAGGCAGAAGTTTGCGAAAGTATGCTTGCGTTTGCTCGTCATGTAGCCGCCGATTCGATGCTTGTCGGTGGGACACAGGTATTCAAGGAACATCTCGGTCGAACCATCTGCCGCACCCGAAGCCCCCTTCTGCCTGCGCGGATCGCGTCGACAAATTTCCGAAAATGTGACAAAAAGTGCCGAAATTTGTGAGAAAGTACCCTGGGAATTTGTCGGAAAATACCGAAACTTGTGAAAAAAAAGGAGGCAGAAGCTTGGTAAAAAACGCTCTTAAGGCTGGCACAAAACATTCGTCGACGAAGCACGGGGGTCCCAAGAACATCTCCGTTGAAACATCTGCCGTGCCGGACGGCCCTTTCTGCCGACGCCTACGGGACAAGACGAGACGAGACGAGACGAGACGAGACGGCACAACACAACACGAAACGACACGACACGACACGACACGACACGACACGACACGACACGACACGACACGACACGACACGACACGATACAACAAGACACGACGCGACGCGACGAGACACGACATAACACAACACGGCACCACACCACACCGCAGAGCACAATATCATAGCCGTGCCGTAGACAAGCGGGTTGCGTCATTGGGTCGGTAACCGCCGAAATATGGTGGAAAAGCGACGAAAGCTGGGAAAAAAAAATGCCGGAATTTTTTTAGAGAGAGGAAGAGAGGGGGAGAGAATTTTCATCTCTAGCGGGCGAATATAGTAATCAGGACCAAAAATGTAGTTAGGCAAAACACGTGAATATCTAGGGTTTCGTATATATAGTGGGCTCTGATTGCTATGGTCCCCCGTACTAGGCCAGAGACAAAAAACGACAAGACCCTATCTTTACCGAGGGGGGGGGGGGGACCTCCGGCTTAACCCATTTCCAACTCCTAAACTTTTCGCAGTCTAATTCCAAGTGTTTTGTCACTATGTCGGGAGTGCGCTGCTAAAAGTATCGCGAACCTTTCCGCCCTCCGACGACATCGAGAGAGCCGTCGACACAAAGAGAAGAGAGGAAGACCTCCGTGTGCATTTTTACCTTTCCGCTCTCCGACAACATCGAGAGAGCTGTGTACTATGTTGTGGAGGCGGAGGTTGGCGTCCTCCTCCTCTTCTCCCTCCGCGTCCGTGTAGGTGCGCAGAAACAACGGCTCGTTCTGATGAAAGAAGAGAGTAATGTTTTTTTTAGGTTGCACGCACGGACGGACGGACGAACGAGCGCCGGGACGCTGAGCGTTATAACAGTTGTGACCGAAGCCAAGTTTGCTGTTTACCGGCCGTACTACTTGTGTACGTGTGAGCTATGAGAGATATACGTGCGAACTATACACATGAATACCCCTTGACCAGGACTACGTTCCGGGGGGGCATCCCATTTTTCCTTACTGGGCAGTGGAGGTACTTCCATTTGCGGTGCCGAGTGAAGGCGACCCGCACCAGAGGCTCTGTGCCCAAACTCAAAACCTGGGCGTAAACATTCTTTGTCGGTGCAGGCAGCGCAACCAGCAATCGCATGGCGGCGAGTATGGTGAAACCGAAAAACACAGTAGAGCCTAAAAATACCCGCCCTACTGCAGCCTTAGAGCCCTTTAGAAGTGCGCCCACGTTCTCGGTAATTACCTTGGAATTAGAGTAGGATAACTTTTTCGGCGGTGCAAAAACTGCGGCGAGAGATCAGCGGCACCGCAAGAAGCTCGCTGCGCTGTGCTGCTATAGGTATATTATAAAAAATGAAAATACACTCCAGCTGTGAGATCGAAGATTTCGTCGAAACTCATCTTTGAAAGCTGTGTGTGATACTCCGATCGCGCGTATTACGAGTTGTGTGTCCTCAGTAAGGATATAGGTCGGCGACTCCCCTCACAACTACAGTGTAGCTATCAGGGTCAACAGGTTGATGTTGGTCAGTCTGTGCGCGGAAACTATAAAACCCGTTTCTGAGGGGGACAAAATCTGACAGCTGTGGAGGGAAATGTGTCCGTTTATCAAGTGAATCCTGTAAGTCGAATAACCGGTGATGGGGGGGGGCGGAGTTTTGAAGGACGTGGGGGCCTGGTTTTGATCAAAAGCGAGCGGGGTTGGAGGGGGGGGGGGGAAGGGGGGGGGGGGGGGGCGGACGGGCGGGCAATTTGTGCGTGTAAGCTATAAATCCTTTCAAGGGGATAAATCTGACGGTTTTGGGAAAAAAAAAGAAAGAAAAAAATATATGATACCCTGGCACGTATATAGACGCACGCACACAGCTGGCAAGGTTCGATATGTGAGTCGTCCATCCTGTGTCCATGCCACGTGCAAAGGATTTCACTACCGTGGGTACCCCGATTTAAGAGCGCCTCGTGACAAAGAGCTCTTACCTCCAGTGGGCAATATATTATAGCCTTTCGTAGTGTGGCGGGATTTGCCGAGTTGGCCGCTCTTGACTCCCGACTGCTCTTGGATGCTTTCAACCCCTTTTTAGCCCCAAAAGTCCTCCCTATACTAAATTCAAGTAAATTTGTCCTCAAAAGGGTTTCCAGTCGTGAAAGCGTTAAAAAGCGTCACCGACTTTGTGTGTGCTTTTCACGTCAAACTGGCAATCCCTCCCATCTACATCCAGCACGATCACTGTGTCCGTGCCGATGCCTCTTCCGAGAGAGACGAGCTCTCTCTGTAGTCATAAGCTGCAAGACATTTACCGAAGTATTAAGTACCTGGTACACACCGCGGTCAGTAAGGTTGTTTTACGTCGCACTCGGAAATGTTCGAGCTTTCTGGCGGAAGCAAGTAACGCAGTCATGTCTCGGAGCCATTCCGTTCTATTGTTCGCGTTGGAGCAGTACTAATTATAGTACACCATTGCCATTGCATGAATAGATATGGACCTGTGAATGGATTGAACCTATGCGCAAGAGCTCTACTATTGCTACTACTCTGTACGGCTTTTCTACTCGTCTAGACCCAGGTGTTCGACCAGTAACCTGTGCGCTTCTATGTACAGCAATAATCTACCGCCACTGCATCTGCCTGTAGCAGCACTCTTGGCTACTGCTTGCAGTAGCCTTAGTTACCGCAGTACGAGCCATTTTACAAAAAAATCCCCCGATTCCCATACTTTGGACAAGATGTAGTGGAGGATTACGAATACTACTCTTACATAAGTACTCTGAAATCTGTGACAGAGAAAGCGGAACCAAGGGGACGTCTCGGGACTTTCTACTTCCGCTTGCCTGGCGGCCAATAATGGCGATGCACACGATCATCGTAGGAGACGAAGAGGTTTCAGCAGTAGCAGTGCAGCACCCAGCCCGAGCAGCGTGGATGCAACGCGCTTGCTTCGTCTCCAAAAACGTCCCTGTATAATAACGCAATGGAAACCCCGTTTTCGGCGTTCGCGGTTCGCGGTTCGCGGCGCAAATTTGAATTTCACTGCATAGTAGGCGCTTTTAGCGTAGTCGTCGACTTCGTGCTCTGCTCGCACAGCACGCGTGCAGTACGCAGCACGAACCTGGCCTCTGACAGAGTCCAATCAGATCTTGGCGAGAAACCTTGCTTGGTTCGCGACACCTTCATTTGCAGAGGTTGCCGCCGAAACAAAAGCTTGTTCGACTCTCGCGCTCGTCTCTCCAGGGTTAGGGCAAGGCAAGGCCAGCAGCTAACAGCCAGCCCCAACAGATAGACTAAGCAGCAACGGTCATAAGAGTATCATCAGCAGGCCTTTACAACAGGCCTGAGCCACTCTCTGGAGCTTTGCTGGTGCTTTACCCACCCGTTGCGAGGCTCGATAAAGCTTGAAAACTCGCGAAAGAGCCCCCCAAAAAATCCCTCGAAAAGGACCTCAACGAGGGCCCATTAATTGTTCAAGTGACAGAGCATCGGGAGCATCATGCACATCAAGCAGGTGGTCATTTCCGGCTTCCGCAGCTTCCGGTCCCAGTCCGAGATCGAGCCGTTTAGTCCTCGGCACAATGTCATCGTCGGGAGGAACGGGTCGGGCAAGTCTAACTTCTTCGATGCCATCCAATTCGTGCTCCTCAACCAGAGGTTCTCGAGCCTTCGCCAGGAGGAGCGGCAGGTTCTGCTGCACGAGGGCGCGGGCGCGAATGTTTTGACGGCGTTCGTGGAACTCATTTTCGACAACTCCGACGGCCGTTTGGCGCAGGTAGATATTAATATGAAGAGATAATGAAGTCTTTTGTACCGTTTTCGCTCGGCTATTGAAGCGATGGTGTCAGTATGGAGACCGCAGTCGAACATACAGCAGTAAGTAGAGGACAGACCAGGCAGCAATGCTCGTAACAAACCAACCCTCCAGTAGTTGCGTTCGGAACCCAGTTGGGTGCTGCCCCGACGCCGGCTGGGCGGTGTCATCCGCTTTGTTGCTGCTTCGTTGCTTGCTTTATTATTCGAGCGAAGCGAGTTTCTAATTCCCACCTGCGGTCCCCCCGTAATAGCGCTCTACTCGAAAAAAAAAGTTCGTGTGTTTGTACGCTTTAACTTGAATTTAGACCTGGTCACTAGAAAAATGGGTAAGGTACACGGGCATGGGCGTCTTCAACGCCGCCTAAGGAAACCAATGATTTCCTCTTCTGCGGCAGATGCACGACCAATCAATTGCAAGTCAACTGTAGTGCCCCTCGCAATCACACGAACCAATGGCCCGTGGACGCACACGTCTGACGACAGTTACATCTATCAGCTGTCGCTCGTTTTAGCGACAGCTACAATATCTTCATAACGGGCTTCGCCTTTGTACGGGGCGACGATGACGGTGTTGGCAACACTATTAATATATATTTTCGTATATTGTCGTCAGAATCAGTGCGCAGGTGATAAGACCATGCGGCAATGCTCCAATCCTAGCACGGTTGTTCGAAACCTGATATGGTTGCTGCCCCCGATGTTGGTTGGGTGGCGTAATCTGTGCAGTGTTGCTAGTTGCTGCCCCCTACCCCCCCTCACCCCCTTCTCCCTACCGTCCCCTGTCCCTTGTGGCGCGCGCACGCCTCGCAGGACGGCGACGAGGTGGTCTTGCGGCGCACGATCGGGCTGAAAAAGGACGAGTTCTTCCTGAACCGCAAGCGAGTGACTAAGCAGGAGGTTTCGAGCCTGCTGGAGAGCGCCGGGTTCTCGAAAAGCAACCCTTATTACATCGTGCAGCAGGGGAAGGTGTCGACGCTGACCCTCATGAAGGACGCTGAGCGGCTTAACCTTTTGAAGGAGGTCGCCGGGACGAAGGTGAGGTGGGGGGAGTCGGGAGTGGGAGGGGAGGATGGTGGTGGTGGTGGTGGTGGTGGTGGTGGTGGTGGTGGTGGTGGTGGTGGTGGTGGTGGTGGTGGTGGTGGTGATGGTGGTGGTGGTGGTGGTGGTGGTGGTGGTGGTGATGGTGGTAGTGGTGGTAGTGGTAGTGGCAGTGGTTGTGGTGGTGTTGGTGTTGGTGCTGGCTTTTGTTGGCGTTGGTGGTGTTGGTCAGGGCCTTGGTGGTGGTTGTGGAGGTGGTGGTTTTGGTGTTGGTATTGGTGATGGTGGTGTTCGTGTTGGTGATGGTGCTGGTGTTGGTGCTCGTGTTGGCGGTGTTGGTGGTGGTGGTGGTGGTGGTGTAGTTTTTTTTTGTTGGTGTTGGCGTTGGTATTGGTGTTGATATTGGTGGTCTCGTTAATGGTGGTGGTGTTGGTGGTGGTGTTCCTGGTGACGGCTACACCACGTTTAGTTTCGGTTGTCGAGCACCCCAGACATAATCCCTACACTCTGTGCTCACCGTCCAGGTGTACGAAGAGCGGAGACAGGAGTCTTTGAGGCTCATGGAAGAGCTGAAACACAAGTTCAACAAGATCCAGGAGGTTATCAGCGTCATGGAGGTCAGTCAGAAGGTCCCCAGAGAGCGGGTAACGCCCCGGTAGGGGGTGATCTTATCGGTACGCACGTAGACACTAGAAATCGTTGACGGGACGGTGCTGACCACGTGCGAGGTGCGAGCGTGTACCTGTGTTGCTCCGCCTACATTCTTTGGGGGGGCCAACCTATGCCTATACACAGATCTGGAACTACCCCAACCTCTGTAATTTTGTGTGTGCGATATTCCGCAATTTTGCCATAACGTCAGCATGCATCACTTTAGCTCCAAAATTGCACCACCCTTCGATTGACTCTTTGGGACTCTCACTACAGCTGTGTGGCAAGGCGGCAACAGTTTGGTAATCTGTATGCGCCGCGACAGTGTCGCAGAAATGTGAAAATGTGGTTCCAGGCGGTTGGATTTTCTCTCATGATATTGTTGTCCAACGTGCGGAAACCAGGAACGCCTTGGGGAGCTGAAGGAGGAGAAGGAGGAGCTCGGCGCGTATCAGAAGTACGACAAGGAGAGGAGGGCGCTCGAGTACACGTTGTACGACAAGGAGTTGACCAAGGTTTGAATCGGAGGCGTTTTGTAGGCGGAGAAAAGCTTTTTTCTTTTCTTTTTGGCGTGTTTTTTTCTGCTGCTGGGATCCACACGACCGTGTTTCCTCTTGTTGATGTTCGCTCTCCGCTTGATGCTGCTTTTTCTCTGTTTTTTTTATTTGTAGGCGAGGGAGTCTCTCCTCAACAAGGACAGAGCAATGGCCGAGACGCAGGATCGCATGAAGGAGTTGCACGTGAAGCTCCAGCAGTCCAGGGCGCGAGCGGGGTGAGCGGAGAAGACGCAGACGCAGAGTAGGCCTTTACCCTCACTGTTGTGTTGTGCTGTGCAGTGCTGTACTTGCTCGTTTCGGACTGCACCGCGAATTCGCAAAGCGGAGTCCCCAAACGGATTCGCTAAACGGATTCGCAAAACGGATGCGTTCATTGGATGCGCTACGCGGGATCGCAAAACGGATGCGCTATACGGATTCGCACAACGGATTCTTAAAACGGACTCTCGAAAACAGATGCGCGAAACGGATGCGCGAAACGGCTTCCTACGGGTTATAAACATTAGACACACCAACCCAACCGCTCTTGCCATGTCTTGTCGTGCCCGCTACAGCTGTATGGTATGTTGTGGTGGCTGTTGTTCCCGCTATCTTGCTGTACGCTGTGTTGTGTGTTTATTTTCCCCCGCTACTGCGGTCCGGTGTATTGTGGTGTTTTTTTATTCAGAGACGATGAGAACATCCTGGCCGAGGATGAGACGGCGCTGTCCAAGCTCAACAAAGAGGTGGCGTCCAAGGAGGCGGAACGTCGCGAGGTGTGTACAGTGGGGGGCTCCCGATAGTGCCGGTTGAATAGTACCAGTGCCCTCTATCGTTGCCATTGGATAGTGCCATTGCTCTCTATAGTGGCCATTGAATAGTGCCACTGCTCTCTATAGTGCCGGTTGAATAGTGCCACTGCTCTCTATAATGCCGGTGAAATCGCTCGGCATCGCTTGAACCCTCTATTGTTGCCCTATTCCCAATATTGCCGGTGTTCTGAATAGTGCCGGTGTACTGGGTTGGAACATGCCGGCACTATTGGGAGCTCACCGCTGTGGTGTGCCGTATAGCGGTAGTGGTAGTAGTAGTAATCGTATTAGTAGTAGTAGTGATAGTTGTGGTAGTAGTAGTTGTCGTAGTGGTAGTAGTGGTGGTAGTAGCAGTTCCTCCCGCCGCCTCCTCAATCCTCTCACCGCCCCCCCACCCCCTCCCACCCCCACCCCCGCCTTCCCACCTCCTACCACTCCACATGCAAACCCTATCCAACCCAACTCGACCTGACCCCCCGCCTCCCCCCCCCCCCCCCCCCACCTCCCCATCCCCACCCCCTCTCCCGCCCTCCCGCCTTTCGGCATGCAAACCCTATCCAATATGACCTGACCCCCCACGCCCATCCCCCCCATCCCTTCCCCCCAACCTCCCTTACCCTACCCACCCCCACCCTCGTATCCAACCCAACCCAACCCAACCTCCCCCCCCTCCCTCCTCCCCCCTCCCCTTCCCCCGGTGATGAAAAGTTGCTCGGCGTTCGCGCGAAGCTAGAGCTCGAAGTGAAGGACCTATCGGAGCGCGTGACCGCTGACGGGGATGAACAGGAGAAATTGGCAAACGAGCTCAAACTGTTGGAGGGTCAGATCGCGGCTACCGAGAATGAACTCAAGACGGAGGCTGGCCCGGCGTACGACAAGGCTCGGGCTAGGTGAGTGGGCGTAGAGTGGAGTGGGTTTGTTAGTGGGAGGAAAGGGAAGGAGGGCGGGCGGGGGGTGGGGGAGGGGCACTCATTTGCTGCTTGTCGTAGTCATTTGACCATTGACCACGCATCATTGAGGGAGTTAAGGGGGAAGTAGGGGCGGGGGCTGGGGGCGGGGGTTAAGAGTGCTCCAGATTGAGGTGGGCCTGGCGTACGACAAGGCCTGGGGCTACGTGAGTGTACCGCAAGTTTGCTAGTAGGGGGGAGGGGGGGCGGAGGGAGGGAGGGAGGGAGGGAGGGGTGCCAAAAATACATGGAAGCACAGCGGGGTGCTCCAAATGTCGGAGGGTTCCATCGCGGATAGCGAGAACGAGCTCAAAACGGAGGCGGGGCCGACGTACAACATGGCCCGGGTTAAGTGAGCGCATTGTGGGTTTGCTAGTGGGGAGGAGGGGGGGTGAGTGGGGGGGGGGGTGGGGGGGGGGGGTTATAGGGGTGCTCAATATTGAGATGGGCGGCCCGACGTACGACAAGGCTCGGGCTAGGTGGGCTAAATGAGGGCACAACAGGTTTGTTAGGGAGCGGGCGGGGGTATTTGTTGTCGTGCATGGCCCACTGTAGTCTATAAGGCCGTAGACCCTCGCATGCCTACAATATCTGAACGGAGCACGTTGGGGGGGGGAGGGCGAGCGGGGGGCGAGGGGGGGGGGGGGGGTGTACTCAGTTTGTGCATGGCCGTGGTCATATGACCATAGACCCTTGTATCCCTACTATGCCGGGACGGAGCACGTCAGGTTTTCACTAACCAGGCAGACATTGCTTGCACCAAGCGCGAATCGCCGTGAGGTGTTCGGCGAGTCGCATGAACGGTGAACTGCATCCTTCCAAGAACCGCTCGTAAGACGGGCTTCGGCACCTTGTGCCTACTTTCTTGGAAACGAGGGGGGGGGGGGACACTTTTGCAGGAGGTCACAGCGGAGTGTAGCGGAGCATAGTGGAGAGGAGCGTAACAAATCATGGCACAAAATGGCAGAGCTGTACACCAAAGCATAGCAAGGTATCGTGTGAGGGAGAAAGTACAGGCATTGTGTCGCCCGCAGACAATGCTTTGATGGTCACGCTGTGTTGATCCGATTGGGAGGGTCTCTTACCTTTTGGCGGCGGGCGGGGGGGGTGACTGCGCCTTGGTTACAGAGATGGGGTTCGTCTGTTTGTTCAGTCGTCTCGTCCCCCCCATATTTGTGTCCCCTCCTCCCCCTCCCCCCCCCTTCCCCCCCCTCCTTATTTTAACCCCCCCCCCCCCCCGCTGCCCCCCCCTTAATATATTATAAAAAATGAAAATACACTCCAGCTGTGAGATCGAAGATTTCGTCGAAACTCATCTTTGCGAGCTGTGTGTGATACTCCGATCGCGCGCATTACGAGTTGTGTGTCCTCATTAAGGATATAGGTCGGCGACTCCCCTTACAACTACAGTGTAGCTATCAGGGTCAACAGGATGATTTTAGTCAGTCTGTGCGCGGAAACTATAAAACCCGTTTCTTAGGGGGACAAAATCTGACAGCTGTGAAGGGAAATGTATCCTTTTATCAAGTGAATCTTGTAAGTCGAATAACCGGTGAGGAGGGTGGGGCGGAGTTTTGAAGGACATGGGGGCCTGGTTTTGATCAAAAGCGAGCGGGTTTGGAGGGGGGGGGGGGGGGGGAAAGGGGGCAATTTGTGCATGTAAGCTATAAATCCTTTCGAGGGGATAAATCTGACGGTTTTGGCACCAGTATATTATTGGGGGTTGGGGCGGGGGGGGGGGAGTGGGGGGGGATTGGGGCGGGGGGGGGGGGGGGGGGCGGGGGGGGCAGCTCAATATGTGCCTGGAAACTAAACATTATTTCGAGGGGATAAATGTGACGGTTTTGGAAATAATACATCAGTTTATCATGTATATCCTGCGGTAAGTCGTACAATCAGTGAGTAAAGAGAGGGTGGAGTGTTCGAGGGGGTGGGGTTGGGATGGGTTGGGGGGGAGGTGGGGGGTGTGGGGGCGGGGGGGGGGGCGGGGGGGGGGGGGCGGGAGTAAGGGCTTTAGGTGAGGGGTTTGTAATAGTTGGCCTCAGTTGGCACTGACGTTGTAAAAATTGAAGTATACCAGGGGGGCTTCGCCGCGGCAGGCTGACGCCCGCCTGCGGCTCCGCGCATGCCCGTAAGACAGGTAGTAAACGAAGCGGAGAGGGGCCGTAGAAGCGACAAATTACTGCCAAGGGGTACGGTGTGGTATTTAATCAGTTCAAAGTATTGCAAGTATGAGGTGGAGCAAGTGTGGAGGGGGTTTGCATATATTGAAGGGAGAAAGCAAAGCAACGGTCGGGAGGACGAGAAATCCATGATGATCGTATCATATGCCAGGTACGTACGAGTACCGGCGGGTAGTATGGCAGGACTACTACGACAGCAGCAGCAGCAGTAATCGCCAAACCACCTCGTACCTCGAACGTACTGCTGCTGTATCATCATTTTTAGCAGTCCAACTATTTGTACCTGGACCTCTCTCCTCTCTTCTCCCCTGTATTCGAGTACTCCTATCTTTGTATCTGTTGGCCACGAGACTCATGAATCAACCAGTTTGCAACGTTGAATCTAGACCGCTCAACGGTTGAAACTCAGTATCGACCGCTCATCTGGTCGAACTCACAGCTGACGTATTTGAAATATTTTTGCGAAAAAACAAGTACAGCACACCCTGCCAGCCAAACTGTTGGCACTCAATATCGACCGCTCAACTGATCGAACTCACAGCTGACGTATTTGAAATATTTTTGCGAAAAAACGAGTACAGCACACCCTGCCAGCCGGCAGCCCGGGCACGGTGCAAGCACGCCCGAGGCCTCCGACACAGTCGGGGTCGGGAAGCACAATGAGGGAGTTCCGGGCCAAGGGGTGATCTTCATCGCAAGCTAGCACGGCAAAAGCTCAAAAAATAAGTCTAAGAAAAGCTGAGGAGCGTTCTCTGAGCAGCAGCTGCAATTGTGTGCATGTATTTGTTGAGGTTGGCGTTGGTTGGCAACGACGCTGTAAAATGTGTCAAATCACTGCGTGAGCTAGACAACCAGGGTACAGTTTTTTTTTCCTTTGGCGGTCGCCATGATGGTTATCGAGTTAGATCATTTTGTGCGGGGTGGAAAACCCTAACTCCGCACAAGGGGAATGATCCCATCACGTAGTGTGAATATGGTAAGGCACCCACAAGGCAGTTGCATAGTAATACCCATTGCTGTCTTTGGAGTGGCCACACCAGAAAGCAAAGTAACTCATTGGCGCTGTCATCCATAAGCAAGAAAGTAGGCACAAGGTGCCGAAGCCCGCTTTACGAGCGGTTCTTGGAAGGATGCAGTTCATCCTTCATGCGACTCGCCGAACATTTCACGGCGCTTCGCGCTTGGTGCAAGCAATGTCTGCCTGATTGGTGAAAACCCGACGTGCTCCGTCCCGGCATCGTAGGGATGCGAGGGTCTATGGTCATACAACTACGGCTATGCACAAACTGAGTACCTCCCGCCCCCCCCCCCTCCCCCCCCCGTCCCGCCTGGCTGTTTTCTCCTTTCCAGTGTTTCCGCGACGGAGGCGGAGCTGGCGGCGGCGACTACCCGGAGGGAGGAGCTCTACGCCAAGCAGAGCCGCGGGTCCAAGTACCGCTCGGCCGCCGAGAGAGACGCCGCCCTAATGCCTCTGGTGCGTGCTTGCGTTGCGTGCGTGGGAGCGATGGACGGATGGGCACATACGCCCCCCCCTCCCATCTGTTTGTTTGTTGCTTGCTTGTTTTGTCTGTTTTTTTTACGTTGTTTTTTATTTTTTTATGCGTGTGCGTGCACGACGTGGAGCGCAACAGCCCCCCCCCCCCCCCACTCTTTCCCCCTTCCCCTCCCCTCTGTCCTCCCCTCCTTCCTTCCGCTTCACCTCCCCCTTCCCCTCCCCCCTCCCCTTCCCCTCCCCCCTCCCCTTCCCCTCCCCCCTCCCCTCTCCCCCCCCCCTTGGTACATAGTTCAAATTTGCAAAATTTCATTGCAGAATTCCTCTCCTTTTTTTGAAAAATTCCAACTATTTTAATTTTCGAATTTTCCCCGAAAAATAGGTTGAATCCATTCGCGCGGCGGCCAAGGGCAAGTCGAACACGGCAGACAGCCTGAGGGCGCAGACGACCGAGGCCGCGGCGCAACTAGAGCGTCAGAAGGCGAGGGCGGCGGAGATGGAGGAACAGCTGCAGCAGCGGCACGCGCAGTCTCAGCGCGTGTCGGCGGAGCTTGTGCAGAAGACGGCGGCCCGGAACGATCTGGCTGAGGAGCGGAAGGAGAAGTGGCGGGCTTTGGAGGGCCTGCAGGTGTGTTGATCGACAATTGTTTTTTTTTTTTTTTCTTGTTATTTTGGTCAAGTTTTGGGGAATAGACTTTTTTTGTTTCTAATTTTGGTCAATTTTTTTTTGTCAACATCAGTTTATTTTGTAACTCCGTCTATCGTGAGTGGGCGGTCGAAGTCCCGCTAAGATTTTGGCTTGGTTTGT
Organism: Undaria pinnatifida; assembly: GCA_012845835.1. NCBI lineage: Eukaryota > Phaeophyceae > Laminariales > Alariaceae > Undaria > Undaria pinnatifida. The sequence goes on along the minus strand of JABAKD010000011.1, from coordinate 3,125,710 downwards.
TCGCGTTTTGAGCGTTGTGTGAATTGATTGTTGATTAATTTGAGATTTGTTGGTGAATTAATCGTGATTCGGTGATTGAGCAATTTGTCCGGCTCAGTCAGGTTTTGGCATCTGTTCGTATTTTTTTGTGTTTTTTTTTTGGGATCGAAATGAAGAGGAATTTTTTTCGTTATGATTTTATTTTTTGGCAAACTTGTTTTTTGAACTGAGGATTTTTTGGATAGAAGGCATAATAGTTAGAGTGGAAGGTTTCAGGTTTTAGCTCTTGTTGGCGTTTTGAGTTTTTGAGCGATCGAAAAAAGTGAGCGGAGTTTTTGTCGTTTTTTGTGGGAATTTTGCAAGACTTTTCCCGTGTCGGGTCACCCACCACTGGCGGGTCGGGATGCCCCTGAGATTTGATGAACTCCTGACCCGACTCGTCCCGGCACGTGACATTTCCAACGATTCCCTGGCCCGACCTTAGAAAATTTGGCAATCTCCTGACCCGGTCCGCGGACCAGATCATGACCCGTCCCCATAACCCTGGCAAGTTGTACTCTGGGCTGAGATTTTTGGTGGAGAAGCATAATTGGTAGGGCTGGGAGTTGACTGGAGTTCCCGCTTGGTTGTTAGTTGCTAGCCAACTAGCTGACTTTAGCCGACCAAAGTCAGGCGAACGAAGCGCGCCATAAGAGCCCCCCTCGGCCAAGGGGGCCCCGCTGGAGGTGCCCGCCGGAGGCAAAAGTTACGCTATTTGGCATCATTTTGTCCGCGAAAAGTGTGACAAAACAGCCTAGTTTAGCGCTGGTTTATATATACGAAACAGGTGAGTTAAAGAAATCATCGTATTGGTCTGTAAAGGCATACCTGGTTGATCGATATTGCCAGAAACATGGATACCCCGACGCGGTTTGGGGATCTCTCGCTGTTGGCTACTCATTGTCGTCGTAGCTGTACATACTCGTACGGCATGTGATAACATAATCATTGTAGTCGTTCTCACGTGAAGTCAGCGCCAAAATCGAATCCATGGTC